>CM057452.1:716787500-717387500 GCA_016271365.2 Neoceratodus forsteri
ATGGGGTGTGCAAGGCGGGGGAAGGGTTCCATGGTGTGGGGTAGGACCAGGATAAGTGATGAGAGGATGTGCAGGGGCAGTCAAATAGAGTGGGAGATGAGAAGGGTATGTTGGCAAGGATGTGGAGCAGCTATATTCCTGGGAGTGGCTTGGAGGGCAGGGGGCTGTAGGATGTGTTGGCAGGTGGGCCAGTTCAGGCAGGAAATAGGGTGGTTGAGAAAGGAACTGGAGGCATGGAGGAGAGAGAGCCGGGGAACACGGCCAAGAGGGGAAACTAATGAGGTATACAAAAGAGCTCAAAACAGGCAAAAATAAGGGGAAACTTGGTGGGATAGCAGGAAGGCCACACAAGCGGGTGCAGCCAAGGGAAGGAAGTGATGACTGGAAGAGGGTCAGGCACATCAGCATGACTAAGACTGGGTCGGAGCAAAGATATCAGCCTGTGGGAAGGGGGACTGGACTCACTCAAGGAAAGGAGATCAGCACTGCAAACAGATTCTCAGTGTTGGCTAGTCCAGAAGACTAGGTAGCAGAGAGGAGGGGAGCTAAAGTGAAGGAGCAGGGAGAGGCCACTACAGGGGATAAGGTATACAGTGGGGAGTAGTAGGCAGCACACCGAGAAGACACATTGGCAGGGGGGGATGGCAGCGAGGTGACGGTGATGCGGTAGGCAGTACACCAGGAAGACACATTAGCAAGGGGGGGGGGCAGCAAGGTGATAGTGATGCAATTTCTACAGAGGAAAAGAAGAAGCAAGGAGCTAGGAGGAAGGGGAAAGCCGCAAGCAGCCCGGGGAAGGCTAAGGATATTGAGAGGAGGGGAGTCCAAGTGGGGGAGGGCCACATTTCAGGAAAGACAAGGGGAAGTAATAGTAGAGGAGGTGGTAGCGTGAGGGACAGAGCAACAAGTCAGTGGAAAGGGGAGGTTCCACTGATGGAAAATAGTTTGGAGGTGGAGGTCAGTAGCCCGGTCATAGTTGCGAAGGGGAGAGGACCACGGCAAGGTTAGGGAGACAAGGGGCAGAGAGGGGGATGAGGCGCCTTGCAAGCTGGGGGGGGGGAGTGGAGGGGCAACAAGAGGGTGAGAAGGAAAAGCGTCAGAGTCTTAATTCTAGGGGATTCTATACATAACAGTATAAGGTGGGGGGGGGATGGGGTGCTAGACAAAGTAACATCTGGGTAGAGTGCATGCCAGGCATGACAGTGAGTAGAGTGGTGCAGCATATGGGCACATATATGTGGAAGGTGGGGGGAAGCCGCACATTGTGGTGCACCTGGGAACAAATGATCTGGAAGGAAGAAGGATAGAGGAGGTACAAGACAGCTACAGGGAAGTGAGAAAACTATGCAGCAAAGAGGGAACAATGGTAGCCTTCCCAGAAGTTCTGCCAGTGCTAAGGGCCAGTGCAAACAGGAAGAGAAGAATCAGCAACTTCAACAAGTGGCCGAGGGAATGGTGTGGGACCAAGGGGTGTGGATTGGTGGGGGACTGAGGCAGCACATGGGATAACTCAGGGCTTTAGCAGGGGATAGGTTACACCTCAGCAGGACAGGTTCACAGGTGTTGCAGCAGAAGCTCTGGTATTTTGTCAATGAGAGGTATCATTTAAACTAGGTGGGGGAGAGGCATTGGAGCTGGAAATCACCAGGTGAGGGGGTCCCGTGGACCTCTCCTCACCACAGGGATAGACACAACCTTAGGTGAAATAGGGGTTGGAGTGAACAATAAGGAAGCAGGAAGGATAGGTGCAGCATGGAAATGGTTTCACTAAATGCTAGGAGCCTGGGGAACAAAGTTGGCAGAGTTGCAGGCACTGATGGCAGAGGGAGAGGTGGACATAGCTGCCGGTACTGAGATGCGGGCAGCCAAGCACCATGGCTGGGACCTAACCATCCCAGGGTACAAACTTTTCCGAAAGGACAGAGATAAAGGTAAGGCTGGTTACTTGCCATTTATGTAATGGAAGGGATCAGATATAATAGGGAGGAAGGGGAGGAGGGCAGGTCGTAAGTAATCAGGCTGCAACTACACAGCCAGAAAGGGACCAAGATCTGTCTGGGGGTTCTTTATAGACCTCTGGCCCAGAAGGAGGACACTGACAAGGAACTGGGGGAGCAGATACAGAGGCATAGTGGCAAAGGGAGCACAGTGGAGGTGAGGAACGTTAATCTACCAGGGGTGGACTGGAGCATCCCGGCAATCAATTGTGCCAGGGAGCAGATTCTCCTGGAAGCATTCCAGGATGGCTTCCTTACCCAGAGGATAATGGAGCCAATGAGGGAGGGGAACATATTAGACCTAGTACTGGAAGATGGGGAACAGGTTCAGGGATATAAGGGTGGAGGAACCTCCGGCAAGCAGTGACCACCGCACAGTGTGGTTTTCAAACTACCTGGGTCCGGAAGTAGCCACTACAAAAAGGCAGTCTTGGCAGGATGGGAAACATACTGGAAAGTCATATGGCAAGCATCTGCCCAGAAATTGACATGGAACAAAAATTGGCAGTCATCAAGACAGGACCAGCTGAAGCCACTAAAACTTGTGTCAAGAGCCAGAGCAAGAAAGCCAGGACCAAGAAACCTTGTTGGATGAGTAGAGAGGTAGTGAAGAAGGTGAGGGAAAAGAGGAATGCATTTTGGACCTGCAAACGATCCAACAGGGCAGAAGACAAAAAAGAATATGTGAAGAAATCCAGAGAAGTGAGCAGAGTGGTAAAGGCAGCTAGGGAATGGAAGCTAGCACAGGGGATTAAAAGAGGGGAAAAGGATTTCTCCAGATATATCAGAGAGAAGAGGAAGAGCAATGATCAAATTGTTAGGATCAGGAGGGGAAGTGGGTGGGTAGAAAAGGGGGACGAGTAGGCAGAAGTACTTAATGAATACTTCTGTTCAATCTTCACCAAGGGAGAGGGATGGGCCCATACCTGAGAGGAAGAGAGAGGTGGGAGAGGGTGGGGAAAAAGCAACCACGGATGAGGAAATTGCGGTGGAAAGTGAGGGCCTCAAGTCCCTGAAGGTGGACAAGACACCTGGCCCAGATGGAGTCCATCCCAGGGTGCTGAGAAAGTTGGCAGAGGTACTGGCAGGGCCATTGGTGGACCTGTTCAATACCTCTCTGAACTCAGGGTGCATGCCCAGGGACTGGAGGGAAGCACATGTGATCCCTCTCCATAACAGTGGGCCCAAGGATGAATCGGGGAACAACAGACCGGTGAGCCTTACTGCAATTGTGGGAAAACTGATGGAGACAATCCTCAAGGAAAGGCTGGTACAATTTCTTGAGGATAACAACCCCAGGACAGCAGGCAGCACGGGTTTGTCTCAGGCAGATCCTGCCAGACAAACTTGGCTGAGTTTTATGACTGGGTTACAAGGGCACTGGATAGGGGACATGTGGAGGATGTCCTCTACATGGATTACAGCAAGGCCTTTGACTCGGTGCCACATAGTAGGCTGACCTGCAAGTTGAAGAGTCTGGGAGCAGGGAAGAAACTTGTCAGATGGATCAGGAACTGGCTGCAGGGTAGACAGCTGAAGGTAGTAAGGGGGTGGCATCTGAACCCAGGGCAGTAACAAGTGGTGTACCACAGGGCACGGTGCTGGGACTGGCTCTGTTTAAAATTTTCATAGCCGACACTGCATTAGGGATTAAAAGCAAGAGCAGTCTCGTCGTAGATGACACAAAGATTTATCCAGATAGATTTGGGGGGGGTGGCAAAAGTACTTCAGGAGGATTTGTGGCAAAACTGGAGGAATGGTCTCACACTAGGCAGCTTGGTATCAATGCCAAGAAGTACAAAGTGATGCATTTAGGAGGCAAGAACACAGGACACAATTACTGGCTGGAGGGTGTCCCGTTAACAAAATCCAAGGAAGAAAAGGATCTGGGAGTGCTGGTAGTCGGGGAGATGAACCACTCTGCTCAGTGCAGGAAGGCAGCAGTGAAGGCAAATAGGATGCTAGGTTGCATAGCAAGGGGGATTACTTCCAGGAGTGGGGAGGTCATCTTGCCCCTGTACAGGTCCCTGGTGAGACCGCACCTAGAGTACTACATGCATTTTTGGCACCCCTACTTGAAAAGGGACATCATCAATCTTCTGGAGGAGGTACAGCACAGGGCAACAAAAATGATCCTGTGGTTGAGGGACAGACCATATAAGGAGAGACTGAAAGAGCTCAATATGCATACCCTGGAGGAAAGAAGGGAGAGAGGGGATATGATTGAGACCTTCAAGTACCTGAAGGGTTTGAACAGAGCAGACACCAGGTGTATGTTCAGTCTGAAGGGTGGAAGGGAAACCAGGGGACAATCTATGAAATTGGAAGAGGGCTGGTTCAAGAGGGAACGGAGGATGCACTATCTCACAGAAAGGGTGGTGACAGGGTGGAATGCTCTGCCAGAGGATGTCACATCACTGCAGAGTGTTGGGGGCTTCAAATGGGGATGGGACAGATTCAAGGGGAGGGTACAAACTGGGAGGGGGCGTGAGATGGGGGTGGGCATATGAGGGAGGGGTCAGCTGCAGTTTATGAACTGAAGTGCTGCACACTCAGCAAGCAAACTAGATAGACCGAATGGCCTGTATCTGCTGGCAATTTTGTATGCTCGTGTGTAGGACATACAGTATGACACCACTGTATCTTACAGCAGTATTCTGCATCACTAATGGCAGGATTTTACCACCTTCCCCTTTTCAGAGCCATCAGCCACTGTGGCCTTGTGGACATGTAGTGACAGTAGCTTACATCTGACTCTCATGATAGAGAAAGAGCAAACTCCTGAGCCTACTGCGAGGGGCCACTCCAATATGAACTGGAGGAGCCAACCCCCCGCCCTCCCCAAGGCTGGGATGTAAAGCCAGCGGTAACATTCTTCCCAGTTCTGGACGCCTTGCAGTATGTGTCAGTGTCTGATCCTGATTCTGGCTTGCCTACATGGAAGTGCAATGCACTTCTGCTGGGACACCAGGCATCATACAGTAAATGTGCTCTATTTTAAAGCAGCAGTATTAGTTAGCCAGCGAAAAATGTCATCCTACCTTTTTTAGTAGTAATGTATTCCTGATAATCTCAGATTCTTCACTGGGGCATTTTAAATGCAATCAGCTATTTTTAAGACCGTGTTTAATTACAGCTTTTGTAATTTGCGTTGGTCTACAATAACGATGGAAGCCCCCAGCAACTTTCAAAAATCTTCTCCTCAGGGATCACACACTAACTGCACCCACTGTATTTATAATGCAAATATGTCAGGGTGTTGCCAACACATGTTTCTTATGGCCAGTGGCACACCACCACCCTGATCTACAGATGGGGAACTGCACCTCAATTTGCACTTATGTGACCTCCAGCACAGGGGGAGAAGTTAGACAAGGTACTGATGGAAGCCACTGGCAAGATGACAGAAAAAGGGGTGGTGCTATTGGTTGGGGACTTCAATCTGCTGGATGTAGACTGGAGCCTCCCAGCTACGGCTGCAGCTAGAAGCAGGGAAATCTTGGACTCCCAGCAGGGGGCATTTCTCAGGCAACTAGTCAGTGAGCTCACTTGTGATGGGGCAATACTAGACATGGGACTCACCAACAGGGACAGTTGGTGAGTACCATCCTGACAAGGTGGGGGCCACCTGAGGACCAGCAATCACTGTACAATGTGGTTCAATATAAGGACGACTGTGGAATCGAACTACACAAAGACGAGGGTCCTGAACTTCAGGAGGGCAGATTTTTAAAAAGATGGTTGAATGGCTTAGGGATGCCATGGCAGAGGGGATGAACTGGGTGGGGAGGAGGAACAGTGGTGGAAACTAAAAAGGGCCACATTGAAGGCAACAAACCTCTGCGTTCAGCAAGGGGACAAAAGAAAGAGACCACTGTAGTTCACAAAAGTGGTGGCGGAAAAGATAAAAGCTAACAAGGTAGCATTCAGAAGATGCAATACAAGGAGATGCAGAAGGAGGAGGCAAAGGGGGACAAGACATTTTTTTTTAGGTACCTAAGCAAAAAACCGAAGACCATGAATGGGATTGTAAGGTTAAAAAGTGAAGGGGGGGGACTGTGCAGAAGAGGACCAGGAAAAGATAGACATCCTGAACAAATACTTTTGTTCAGTGTTCACAGAGGAAAGAGAACGGGAGGGGCCACAAAAATATAACAGGAGCACTGGTGAGAAGGTGGTGGACACTAGTCCATTCTCGGAGGACAGAGTCCTGAAGGGACTCGCAAATCTGAAAGTGGACAAAGTAGTGGGGCCAGACGGGGTCCACCCAAGGGTACTGAGGGAGCTCACAGAGGTACTGGCTGCTCCTCTGCTGGTCCTATTTCACAGCTCATTGGCAACAGCAGTATCCCAGAGGGCTTGAGGAGGGCAGATGTAGTCTTGTCTCACAAAAGTTGTAGCAGGGAAGAGGATGGCATTTATAGGTCAGTCAGCCTGATTTCAGTGGTAGGAAAGTTAACAAATCACTGCTGAAATAAAGGATTGTGGAATATCTTGAATCCACAGGGTTACAAGACCTGAGGCAGCATGGATTCGTGGGGGGATGGTGAAGGTTATATCAAACATATCTGATAGAGTTCTTTGACCAAAGAACTAGATCAGGGTGAAGCTCTGGATGCCACCTACCTAGATTTCAGTAAGGCGCTTGACACCTTTCCACATAGGAGACTAGTAAGCAAGCTGGCTAGCTTAGAATTGGGTCCAGAGGTGGTACACTGGGAATAAAATTGCTTAAGGGACAGGTGGCGGAGGGTAGTGGTAAAGGGGGTTCACTCAGTGGAAGGGAGGGTGGTCAGCAAGGTGCCTTAGGGATCAGTGCTGGGACTTCTTTAATGTCTTTATAAGTGACATAGCAGAGAAGCTTGAAGGGAAGGTTTGCCTCTCTGTAGATGACACCAAACTTTGCAATATGGTGGACACTCCGGGGGAATGGGGAGTGGTGGAAAGGAAGAGCAACAACCTGAGAAAACTCAAGGAGTGGTCAGGAGTATGGAAGCTGGGTTTCAATGCAACAAAAGTGCACAATAAATGCACTTAGGCCACAGCAACCCAGGAGTAGGGTACAAAATGTGTGTGATTGGGGGGGGGGGGTACTGACGACCACCAAGCAGGAAAGAGACCAGGGGGTGATCATACTGGATGATTTAAAGGTGGCCTGGCAGTGTGACAGGCAGTTAGGAGGGTAAGTGGGATGCTGGCGTACACAGGGAGGGGTATCACCAGCAGAAAAAGGGAGGTGGTGTTGTCTCTACAGATCCCTGGTAAGACCCCACCTAGAGTACCATGTCCACTTCTGGAGATCACATCTCAGAAAAGACATAGCCAGAGTGAAAGCTATGTAGAGGAGGGCAACTCAAATGGTGCAGGGTCTGCATCAGAAGCCCTACGAGGACAGATTAAGGGATGTTAATATATACAACCTAAAAGTGTGTGGGGGGGGGATATTATGGAGACACATTCCTCATGTGACAATTTGTTTTCACGTATCTGCTTTAATCTCTATTCAATAATGAGCAAGCAAAATATAATGTACTATAAGCTTTCACGAACCTGAACTTAACAGGGAAAAAAGCAACATTTTTCACAGGCTGTCAGCAAACATTAAGACCCTGTACACACTGAGCTTGTTAAAACTTTTTAAGTCCCTCAAAACATTTTAACAAGCCCAAACATGGTTTGTGTCCGCACTGAACACTGAAACAGTGTTTAAACCCTGCAGGAGGCCTAGTCTTAAAAACGTCTTTAAGACTGGTTTCAAACCTAGCATGGTTTACCTGGTAATGTGGATGGGAGATCCTTGTTTCTGTTGAAGCAGCACTGATCCGTGCTGGCACTTGGATTGTTAAACTTTCAGGGCTACGGTGTGGACTGCATTTAAACACGGTTCTGAAGAAATACAAACAAGTGTGGATGGACTTTCGTGGTGAGTTTAAAACTGGTTTGAAAAACAATTTTAAACGTGCACTGCCAGGCTGTGTTCACACTACAGCACGGTAAGGAAAACCGTTTTTTAAAATGAATTAATTACTGTGCTGTAGTATCCGTGTTCTAGCGTTCACACTGCTACCAGAGTGTTGTAAACCGTTATTAAAAACGGTTTACAGCATCCTCACTACTGCCTCTGCACCGAATTACCTGGCAACTGATTTAGATGTGGGGACATCCAGCTTCATTTCAGGAAACCGTGCTTGAGCATCCGCACTATAGGTAAATCCGAGTTAACTTAAACGTTTTTAAAACCGTGTTTAAGCCTAGGGCCCCGTTCACACTGGGGCATTTGAAACGGTTCTCAGCGCTTGAACCGTTTCAAATGCGTGTTGGCCTGGATCGCGTTCGCACATAACCCGCTTTTAGATCGAATTTTGGAAGCGTGCTCAAACCCTGATGAGACCTGGGCTTGAACACGCTTCCAGAAATCTGTTTTAAAAGTAAAGCGATTTACCTAGAGTGCGAACGCGCCAGCTAGTTTCCTTTTAATGCACTTCAAGCAATCGCGCAAAGCATCACGGTAAGCAGCTTTTCCATGCTGCTGAATTCGGTTCATAGCTGGCACGGATCTCTGCCGCAGTGTGAACCCTGTAAAATGCATTGCCTGATGTGGATCACAGGAAAGGGGTTGCAGTATGAACGCTACAGCACGGTAAGTGTTAATCCACTTTTAAAAACGTTTTGCCCAACCGTGCTGTAGTGCGAACCGGGTGTAGGTCTTATCAGGGTTTAAACACGGTTTTAAAAAATGGATTCCAATGTGTGTTAAGTGCGAATGCAAACTGTGCTAGGGCACTTTAAAACGGTTTAAGCTGCTTAAACCATTTTAAACAGCCTAGTCTGAACAAGGCTCCAGTGTGTTTAGGACCTAACAGAGCTCAAATCCTTAAATATTGGCGTAACAAAGAAATACAATGTGTGGGGGATTTTGTTGTTAAATACAGACAGTCTCAATTAAGAACCCAAGATCAAAGATGGATATTCCCCAAACACGTTTCTGCAAGTCCAAGACTTTTGTGCATACATTAGAATTCGAGTTCCTGCTTTTACTCTGAAATGTTTTTGAAAATTGACTTGCACTCTATATGAATGTGTTTACCTTGCACTTGCGCTAAGTGATTTGACTCTTATACCACAAATGTACTTCTTGCCCTATTGTATTATTTCTGTTGTTGATGTGTGACCACTTGTCTACCATTACCTTGCCGTTCGCCTGACTAATGTTGACTAATAACATGTGTAATTAGATACGCATTCACTTTGTAAACAGTGTTATAGTATGTATTTCTACCTATATATTCTCACTTTTTTATATGCAACTAATCCCGGGTCACCCCTGAAAATGGGACCTCTGGTCTCAGTGTGTTTACCCAGTTACCAAAATGAAATAAACAAACAGATAGGAGTCCCCTGCTTCAATCAAAGCTGTCCCTGTAGAGCTAGTCATTTCAAAGAACTGGCCAGTGCTCAGGGGTATGATAGCTAAGACATCTCATTTCTTTGTGAGGGTGGGCAGAAATCATTGTTAACGATTTGGGCACAGTGGATGCAAGCGACCAACAGCCACCCCAGCCCTACAGTTCTGAAGCAGGTTCCTCATGAGGAACCAGAAACAAAATGGAAAAGACTGACACACCAGATCATGAGAATGCTAAATATTTAATAAAGTGCATAAATAGTAAAGCGCAAAGTCAGTCAGAGAAACACCACTCACCTAAAGAAAACAGTGGATCCAAGATCTGGGACAGAGCATTAATGATGTGGGTTGGGCATTAATATATAAAGCCATATGGGACTTCTTGTATGTAATAAAGCAGAATACATATGCACTCAGAAACTGTGCATACATTTAACAGTGGGGTATCACCCATCTTCAGTATATGTAAAAAAGAATGAGGGGACAAATTTCCAATATTCTGGGAGTATTCACAACTCTGGCCCTTCTGGACCAAAGTGGTCATTGAGGTTTCCAGGATTAACTGCAAGCAGGCTGCCGACACCCCTGCATCATTGTTACTTGGTCTTGAGGGTGAAGAGTCCAAGGAGTGGGAGCTACAGTATATCTCAGAGCTTTCAGAGTGGTCCTGATGCTCACTAGGAGGTGCATACAGAATATGTGGGTCACCTGTGAGCCTCCCACGATTAAAATACAGTGTGACCTGGTGATTAAAATCCTCCTTAGAGCCTTATCTATGAACTTGGATAAAGCAAGGATAGATCTCAATTCCATTGGGCCCTATTTCTTAATTATCTTCCAATTGCAGAGGCAACTTTATCAGGAAGGGTATATGAATCTGTGTCCCTCCCCCCACCCCCAACTGCTTCCCAATGGTTCTGACTTAATAATGTGATTTTGGTCAATAAACTTTTATACAGCTGATTTTAATCATACAATCCTGGGGTATAAATCAGGAATGCAAGAAGAAAAGAGTAAAGGAGACGGCGAAGGTAGCAAGGGAAGAAGGCGGTCACGGGTAGCTTAAGGGGACCGCACAGGCAGGGGAAGAAAGCAGAGAAGTAGGCAGGGAAGGAGTAAGGTATGAAGATCCATGTGCGCCAATGCAAGGAGTCTGGGAAATAAAATTCCAGAGCTAGAGGCCATCATGGTGGATGCTAGTCTGGATCTGGTGGCCATGACAGAGTCATGGTGCACTGACAGTCATGACTGGGATATGGTTATACCGGCTACTCTTTGTTAAGGAGAGACAGGGAAGGGAGGAGGGGTTGTACTACATGTCAGAAAGGGAATCAAGGCTACAGAAGTACAGAGGCACGCAGAGGAAAAGGAAGGATTGGAGGTGTCGTGGGTCACCCTGGAGACTAACGGTGGGGCCACCATCCATACAGGGGTGGTATACATACTTCCAGCAGAGAGATAGGAGTTGGATATAGCACTTGCAGAAACCACCATCAGGATGGCAAGTAAGGGGGAGCAGCTGTTAGCTGGGGACTTCAATCTGCCAGGTGTGGATTTAAGCCTTCCAAATGCAGCTTTGGCAAGGAGCTGGGAAACCCCTGACTCATTACAAGGGGCTTTTTTTCAGGCAGCTAGTCAATGAACCCAGTAGGGATGGGGCAGTGCTGAACATGATGCATACAAAACAGGGACAGCATTTTGGAGATCACAATTAGCAGTCCCCTAGGTACCAGTGATCATCATGCAGTGTAGTCAATCATTAAGAAGGGTGCAGAGGCAAACCACACGAGGACAAGGGTCCTGGACTTTAGGAGGGTGAATTTTAAAGCAATGGGAGACTGCCTCAGAAGCTGCCTAGTGGGGGATTGCCAGGGAGGGGTTGAGGAACACGGGGGGGGGGGAATAAAGGAGGGCATAATTAAGGCAACCAGCCTCTGTGCATATGCTGAGATCCCTCAGTCTCTCTTCATAGGGCTTCTCCTGCACCCCACAGCACCATTTTAGTTGCCCTCCTCTGGACTGCCTCTACCCTATGTCCTTTCTGTGGTGCAGCCTCCAGAACTGGACAAAGTACTCCAGGTGGGGTCTCACCAGCAGGCAATACACTGGCAACACCACCTCCCTCTTCCTGCTGGATATATTCCTCCCTATGCACCCCAGCATCCCACTAGCCCTACCCA
Organism: Neoceratodus forsteri; assembly: GCA_016271365.2. Taxonomy (NCBI): domain Eukaryota; kingdom Metazoa; phylum Chordata; order Ceratodontiformes; family Ceratodontidae; genus Neoceratodus; species Neoceratodus forsteri. Next base: position 716,799,083 of record CM057452.1, read on the forward strand.
CTGCTTCGTCACACTACCCTGCCACCCTGAGGTTGTCAGATATGATAATCCAAGGTCCATTTCCTGTTCGGTGACTGTCAGTAGCCTACCATCCTATACTCAACGCCTGGGTTCCTATGCCCTAGGCTCCATGATCTTGTGCTTTCTGGCACTGAACCCCAAGTGTCATGCTGCAGACCCTGAGTTTCCTAGATTGCTGCTCATTCTCTCTGCCCCTTCGTGAGTGTCCACCCCACTGCAGATTTTGGCATCATCGGCAAAAAGGCATACCGTCCCTTCCAGTTTCTCAGCAATGCCACTTATGAAGACACTGAACAGGACCAGGCCTAGTGCTAGCCCTATATGCACCCCCCACTGACCACAGCACCATTTGAGAGCCATTTACCACCACCCTCTGTCTCCTATCCATTAACCAGTTTCTTACCCAATTCACCTCTCTAGTTCCCATCCCAGGCTACTCAGTCTCTTTATCAACCTCCTGTGCAGTACAGTGTTGAAGGCCTTGCTGAAGTCTGGATAGGCCGCGTCCACTGCCTTCCCGTGATCTATTTCCTTGCTTAAACAGTCAAAGAAATTCAACAGATTTGTTTGGCACAACTTCCCACCCATGAATCCATGCTGCCTGTGGTCTTGCATCCCAATTAATTTAAGATACTCAACAAGTATTTCCTTTAGCAAGGTTTCCAGTAATTTCCCCACCACTGAAGACTGACCAGGCTATAGTTGGTAGCTTCCCCCCAGCTGCCGCTTTATCAGAGGGACCATGTCAGATCTTCTCCAGTTCTCTGGAACCACACCTGCTTCCAGTAAGCTGTTGAACAAGGCAGTGGTACATCTAGCACCTCCCTGAGTTTATTTAGAACCCTTGAATGTACTGTAACCCTCTGGTCCCACAGCTTTGTTCACCTTCAGAGCTACAAGCCCCTTCCAGACTCTCTCTTCTGAAAATGGACTTGTGTCCACCTCCCACTTTCCTGTTCCTGTTACTTCTTGGTGGTCTCCCCCACTGTGAAGACTAAGCAGAAGTACCTGTTTGTCTCCTTTTTCTTGGTCCTCTTCTGTGCAGTCTCCCCTCTCCACCCTTCTAATCCCCCCATTCCCTCTCCCTGTTTTCCTATTTTCATTTTTGTATCTGAAGAAAGTCTTATCTCTTTTAGTGAGCCGTTTGGCGGTTCTTTCCTCTTTCTTCGCCTTTGCTCCCCTTCCCATTTTGCCTGCCCCTCTGCTTTACTAGGTATATCTCCCTGTTCTACTCCCTCTGTGTTTCCTTATACCACCTGAATGCTGCCCTTTTTTCCTTCACTACCTTTGCTACTTCATCAAAGAACCATAATGGTCTCTTTCTCTTTCTGCTTGTACTCCTTTCACGCAGAGGTTAGCTGCTTTAGTTATACCAGGGGTCGACCTTAACATTCATTTACTAGCCCGGGTATTAGTGCAGATTGCTGCGGGCTAGTGCAGAATCTCTGTTATTGGCCCAGCTGGGCTAGTGCAATTCCTCCTGTGGAAAGCTGCAGTTCCATTGTCAACCCGGGTATCAAATAAACGAACAAATAAATACATAAATATAACTGTTTTTTAATTTAAAGCCAGGTCCTTTTCATGGAGGTTTAACCATGTGCTGCCTTAGCATTAGTGAAATGAAAAAATAGATGTCTGTGCATAGTGCATTTACAAACTGTTTCATTTTATACTAAGTTCTACTTTTATTTTTTGCTGGTAAAGATCCTTTCTTCTTTTCCTTTTCTTGTTAAGCTCAGTACTCGTCAGATAGATTTGTGACTGTGTCCAGGAGGAGCACAGTGCTAGGGTTGACCCCTGTCTAGTTGTAGACTGGATAATCTGGTTTTCAGGGTCCATATCTGATCATCTGGTTTTGATTAAATGTAGTCCAGTTTTTGGGGCCATTTTGAGTGCTCAAAGACAGTATTAAAACTGACTGTATCAAATCATTCACTGTTGCATGCATGTCCAGGTTACAAAAAAAGTTCAGATGTCACTAGTCACAGGCCTTTGTTTGTAAAACCAGTCTGTCTAGGAGATGTAAAGTATGGCCATTAAGACCAACAGCAGTAAATCAACCTAATCTTTTCAACTCTGTATTTTAAGTATGGTCATTTACTGCCAGGATAGGGAACAGTTTTTACACCTTTATATGCTGTAATAGGTTCCTTTTTGTTTTTCCTATATTCTCATATGTTTTAGACTCACTTTTTCAAATTAGCATTCACGTTTTATTGCCTTTGTCACTGTGTTGATTATTTCTCTCCTAAATCCTCAGCCGCTGCTGCTCTTATTTTTTATACTACCAACCTGAACGTTCCATGATATTACCTACACCTGTACAGGCCATTGGAATAAATAGCATGGAAAGGTGTGTCTGAAATTGTGGAATGTAATGTCTTAGATTTTTGAAAAGAAACATCAGTAGCTGATGAGGTAAAGGGAACACAATTTAGTATTGAGGATACCACAAGTACTGATAGTTCAGTTATCAGAAAGGGCCGGGCCGGGCTATCACCTGACTCTTTTCTCTGGTTTAAAAGCTACTTAGAAAACCAGTCGCAGAGAGTAAAAATTGCTAACACTCTTTCTGACACCCTGCCTATTCGTTCCGGTGTCCCACAGGGATCCATACTAGGCCCCCTCCTTTTTAGCCTTTTCTTAAACTCCCTCCCTTACCACTGCTCTGAGCAGATCATATTATATGCCGATGATGCTGTTGTATTCCCCACTCACAAAGATCCTGCAGCTCTTCAACACAACCTTTAACTTGGTTTCAGTTCTGCAGAGACATGGTTTCTTAATCATAAACTGGTCCTCAATGACAAGAAAACCAAATCTATGCTCTTCTGCAGCTCTCATAACCCACAGAAGTTACACCACTTGGCTATCTTCACCACCCAGGGGAACACTCTAGATCAGGTGGGGACCTTCAAATACTTAGGGATACAGCTTAACCCTAATCTCTCCTATGGACCTCATGCAGATAATGTAGCTAGAGCTGCTAATACACATCTTGGTCTCCTCTACAAACACAGACAACACCTCACGTCAGAAGCTTTGAAGGCTGCAGTCCTGAGCTCTGTGATCTCTGTAATAGACTATGGTCTCATCATTTATAGCTCGGCCACAACCTTTAGACGCCTCTCAACTGCCTTAAATAAGGCATATCGGCTCATCACTGGTGCTCACTGTCTCACCCACACACGTGACCTGTACACCCAGATCAGCTGGCTCCAATTATCAAACCGCATAAAGTTTCTCACCTGCTCCATGGCAAAAAAAATCTACCTTGACCTTGCACCTTCTGGGGTCTCAACTCTGTTACAGCACCGAACCAACAAACGGTGCCTTCGGAGATCCACACTACAGCTACTGAAAGTCCCCTACTGCTACACTTCAAAGGGACAACGCTCTTTTGCTTATCGAGCGCCACTCTGGTTCAATGGCCTCAGCCCCACCATCGGTATGTTTAAAACTAGGCTCTGGGACTATCTCACTACCAACAGCTCCTGTGACTGCCCAACTTAACCTTGTTTCTCCACTTCTGCCTGCTAGTAGTCCCCCCCCACTGGATTCTACCCTCACATCTTGGTATACCCAATGCTGCACTTTTCACCCTCTCCCCTCCCTACCTACATTCCTTCTCCCCCACCCTTCCCTCTCCCTATGACTCTGGCTCCTCTCATCTCTTGTCTGTTTTCTCTGACAAATGCCACTGGCTGCCTTACTTACAATGTTACCCTTGAATTGGGATGCAGTATAGCACAGTGGTTTAAGGCTCTGAGCTGCAAATCTGGTGACATCCAGCAGACCACACCTGGGTTTGAATCCCACAACTTCCACTTGCATACTGTGTGACCCTGAGCAAGTCACTTAACTTCCCTGTGCTCCCAGGTTGCACCTGTAAAATAGCTTTCAGCTTAGTGTGTCTCACCTGGTTAAATAACTAACTAAAAAAAACTGTATTAATCTGTAATCTGTTTGCTGTGTCCACATTGTTGTAATGTATGTCCTGATGTTCCCTATAATTTGTATTTCTCTGACATGGAACCTTTGTAAAAGAGCCTTGGCTCAAAGGTATTTGTAATGCTAGACTTTATAAATAAAATTAAAAAAATAAAGGTGGTCAAAGCATATCAGAATACATGGCTGTCATGGAAAGGAAAACTGGAGTGTTTTAACAGAGAGAGCAACAGGTTGTGAATGGGCTTTGTACATCCAGCAGATCTGGGTTTCAATTCCCACAGCCTCCACTTGCATACTGTGAGACCCTAAGCAAGTCACTTAACCTCCCTGTGTTCCTGGGCCACCCCTGTAAATGGGTCTTGTGCCCAATGGGAGTTACCCGGTTGCCAATGAATAAACATAAATAAATAATAGTATGGGTTGATGCTGTTGAATTTGCTCTTACTTTTTTTTGGTGAACATTTTTTAATAGAACTGGGACAATCAAGCACTTCTGGGATCTGTGGCCAGGGTGGGAAAAGGAAGGAAAAAGGGAAGAAAAAGACACACACACTTTTCACGACACAACTTTATTAACTACAAATCTGAAAATGTGGAAATATATTAAAAAAGTCAGTAACCCAGCTGACATTAACAGAAAGCATGCTGACGAAGACAAACAAATAAAAGATCATGAGTACGAAAAGATAAAGCAAAGCCGTCAGTTCCAGCAATGTTGGCTAGAAAAATATGACTGGTTGGGGTATGATGGTGCAAAAGATCTGATGTTCTGCCATTTGTGTATCAAACATGAAATACAGTTGGGTAAGGCGAGTAATAACAATCATTTTCGTTTCTGTACAGATAACTTCTGGCTTGACTCTGTCTTGTCCCATAATATCGGTGAAGCTCATGCTAGGGCAAAGGAAAAGGATGATGCCAACACTGCTACTCCAGGGACAAGTAATGTGGAGGGCATGCCGAAGAACATGAATGAAGCACCGCTTAACCATCTGGATAAACTGTTTCGCACATGCCATGCAATTGCTAAGACAGGACGTTCTTTCACAGACTTTATGTGGATGTGCTGCCTTGATGATATGAAAGGGCTAGATATCAGTTCAGCATATCAGAAGGAGAAATATGCCTGCAACTTTATCCACTATGTAGCAGAGGTTGAACACATGACACTATGAGAAAAAATTATGGGAACAAAGTTAATTTCAGTCATCAGTGACAGAACCACTGACTCTTCAGTCACAGAAGCTGAGATAGTGTATGTGCGGTTTGCAGTTAAAGGCACAGTGCAAAATCAGGTGGAAGGTTTCCAGACTGTTGGCAGGACAAAAGAGATTTTATTCGCCTTTCGTTTAACAAATCACTATTAACCATACTAACTGCAGGCTAGTGCAATCTCTTGTTCACTAGCCCGGCTGGCTAGTGCAAAAAAAAGTTAAGGTTGACCCCTGGTTATACCCTCCTTTGTTTTTTCCCCCACTGTGCCTCCAACCTTCCCTGGCACCCCCCCCCCACTCCCTTTGAGGCAGTTTCTGAAGAAGTCTCAATTTCTTTAAAATCCTCCCTCCTGAAGTCCAGGACTCTTGTCCATGTGTGGTTAGCTTCTGTTCCTGTCTTAATGTTAAATCGCATTGTACGGCAATCACTGACCCCCAGGAGACTGCCCACTGTGACATCTGCACCGCTGTCCATGTTTGTTGGCACCAACTGCCCCATCCCTAAAAAAAAGCCCCTTGTAGGTAGTCGAGGGTGGCCTTACTCTTTGCGGAAGCTGCAGTTGGAAGGCTTCACTCCACATCCTCTTTGTGTTGGCAAGTCCCATTGTATTTAGTGTTTTCTTATTTCAGTCACTGACATGCAACTTTGCTTAATTTGCCTTAATTATTGTTGACCTTCTTATGGCCTATCCGTAAGCTGTTGTTTTTGTTTGTTACTGTAAGACCCTGATGTGGAACCTATGTAGTGAGCCTGTACTCAAAGGTTTAATCCAGGGGTTCTCAAATGGGGAGGCCCCAACCTGTTCCAGGGGAGGCTCAAGCAAGTCTGAAAAAGTACTGTATTTAAATTTTGGGTTTTATATATTTTGTGTGAAGAGATGAAGCAAACTGAAAGAGGATAACAACAGTAGGTGAATTTTATGTATTTATTTACTAATAGGTGACAAGGGAAGGGGAATGAGCCAAGGATCACTTCAGGTGTACCCGGGGAAGGGTAGGGAGTGAATACATTTCAAAAGGTAACTGCAAAACAATCAAGAAATATACACTGAGCAATAGTGCAAACAAATATGAACAATAAACTAATAATGAGCGGTGGTAACTAAGGATCTAAGGTTCGAGCAGACTCGATAGACCGTAAGGCCTAATCTGCTGGCAAATAGTATGTTAGTAATTGATCAATTTGTAGACTGATGGCAGAACAGCCCAAATACAAGGGTTGAGCATAGAAGTGCTGAGAGCAATAGCAGGAAGGAGCAAAGTAATCCCAAGAAGTTGCTTAGCAGCAGGGAAGGAGGGGAAGAGGCAAAGTATGTAGGAAGGTTATTTCATATAGAGAGGAAACAGAGGAAGTAGTCCGACCCATGAAGGTACTGCAACAAGGGGTAACAATGGTTCAAGAATGAAAATAGCGGAGCAAGTAGGTTGGCCTGTGGCGGGGGGGTACAATAAGCTGAATAATATTTGTTTATTTTATTTATTTGTTATTCAGATAACACCTTTGAGCACGGGAGCTCTTTTTCAAAAGTTCCAAGTCAGTATAAAACAAAGAACTGGATGTGAGCCAAGTACTCAAAGGGGTTTCAATTTATTCATAGTGTACTGCATAAAGTACAGTATGTTATTTTTCTTTGGGGAGGCCCAAGATTATTTCAGTTTTTGGGGGAGGCTCAAAATCTTTTCCATGGATTTGAGGAGGCTCACTTTGACAAAGTCTGAGAACTATTGGTTTAATCCGATATTTTAATAAATAAATAAAAAACATCCAGAAGACTGAAGTCACCAATAAGCAGCACCTCCCCCTTATTTGTCATTCTGATGATGGCTTCCAACTCTTCTCCCTGTGCCTCATCAAGTTTTGGTTTTCTTACCTGTAATGAAATGCTATGTGGACAGTGTTCTGTTTACTTGTTATACTGTTTAAAATGTTTGCCCTGAGGACTTCCAGTGATGTCACCGTCTGGAGCGCAGCACTAGAGCGAGAGCTCAGACAGAGGAAAAAAAAGTCCTAAAACTTGATCATTTGAGCTTCCAAAACTAAATCCCATATATACAGGAGCTCAGAAGGTTAATGGGAGTCAGGAGGAAAAAATATAAGGCTGCCAAAAAACCAGATTGCAACGGATCGCAAACTAATGTTCAGGCTGACTTGGAGACTCCGGCTGACATGGCGACCCAGCAAGGCGCGCAGCAACAACCGAGTAACGCAGACATTCTGGCCGAACTACAAGAATTTCGCAAAGAAGTCAGAAATTTTAAGGACCACATCACCACCGAAGTAACACATATGGGACAAAAGCTTACAGAATTAGAAACCCAACAAACCACCACCAGTACCAGAACAGACAGACTGGAATGCATGCTCATGCATCTGGTCGACAGCAATCAAGAATGAACTGAAAAATGTAAAGATTTAGAGAATAGATCCAGATGCTGTAACCTCAGGATATCGGGGGTACCCGAAGACGAGGAAGGAACTGACATGCTAGCCTTTCTAGATCACTTCCTTTGGGACATTTTGCAACTAGATCCTGAATTCCCATTAGACACAGAGAGAGCACACAGGACTTTACAACCAAAACCCCAACAACCAGATAAAAGACCAAGAGCAATTCTCCTTAAACTTTTTAAGTTACCAGGTCAAACAAAAACTGCTGACTAGAGTCTGGCGCATGAAAGAGCTACACTATAAAGGTACTCGAATTTACTTTGACAACGATTACTCACCCACAGTAACTGCCAAAAGAAGAGCCTATGCCCCGATACTGAAAACTCTGAAGACCCAGCAATTAAAGTTTACAATGCCGAATCCTGCCCGCCTTGTAGTGATGTTCCCTGAGGGCCAGAAATCTTTTGAACCAGATGAAGTCACACGAGCATTAAACAGCAGAGGGATCACCATTCCTAAAGCAACCAGATAGACAATCGAAGAAGATTAACGGATCACTCGGAATGAATGTGGGAGAAAAATCAAAAGCTACAAACCAGAAGGCGACAGGGACTCACAATGCTCCAAGACGCAAAAGAGTTGCTGCAGAAATTCGGCAGAGACACTACAACCTGAAATAAATAACTCTAAAACAGGTACTGTGTAAAACCTTTCTCAGAAATAAAAGGAGAGTAAGGACTAGACTGCAGCAGCTTTCCAGAGCCTGGGACTCAAAAGACTATCTAGAACATTGTTTATCTCGGAAGGTTAAGGACTCTAGCCCTAAAACAGTAAGTATTAAGAGAGGAGCAGATGTTCAGAATATTTTACCTTAAAATAATAAAAGATCAGAATGGTTTTTTTTCTGGCCTGACTGGTAGACATAGTCACTAGAGGGTTTCTGGGGAATTGTAAGCTTACTAATTAGGAGATAAACTAGATACGAATTCCTGCTAAACGAGCCTGAAAAATGTCAATTTGCTATAAGTATGAGGGATGCATTACTCTTTAAGAATTAACAAAAGAGACTAACTGGTGACTTGTCGCAGGGAACATTGTCCCGCAGGAGATTGTGCACAGAAATGGCGTGTAGACACCCGCTCAGACCAGTCGATTTAAAGAAGACTGCCCCTACTTCCATCTCACAAATTACAAAGTACCTTAAAGTCCCTGATGGTGCCTCTGAATGCGCAGGGGGGAAAAACTTATGAGTGCACTGATTCTGCCCTCCTTGGTGCTGCTCCAGGCGGGGTGTTTTTACAAGTTGGCCGTTACCACATGGGATGCAGCACAGGGCTCCCGGATTAGCCGGAACTTACCCCCAAGGGAGTAAACAGCTACCCCAGTTCTGGAGAGTATCTTTATTTCTCCAAACCTAGGAAGTTATACATTTGTAATCTGAACAACCAGTTAAACTGAAGACAATATGTTACTGTGTTTGAATACATGTGTGTACTAAAAACTGCCATTAAATACGTTGAATTATTTGACTTACAGCCCTGTTGGCAAAAGGTTATTTTATTTATTCTAAAGGAAGGTTCGTTGTTAAGAGTTTTTTATGTTGTTAATAATGTTCCTATATGTTTGAAATTGAATTTTAACAGCAGGTTGGTAGGATGGAAAAACAACTCTAATAGAACTGTCTTAAACGAGGGAAGTACACTGAATTTGGGATACAAGACAGTCTCTTTAATCTATGAAAATGGCTAGGCCAATATTAGTACTATCCTTCAACATAAATGGGATACGTAGCCTAGTAAAACGTGCTCGCTTCCAGAAATATCTTAAAATACAAAATCCAGACATAGTGCTTTTGCAGGAGATACACTTGGCCTCCTCAGAGCACCAGAAGCTTCAAAATGTTAAATATAAGCTAATAGCTGACTCAGATCGCACCTCAGGAAGACGGAGGGGTGTGGCAATGCTGGCATCTAGACACCTCCCAGTATAGATTATAGACCAGGACATAGATGAAGAGGGAAGGTATGTTGTGGTGGTGGCACAGATTTATGCATGCAAAGTGATGCTAGCATCACTTTATATCCCCTGGGGTCCCACAGAAGCCTATCTCACCCCTTTTTTTTTCTAAACTGGCAATGAAAATGCAAGGTCACCTCATATTAGGGGGAGACTTCAATACTACCTTACAACCCCATTTGGATGCTGCCAGGCCCCTCCCTCACCGAACTAACCCTTTACTAAAATGTATACAGCAGAATGTGACCTCTCTGGGCCTGGTCGATGGGTGAAGGAAGTGTTTTCCCACCAGAAAAGAGTACACGCATAGATCTGCCCACTCTAATACAGCAGCTAGAATAGATTACATCTTAACAAATGTGGAGTGTCAGGCAGCTTTGGCGGACATATGGCATGGGACAACAGTGCTCTCGGATCATGCCACCATATTGGCAAAATTTGAGGGGGGGAGAATACCCACTGGAGACGTAATCTGATGCACCTGAGGGACCCAAACTTTAAATCATTAATGAAAGAAGTCATCCCCAGAATAATAGCAGGCAATTCCCAACCAGAGACCTCAGCACCGATATTACGGGACATATTAAAAACAGTAATCAGGGAAGAAATAATAAAATGCACCACTAGACAAAAAAAAGAAAGGGACAGGACATGGAATGCCCTACACATGGAACTAAAACAACTGCAGACCCAAAATAATCGGACAGAGGTGACAATAAGAACACAAATCAAAAATATCAAACAACAAATGCAAAAAATGATAGATCAAAAAAATAGAACAACAACTAATGTATTTAAAACTGGTAAGTCATGAAGGGGGGCCACGGGGAGCCAAAAACTTGGCAAGGAAGTTAAGGGAAAGAAAAGCCAAAACATATATAACTAGCTTAACTGACCCGACCACAGGCAAGGTCCATATGCTCCCTAGAGAAATAAGGGAAATCTTAGCAAATTTTTATCAATCTTTGTATACAGAACAAGCCCCCCCCCCAATAGATTTAATTGGGGACTACCTAGAAAAATTTGATCTACCTCAGTTGAGTACTGGCAAAGCAAATAAACTAATATCCCCTATATCTATAGAAGAAATTACACAAGCCCTAACTAAAACTAAAAATCAGAAGGTGCCGGGGTCAGATGGATAGCGCGCTGAATTCTATAAACAATTTAAAAACTTACTTTTACCAACCTTGCATACGTCCTATCATGCTATTCAAGAAGGAGAATCCCCACCCCCATCCTGGCGCTATGCCACCATAGCTGCTATACCCAAGCCACAGAAAGACATAAAACACCCTGCTTCACATAGACCAATATCAATGTTAAACCTTGATTATAAATTGTTTATGTCAATTCTGGCACACAGAAAGGAAGATTTACTCCCAGACCTAATGAACCCAGACCAGGTGGGCTTCGTGAAAACCAGACAAGCACAGGATGCGGTCAGACGGACATATATGATAATGGAATATTCACAATCTAAAACAATCCCACTGGTGCTGCTGGGGTTAGATGCGGAGAAGGACTTTGACAGGATCGCCTGGGAATTTCTGTGGGTGGCCCTGTCAAGGTTTGGTATCCCTCACAGTCTCATAAACCAATTTAAAAATATTTACCAGGAACCCATGTCATATGTAAGAGCAAATGGCTCCTTGTCAGACCCATTCAGATTGTCTCGGGGCACCAGGCAGGGGTGCCCATTGTCCCCATTGCTATTTGCCCTATATCTTGAGCCACTTGCTGTCGCAATAAGGACCCACCCAGAAATTCAATGTTTGCAAATATGAGAGAGGCAAAATAAGATCGCACTTTTTGCAGATGACATTCTGCTCACCCTAGTAAACCCAGAAAGATCAATACCGGCAATCTGGGAGCAGATCAAGCAATTTGGACTAGTTGCTGGATACAAAATTAATGATCAGAAAACTGAAGACTTTACACCCTCAAATCAGTTGAAAACTAAATACCCCTTTAAGTAGTCAAAATTCATGATTAGATACCTAGGGATCAAACTAGCTAAAAAAATGGAAGTAACAGACCTCATTAATTATGAACCCCTCACCAAGCGCAGCTTATGGAAGACCTCTCCAGATGGACAAAAAGGACAAAACTCCCACTGAGTTTTATAAACAGGCTTGAGGTCATAAAACAAAATATCCTGCCCCACATTTTATTCCTAGTCCAGACGCTCCCTATACCTCCAGATAAACACTACTACCACACTTGGAATAAAATAACATCCCGATTTATCTGGAAGGGTAACCCCCCCTAGAATCCGATATATGATTTTACAGCTCCCTAGAGAGTTGGGGGTAGCCCTTCCAAATTATGAGCAATATGCTCTAGCCTCCCAGATAACAACTGTCCTTAATTGGCTGAACCCTGTGTACCAGATGCACTGGAAACAAACAGAGTTAGACATAAATCAACAATACAATCTAAATGAGCTGGTCCTGGGGAGGCCTAGGACGGAGAGCCTGTTACAAGCCCTCCCACAGCACATTAGGGAAACCCTGAAAGATGGAATACAATGAAAAGACAGTATATGAACAAAGCACAGCGGCTCTACATAACAGCCCTCATAGCGGAGCCGGAAATGCCACCAAATAAAATGGGATCTCAGATCCTAAACAGGTGGGCTCAAAGTGGGATTCGGTTAGTCTCACAACTAACAGGACCAACAGGCCTATATCCCTTTGTGACCATACAAGAAGCACATAACTTGCCACAAAAACTTTTTTATAGTTGCCTTCAAAGTAAAAAGTTTCTCCAACCCTTTGAACGCAACTAGCGGAGATAGTAGAGAACCCTCCCAAACTCATAACATTAGTAAACATAGCCATAGGTGGAACCCCTATAGAACATACAATCAGTCAAACCTATGAGGCACTTAGACACCCACCGCAGGACTCGACTGAACAAATTAGGCAAAAATGGGAAACAGAGCTGCAGATAGAAATCCCAACACAAAGATGGTTGGACACAGCCCTCCCAACCTATAAGATCTCCATTCCACATATTGGAAGGAATTCATTTGGAAATTATGGAGTCGGTTCTTCCGAACCCCAAACATAGTAGCACAATATGGGGGAGATAAAACTGGTAAATGCTGGAGAGACTGCGGGATGCAGCAGGCAGCACAAATGCACATCTTGTGGAGCTGTGCCCTACTTTCACAATATTGGAAGGATGTGACACATAGAGAATAAAGTATGGGTCTGGGTGTGTAACGAGAATTTACACACACCCAAGGGGTTTATGCGTAGCATCAAACCCCAAGGGTGTGTGTAAATTTGAGTTTACACACACCCAGACCCATATTTAATTTTATATAATTGTTGGGTTTCTCTTTTTGCCTCAGCTATTATATAAAATAAAAGAGGCTGCTGTGTGCTGCAGTCCGATTACGGCATGGCGCGCGGTCAGCTTTCACTTTTATTTCAAACGTTTTTTCTTTTTTTCAAATATTGTGAGGGTAGGCGATCTGGTAGCAAATGTGGTACTGTCATAAAATGTTATTTACTGCTGAGTGTGCTTGGCAGTTTGTATCCATGCTGGGTTTGCGGTTCGGGAGACAGTGACCGAGAATTGAGGAGTTCGAGCAGGCGCATGCAGCAGAATGGGGAAAAACGGTGCGCGTGTTTGCTGTTATAAATGCTCCTTTATAACAGCAAATTACGCCACGGTTTCCCTATGGGAAAAAGAGGAAGCCGTTAATTATAAACTATTAATGAGATCTATGAAAGTGCACAGTGGCTTAATCCAACTTACATCTTAACATTTACACTCCAGGAGGGTGTAAGGATTAACAAAGCCACATATAAACAAGTCACACTTCTGACACTGGCAGCTCTTAAGGCAATCACACGCCTATGGGAAACTAAAAAAATTCCCACAAGAGAATGCTGGAACACACAGGTCAGAGAAATCTATAATTTAGAGCATATAAAGGCCAGAATGACTAATCGCCTGAAATGTTTTACCACTATGTGGCAAAAATGGGTTCAACATCAACCAGATAATTACCCTGATTTTGTGCCATAAGAAAGGTAACATATGGAAGGGATGGAAAAGAAAGCGAAATACAGAAATAAACCGACCCTTGTGGAACAGAAAAGGTCCTGCTGTTTGGTTATAATAAATTGACTGGTGTTCTGGTAGATAAGGAAATAAATTATACAGGGTTTTAAATAAGCTGTCAAAATTGATTAGCACTTCTAATCAATTGCAAAGATGCATAGCACTTGCCTCAATTTGATTAGCAAAGTAAAAATACTAAAAATATGTATACATGCAATCTTTTTTTATATTTTAGCCTGAATAAAAATGCTCATTAAAATTAGCTCAGTCTTTGTGTGATTTGTTTCACTTGAACACAGACGCAAGCCTAACTGGCAGTATAGCCTAGGGTTAGAGTACTGAGCTCTGAATGAGCTTGGCACATTCAACAGACCTGGGTTTGATTCCCGCAACCTCCACTTGCATGCTGTGTCACCCTGGGAAAGTCACTTTACCTCCCCTAACAGATACAAACAAACCTAACTGGCAGTTAGACTAGAGTTAGAGTAGTGAGCTGTGAATTAGCTTGGTATATTCAGCTGCACACCTGGGTTTGATTCCCACAACCTCCAACTTGCATGCTGTGCGACTCTGGGCAAGTCACTTTACCTCCCCTGAAAACAGACACAAGCCTAACTGGCAGTTCGATTAGGGTTAGCTTAGTACATCCAGCTGCAGACCAGGGTTTGATTCCCACAACCTCCACTACTTGCATGTTGCATGACTCTGGGAAAGTCACTTTAACTCCCCTGAAAATAAATACAAGCCTAATTAGTAGACCATGGTTAGAGTACTGAGCTGTGAATTAGCTTGGTACATCTAGCTGCAAACCTGGGTTTGATTCCCACAACCTCCATTGCATGTTGTGAGTTTGGGCAAATCACTTTACCTCCCCTGAAAATAGGCACTTGTAACACACACACACACCAGCCCATCTATGGCAAAACCCTCCCCTCACCAACCTTCAACATCCTCACTACTCCTTTCCCCTTCCCTGTCAACTTTTTGACACTGAAATGAGGGGCATGGACATGCAGCATGAATGACACTGGCGACAAAACATATGAACCCACTGGATTTTTTTTTTTTAACTGCTCTGCTGGCCCCATGTTGTCTGCTCCCACTGTCCTACCTTCTGTACAGCCTGCAGGTTGTCCGCTGTGACCAGGTTGCATTCCTCGAGTTGCAGAACTTGCCATGTGCTGCCCGCCTGAAAATAATTCTGCTTTCTGCTCTGACCGCTGTAGTCCTTTCTGTTCCAGACCACATCGTCCACCGAATTAGCCACATTTTTCTAGTGGTCTCCTGGTCGGCACACAAAATGCCGCAACTGCAGTCGGATGCACCAGAAACATGCAGCTTGGTGCCTTTCTTCAGTTAGATACTTCCAACCAACCAGCTTGCGGGAGTTAGGTACTTCCGACCAACCAGCTCGCAGGTGGGGAGGGGGCTGGCATAGAACTAGTGGTGCCTAAGCTGAGATAGGAGGGGGAAGAGTCAACCACAGAATGCATCGCATATTTTTGCAGTGCCGAAGTAAAATGGATTGCAAGAGCAGCCAGATCGCATCGCAAACTGCGATGCGATACCGACTATTTAAAACCCTGTTATAGCTACATTAAAATAGATTTTGATGTACTAGATGACCTGAAGCACTAATCTGTAATGTTAAACTGAAGTTTATATAATGTAGAAAAGTTGTTGATGAAATATGACGTGTGAACTATATGTAATCAAATCAATACCAATCTGAACTGTATGTTAAACATACTGTTTTAATTTAAAAAAAACTGAATAAAGACTAAAATAAAATAAAAAATGTTTGCCCTGAAGTATTTTGTGTGCTGAAAATCAATGCAAATATTTATGTAAAAAATTAAAATTACAACTGGTAGGCTTGAATGCCCAGGATGTGATTGCTAGGGCTGCAATTCATATAAATATTTACATGTTTGTAGGTCAACTGGTTCCTCTGTCTCTGAAAATGTTTTGATTTAGGACAGAAGAAGCAGGAGTTTTTGGAATGCATTCATGTCACAGGCACAAGCTACAACAGAGCATTTTCTGCTCTCAGCCCCACTATGAGTAAACAAAGGTTTACAAAAACTAGGCATTAAGAGGACTGTTGCACTGGTACACATTACTGCCAGAGTGTAAACAGTGTGAGTAAACATTACAGGACAGAATTAGGACCCTTTATTTCTTATAACAGGTATGTCCACTTAGATGAGTAACTGGGGGAAGGGTGAACTATGGACTAGCTGCATTCTTGAAGTAGCAGCCACCTCCTTGACATTTACCTGTATTTTGTCTTCTCATTTTGTCGCCTGATGTCCCCTCCCTGTCTGCCAGTCTGTAATCAGTGTAAGTAAACACTGCAGGAGGGAATTATGACCATTATGTTGTTATATATGTTATGTCCACTTACGTGGTTAAGCTGGTTTGGGGGATTGTCTAATACAATGCTATATATTGGTCCTTCCCCTTCTCTTTCCAATGTCTTCGACTTCCCTCTGCTCCTAGCTGGGCTTCTCAAATGGCCTGCCAGTACCTCATATTTATTGTACTTGTACTTTTCTATCAATTGTACCCATTGTATCCATGGTATTAGTGCATTCCTGTACCTACTGTATTCCTGTTGAGATCAATTGTAATTCTTGCACTCCAAATATTTTCTCCCCTTTCTGTATTTTGTACTGTATGTAATCACTTACTGTGCCATCTTTATAGCCCAGGTCGTGCCTGAAAATGGTCCCTCGGATCAGTGTACCTACCTGGTAAACAAATAAATAATAAAATAAATTGTGGAGGGATCTACATAGAAACATAGACTTTGACGGCAGATAAGGACCGCTTGGCCCACTTAGTCTGGCAATTTTCCTACCTACAGGATAAGCTGCAGATCCTAGTTAACCAACAGCCTATTTCTTCCTACCCCCCACAAAAATTGCCTTATGTCTGTCCCATGCATTCATGAATTCTCTCACAGTTTTAGACCCCACAACCTCCTCAGGAAGGCTGTTCCATGCATCCACCACCCTCTCTGTGAAAAAATACTTCCTCACATTGCCCTGAACCCCCCATCTTCAAATTGTGTCACCTTGTTCTTGCATATCGCTTTCTGAAAGATGCTACCCTCTTGGCCTTTGTCGATTCCACTGAGGTACTTAAAAGTTTCTATCATGCCCCCCCCCCACCTTTCCTCAAGGGTATACATATTAAGCTCTAGTACAATGGGCTGATATCCTGCCTTCCAGCTTAACCTGTGCCATGGAATAGCAGTAGTGAAGACATGCCAAGCTTCACATCAGTGTGAATGAGTGGTACAGATTTTGTCCAAGATCATCAAGAATTACGGTAGGTATGTAATTTCCATTTCTTGCACATCTCTTTTCTGAAAAGTCCTCTTGGACTTTGTTGATTCCACTGAGGTACTTAAAAGTTTCTATCATGTCCCCCTTCCCTCCTTTCCTCAGGGGTATACATATTAAGCTCCTTTAGTCTCTCCTTGTATGGCTTCTCTTGCAGACCCTGCACCATTTTAGTTGCCCTCCTCTGGACTGCCTCTATCCTGTCTATGTCCTTGCAGAGATGGGGTCTACAGAACTGGACGCAGTACTCCAGATGGGGTCTCACCAACTGTACAGAGGGATAACAACTTCTTGTTTTCTGATGGTGATGCCTCTCCCTATACATTCCAGAATCCCCCCAGCCATCCCTATTGCTGTCTCACATTGCTTGCTAACCTTAAGGTCATCTGATATGATTACCCCCAGGTCCCTTTGCATTTTTGTTACTACCTCCTCCCCCACTGTGAAATCTTCCCCTTGATTTTTGTTTCCCAGGTGCATTATTTTGCACTTCTTTGCACTGAATCCAAGTTGCCATACTTCTGACCATTCCTCCAACATTGCCAAGTCCCTTCTCATCCTTTCCACGCCTCGTGTATCAACCCTGTTGCAGATCTTTGTGTCATCAGCAAAGAGGCATACTTTTGCTTCCAGTCCCTCTGCAATGTCACTTATAAAGCACATTAAAAAGGACTGGACCCAGTATTGAACCCTGCAGTACCCCACTAGTAACCGCCCTTTCTTCAGAGTGGACTCCATTTACAATTACCTTCTGTGTCCTGTTGTCCAACCAATGTTTTACTCAGGCTACCACCCTGGGACCCACTCCCAGGCTTGTTAATTTGACTATTAATCTTTTGTGTGTGACTGTGTCAAATGTCTTGCTAAAGTCTAGGTAGATCATGTCCACAGCCCCTCCCTGGTCTACTACTTTGGTTACCCAGTCAAAGAAATCAATTACATTCGTCTGACATGACCTTCCCACTGTGAACAAATGCTGCCTTGGATCCTGTGCCCCACTGGCTTCTAGGTACTCAACAATTCTTTCCTTCAGAAGTGATTCCATCACTTTCCCTACCACAGAGGTCAAACTGACAGGTCTGCAGTTTCCTGCCTCTGTCTTGGTCCCACTTTTGTGAAGGGGAATCACATCTGCCTTCCTCCAGTCCTCAGGTACCACACCATCCTCCTATGATTTGTTAAAAAGGGTAGTCAGTGGTTTCACTAGTTCTCCCCTAATTCTTTTAGAATTCTGGGGTGAATCCCATCAAGCCCCATTGCTTTGTCCACCTTCAGTTTTAGGAGTTCTTTCAGAACCTTTCTTCTGTGAAAGGACTGGGATCGACCCCCTATCCAGAGTGCTTCTGTTAATTGGATTAGGCACCTCCCTCCTCCTCTTTGTGAATACTGAGCAGAAATATTCATTCAGTATCCCTGCTTTTCACTGTCCTCTTGCCCACCCACCGTCCATTCTATTCAGCCTCACCATCCCTCCCTTTGTCTTTCTATGCTCCCTGATTTACCTATAAAAGGTTTTATCCCCCCTTCTTAACTGAGTTGGCTATCTTTTCCTCAGTTTGGGCCTTTGCTATTCTGACTTCCCTCCCTGCTTCCTTCTGCCCTAACTGGTACAGTTCTCTGTCCTGCTCCTTCCGTGCTTTCTTATACTTCCTGAATCCTATATTTTTCTCCCTGACCTTCCCCGACACCTCTTTTGAGAACCATAGTGGTTTTTTCTTTCATTTTGATTTGTTTATTTGCGTCATACAAAGGCTTGTTGCCTCTGTGATGGCAGTTATGATGTTTCCCCATTGTTGCTCCGCTCCTCCTTCTAGCCTGTTTGCTAGTGCTTTTCTAAGGCACTCTCCCATCTTGCCAAAGTCAGCCCTCCTGAAGTCCAGTACCCTCACTTTTGTATGGCTTGGCTCTGTAGCTGAGTTTATCGTGAATCAAACTGTTTGGTGGTCACTTGTTCCCAGATGGCTACCCACTTCTAGATCTGAGATCCTCTCACTGTTCCCATTTGAGAGTACGAGGTCTAAGATTGCTCCCTCATGAGTGGGTTCCAAAACTAGCTGTCTGAGGCATGCCACCTGTAGGGCATCGAGAATGGCCCTGCTCTTGGATGTGGCTGCAACAAATGTGCTCCAGTTAACATCTGGCATATTCAGGTCTCCCATCAACAGTATCTCCCCTTTCTCTGCCATCCTAAGAATGCCGTCTATCATATCCTAGTCCATTCCCTCCCCCTGACATGGGGGTCTGTATACAACCCCTGTGCAGACTGTGGTGCCATTTCCGGTCTCTAAGGTGACCCACAGTGCCTCCTCTCTCGTTACTCTTTGTTCAGTTGTTTTTATCCCTTTTTTTACATAGAGAGCTACTCCTTCCCCTCTTCTCCCCTCCCAGTCTCTCCAGTAGGTTGTGTACTCTGGTACAGTACTGCATAATAGCTTGCTGCTCACCCTTCCTCTTTACAGAGAAAAAAACACGTATTAATATTTGAAAGACACCACTCCCTCCTCCCAGTGCTGTCTGTGTTTAAGTGGTATGTCATGGTGCCTGTTCATTGTGTCTCAGTGTTCCGGACCGGTATGTTTCACAGAAGAGAGATGACAGAAACATCAGATCACCATTTATTTTTTATTTTTATTTATTTATTGAAATATTCAGAAAGACCTTTGAGTCAGCGACTCATTTACAAAGGTTCCACGTCATACATAAAAGGATACATGGACAGAACTTGGAATACAGATTACAGTACAATTACAAGTAACAGTCAGTGAGGTTACATAGTTGTGCAATTGTTGAATAACAGCACGTTTTGTTTCTTAGTACAGCCATAATAGTTACAGAGGTTCTGTAGAGGCTGATGGTCATAGGGTTTCATAGTTACAATTTGGTACGGGGAGTCCGACAATAGTTAGTTTGATAGCTGCATATGTCAATCTGGTGTCAAGGGCAGTCACACTGGCTAGAGGCATGAAGGTATTTCCGTAGCTTGGATTTATAAGGGTCAAGCCTTAATTCGTTTGTTATATGACTTGGGAGGGTGTTAGTCCAGGAGGGGGCCCTGTAAGTGAAGGTTCGCTGGAATTGGGAAGTCCGGCCACGGGGTACCCTTAGCAGCTGCTTGTTTGAGCTGCGGGTTATTTTGACTGGGGGAGTTGGGCGGATGATTTGGTTTAGGGTAGGTGGCGTGAGGCCTAGTAGTACCTTTTTGGTCATAAGGCAGGTGTGGTACTTGATTCTGCTATCTAGGTTTAGCCAGTTTGTGCTGCTATAAAGGGAGCAGGAGTGTGTAAAACGATCACATCCAAGGATGAAATGGCAGGCTTTGTTTAAAACGAGTTGGAGTCTGCTTAGGGTGGTGGATGGAGCGGCACTGTAGATTAAGATGCCGTAGTCTAGCAGGGAGAGGATCGAGGAGTTTATGGTAAGTTGTAATGCTTCAGGGGTGAGGCAGTGTTTGTCCTGAGTATAGTACCCTAGTCTGGAGCTAAGGGCTGTTGATAGGTGTAGGATATGTTGATTAAAGCTGAGGGGGGTCTAGAGTGACCCCTGAGTATTTAAAGATGCTTACTTGTTCTAATGGGGTCTTATTGGCAGTGAGGAATTGGGGGCAGAGGTTCTTGAGTGGGTTCTGGGGGTGGGTGAAGAGCATGACTTTTGTCTTATTGTAGTTGATAATAAGACATTGGGTGGTGAGCCAGTCTTCGACTTCATGGAACAAGTGTTGGAGAGTTTGGTGGAGCTTGAGGGGTGATGGGTCAGAGGTGAACAAGACTGCATCATCTGCGTATAGGAGTAGATTTCCAGGCCATGACGCTGGGAGGGAGTTGAGGTATAGGCTGAAAAGTAGGGGGCCAAGTATGGAGCCCTGTGGAACACTAGAGTGGATAGGGAGGCAGGGGGAGAGGACAGGGCCTGCCTTGACTATCTGCGTTCTATCGGAGTGATAGCTGATGAACCAGTTTAGGGTGTCATTGGAGAAACCCGTGAAAGCCAGGGTGTTAAGCAAGAGGGCATGGTTTACGGTATTGAATGCCTTAGATAGGTCCACGAAGATGGCACCTGTGAGGTGGCCATGGTCCAGGGCTGAGTGGACATGGGAGGTAAATTCAAGGAGGGCGGTGGTGGTACTGTGGCCCTTACGGAAACCATGCTGCTGTCTGGATAGAAGGTTATATTTGTTAAGGTGGTCAGTAAGTTGGTTGGCAACCATGCGTTCTAGTGCCTTAGATGGGGGGGGTAGGATAGAGATGGGGCGGTAGTTTGTGGATGTGCGGTCACCACTTTTATGGATGGGTGTGATGTAGGCCAATTTCCAGTGGGTAGGGAATTTCCCTTGACAGAGGGAGCGGTTTAGAATGAGGGTGAGTGGGGCTAGGACTTCCTGGAGAGTGAGACGGAGAAGTCTGAGGTCCAGGGAGTCGTGACTATAGTGATTTTGGCAGACAGCTTTGGTTAGGTAGGGTTTGGCAGTCTCTGGAGTAAGGACTCGCAGGTAGAAGGGTGGAGCAAGGGGAGGATGTGAGGCGTTATGGGCAGGCGGGGGATCGAAGAAATTAGGGATGAAGTTAAAACCAAATCAAATATAGGGTAACAAGATGCGGGTGCAAGTCTGCTGCGGTGCTGGGCTGGAGGAACCCACACTTTAATCTGTGGAGCCATTTACAATACACATGAATTAATTAACCGTGAGACCCCTCCTTGGCCAAACTTTGGCATCATCGTATTATCACACTGTCCCTTGTATTTCTCTGCTGAGTTGACTACAGCATATTAAGGAAAATGGAATGTCAAAATGCTACACTTGGGTTTGCCATTCAGATCTGACCTGATTGAAAGAAAAAAAACTGGCTGCTTGTGCTGTGTCCACTGTCTTGAGGCCCAGGGATAACACTGAAAAAAATGCTTCTCAATGTTGATGTGTGAATTTTGAGACACAGGCACCAGTTACAACTAGGGCTGTGTGAATACCTTTTCCTGAACATGCATGCTGAATATTATATTTGGGTCCCAAAATCTTCAGGTATTCATTATTTTTTATTCAGCTGTGTTTTGGGAGAAAAAAAAAAAAAAATAAATCACTCCATCCCCTCACCTAATGGCCAGGACCAATCTTCTGGCCACCAGCCCTGCCTTTACACATAATTTCCAACCTAATCTCCCTCTTTCCTGAAGTCCCAGAGAGTGTGGCAGAGTTAATGTTTTCAGTTGTTGACACCTGGCCAGGAGCGGACACCATCTTTTCTCCATGCTCCCCCCAACCTAACCCATCTCCCCCCATTCTCTAATATTTCACTTTTTTTTTCTCATTTTCAGCTTCCACCTCTCTATTCCTTAGCTTGATGACTGGGGAGTATAAAATAATCTGCAGCCCAGATAGCAGTATAGTAATAGTGGACCAGACAGCCACCTCCCCTCCTTGTACAAGCCTGTTCCTCACAATGCTTAGTTCCAGTCGGTTGTTTATTCAGACTAATAAAGCAATCGTACCTAGTCTAGTATAGTTAGTCAGACCCCTGCCCTCCTCACTCATTCATCACTATATCAGCAATGCCAGTCCAGGCGCGTAATGTCTCCTTTAGTCTACAACTGATTACTGACTGGAGCAGCTGATCAGCAGGGGTCCGACTAACTACTAGACTGGATATAGATTGCTTTATTAGTCTGACTAAATTACAGATTGGAGCAGCAACAAACCAATGCAGAATGTAGCGGGGGTGGGGGTAGTGTCTGATCCGGTCCAGTCCACTACTAGTGGCTTGTAGATTGGTTTACCACTCCCCCAAAAAAAAAAAAATCAAGCTATGGAATTAAGAAGGGAAAGCTGAAAATGAAAAAAAAAAATAAGCAAAATATTAGAGAATGGGAGGGTCAAGTTACGATGGGAGAGTGTGAACAAAGAGACCGTCGGCTACTGGCATAATGCCAGCAGCCGAAAACTGAAAATGTTACCTCTGCTTCTCTCTCTCTTGGGCTCTGGGAAAGGAAGAAGTGGGTGGCAGGAAGAACATTTGAAATTATTTTATTTTCTGAACATGAGCTGAACACTGAATACCATGAATGGTGTGCTATTTGGGAATTGTTCCCAAACATTCGGGAAGTCCATTATACATGGTATTTGGTAAATACTATTCATCACCAACACACTCCTAGTTACAAACCTTATGGCTGCCATCTTTGTGGTTGCTCCTGTCTGTTGTGGAGTTAGTAAATGCCAGAATTCATGATTTTCCTGCTGCTACATTAAGATATATATAAGATATCACTACTATCTCACTGCCTACTGTGAAAACAGTAGTGATATCTTGCACACTGAAAGGACACTATGAAACAGTGGAATACTGAACCAATTAGACAGCAGTTTTAACAATGATGCTGATATATCAACAGCTGTGTGCAGCACTGAAGCCAACAAATGTGAGATGAGGGGCACAGGCTAAATTTTGCACTTTTTTCCTTTTGTATGTTTTTTTTTTTTTTTTATCATTTCTATCACAAAACCTCCTCAACACCTAGGGTCGGATTTTGAAAGGGTGGCACAGGACTGTGACCTACAATACACCACTTTGTCCCCACAGCTATGCCACTCCCATTTGCTGCAAATGCATTCAACTTTCCAATCTTGGGCACAGTTGCAACAGTTTTCCTGCTTTATGGCAGCTTGCACCAAATCTCGGGTGCAAGCTTCGTGAAAATGGTCCCGTTATTTTTTATTTTTATTACTTATTTATTCCCTCCTCAGCTGGGGGAGGGGGGAATTACCTATAGTTCCCCAATCCGTCTGGTCCTGACCCCTGCGCCACTTCAAGTACCATGCCTGACCCCCTCCTCTGTTCCTCTCAATGGCCGCTTCACGGCGGGTACTTACCCCACCACTGCAGAAGCCGGGGGTCTGGATCTGGGGTGAGCATCTCGAGTTGGAGTAGCAAGGTGACGACGGACCGAACTTCATGTAGCACGCTGGAGGATTTTCGCTGTTAGTTAACCACTCCCCAGCACGGGCATGCAATGGCGTCAATGATGCTGCCGTGTCCGTTTCCACGCACGGCATGTCGGACGCCGCCTGTCCTTCCCCACAGTGAATCGCCACTTACATCAACCCCCAGCCACCACCAGGAGCCAGCAAAGCAGCGGTTATCCCACCTCACCCTGCCCGGAGGAGAGCAGTCCCTGGGACGCTCAATTCTCCTCCCCCCGACTGATCCCCAACGACCTGAGCTTGTTCCCGAACCCGGGTCGTCGGTGTGGTGTGAGATGTGGCATCCAACACCTCAACCCTCAGTGCCACCGAGCCAAAATGGTCCAGTTATTGACGTAAGCTAGACCACAAAAATATAGTCCAACATGCATCAATTGCTACAAGTGATAAAAAATCCCTTTGAACTGCCGCAAGCCCAGTGTACCACATCTTTGGCACACCCAGGACTTGCGGCAATTACGGGTGTTTAAAAATATAGCCCCTGCTGTGCAAATCAAGCTTACATGGGTGAGAGTGAGATGCTTTGAGTGGCACAGTTTACATTTTGTACTTTTCCCCCCTTTGTAACTTTTATCATTTCTGTATCTAAACCACCTAAACACAAGTTGTACAAAGCAATTAATCTTTATTTATCCAGGCGAAACACCGTTCAGACAACTCATTTGCAAGGTGGACCTGGGTTGGGTAAATGGTACAGTTCAAGACAAGCAAAGGAAGCATATACAAACACACAACTGAAGATACAGTGTAGCAGACGGATACAGAATTTACAATATATACATTAGGATACAGTTAGCATTAAATAGGTACTGTACAATATATACAATTCTCACAGTGGAGGACAAAAGAGAAAAGAAAAAAAAAATCATACAAAGGTGAGCATTTGGAAATCAGGGAGTGCTAATATCATTAGTTTAACAGAAACATTTGCAGACTTCCTCAAACACCCTTGCAAAAAGATTTTTAAATGAGGGCATTTTTACTGGCAGTACGATTTTTAGGCTTTTTTGCACATTATTCTAGAGGCCAGGGAGAGAGTGACCTATATCCGCTTTGCAAAGCACGTTCTGACTTTGGGGATAACAAGGAAGGTATAAAAAAGTCTTCTAAGTGGGTAGCTCCCTACCTGGCAGATGGGAAGGCAGTCAGAGATGTACCCAGGCAGTTTGCCAGACATAGCTCTAAGAGTCCAGAGGACTGCATTTCTGTGGCATCTGTAAGTAAGAGAACTCCAGCCTATCATAGAAAAAAAGGGTACAGTAATGAGTGGAATATAGGGCACCAGTAATAAATCTGATTGCCTGATGGTAAAAAGTATCTAGTTTCCCTAGAGCCGAACTAGGACCATGGCTATAAAGAAAATCAGCACAGTCCAGAAGAGGTGGAAAGGTGGTTTGTACTAATTTAATTTTGGCCTCCTTCGTAAGTAAATGTTCTATCCCGAAGAAGAAACCCAGCCTCTATTTTAACTTTCTTGTTAGATTTTCGATATGTTCAGAAAATGAGAGCCTATCGTCCACCCATACCCCGAAGTATTTAAAGTTTGACACCAATTCCAGTGGCTGACCCAAGAGCATTTGAATGTGAGGGATTATGGGTGAGCCTTTGGGTTTGTTAACTTGTGCCGATGGTACGAAGAGCATCACCTTGGTTTTTTGGGCATTTAATAATAGCTTTAAGTGGAGTAGATTTTCCTGTAGCTGGTTAAATTTGAACTGGAGATCTTTGTAAGCCAATTCCGGAGTAGGCCTGTCCAAATACAGCACCGTGTCATTGGCAAATAGGTGGATCCTTGATTCCATCATTTAGGTTGTTAATATATATATATGGCAAACAGCAGTGGACCTAAGATGGACCCTTGGGGTACTCCTCTTTGCAGAGTTTTCAGCATGAAGAGGTTGCCCTCTGCTTCAATTTGTTGACATCGATCTGTAAGGTAGTTAGCAAACCACTTAGTTGCTAGAGGGGCTACTCCAATGATACGCAGGGTTGTCAAAAGCAGGTCATAGTCCACTGTATCGAAGGCTTTACTAAGATCAAGGGACAGGAAGCATACAAACTTTTTGTCATCTAGTGCCATCTGCCAGTCGTTGGTGACTTTAGCTAGTGCGGAGATTGTACTATGGTGTGGTCTGAACCCAGATTGTACCATGTTAAGTAGATTGTGGTTCTCAAGGTGTTGCCTGAGATGAGTATTCACTACTTTTTCCAAAAGTTTGGACAGAATAGGAAGTAGGGAAATTGGGCAGTAATTTTTTAAGTCACTGGTATCACCAGACTTGAAGAGTGGGATTACTTGTGCTGTTTTTCATATTGCAGGAATAGAGCCCTGAGTAACAGACAAATTAAACAGATGAGTAATTGGGGCAGCTAAAATGTAGTAACCTTGCTTCAGGTAGTAAGGCTCTATAAGATCCGCACCAGGGCTTTTCCTCATGTCCAGGGCCAGAAGCAGATCCTCAACTTGCTTTACAGTGACAGGGTGGAAGGTAAACACTGCTTTAGGATTTAGTAAGCTGGGGTTAAGCCATTCAGGCTTCTGAACACTTAACTGTGCTCGAAGATTATTAGCCGGTGAAGAGTCAAAGGCTAAGCCTGCTGTGGCAAAATGGGTATTTAGTAGTTCTAGAATTGAGTGTTTCTCTAATTACACCACTTCCCACTGTGATTTTCTTGGGGAAGAGAGTGTACAGGAGAATAGCCTTCTATGTCCTTTAAGGTTTTCCACAATTTGTTTGAGTTGCTCGAACCAGAGTCAATTTCTGCTCGGAAATACAGTACCTTGCTTTTTCATTTCTGAGAAGTTTAGTGCACATGTTTCTAGCTGTTCTGAAAGTAGACCAATCAACTGCAAGTTTAGTTTTCCTTGACTTTTTCCAGAGGGAGTCCCTGTGCAATAGTTCAGCTTTCAATTCACCAGTGAACCAAGGGCATGTTTTCTTCTTTGTTCTGGTTTTTACTAGTGGAGCATGTGTATCTAAGGCCTTGAGCACTATTTTATGGAATTCCTCACATGCAATATCTACAGTTGGTGCCAAATAAAAATCCTGACAATTAGCATATTGGAGATCCGAGCAGAAGACAATTGGATCGAAGGACCTTCGACTTCTCTTAAAGATACATTTAGAGGAAAACACCGGTTTTGGGGTGGTTCTCACACTGGCTATTGCACAGTGATCGCTGATGTCATTAAAGAATGTGCTTGCATGGGTAAACAGATGGGGTTTGTTCACTAGAATTAAGTCAAACAATGTACTCTTCTCTGGGTTTTTAACGTTAGGCTGGGTAACATCAGATATGACTTGTGCAAGGGCAAAATTATTGCAAAGAACTTTTAGGGATTTGGAGGCTACAGAAAACCAGTCCATGTTGAGATTCCCCAAGATTATTACTTCAGTGGTTAGGGAGTTTAATACATCACTCAGATGCTTCAGGACTTCAAGACCTGCAGCAGGGGGCCTATAGCAACCAGTTATATGGAGCTGGATTGTGTGAGTAAGCTGCCTTTTTAAGGTAAGACATTCAAATTCCTTTGACGAGGTAGTGTAGTGTTCTACTGAGGTTGCATATTTGTCCCGAATGTAAATTGCTACACCCCCACCTTTCGTGGGTCTATTTGCTCTAAAGATATTATATGAAGGAATACTGATTTCATGATCCAGCGTCGCCAGTTAAAGCCATGTTTCAGTGACCACCAACACATCAGGGCAAGTATGATTGATCCACGCATGAGTGGTGTCCAGTTTCTTAAGCAAACTGCAGATATTGATATGGATAAAGCTCATTCCGTTCAGCTGGCCAAGTTGGGCAGGAGTTGATATTGGGAGAAGGGGTCCTTGATTAAGCTCAACATTACCTGCGCAAATAAACAGTAGAAAAATAATTTTCTTGAGAGCTTCCAGTAGTAGCCTTGCCAGTTGGTTTTTACCTTTTTTGCAGCAGTGGGGGTCACTGTATGGAGACGATGATGCTCCATCTGTTGGTGGGCCCCCATGAAGGTACATAAGGACTTTCTTTTACGGAGAGTGAAAGCAGGTAAAGGAGACCGATGGTTGAATAATGTGGTTTATCTGCAAGGGCAGCTCTGTACTACTAGGGATCTCTGTTATGGTAGCTTGGATAAAAGGATAGTTTACATAGGTCTCTAGTAACACAGGGCAAGGTGTTAGATGCCTGACAACTTTCCAGCATACAAAATTATAGCTATCCTGGTGTTGATCACAACAGCCTGTTGGGCAATGTTTCAGGAATGTAGATACCTTGGTATATGTGCCACTAGGGCCATCAAGGTGCTGAGCTGGGTGAAGCCCAAGTGAGTCTACCAGGCACAGTAAAAGAATAATTTGGGGCAACATTTTTAGGGGTTAGAAAGCAAGTGGCAGCAGGGGCAAGTGGAAAGATAGATATGGGCACGTAAATGGTTTGAGGGGAGTCCTGACAGAACAGGTCCCACGATACATATTTAGGAGAGGTGCCTAAGTATAGTTAGAATGTGTCACAAGAGGAACACACACTGAGAATTAGAATCTGATATTCAGAGCGAGGAGAGTATAGAACAGTGCAATAAGCCTCTTTGGGCAGGTGATCACCTTGTACTAGAATCTGCTGGATATTTTATGTGGTACACCACCATCTAGGCTGCTATACCTCCTTAAGAAAGTGTAAAACCCTGTCGTCGTAATGTGCTGGAGCCAATGACAGAACAGCACTGCACAGGCTGGGGGGAGGAGGCCTATTAAATAAGTGCCGGGGGTGGGCGGGCAGGAGAAATTTCTTGTAAAAGATGTTTCCCTCAGCCCCAAACGTCCAAGTCCTGGCTGTCCAACTCGAGGATACCAGTGCCAGCCAATGGGAGTAAAAGCCGTAACTGCACCCGACAATTGTGGCTTGCAGTTTTCGGCTTTGTCCAATCAGAGCTCTAGGGAGCTTGCCAGTGAACTGCAAGAGCCTCACCTGGTTCAGATGTTTCGGGGTCGGCTACAGGAGGAGGATTTAGCTGGGCGGCCTGAAGAGCTGTGGCCGCTTCTTGCCTCAGGTGCTCAAGGCAGGGGCTCCTGGTTCAGATGCTTCGGCGTCAGCTACAGGAGGAGGGTTGAGCCGGGCAGCCTGATGAATCAAATATGACATGGGTGAGAGTGAGACAGTAGAAATACCTTCACTTGCCTACTTGACCTCTTCTGACCTTAGTCGTGGCTTCACCACTTGTAAGGTCAGGAGGTCATGTAGAGCTTGTGAAGATATTCTACTATCTCACTCTCACCCATGTCATATCCTGTATCTATCTATCTATCTATCTATCTATCTATCTATCTATCTATCTATCTATCGTGTATGTGTGTGTGTATAAAGGGGTATGCAAGCATCCATGAATCTGTATTGGGCTGTGCATCCGTACTGAAGTGTACAAGTATCTTTGTGTATGTTTAATGGGGAGTGTGACTGGGTATGTAACATGAAGTGTGCGGAAGTCTGTCTGACAGTACAGTCTGCATGTTTTTTGTTGTGGTGTCTGTGTGTAGTGAGTGAATATGTGCATGTCTGCGTGCACACAAAATACAGGTTACTCACCTGTAACAGGAGTTCTAGGAATGGTATATGTTGTTCATCCACACTCATTGGCAGGTATCCTTGCCGCTTTAAATCTTGCCGGAAGGTCTTCAAGCTTGCTCCTCCCACCCACCCGGGTGGTATAACTCTCGGCTCCGCCCCATGACGCCAGATCTGGCCCGCTGGAAGCTCAGGTTGTGCGTCGAAGCCGGGGAGGTCGGGTGGGTCGTGTGGATGAACAACATACCATTCCTAGAACTCCTGTTACAGGTGAGTAACCTGTATTTCTAGGGACATGGATATGTTGTTCATCCACACTCATTGGCAGACTCCTAGCAGTTCTCCGGGAGGAGGGAGGCAAGACGCACACCCCAATACTTACTTGGGAAAGAGACTGGAGAACCGAGGCCCCAAAACCAGCATCCAGCGTGACTCAAGGTCGATGTGGTAGTGGGTAATGAAGGTGTTTGCTGACTTCAGGTAGCTGCCCTGCAGATTTCCTGGATAGGGCGTCCTGGAAGCAGCCACCGTTGCAGCAGTATGGCGGGTAGAATGAGCTCTTATCCCTCTGGGAGGCTCCATGCCCGCCAACTTATAGCAGAGATCTATGCAGGAGGTTACCCACCTGCTTATAATCGCTTGGCTGCAGGTCTGCCAGATCGGCTTCAAGCGTAGGTGACAAACAGCTGGCGAACCTCTCCCAATTTCAGCCGTCGCTCCCTTATAATAGCGGCGCCTTCTAGAGTCCAGAGTATGGAGCCTATATTCGCCTCCGAGGTGTGACTGGGGTAGAACACCGGCAGAGTCAACACCTGGTTAAGGTGAAACTCCGACACCACCTTCGGAAGGAATTTCGGTGGGGCGCAGGACAACCTTGTCCCTGTGGAAGACCAGGTAAGGAGACTCGATGGAAAGCGCCTGGAGCTCTCCCATCCTTCTGGCTGATGGATAGCCACCAAAAGGCGGTCTTCCACGACAGGTGAGAGAGACACACCTGTGCATAGGTTCGAATAAGCTTGCCCATGAGCTTTGCCAGTACCAGCAGTAGATCCCACGGAGGTGGGGTTCCCGCACTGGAGGAAATGTGATCAAGGCCTTTGAAAAAGCGCCAGACCACCTTCTCCTGTGCCACCGACTGCTTCCCGGCCCGCGCCCGGTAAGCAGAGATGGCTGCCAGGTGCACCCTTAGGGTCGTTGACCTAAGTCCTTGACTAGAAAGGGACCATAAATAGTCCAAGATGCTTGCCAAGGAACAGGAGAAGGGTCCAAGCCTGCCCTGACACCAAATGGAAAACCTTTTTCCATTTGAAGGCATAACATTTTGTGTGCGACTACACGGGACGCCTCAACTACATTGAGGACCAGTCGGAAGACCCAAGGCCTGGAACTCTAGCCGCTCAGGAACCAGGCCGTCAGGTGCAGGGATTGAAGGTCCGGATGGAACACCTTCCCCTGATTGACTGAGAGCAGGTCAGGCGAGCTGGAAGCTGCCGCGGAGTCCTGGAGCTGAGACTGAGGAATCTGGGTACCAGAACTGAGGCCAGTCTGGGGCTATCAGAATCACCTGCGCCTTGTCCTCCTCGCTTGAGAAGCACCTTGTGGATCAAGGGAAATGGGGAAAGGCGTAAAGAGGCCGGGGTCCATTGCCTCGAGAAGGCATCCCCTGCAGCGAGCCCCTGCTGAGGCGGGCATGGAACAGACTCAGCTTGCGTTTCCCTGAGGCAAACAGGTCCACCTGAGGTGTGCCCAAAGGAGAACAGATGCTGTACTACCTCCGGCAGGAGAGACCACTCGTGGGATGCAGCCCCTATCCGGCTCAGGGCATCGGCCAGGGTGTTGGAGGCTCCTGCCACGTGAATGGCTGGAGATCCGCCTCCAGGCTGCGCACAGTGACCAAATGCGGAGGCTTCCTTGCATAGAAGCATGGGCGCGTCCCGCCCTGGCGGTTTAGATAGTACATGGTCGTGGTATTGTCCGTCTGGACTCGGACCACTTGACCCCGGAGGAACGGAGCAAAGGCGGTGAGAGCTAGGCGGACCGCTCGGAGCTCCAGCAGGTTGATGTGGCATCGGGACTCCCGCGGGGACCAGAGGCCATGAGCCGGTGTTCCCAGATGGGCACCCCAACCCATCAGAGAGGCATCGGTCGATGAGACCGCGGCTCGGGCGGACGAACGGATGCCCTCCTGCAAATGATCTGGAACGCGTCCACCACTGGAGAGCGTTCCACATCCCCTGTGTCACCGACACAAGCTGGTCCAAGGGATCGCAGCGTTGTGACCACTGGCTGGCCAGTCCCCACTGAAGGGGACGATGTTCCAGCGGCCCAACGGACCACGCTGGTGCAGGCGCCATGAGACCCAGGAGGCGCAGGAAGTCCCGGGCAGGCGCGATTGCCCAACCAGAAATGATCGGGCAAAGGAGGAAAGAACCTCGGCCCTGTCCGCCGGGGAGCGCTCTGGCTCGAAGAGAGTCGAGCTGCGCCCGATGAATAGAATCACCTGTCGGCTCGAGTTCGACTTGGCCTCGTTGATAAGGAGGCCCAGTTGAGAACAGACCTGGAGGGCCAGATCTCTGGACCACTCCCGCCTCCTTCCTGGAGGAGCTGCTATCAGCCAGTCGTCAGGTAAGGTACACCGGACCTGGGCGCCGCAGGAATGCTGTCACACTGCCATGCATTTGGTGAAGACCCTGGGGCTGGAGACAAGCCGAGGGCATGGCTTGGAACTGAAGAGGATCCTTCCGCTCAGAGCGAAGGAATCTCTGGTGAGCGGACGGATAGGACGTGAAAAACGCGCCCTGCAAGTCCAGAGAGCAGAACCACACGCCTGCTCCAAGGATGGTATTATCTGAGCCAGAGGGACCATCCTGAAGGTTCGAGACCTTAGGAACTTGTTTAGGTCGTGTAGGTCGAGAATGGGCGCCAGCCCCGTCGCTTCGGAACCAGGAAGTACCTGGACACAAACCCTGGGTCTGAAGGAGGGTCCACCACCTCTCACCACCTCCTTCTGGAGGAGGAAGCGATGTCGGCTCGATGAGCCGCCAGTGAGCTGGGGATCCCGAGAACCCCGAGGCGGACGGCTCTGGAGGTGGTGCCTGCTCGAATTCCAGAGGCAGGCCTCTTCCCACACCTCAAGACCCACCTGTCCGTGGTAACAGCGGACCAGGCGGAGCGGAAGTCGAGCCGTCCCCAGGGGACCCAGGGTAGGTAGCAGGAATGGGGGCGACACCCTCAGCCCGTCACTGGGCAGGCTTGGAGGAGGGACGGCCGAGGGACCTCCTGGGCCTTCCTCCCTGCCTCCTGTTAGAAGCCGGCGGCTTGGGTTTGGGATACCAAGGCCGAGCCTGCTGGCCCCTGGCGTTGCTGGGCGGGCGCGCCGAGGGCACAGAAGGACGAAAGGAGCTTAGGCTGTGGTTTTGAGCCTTTGTCCTTCTGAGCGGAAGAGACGAGTCCAAGGTGGCATTGGACTTCTCGATCCTCTGCAGGTGACCTTCCACCCCAGGAAGAGGGTCAGTCCCCAAAAAGGGAACATCCGCCAACTTGTGCTGGGTATCCGAAGTAAAGGTGGATATCCTCAGCCAAGCCCGCCGACGCATAGCCACTGCGGCCGCCACCGATCTGGCACATGAGTCCCCTATATCCAAAGCAGTCTGGAGCTGCTGTTTGGCCACTGCCCTGCCCTGGTCCCGCACCTGCTTAACCGTAGTCTGCAGATCGGCGGGAAGATGAGAGTGACCTCATCCAGGGAGCCCAACAGGCATGAGAAAATGTGCCATGAGGACGGCCCGAACTGGCCTGGCGAAAGCCGAGAGAGGCATAGCGTAGACTTTTAGCCGACATAGTCAATTTCTTGGACTCCTTGTCAGGAGGTTTGTCCACATCCAAGCGTTTGCCGGCGCCGGAAAACGCTGTCGGTAACCAACCCTCAGCAGAGGGGTGTTCAAAAACCGGACAAGGAACCGGTAGGGACCGTGATACTTCCTGGCCATCCTGGCCGAAGGCGCAGGGCAGGAAGCAGGGCGCTGCCAAAGCTCCAGTGCCAGACCCACTATGGCCTCGGCCACCGGAAAGGCCTCCGTCGGAGAATCCCCTCGGTCCAGAATCTCCGTGAGGAGATACCTGGCCCGTTTGAACCAGGTTGAGCTCCATCCGGTGGACTCGAGATGAGCCGAAGCAGTCCTAGGAAGGACGACGGCTGATCGTCCATTGACTGACTCCCTGAAGACTCCAAGTCCAGTCGCTTGGAGAAAAGGAGGAGTTATCTCGGACTCGGAAGAGTCCTCGAAAACTGCCTCTGGCCTGAGCCACCCTTCACCTGCCGAGGTCGGTCGGGAGTGAGGCTGACAGCCGATGGGGTAGACCCTGGCCGACCGAGAATCCTTGGTCGGAGCCCCAATTGGTGGCTGTGGAGGCGGAGGTTCCACCGGAATCGGTGGAGCAGCTGGTTTTGGCCGAACAACCGGCCTGGGTATAGGCTCCTCGGATAAGTCGAGGGGTTGTGTCGGCCGTTCCGGTGACAGCCACTTAATGGCCGGGGAAGGCGACGGGGTCGGCTTATTCCCGGCCAGGAGGAGCTGTTGCAACATAAGGTCCTCGTACCGTCGACGTAATTTACGCCGAAGCCTCCCCTCATCCGAGGAGGAGGACGAGGACGAGCGGCGACGCCGCTTACCGCGGTGCCGAGACCGAGACCGCCTATGACGGTGGGATCGGCTGGACCGCGAAGAGGTCCGAGACCGAGAGTCCCGGAATTTCCGAGGTCGGTGCGGGGAGGTGTCGGCCGGAACCGGCACCCCGCCGGCTCGGATGGTCCATCCGAGGCTCGAAACGGAGGCACAGGCGAGCCCACGGGATCCTCAACTCCTCCGGGGAAACCGGGAGAGGGAATCTCAGCTGCTAAAGGCGACAGCCCATCCAATGGGTCGAGAAAAATCTCGACTTCATCGTGGAGTCTCCGCCAACTGACCTGGCGGGGACACCGTGAGGCCAGTGGCGGCTTGCGGTCGACAGCCGGCGGTTGACGGTTGTGGCCCAGGAGAGGGACCTTTCCGCTCCCAAGAGCGTTGACGGAGGGACTTACCCGTCCTCTTTTGGACCGAGAATAAGGTCCGCAGGCGTAGGTCCTTCTCCTTTAGTGGAGAGGGACAGACAAAGCTCCTTAAAAAAGCCGTGTAGAGAAGAGCCCAGGGAGGCCAGGGGATAAATGCTGCGGCCGAGAAGATACTGCCCGCCGCCTCCTCTTCGAGCGACCATCCGCTCGAGCTGATCCGCCGAGCCGCCGCGACACCGCCAACCGGGCCTCCTTGGACTTCACCGAGGAACGCTTTCGGACGGCCCAGTTGCTAATCGGGCAGCACGGTCTCGAGGACGAGGCCGAGAAAGATGAGCACAGGTCGCAAGCCTGCGGGTCGTGCTCAAGGCCTAAGCAGTAGACACACGTGAGTGTGGATCCGTCTCGAGACATCTTCTGCCCGCATGGGCATCTCCAACTCGAGTCGACGGTCCATCGCAGCCACGAGGGATAGAAGACCAAGTCTTTTGCAAATTTATTTTTAAACCGCAAACGGAGAAATAGGAACCAGTCTCAAGCGCGAGGCGTTAAGGAGGAACCTGAGCTTCAGCGGTAAGGAAGATCTGGCGTCATGGGGCGAGGCCGAGAGTTATACCACCCGGGTGGGTGGGAGGAGCAAGCTTGAAGACCTTCCGGCAAGATTTAAAGCGGCAAGGATACCTGCCAATGAGTGTGGATGAACAACATATCCATGTCCCTAGAAATATATATCTTATAGGGGCGTGGTAGTGCCCTATAGTTAGGATTGATAGTATTTAATGTTAAACCCCTAACTTTGCACCTTAATAACCTTAGTGCCACAAATCTGCATGCGTGGTCAGGGTGACAAAGTCTCAGGATGTGAAATGTTTGATGCCGGCACCATTTACTTTTTCAAAGATCTTGAACGCCGAGTTTTGAAAATGTGAAGATGTTCACCAATTCCATCTAAACTGTCTGACAGTGTTCCCTACATAAAATGCGACACAGTTACACATGGCAAGATACTAGACATGTATCACAATGGGTACTGCAAATGAGTACCTTGAATATGCCACAGGACAACATATTGCAACCCAGGGTCCAAATTCTGCACACAGTTTTAAATTTATTGGTATAGAAAATGTTTGGCCAAACCCAAGAGGGGGTAACTATGATGATGCAGTTTTGAAATAAGAGGCTTTTTGGATCTTCACTCTAGGTGCTACAGAATGGCCCGGTTTGAATAAAGGGTTTTATCTGATTCCTTATTTAAGATAGAAGGTTACGTATCCTTCTATTCCTAATGGTCTTTTGTATATACTTCTATGCAAGTAATAATACCCGACAGGGTGGGCGTTTTTGGGATATAACGGACTGCCCAGGGGCGTAATGAGGCCCGACGCTGCAGGCAGAGAGCCTTATAGCCCCTGGAAGGTCCGTTATATCCCATAATGCTTACCCTGGAAGGTATTATTACACTTAGATAATGGGGTTACATTAGGTTTTTTTTAATAATGTTTTTATTAAAAAAAAAAAAAGAGTGTCAAATATTATTAAAAACGAACAGAAATGTGGGTTTGAAAAACTGTCCCTTGCCACTAGAGGGTGATTTTTTTTATAGGTAGGAAGGGAAGTGACTGTGAGTGTGGTCAGCAGACTGACTAAAATGGCACTGACAAATCAGAAGAGGAGCACAGGGACGAGGGAATAGGAGCTGCAGTGAAGTAATTTTTTATTTAAGAATGCAAAAAGAAAATGAGTTTGGTGTTTCTGCTATTTGTTTTGTGGCCGAGCGTTGTCACAATGAAGGTGAATTGGGAACGGAGTGGGTGATGAAAGAAGGACATACTGTAAATGCGTGGAAGCGGAGTTGGCGGACTGCCCGAAATGCTGTTAGCGGGTGAGGAGCAGAGCTGTGAGGCAGGAACGTGTTTTTAATTATTTCGTTTTTGGTGCTGCAGTTTGTGTTGGAGGCGAGTAGAATGAACGCAAAGTGGGTTATGTTGGCGAGCTGCTCGCTTAGCGAGGAAAAATAAATGGTGCTGGCGAGTTCCAGAATTGGAACCTGTTTTAGAGCAGGCCGTTAAGAAATAATGGCTCGGGTGGTAGGGTGTTTGAACCAATCAGCAAGCGAGTTTTACTTTCACAATTATCTAAATACTAATAATATTCTCATGTTCTTTTCTAGTGGCAATCAAACAGTTTTTACTCCATGATGTAAGTAAAAGAGGTAGTATAGTGCAGTGGTTTAAAGCTCTGAGCTGCAAATCTGGTGACATCCAGCAGACCAGACCTGGGTTTGAATCCCACAGCTTCCGATTACATACTGTGTGTCCCTGAGCAAGTCACTTAACTTCCCTGTGCTCCCAGGTCACACCTGTAAAAAGGTTTTCAGCTTAGTGTGCTACTCCTGGTTAAACAACTTACCAAAAAAAAAAAAGTTTTCACTGCATCATTCTTCTTAAGGAGAAAGTGGAGTCTGTTAAAGAGTATTCTAAGCCACATTCGAGGCATGAATTTTAGATGTAAGTATTAAGTACATAACTTCAAAAACCTTTTTATTCTGAAGTCAACTGCCTAATTGTTTACATAAGTACACTTAAGAATTCAAGTTTTTAACATTTGGTGTTAAAAATAGAGGTCAAAAGGTCATGATGTATATTTTCAATGATCCGTC
This sequence comes from Neoceratodus forsteri, assembly GCA_016271365.2. Classification (NCBI taxonomy): domain Eukaryota; kingdom Metazoa; phylum Chordata; order Ceratodontiformes; family Ceratodontidae; genus Neoceratodus; species Neoceratodus forsteri. The sequence continues at coordinate 716,836,330 of CM057452.1, forward strand.
ACTTTAGGAACTGCTGAGCATAAACTAGAACACCTTGACCAGGTGTTCAGCTTTTGACAAAGCATCATTTGGAACGTGAAATGTGTCAGGCGATGCAGCTTCTTTTTTATGGGGTCTGCAATTTTTTTTTTTTTTTTTTTTAATACTTTGCTCTTTTCTATGTTTCGTCTCATCTGTCTGGTGGTGAGTGCTCAGCTATTTTACAGACTCTTATTCATTAATCTCCCCCTGCAGTTCCTGCTCCGATTTTCACTAATTGGTGTTTTTTTTTAGCTGATGGGTTTGTATGTTTAGATTGTTCACACCTGTGAGCAATTACATGTTGATGAAAAGGCTTTTAGCAAATGAGTTAACAAGCATGAATTAAAACAAAACAAAACTGTATAACCTGTCTCAAGCTCCAACCCCTGAAGAAGATCTGTATTGAGTCGAGTCACTGGAGCATTAGAGTGCTTTTTAAGCCTGGGTTGCAATAAAATAACTGCAAGCTAATTTTGAAGACTGCTGTATTTTTTTCTGATTCTGACTGCATATTCCACTTGTGTCTCATTGGTCTTACTCCATACATAAACTGCCCAAGTTTCACCCACACTAGTTATTCCGTAGTGGGTGATGGCAATGTCCCCTACCACCTTCCTGGCTGATTTATTAACATTACAAAACAATGGTTGGAAATGGAGCATTCTCATTGGCTGACAGTATTCTAACAGGGTTACATTAATGGCTGGACAATCTCATGCACAATACAACAAGTTCAGAGTTTTAACATCTAAATAATCCTTTTAAAGTAATAATACACTGACCCACCAGAGCAGTGGTAGTGCTAGTGCTTGTGACACTGATGACCCGGATTGGGAGCAAGCCCGGAGTGTCAGAGGGCCTGTTGTATGCAGGCTTGAGTGTCTGTTGGACCGCTTTCCTCCTTCTCCTCCAGGGAGGGTGGGCAGCGGCACTTGTCATCATGCCAACTCTAGATGGCCCTGCACTTCTGTAGCCCACCAGAGAGCCCCACAAATCCTTGACATCCATTGCTACATGGGAGTGCAGAGCATGAAAGGGCCCTGTACTTCTGCAGGCAGACACACTCTTCCCTTGGCGCAGGGCCCAGAGGGCCCTATGCGTCTGCATCTATTCAAGTAGGAAAAAAAGGGATCTACACAAATGAGGATACAATTCCACTATCTCAAAAAGAAAGGACATTCTTTGCAAAAAAAACCTGTGTTAACATACCAGTTAGAGTTTGACTTAATGCAACAAAAGTAGGGAAATGTGGTACTGGGGTTTCCAACCTTAACTCACCAACCTCCCAAGCACCACATAAGCAACCACAGTCAGCCATCATCAGGTAAGATAAAGAACATACAACTGTTTCCAGATGGCACAAATACAGCCGCACTAATGTGCTACCTTCATGGATTTGTGTGGGGCCTGAGGTCCCATGGGGCCTGCGACTCTGCAGCCAGAAGTACTCATGCATGCTGTATGAGGTATCTCACTAAATAGCATGGTTTTCTACATGCAGCTGCATAACTGGAAAAGTGCTACACCACAGAATAATTTCTAGATACACTGCTGAAATCATGATACCCACACTGCAACAATACTTCCGGCTGCGTAACTGCAGGCTGCTGAAACCATGATACCCACATTGGAATAGTACCTCCAGCTGCGTAAATGCAGGCCCCACAGGGGCCTGCCCTTCTGCAGCCAGAAGTCAGTGTGTACAGTATGTCTTACCTTGTGGCTGAAATGGAGTAGGCCCTTCTGCAGACAGAAGTACTGCTGCAAGTTTGGTATCATGGATTTTGTGGTGCCCACAGTTTTGCACCCAGAGGTCAGTGTATACGTCTTTCACCTGTGGCTGCAGACGCACAGGCCTGTCAAAAGTGTGCATGTCCTACAGTGTGCATGAGTATTTGGGCTATAGAAGTGCTGGCCCCTTAAGGGCCTGCACTCCTGCAGAGAAAAGAACTCTTATAATTTGGGTGTTTGTATCTGTGGCCACAGGGGCCTGTGCTTTCGCACACAGAAGTAGTGTCGTAATTTGAGTATCGTGGATTTCTATATGCAGCCACCAGTGAGTGTTTATGTCTTGCAGTGTGAATGCTGCAGATAAAAATCCACAAAGGTAGCATATTAGTGCTACTGCAATTGTGTTATCTGGAAACAGCAGTATGTTGTTTGACTTACCTGATGATGGCGGCCTGTGGTTGCTTGTGTGGTTTTGTCGTTTTGCTGCTTGAGGAGGATGGGGAGTTAAGGCTAGAAACCCTAAATGCCACATTTCCCTATGTCTGTTATGTTAAGCTGAACCGTAACTGGTGCATTTATGTAGTTTTTTTGTTGAGATATATACATTATACTTGTGTGGTAGCACAAGAATAGTAAGGGCTGAGTAGAGGTCTCAATGTTAAACCCACATCTTTACATCTTAATAACTTTGGCAGTGTTCTATAGAAACATAGAGGTTGACGGCAGATAAGGACCGCAAGGCCCATCCAGTCTGCCCATTTATTTTTCTACCTTATAAATGTGCCATCTGCCTTTGCTCTGTCAGTGGCCTATCTATTCATACTCATCTGTATTGCTCCCTTATGCCTATCGCATGCCTGTTTGAAGCCCTGCACTGTATTCATAGCCACCACTTCCTCAGGTAGGCCATTCCATGCATCCGCCACTCTTTCTGTGAAAAAGAATTTCCTCACATTCCCCCTTAATCTGTCTCCCTCTAATCTCATGCTGTATCCTCTTATGAAATTGTGCATTATGTGGCATGTGTGGTCTGGGTGGCATGTTCTCAAGACATGGGAAGTTTTGTGACGGGCGCTTATCTGGATTTCGAGATCCGGAGACATCGAAAATACACAAAAAGTATCATTCTGGCTGTTGCTGGCCTCTTTTTTTTTTTTTGCCTCTCATCTACAGCCTAGGCAATAGGGAATTTTGTTCCAAAACTTTCAGGGCTGAAACAAAGACTATGCTCTTCACTAGCCGTTAGTCATCAGAAATGGTCAAGGACATAACCTTGAACAGGAAGGTGTATGGACTTCAGGTCTGTATGAACCAGAGACCCCCTGCCCTGTGACAACAGACCCCAACAGAGAAGTAGAGGGACAGGATGCTCCACCACCAGATGCTGAAGGAGCAGAAACCATATCTGATGTGGCAGAATGGAGCAATTAGGATATGACTGGCACTCTCCGCCCTGCACTGGCTGCCGGTGCAGTGGAAGATCACCTTCAAGGTCGGATTACTGACCTATAAGGCCCTACATGGACAGGGACCACAGTACCTACAAGAGCTCCTTTATCCCTACCATCCCCCTTCGCTCTGGTGATTTCCTGCCATTGTTTTAGATGTAAGAAGATCCTAACCTCCCACACTCACCCTTGGAGGCAATAGCTGGGAGGGGGGAGATACAGAAGAGAGTCAGGTGGAACTGGGGATGGCAGGGCCACCGGAACGGATTCCTTTGGGTGCTCTGGCATGAGTACCAGGTGGGAGGGGACCACCACCTCTGCCGTGACCCTGACAGTATACACAGCTACCTCTGGCAACAGGATGATGAAAACAGCCCCTACCATGCCCTCTAATGGGAGTGGGGCTCAGGGATTTAACAGGCCTTAAGGTCATCTTGGAAGACAGACAGTCATGCAAGGCTTTTTCAACATCATAACCAAACAGTTTGGAGACCTTAAAAGGAACATTCGAAACTGCTTGTTGTACATCAGTGGCAAAACCAGCTACTCTAAGCCAAAAATAATGCCTCAAGCAAATGTCAGAGGCAGCAGCCCTGCCCAAAGCATCAGAGACATCGTAAGCTGAGGGCAGCAAATGTCTGCCAACCTCTGCACCAGCAGATAATGTTGTAAGCAAAGCAGTCTTGGCAGCATCATCAGGCAAAATATGGGCAGCAGTATGATTGGCATAATAAGGTTTAGTAGATGGAGCAGGGTACTGCTTATCAGCTTTTCTAGGAACTGCAGGCAGAGAATTAGGTCTATGGCATGCAGCAAAAGTAGCATCCTCTAAGGAAGGTTATACTGGTGGAAACATAATGGAGTGGAATCTTCCTCTTCCACAGTAAACCACATGGCAGACTGCATTTGCTGCGACACGGCCATAGGGTACAACACACCTAGCAGGTATGATTTTTATTGAAAACAAAACAGAAGAAAATAATAAACAGCAAATAAATACTTTTCATCAACAGACAAAACAAAATAAATAAAAAAACACAGCTTGCCTAGAACATACAAGGCTATCTTGCCAATATCAGTCTGTGCCTGACCTCTTTCCAGAGATCTCCCTGTGAGAACCAAACAGGTCCTCTCCCAACAAACCTCAGTTTTGGGAGTCTCAGCCTAGCCCTAATATAGGTCTATAATCCCTCCTCTAGACTGAAAGCCCTCCCAGTAATCAAATAATAACAGCATTATTTCACACAGAACATACACATTCCATAATATGATTGTAGCCCCTTACATCTATGTGAATAATCAGTGGAGGTTTCTGACATTTTAAGTCTAACAGTTTAAATGGCTTAATTTTGTTCATTATCTAAGACATGGGCTACATTATCTGAAACTCTAACTAGATAGACAGGAGAGGAGCTTTACCAACTAAATAAAGGCAGCAACTACTGAGCTGCACTCTCCCTATACAGACACACCTTTCAGTTGCAGGGCACGTTTACTACCTGGCTACCGGACTGCACCCTTGAATGTGGTGAACAGCAGGTAAGGAGTCTTGTTTGCAACAAATATACATGTTCTACTGTATTTATTTACAGGGGCACCTACTTCCTACTTAAAGAAGCATGCTGAAAAAATGAAGGGTTCACAAACTAACCTCAATAATACAGAAATGCCATGGCTATACAGGTGGGCTTAGTGGCTGACTCAGCCTTCGCTCGCAACCGGGGGGGGGGTGGTGGTATAGGACTTATGGCAAAAACCGGGAGTACCCTGACCATATCCCATGGACTGGCAGCTATCTGTTACTGTACTGCTACTGCCTAGTCGTTGGAAATAGTTGGCGAGTACATCTTATGAAATACATATAAAAGAAAAAAGGGGTTCACGTGTGTTTTCAAATGGACAGCCGGTCTGTCACAGGAGATAACAGCAGCACTCATGCAGTCTCTTTAAGGCACTGCACTACATCTCCAGACTATAATAAAATAAGATTTAATCGTACCCAACAGTGTCAAAGGTCCTGAAGTTGGAAAGAAAGTGTCCCCATTTAGCGAGCGGACAACAAGCTATGATGGACTATAGTAAAGTGAAAGGCATAGAGGAAAGGAGAGGAAAACGAACAATGCTGTTGCGCAGCAGACTTGGGGGGGTGGGTAAAACAAGTAGTTAAAAGATAGAAACAAAGTCTTTAGGTTCCGGACTGCGTGGCACAATTAAAAACATAACACAAAAAGGGGGGGCACAACCACATACACCCCGTACCCAAAACCAAACCAGTCTTGAATGGTTTTACTGTAGAATCCACATTCCCGTGGGAATGGAATGGGGCTGCCACCCTCCCTCACAGAAGCCCCACCCCAGGGCACCCTAAACAAAATAAGTAGGATGTAGATAATGCATTCTACTATCCTATGCCATTACATACACAATTCTTTACATCTTTGCCCTGGGGTTTACACAGTTATTCAACACCATACCGCGATAGAAAATCAGCATTTTTGAGTTTAGCTCCAGATCTGTGCTTGATTACTAACGTATAGGGTTGTAGTGCCATCTGAGGATTCATGCTTTCTTATCCTTCATTTGTTGTAACCAACAAAGGGGATTAAGGTCGGTAATAAGAGTAAATTGATTGCCTCACAGATAGAATTTCAGAGCTTCAATTGCCCATTTAATCGCCAAACATTCCTTTTCAATAGTAGCATACTTATGTTCTCTTGGGAATAATTTACGACTAATATAAAGGATAGGATGCTCCTCTCCTTTGATAGTTTGGCACAATACAGCTCCAAGCCCGTTGTCTGAGGCATCAGTGTGAACTTCAAATGACTGTGTAAAGTCAGGGGAGCATAGCATAGGAGATGCACACAGAGCAGCTTCAATAGATCGGAAAGCTCTGTCACAAGCATCAGACCAAGGAACTTTATTGGGTACAGTTTTTTTCGTCAACTCAGTTAATGGTGTAGCAATGGTAGCGAAATCAGGGATAAAGCGTCGATAGTATCCTGCAAGCCCCAAAAAGGATCTCACTTGTGTTTTGGTTTTAGGGACAGGACAGTTCGCTACTGCTGTTACCTTATTAATTTCAGGTCGAATGACCCAATTCCCCAAGACAAAACCCAAATGTCTCGTCTCCTGCATAGCTATGCAGCACTTTGAAGGATTGATCATGAGCCCTGCCAAATGGATAGTTTGTATGACTTTATTCAGTTGGTCAAGATGGGATACTGTACGTGTGGTGCCAATAACTGGTCCATGTATCTTTGAAATGTTGCAGGGGCTCCGTGTAAGCCAAAAGGCATAAATACAAATTGAAAAAGACCATAAGGTGGGCCAAGCAAAGGATGGATTCTGGCTGTTACTTAACTGAAATAAACACAGTGCCCCACCTTAAGTTGTGGACTCTACCCACAAACCCCATTAATATTCGAGCTGGACCACCCATCTCGAATCCCTGGGTTAAACACTCTTTGGGTGTCTTTATGCGACTGCGGAAGATCACCAGAACTCGAATACATTGGGCCCCTATCCCTAATCCGACATGTGGACAGTTCACCCACCTAAATTAGATCTAAGTTCGCCTACTGGGAACCCAAGAGGCCTTACTACATTTCGAGCTATTACTGGACAACATGGGTTGCCTCCCCTTTGCGACACTTAAAGACCGCTTTTCACTCCGTAGAGAGGACTTTTTTAGGTACCTCCAGACAAGACACTTTATTACCACAGGAGATAACCTCCACAAAATAGATACAGAATTAACTTCCCTTGAGGCTTACTGGTGGGATGTGATTAAGATCAGTGATAAACTAAGGTATTTGTCAGTACTGATAAACTAAGGTATTTGTCAGTACTGTACTTGGTCCTTAACGGTCAGGGTGAGGGGCAGGGGCTGGAGGCAGTCCAGACAAAGTGGGCAATAGACTCCAATGAGTCTATCCCAAGAATACATTGGTCTCGCAGAATTAAGAGAGGGTGGCAAGTAACTTCAGCCACAACATGAAGGGAATTTAATTGGAAAATACTCATACGTTTCTTTAGGACCCCAGCGATAACCGCACAGTTTAATCCATAGGCCTCTGCAGCTTGTTGGCGCCTGTGTGGAACACCACAAGGCACACACTACCATATATTCTGGGGATGTACTAAGTTGAGGGCATTCTGGCACCAGATCCATAGGGTAATGGAACAAGTTGCGGGCTTTTCCATTCCCTGTACTTTCCAAGACTTGGTACTAATTCTCCCAACCCTCTCCTCACAGAACAGGAACAAAGTAGAGCTGTGTCAGATATTGAGAGTGGCAGCTTTGAAATATATCACGATCAAATGGTTAGCTCAAGACCACCCATCTGTGACACACTGGGTTCAGAAGGTAGAGGAAATAGAGCGCCTAGAAAATAGTGCGTATACACTACACCTACGAAGAGAGAGATTTCTGGAGCTCTGGCAACCTTGGCGGATCTGGAGAATAAACTGGAGGGGGGAGGAGGAGCTTGAAGAGTGAGATGAAAGGGATGAGGTGCCTAACCACAGGAGTAGAACGTGTACGTGACGAATGTAGACAGGACAAGAAGGGGAGGGTCCTGATCATGTGCGGGATCCCCTCTATGCAAGATTTAGTCTCCCAATCAGAGATTTACACATTTGGAGGATGGGGGCGGGGGCTTGACTCAGGAAGAGCCTTTACTGAGGAAAATCAAATCACTGAATAACCCGATTGTAATGTGGTCAATGTGGATATTCAAAACCTTGTTATATTTATTTATTTTTTTTTTTACTTTCTTTACCTAATCCTTTTTCTTCCTTTTAATGGCTTTTTCTAGTTGTTAAGACTTTAATGTTTAAGTCTGTGAATATGAAACAAAAACAGATGTGTATTGACATTGTGACAGAGATTTGGTTATCACTGTAAAGAACTGTGTCCATCAACTTTAAGCCTATGGCTTACTGCAGTGTACCACTCACATATAATGTCACTTTCTGCTCTGTACCAGAAGCCCACTAACTATAGACCATATGTGACAGAATAAGAGAAGAAGAAGAAGAAGAAGAAGAATCAGCATTTATATAGCGCTTTTCATACACAGTATCCCAAAGCGCTTTACAAGCAATGCTAGACTGGTAGTGAAGTGACTGAATGTGTGGAGGCGGCCATATCGCACATCATCACCCACACACAGCCTGGATAATTGCATGAACCGGTTTATGGGAAGGGGAATGTTGGCCAGGGCACCGGGAATGTTCCCTACTCTTTTGCGAAAGAGTGCCCTGGGTTCTTTACTTCCACCTGGACACCCACCAGGACAACACCAGGATGGGCAGAAGGGACCTCGGTTTAACGTCTCATCCGAAGGACGGCACACCCCAGCAGTACAGCACCCCCCAATACTGCACTCGGATGCCAGCGATTTTTAGGTGCAAGTCCAATCCTGGTGTGGGATGAGAACCCACGACCTTCTGGTCCAGAGGCGGATGTGCTACCAACTGAGCCACGCTGACACCTTTGACACCTTGAGAGCTTTGTAAAAGTATAGCTTTACAAGAATGATCTTAATTGGCACACAGTTGATGAGAAGTCATGTCATGTTGTAATTTTATCTGTAATAAAAATGAAGTTTAAAAAAAGAAAAAGACCATAAGGGGTACTAAAGGCAGTTTTATTCTTAGAAACAGGATCTAAGGGTATTTGCCAGTACCCTTTTGTGAGGTCTAATGTGGTAATGTAACGGGCTTGGCCTATTTGGTCGATGATGTCATCTACCCTGGGTATGGGATAACCATCAAATTGTGACACCATATTTAATTTCCTAAAATCTAAACAGAGATGGATACCTCCTTCTTTTTTTGGAACAATAACCATAGGGGATGACCATGGACTTATGGATGGTTCAACAATCCCTAAGGTTAACAACTTGTCTATTTCCCCCTTGACCTCTACATGGAGTTTTTCAGGTAACCTAAATGCCTTCTGCTGGATAGGAACAGCAGTAGTCTTAATTTGGTGCGTCACATTAACTACAGGCCTGTCAGCCTGACATCGGTGGTGGGCAAGGTGATGGAGGGCATTGTCAAGGAGAGGCTAGGGGGGGACCTGGAAAAGTCAGGGTGCCTGGACGATAGACAGCATGGATTCGTCCCAGGGAAATCGTGTCAGACAAACCCTGTGGAGTTCTATGACTGGGTGACGAGTGCCTTGGACCTGGGTAGACCAGTGGAAGTCCTCTTTCTAGACTTCAGCAAGGCATTTGACTCTGTTCCTCACGTGGGCCTGTTGGATAAGCTGGGTGAAATGGGGGTTGGGAACCAGATGATCAGATGGATAGGCAACTGGCTCCAGGACCGGACTCAGAGGGTCGTAGTTGGTGGGATAGTCTCATCCCCAAGGAGGGTCATTAGTGGGGTCCCACAGGGATCAGTCCTTGGGCCCCTCCTGTTCAACACCTATGTCTCTGACATGAGGACAGGAATCAGGAGTGAGATGAGTCTCTTTGTGGATGACTCAAAACTGGGGGCGGTGGTGGATGGGGAGGAGGGGAGGGTGGCCCTACAGGGGGACCTGGAGGCTCTGGAAAGATGGTCTAGAAAGTGGAAGCTGAGGTTCAATGCAGGGAAATGCAAGGTACTCCACCTGGGGGCCAGAAGCCCGGGCCAAGTGTACACCCGGGGATGCTACAAGTCTCGATGGCTGAGAGGGACCTGGGGTGGTGGTGGATGTCAAGATGAACAACTCGGAGACTTGTAGGAGGGAAGCAGCAAGGCCAACAGGATGCTGGGATGCATCGCTAGGGGATCACCTCCAGAAGGAGGGAAGTGATACTCCCTCTGTATAACTGCTTGGTGAGGCCACACCTTGAGTACTGTGTGCAGTTTTGGAGGCCACACTTAAAGAGGGACATTAAACTCCTGGAGAGGGTCCAGAGGAGGGCTACCAAAATGATTTGGGGCTTGGGGGACAGAACCTATGAGGAGAGGCTCAAAGAGCTAAATATGTAAACACTGGAAGAGAGAAGGGACCGGGGGGACATGATAGAGGTCTTCAGGTACATGAAGAGGGTTAATAGGGGAGGAACAGTCAGGGTGCTTCGAAGGAAGGAGGAAGGGGCCACTAGAGGGCATGGGTGGAAGCTGGAGGGGGGAAGATTCAGGGGAGAAAAGAGTAGGTGCTACTTCACTGAGAGGGTGGTGGAGCCATGGAATGCACTGCCTAGGGGGCTGGTGAAGGCAGAGACGGTGGAGGGGTTCAAGAGGGGGTGGGACAGGTACAGGGGAAGGGTTCTGGAAGCAAAATCCAATGCAGCAAGAATATCCGGAACTGGGAAGGGAGAAGCCAGAGAAGGCGAGGGGGGCAGCACCCAGGGTGGGGGCTGACCAATCGAGCAGACACGAAAGACCATTAGGCCTATTCTGCTGGCATTTTAGTATGTTAGTATTAATGGCTCGACCTGGTCTGGTAGTGAAAACAGCAGAAAACTGATGAAGGAGGTGATTAATATCATTTTGTTGTTGTTTTGTTAAGTGAGATTTAACAACCACATACTTGATGCTTTCTGCATTTTCCAATCTCTGATAAGCTGTGTCCGGGTCTGTATCCTGGGTCTCTGTACATACATAACACCAAGGTTTTGGTTCTGTTCGCTCCTGCCATTTTTTTAACAAGTTAACATGATAAATTTTATGTGAGCATTGTTTTCCGGGGGTTTCCAAGTTACATGTGACAGGCCCAGTTTGTTCTAAAATATTATACAGACCTTGACACTTCATCAGTAGCTTGTTTTCTGAGGACGGCAGGAGGAGTAGAACCTTGTCACCTGGTATAAGCACCTTTTCATGAGCTTTTACATCATACTGAGTCTTCTGTTTTACTTGGGCCTCCATATTATTCTTATGAGCCTGTTGGGTGTATAGAAGTAACCTCTTTCGAAGGTCTTTCATATACTCCAAGATCAGGACTAGAAATAATTTTTTTGTGGATGGCTGTCCGAGGGACAGGTGCAATATTTATTTTGACTGTCCTACAGGATTTGTACCTGTCCTGTTGATTTTTGTTTACTAATTTTACATTTCTGTTTCCAATTACCAGCTAATAAGTGTGCCTCCCTGGCTGGCACAGTGCCCTGAAAAAGGCTTAATAACTGATGGTACCCATTGTGAGGTGCCCTGAAAAGGGTTACTAAATATTACCACTAGTTGGTACATGGTCCTGAAAATAACTTAAGTGTGCTTCCAGTTCACTGCCTTGATAAGGGCTTTTAATTTACTTCCCCTCCTGCTCAGTCCCCCTACTTAGTAACCCTGACAATGGCATTTTTTTTTTTACATAGCTTTTGCTCCCATTGCCGACCCTGGTGGCGGATATACCTGCCTATCCGCCCAGCTGGGGACCATGAAAGGGCCTGGCATTGGGAATTCCCCCTTTAGTTTCCCCATGCCCCCCAAAAAAAGGATGCTGGCATGAAGGGCTAACCTACAGGCTGATGACATGCTGACACATCTCAGCTACGTGCCTGATGGCGTTGTCCGCCTCCCTACATCGCTGTCCTTGCACTGCCTACCGTGCATCCACAGGTGGCACTGTCAAAGCAGAGTGACAGCCCTCCCTCTCTGGAGGACGCTCAATCCTCCTCTCCCCAGTCAGTCCCTGATGACCCAGACTCGTTTCTGAACTGGCATCATGAGTGATAGTGCTACCGCTGCACTAATGGGCCGTCACTGGCAAAGGCTTTTAACCAGCCTCCATATCTCCCATCTCTAGAGCCTTTCCTGACCTAATGGGGTTTAAAGTGGTCATCTCAACCCTGCAAGTTCCTCTCCTAATCTCTGAATGCATAGTCTTCCCCTCTTTCTGCCTCGACTGCCCTGAAAAAGGCTTTCAAATACTGTTTTCTAGCCCTTACAAAGGCTTTTAATTAGCCTTATCCAGGCCCGTCTTCGTTAGCATTGTAAAGGATTTTTAATCTGCATCGCTAAAAGCTCTGCTGCCAGTGAACAAGAGCTAGTTTTGGTCTGCTGCTGCAGGACTAGCACACAAATAATTGACTATACAGTGCAGAAAGCAAAAGGAAGATGGGCAACTGCACATGCACGATGATGAGGAACACATCTGCTTTCTACTCCTACCACAGTACTGTTTTAATTTCTGCTGCTTGACAGAACCCCTAACTGCACAGAAGAGCCCATCTCGGTATATTGGGTTGAATGGGCATGTCTCAACATATGACATCAGGATGTTGGGATGCTCAAAGCCCAAACTTACAGGCGGCAAAATCTCCTGGGGCCTAGTGCCAAAAATGTTTTTTCTCCTGATGTCTGTCCCAGGGACAGGCAGAGAAATGAAACCAGTTGTCCCTGGTCAAAACTGGGTGTCTGGGACAGGCAGACAGGTGGTTATTTCGACCCTTGTCCAAGATGTTAACATTTTTGGGGGGAGATCACCTTCCCAGGCCTCTTTTACCACATCCAAGGGTCCATGAAGATTTCGACCGAATAATGATTGGAATGGTGAAAACCCAGTGGAGGCTTGAGGGACCTCTCGATAGGATAGCAAGAATAGGGGAAGATAGTGATCCCAGTACTTTCCTTCATCATCCACAAAAACGTTAGTAACATTCGCTTCAGAGTCTGATTAAACCGTTCGACAAGGCCATCTGTTTGTGAGTGACATAGGGTCGTTCTTATAGCAGTGACCCCAAGTAGCTTATAGAGTTCCGTGAGCAGGGCTGCACTAAAATTGGCACCCCGATCTGTGAGTATCACTTAGGAATCCCCAATTTACTACAATAGTCAAGACGTTTTTGGGCTATCTTGACAGTAGTGATAGTCCTAAGTGGGTAGGCCTCGGGATATTTGGTTGCATAGTCGCACAGGACCAAAATAAACCCATTTCCCTTAGTGCTTTTACTTTAGGGTCCAACAATGTCCACTGCAATTTGTTCAAAGGGCTGGGACTCCAGGGGCAAGGGTCTGAGAGGGGCCTGCTCCTTTTTGGTTACCTGGCCAACCCGCTGGCACTCAGGATATCCTTGACAGTAATCAGCAACGGAGTCATGGATACCAGGCCAATAAAACCATTGCAGGAGCCTGGCTAACGTTCTCTACCTCCCAGCATGCTCAGCACTGGGTATATCACGAGCAAGGAACAACAAGTCTGGCTCTATACTTCGCAGGAACCACTAGTTGCTCAACTTGCTCTTGGGCGGTGGGATATGTACAAATCCTATTCAAAATATTCTGTTTCAAGACTATAGGGTTTCTAGTCGGGCTATCTGACCCTACCTGAGTAAACACAGTGGTGAGAGAAGTATCATCTTTCTGCTCTTGTGCAATATTATACATGTGCAATACTGGCATTGCTTCTGCTGATCTCATCCTTTTTCCACTGAATTTGTAGGTTTTTTTTTTCCTCTGCTCTGGATTTCCTAGCTTTCCCCACCTCCCCAAATATGTCATCCTGAAAAGAAAAAGGTAGGTTATTCTGTTCATGTACTGCAGCTGTTTGAGCTCTAGTAGACACAACAACCAAATTGCCAATATTTGTATTCTGACAAGAAGACACTATCTGTGAGAACTTATCATAATCTTGCCCCACAATATAAGGAACAGGTAAAGTTGGTACCACCCCCACAATGACACTATCCTCAAGTCCATTAACAATAACAGTCACAGTGGTTGTTGGGTATTGATGGATGTCTCCGTGGACGCATATTATGCCTGTTGTGGGTGTTGGCTGGTTCAAGTGGACTAGGTCTGCTCGTATAAGGCTCTGCTTGCTGCCAGAGTCCACCAATCCATCAACAGTCTGTCCATTTACTTGTACAGGGATGATAAAGTTACCCAAAGTAATGGATGCAAAATAAGCTGGTTCCTTCTTCCTGGGACAAAATCTGGTAATATGTCCTAGGCCATGGCAATAATGACATTCCACTGTTGAGTCTACAGTTTTAACAGGCACAGTCATACCCTCCTTTTTATTACCCCCGGTGACATGAGTAGGTGAAAGAGTGGATTTTACCGGTGTTGTTGCACTAGCAGGGGTACTAGCAGAAGAGCCATCAGTCCTACAATACCCTTAGGCAAGGGCTGTCGAGCTGCCAAAAAGTCCTCAGCTAGTGTAATGGCAATGTCTGCGTTGTCCGGATTATGCTCCCAAATCCATAGCTGCTCAGAAGGCATGATATGTATAAACTGTTCTAAGACGAAAATATCCATGATGGCCTTGACTGTTTTCCCCTCGGGTTGAATCCACTTAGTACAGAGGTCCTGCAGTCTGGTATAGGTTCCCTCGGCAGTATGTGGGACACATGTTTTAGAGTCCTGAATCTTTGTCTGTACGTTTCCGAATTAATATCACAACGTTTCAAAATCTCTCTTTTAACTGCTGCATAGTCATTGACAGAGGTGCTGTCCAAGCGGGTATATGCTAACTGGGCTTTATTCGTCAAATAAGGGGCAAGGCAAACCACCCATTGTGTCTGTGGCCAATGGCATGCCTGAGCCACACGTTCGAACGTGGTCAAATATGATTCAATGTCATCGGTCAATGTCATTTTCGTTAGTTTAATATCTCTTGGAGTGGCTTGTGCCCCTTGCCCTGGCCCTAAAGTATGGAACATCTGCACAGTATCTGCCTGCCTCTGGTCCTGTCTTCTACGTTCCTGCTCCCTTTCCCGGTACTCTTGTTCCCTTTGTCTGTCCTGTTCCACTTGCCTCAGTGTCAACCACGGTAACAGCTCCCACAAATCCTCTGGGGTTACATCATCCGGTCGCTCTTCTAGTTCCTCCATGTTCACAGCCTGCATTTGGGTGGTGATGTACTCAATGTCACCAGTAGCCACACCTGTTTTACTCTTGAGTCTGGTCACAGGAGGGAGTCCTGACAATAACAGCTCTCCAGTCAGAGTCATCTGGCTCCTTGTCGAGACCCCATGAGATTCCTCCAATTTGTGAGCCATGTACCTACTGTGTCCTGGATAAGTCAGGATACTAAAAAGCAATATCTGTTACTGGGGTCTTGTTAACTTGGATCACCAGAACACCCCACTCCTGGTACCAATTTGTCGTAGGGTTGCAAAAATGACTTTCACAGGAGACAGCATATAGGGTACAACAAACCTATCAAGTATGATTTTTATTGAAAACAAAATAGAAGAAAATAATAAACAGCAAATAAATACTTTTCGTGGACAGACAAAACAAAATAAGTCAAAAAAGCACAGCTTGGCTAGAGCATAAAAGGCTAACTTGCCAATATCAGTCTGTGCCTGACCTCTTTCCAGAGATCCAAACAGGTCCTCTCCCAACGAACATCTGATTTGGGAGTCTCAGCCTAGCCCTAATATAGGTCTATAACCCCTCCTCTTGACTGAAAGCCCTCCCAGTAATCAAATAATAACAGCATTATTTCACACAGAACATACACATTCCATAATATGATTGTAACCCCTTACATCTCTATGTGAATAATCAGTGGAGATTTCTTACATTTTAAGTCTAACAGTTTAAATGGCTTAATTTTGTTCATTATCTAAGATGTGGGCTACACTATCTGAAACTCTGCCCAGATAGACCGGACAGGAACTTCAACAAATGAATAAAGGCAGCAACTATTGAGCCACACTCTCCCTATACAGACACATCTTTCAGTTGCAGGGCACATTTACTACCTGGCTACCAGACCGCACCCTTGAATGCAGTGAACAGCAGGTAAGGAGTCTTGTTTGCAACAAATATACATGTTCTACTGTATTTATTTACAGGGGCAGCGATTACCTACTTAAAATAAAGAGGCAGGCTGAAAAAACTAAGGGTTCATAAACGAACCTCAACAATACAGAAATGCCATGGCTATACAGGTGGGCTTAGCAGCTGACTCAGCCTTCACTTCGCAACCGTGGGTGGGGAGGACTTGTAGCGAAAACAGGAGTACCCTGACCGTATCCATGGACTGGCAGCTATCTGTTACTGTACTGCTACTGTCTAGTCAGTCATCAGGAATAGTCGGCTAGTACATCTTATGAAATAAATATAAAAGAAAAAGAGGTTTATGTGTGTTTTCAAACGGACCGCTGGTCCGTCACAGGAGATAACAGTAGCACTCATGCAGTTTCTTTAAGGCACCGCACTATGTCTCCAGACTGTAATAAAATAAGATTTAAGCGTACCCAACAGTGTCAAAGGTCCTGAAGTTGGAAAGAAAGTGTCCCCATTTAGCGAGCGGCCAACACGCTATGATGGACTATAGTGAGGTGAAAGATATAGAGAAAAGAGGAAAGAAGGGGCAAACGAACTATGCTGTTGCGCAACAGATTTGGGAGGGGGCACCACTACACCCCTCACCCTCATATTCCTCCTCTAAATCCACCTCAAGGTCCATGAGGTCAGGATTATATTCCATATCCATGTCATCATCATGAATGACAACAGGAAACGCAGAAGGAGCCAGTGACAGCGGAGAGGCAGGAATCTGTGGCATGCTATGTGAAGAAGGAATAGCATGTATTATAGCCCCATACATTTATACCTGCCAGAGAAGATAATCTAAGTACATTTAGGTGTTCCCCTTCCCTCCCCAATCCTTGATTCTCCATAGAGTACCTACAGCCCTCTTCCCCACTCCATGTCATAAATATGTTGGTGGAGCTGCTGCGCTCAGCTCGTACATGGAAGTTATGAGCTGGGCTTTACGCAGGCTTTAACCTTTTCTATAAGTCATAAGAAGGTGAAATATGGCTAAAATAGCTCATAGGACAGGCAACTCCATTGTGTAGGTTGCCTGCCAGGATCATGTCAGTTACTCTTTTATGTACCTCCCTGCACACTGGGTCATGAGGGCCACGACTACAGCCCTCCCCAGAGGACCGGACCACAGATTCCCTCTCCCACAGAAGAATCCACCCTCCCTGCAGAAGTCATCACAAGGGCTGTGACTACAGCCCTCCCCAGAGGACTGAACTACGTCTTCCCCCTCCCACAGAAGAACCAACTCTCCCCGCAGATCAGGTCACAAGGGCTGTGACTACAGAGGACTGGAACACATCTTCCCTCTCCCACAGAAGAACCCACCCTCCCTGCAGATCGGATCACAAGGGCCGTGACTACAGCCCTCCCCAGGGGACCAGACAACAGCTTCCCTCTCCCACAGAAGAACCCACCCTCCCTGCAGATCGGGTCTTGAGGGCCACGACTACAGCCCTCCCCAGAGGACTGGAACACAGCTTCCCTCTTCCACAAAAGAACCCACCCTCCCTTCAGACCGGGTTGTGAGGGCTGCGACTACAGCCCTCCCCAGAGGACCAGACCATAGGTTTTGATTCAACTCAGTGTCCCATTCCGTAGGACTGCTCAGGGACAATGCTCCTTCTAGTATCGAGCACCACTCTGGCTCAGTGAGATCCCTGCAATTACTCAAAATACAACAAATTTGAGGGCCTTTAAAGCAGATTTAAAGCAACACCTTATGAGTCTGAGCACTTGTGGATGCTTGAACAGTCAGTCCCCCCCTCCCCCGTTCTCAACCCTTTCCTCCACCTCACCTTGCTGACATCTCACCTCTTTGTACCTGCTGTTTTTCCGCTCCTCCTACCTTCTTCCCCGTTCCCCATCGGTGCCCACCATCCCTTCCCCCTTCCCCACTCCTCCTGTCTCGGCCTACCCTCGGTGCTTCCCTCCTACTTTCTGCACTCTGCTCCTCCTATTCCTTGTTTTGGTGTCTCTTCTCCCCCTACCCCAACCATGTTCAACCTACAGCTCCCCCCTTCCACCCCCCAACTTCATTACCCCTCTCTCCTGCTCAACTGTTACCCTTGACAAGGCCTCTAGGGGCTGCAATATTGGTTACTTCTACTGTAAAATTTATTATTATGTTTTGCCTACTGAACCACTGTACTTGCATTACAACCTGGTTGTAACGTATTTAATTCCGTCAAGTAATGTCATAGCATATTGTCTGTCCTGTATTTATGATGTGGAACCTTTGTAAAAGAGTTTGTGCTCGAAGGTGGTTTCCGAATTATAATAAACAAAAAAAACGGGTATTGCAGCCAGCTCCAACTTTGGCGCCAAACACCATATTCTGCTCTCCAAGTGAACATTTTACATAGTTTAGGCGCGGTGTTCCGATTTATAGCTGGTTTCCTTTGTACAGTTATTTATTTCCTGATCCTGTATTTTCTGACATTTCTTTGGGACCTCAGTTTAATGTCTCATCCGAAAGACGGCACCTCAGAAGTGCAGCACCCCTCTCATGCTGCACTACAGTGTCAGTACTGGGATATCAACCCAAGTGCCAGATGTGGGAACTGAACCCACAGTCCTCTGATCTCCCAGCCTCAGAGGCGAGTGTGTTACCTACAGAGCCACTGACAGTGATTTCAACTGTGTATTTCACTGTATTTTAATCCGTATTTCTCAGCACTCATCCTAGTATCTCCTGTGTTACCTGATGTATATGTACTTCTGAGCAGCCACCCTACTTAAAAGCGGACTGCTCCCTCAACCAATTTAAATCCCTGCTCTTCTCCTTCCTCCCCCCCTATCTAGATCTGCTGAAGCTAAAGGAAGCAAAACTATTATGAACTGTTTTTGTTGACGCCCACGCCTTGCAGGTGGTAGCGCTAAAATGTAGAAGGTAATTCGTTTGTGAATTTTATATATGGCTACCCCCACGGTCTGTGATAGCATTCGTTGTACAAATGTCGCTTACTGCCTTACCTATTGCCTGCTATATCACATCTTTGTCTGAAGCGTTATATTGCCCTGCTTCCGTGCTGCATTGAGCTGTACTGTATTCATGCTAGTCTGCAATTTCCCCCTGCACTTGTTATTTGTTCCCCTTGATGCTGACTTTAAACCCTTTATAAACAGGCCCTGCCTAAAGGGTCTGATGTGGAATGAATAAACAATTGAGTCAGATTACTATTGGAGACAATGGAATTGCTGCAGCATAATTACCTCACTTACTGCAGCATTTCAAGGTAATGGGAAGTGTGTGTGTGTGTGTGTGTGTCACATCATATATTTGTAATGGTTTTGAACATTTTGGCTGGGAAGGGCATACGTAGGCATTAATCACCGACAGAGGAGGGCTCTACCAGTGGATTAATGCCCGCTGGGGGGGTTGGTGCACGAGGGCAAAGCCCGAGGGTTCCCACCCCCCAGCGAGGCATTAATCACCGGTACAGCCCGACTCTGAAGGTGATTACGCTAACATAGGCTCGTTGCGGTGACAACGAGCCTATGTTACCGGCATCACCTCCAGCGGCCATGAGTCATCTGGTAATAGAGACCGCTCAGAAACCTCCTCCCAACTCTTGCTAGCTCGTAGGACCAGAAATCGGGTAACGGAAATCCCTTAATTGTACTACAAACTAAGTAGAAGACAGACTGTGAGATGTAAGGACATGCAACACACGCAACAGTGAATTACTCAACGCTGCTATCATGCTGTGCATCTAACAAATGGGTGTGTTGGGGCGAGACTTCCGCGCTCGAAGCGCATCCGGCAATAACCCAGGACTGTAGCAATAACGGGTCTCAGCAATAAGAGACGCTGGCAGCCAACAGACCATACAGTTTAAAAAATAAAACTCAAACAATGTACAACTACAACACTTCAAGCAGAACAGACTAACTATATTGGGCAAATGATGACACACACACAAAGAAGCGGGTTGCAACCAAAGATGAACACAGTACAGTATGTTAACATTTGCAACAAAGCGAGCTCTAAGGATGCATCTTGTCTGTCAGCTTGCTTGGCGGACGCTCTGCATCTCTGCGGGGTGGGGTGGGGGGCAACATGGACGTGCTGTCATCGGCTGGGTTCCCGGGAGGCCCACAACAGAGGCTTATCGGCGCAGGTCGGTGTGCGCTTGCAGCGCCGCCACTGGCGACGCCAGGTGGTGCCTCAGCGGGCTGCTACTCTCAGCAGCCTCCATGGCCACAGCTGGTACTGACCGAGCGGGCGTTATGTCTGGCTTAATACCCGCTCGGTTTCAGTCAGTTGTGGCCATTCCGACAATCATCGCGCTGCTTTTCACCGCCCGACTGAGAGCCGTGTTACAATGAGCTGTAGTTCATTTCCAGGTGTGTCCCATGAGGACAGGGAGGTTAAGTTACTTACAGTACTTACTTACTCAAGGGCAGACAGGATACAAGTGGCAGGTGTGGGTTTTATATCCAGGCTGCTGGGTATCCAGATTTGCAGCTTGATGCTTTAACCCTAGGCTATACTATGTGTGTGTGTGTGTGTGTGTGTGTGTGTGTGTAACAACAGCTGCTTCAGCATTAGCTTGATGCACATGGTTTATTTTTTGTGCTAATACTGTGATGTAAGCATGGGATCACTATATCATATTAATATGACAAGTGAATTACAATCCAAGCTACACATTACTTCTATATACTTTATCAGGTTAATGTAATAGTAAACATTTTGGCTCTAACCAGATCATATTTTTATTTGTCAGCAACTTCTCTATTTCTGTTATTGATTCTTATGACAATTCGGCACATGATGCAGTAATTTGGCTCAGTTCAATTTTATCTGATCACTGGGTGGGTACACGGGGTCACATGGCCAATTTACTGGCACAACCTGGAAACGTACAACACAATATATACAAATACATGGCTTTCAGTCACCAAATGTGTATGTATTATCTCACAGGAATGTAATGTAAATGTTTCTGTGTTGCACTATGTAGTTCCTCTTCTGTCCTATACCCCACCCTCAGATCACAACTAGAAACAAGCCTTCTCGTGCTCTGTTTATTCACCTGGTTAAATATGTTTAAATAAATATATAAAACAACAGACAGCTTCCTGTTGAATATTTTGTGACAAATCACATACTGTACTTCAACTGGCCAATTTGGTAACACAGTTTGAAAGGAAATCTATTTTACTTTGATTTGGCTTAGTGTTTATACATTAAACTACAACATTCTGAGCTAACATAGCAAAAATGCTATAAGCATTTTTAATATCAGCAGAAACACGGACGTGATGCCTTTAGGGTGATTGTGCTATCACAAATACTTCCTTATTCCACTCCTTTCTTGGTTATCTACTTACTTTTATTAGCAAGACACAGACTACAGAGTTTACTTACAAACCTGCACGTACAACTGAAAATGCACCACATACAAATGATTTTAAACACTTGCAGCGCCAAACAAGTTGAACAAACTTGTATTTTGGTCAAGCTAACAATATTTGCAGTAGACTTTCTGTAATGTTCTGGTTACAATTCTGCAGCTATCTTGAATCTCTCTGGACACTCTTTACATCTCTTGTAACTAGAATGGAGTATAAAGCAACAGTACTAAAATGGTGTGGAAAAAAACAAAACAACAGTTGCACAACTTACAGTTTCAACCGCATCTTAGAGTTTCACATTGTGAAGATTGCCTTAAATTATCCCATTTTTCTGTTGTCAACATATTCCTGTGCGTACACTTCTAGCACTGGCTAGCATATGCTCAGTTCCTATACTCATGCAAGTACAACCCCTACAGAAGTACAGATTACAGCAATGTGGTTGCTGAGCTTGCTGAAATTAAGAACAGCTTTATAAGGAACATCTTAGAAATGTCTGGTCATCATAATGCATCACAATAATCATGGTGTCCATGTGGAAGTTGTCTCTCTCGCTCTCCCCCGGAGTGTCCACCCAATAAATGTTTACTATACAGTAGTACAGTACCAAGAATACTGATCAGGATGATATGTTTGTGACTACGTATGATTTAAAAGTGAAACAGCAAGGAAGGCTGGTTCAAGAGAATCTGACAGAGCTCGCTGTAAAAAAAAGACTCAATAGTTTATCAAAAAAATGGGACACAACATCAAGCTACCAGAATAACAAACTCTAGTCAGATCCACCATGGCTGCATTATGAAGTCAGTGAGATTGTGTTGACTTGTGAAGGATACATGGAAAAACAACACAATGCTTTTTAACCTGTTAAGATTTGTTTTATTTTCTATTCTAATGAAGGCAGACACATTATTAGGAAAAGATATGGAAGTGTTGATTTTAATGGAAGGAATGGTAAGCAATAAAGGTTTTGTATAAATATCATATACTCATAGTGATAGAAACAGACTGATTCAGAACCCTGGAAGCCCACCATCAGAATCAATTAGGAATGCACATTTCATTATTCACACTGAGGTCAATCAAACCAAACATCATGACTCAGTTGGCCTATACTTGCATGGCATGGCTAACCCCTGTTCTGCAGATGCAGTCCCTGTTCTTTACATTGAAGGGTACCTAACAAACAGTTTTTTTAAATTGCAAACTTCAAAATCTGGCTTAATCGCAAGGTAAAGTAAAGGCTGCTGTTTACATTTATGCTAAAACTGCATTTATGTAAATAACAAACGCAGTTTCATAGCTTTTGAAAAATGTAAACATCAGCCTTTCACATTCAAAAAACAGCCTTGAGCCAGCCCAGTGGCGCAGAGGGTTGAGGCACTGGCGCCTTACCTCATCCCATGTCGGCGACCTGGGTTCGGGAATGGACTCGGGACGTCGGGGGCTGGCAGGGGCGGGAGAGAAGTGAGCATCCACAGGACTGCTCTCCTCTCCTGGGGGTGAGTAGTGGGTTGTCATCGCGCTGCAGCAGGCTCTGGTGGAGACCAGGAGCACTGCTGACGCATGCAGGAGGGAGTAACTAGAAAAGCGGAAATACCGCTTCACAGCAGCCGGATGATGGCTGCCTGGCGCTCTGAGGCCATCAAAGTCCCACCAAGCTCTCCATCTCAGCAGCATCCCTGGGGCTAAAGTGGTGTGCTGGTCTGCTCCCCTTAGCTGGTGCCTTCCCCCTCAGAGGAGAGGGACCCATCCGATGAAGGGTTACACCGGGTCACCCTGGGGGTCGGCTGCGATCTGAGGCGGAATCTAGGAGAACGGATGGGTCGGAGCACAGCCTTGGTAAGCCCGGAGTGGCTGCCGTGAAGCATGTGGTGGGGGGGGGGACAACCTTGGTTTCTCCCTAAGATGTCTGTCAAATGTGTTAAGTGATGAATCATGATGACATCATCTGAGTCACAGCCAGAGATCCACATATATTTCTGTTGTGCTAACTAGTTCTTCTTTCCCCTCCTTTATTCTGAATTGTTGTACCAGAATGATCAACACCAAGTATTAACTCGTGGATTATTTTGATCAGTACACATGTTAGGCTATGATTTTGTTCATTTTGTGGAAAATGTTTTGCAATTCAGCTGAATTTTTCTTTGTCAAACTGCATTACAGCACAACACTTCAAATACATGATGATCTAGTGGTTATATGATGCACTGAATTTTGCTTTTTGTTAACCAGGAGAGACGCACTAAGCTGAAAGCTTGTTTATGGGTGTGGCCTGGGAGCACAAGGAAGTTTAGTGACTTGCTCAGGGTCACACAGCAAAGTACCAGTCTTGTTCAGTTCCAAAGTTCATGCTGTCTCGTTAATCCACAAATAAGGCTTTCTTTTGCCATGTGAACCCCCTGCACCTAGCCTGCCATCTGTTGAACACCTCATCATCCATACCCTGTCCTTAGTACTGCCTGGGACCGCATATGAGCCTGCGCTCTCATGAAGAGGATTATCACACCTCAGACTGTAATCTTGTACCTCAGAGAGTTGTGCACACCTATTCTGATATGCATCATCAGCTGGCACTGTTAAAACATGCCTCCAAAATCACTATCCAGTCCACATTCTCAGTGTTTGACTTCAGCTCCCACAGTAAACAGTGAATGGATCACCACCCTTCTGCACAATGAAGGCAGTATGTACAGTTCCCTGTTGTGTTTTTTTCCCACCTCATTAACCAAAAACTAGGTCTTCCTGGAGGGTCAAGCAATAAGCGTCATGACCCATCAGGAAAACTGCTGTCCATGCCCTCATAAGGGCTGCACTTACAATGGATAACAATATTATTAGCAGGAGAGGCATACTAATACCTTGAGCGGATCCACCTGACTTCCAATGTCAGTCTACTCCTTTACCTGTGATCTGAAGAACCCCACAGGACCATTCCCAGGAATTCTTCTCCAGTACTTTTCTGTGCTCTACTTTATAATGTGAGTTGGCTGGCTACCACCATTCCAAATCTTGAATGAGGTATACACAACTCCCTCAATACTGTCCTAACAAACATCACTCCCCCCCCCCTTGAGGGTAATCTCCCTACACTGAATTCAAGTAACAGTTTAGGTGCAGCCCTGTCACTCTGAGTATTTGTCATCGCTGGCTACTCCCATCCACAGTCAGGTAGTGATCATGATGCTGGCAGCCCCACATTTCAGATCTCACAGTGATCTGCTTAGCGTCCTCCTTCATGTCTTCAGCTAACCTGAATATAGCTATACCCTGCTGGAACGGCCTCTTCAGTCCCTCTCTGGCTTTCATTCTTGTCACCTGCTCCCCACACCTAAAACTGGTGAGTTCACTACCCTTCCGCATCATGAATGTGTTTAGTACAGTCTCCCGTGTTATATTTACATATTAACAATAAACATGATCTTCTAGTAAGCCAGGCTGATAGCAGCATGGCACAAGTGGAAAAACAGGCGTTCCTACCCATATAAGATCTAAGCCACCTCTGATTAGGCACTATTGTATGACGTGCATAATGATGTGCACACTCATCATTTAATAGTGCCTAATCAAAAGTAGCCTAGATGTTTTAAGGTTAGGAAAGCCCATCATTCCCCTTGTTCCCTGCTGCTATGAGCCCAACTTACTGGAAAGATATGTTTATATTTGATATGTCAAAATAAAACTGGGACTGTACTACTTGCATTCATGATGCAGAAGGATGATGAGCTCACCAGTTTTTGGTGTGAGAAGGAATAGTGAAGAATGAATACCAGAGGGGGACTGAGAAGGCCACTCTTGCAAGGTACTGCTATATTCAGGGAAGGGGGAAGACAGAAGAAGAGAAATATGAGCAGATTACAGTGAGAAATAAGATGTGGGGCTGCCAGCACCTTGATCACTACCTGACCCCGTTGTCCTGGCCAACATTCCCCTTCCCATAAAACCAGTTCATGCAATTGTCCAAGGCTGTGTGTGGATATTAATGTATGAAATGGCTGCTACTACACATTCAGTCACTTCACTACCAGTCTAGTATTACTTGTAAAGCACTTTGGGATACATTGTGTATGAACACCACTATATAAATGCTAATTCTTTTTATTATTACTTCCCATGGAAAAAAGACAAGACAAGCATATATTTGAGTTTTGAGAAAGTATGAACTCTAACATTAGACTGCACAAGAACTTTACTACAAAACAAGTGGTGGCTCTAGGGGGTGGTGAAGGGTGTAGCTGCACTCCCCCATATAGTAACGTACTTGCTTGCTGTTGCATTTCACTTTGTTGAAGAAGTCTAATTTATTGATTGTACAAATATTTACATTCAAACTATAGATTACATTTGTAGGTTCTGTCAAAAATGTACTAGAAAAGAATAATAGCAGAAAATATAAAGTATTAATAAAAATGTTAAAAGGTGCATATTAAGCACACCACCCCAGCACCCCCATTGTAGCATTCTGGATCCACCATAACCACTAGACCACCAGGTTATTCAAGATTTGTACTGCACTGTGGTTTGCCACAGAGAAAGTCGGTTGGATTAAAACACATTTTCAGCATGTTGAAGTAAACAAAATTAACAGAACCATGGCCTGACATGTGCATTATACAAAGTAATGCACATGGTTTTGACCATTTAGGTGAAACAATTCTATACAAAGAGAAAAAAAGAACTAGTTTGCACTATAGAGAGCCAAATATCTCACTGACTTTGGCTCAAATGATGTCATCACCTAACACATTTGCGGCCATTTTAGGAAGTAGGTAAGACAGTTTTTTTTTAAATTGGAAGACTGATTTTACAATTTTCAAATGCTCTGGAACAACATTAGGTCAATTATGTAAATGTAGTTTCAGCATTAATGAATACAGCAGTCTTTCCTTTAGTCACTTACAGATTCAGATTTTTGAATAGTTTGTTGTCAAAATGTTGTTTAGGTACCCTTTAAGATGCAACATTTTATCTATGGACTACTGACTGCTACTTTTGTGACTGACATCAGGACTATGACACTTTCCGCTGTGCACAATTGGAACAAAAAAAAATATTTAGGATAATACATACATTTTTCACAGATAACACATTGGTGCTCCTATATCACATAACAACACTTATTCCAGTTTCTGTTATGCACAGACTTGTACCTAGGAATTACAGAGTTTGGATCAGTCCAATTTCAAATGTATGTATCTATTTATTAAATTCTCGGATTACAAATACCTTTGAGCAGAAACTGCTCGTTTGCAACGGTTCCACGTCAAAGGATGAGGGTCAACATACATACAGAGGTAGTAAAAGAATGCACAATAAACAACCAAAACAACTAAAAGAAAAAATAAAGATACTCAGTTATAACATACTTTGAGATAATATTCATAAAACGAGCAGCTTGAGTAGGCAGCTGGCTGCGGTAACAATAAGAGATAGAGGGCACCATAGGCAGTTAGTATTGCAGGCATGTGACCGGGAGAGGAAGTTGGCAGGCTAATGGGCCACTGTCCGATGGTGGTGGAAAATGTCTTGTACCAGTGAAGATGTGAAGCAGAAAAAGGAGTCACAAGGAAGGCCCAGTGCTAGAGGGAATGAGATTGGGAAAGGGTGGGCTGTGAGACATGAGTGAGCTGGGAGGTGTTTAGAGAGATCTCTGTTCAGAGAAGCAGTCACATTGAGTGGTACAGGTGAGGTAAAGTTTGAGATTCCTTTTGAAGGGTCCAAGTGTAGTAGAGGAAAGTGCTTCTTTATTGAGGGAATTGAACCACTGAGCGACTCTATAGATAAAGGACCACTGACCCATGGAGGTACGACATCTGGGAACCTGAAAAGTTAGAGACTGGGCACCATGTGTTTGTTGAGTGCCACTGTAGGTAGTAAGGAGTGAGCTAACACCAGGTGGCATGAGACCAAGAAGGATCTTTTTGGTAAGTAAGCAGGTCTGGTATTGTATTCTGCTGCGTAGGGGTAGCCAGCTGGCCTGTGCATAGAGGTCACAGGTGTGAGTTTGTCGGGCTGCACCCATCAGTAGTCTACAGGCTTTGTTGAGAGTAACTGAGATCCTCGCGGGGCACTTGTTGAGGCAGAGCCATAAATGGCAAGGCCATAGTCAATGATTGAGGTGACAGAGCTGTAGATGGCTAGTTTAAGGGCATCTGCAGGCATACAGTGCTTGTGTTTGTGTATAGTCCAATCCATTATATTGGCGGTCTTGGCAACAGTGTCAATATGCCGAGTGTAGGAGAGGGTACTATCCAGGGTAATACCAAGGTACTTGAACTCCTTGACATGTTCGAGTGGGTTCCCAGCGTGGTTCTTGATGGTGAGTTACAGAGAGTTGTGCCTGCTCTGTCGGTTACAGAAGGACATGGCTTTAGTCTTGCTGTGGTTCAGGACAAGTTTATGAGAATTGAACCAGTCTTCGATGCGACTGAAGTTGAGCTGCAGCTGGATTCAAGGACTGTAATGTCATGGTGGCTGGAAAACAGGACTGCATCGTCTGCGTATAGTAATATTTTTTGGTGGCAGGCACTGCGGAGATTGTTGATGAAGAGGGAGAAGAGTGAGGGCCCAGAATAGACCCTGGGGACTCGGAGCGGACGGTTTCTCATCGAAGAGATCCCTGCAATCCTTACACGTTGGATCCAATTATCAAGGTAGCTGGTGAACCATGGAAGGGCATACGCTGGAGATCCCAATGGAGGACAGTTGCTTGAGCAGTAAGGGTGGTTAACTGTGTCGAATGCCTTGGTAAGGTCTATAAATACTGCCCCTCCATAATTCCCTTTGTCAAGCGTGGCATGGATGAAGGTTGTAAATTCCAGTAGTGCAGTGGTGGTGCTGTGCCTTTTCTGAAGCCATGCTGCTCTGGGCACTGTACATTGTACTTATCCAGGAATTCAACTAGTTGGTCCGACACTATTCACTCCAGCGCTTTGGATAGTGGGGGAGAGTGAGATAGGTCTGTAATTGGTGTGCAGTGTCCTATCTCCACTTTTGTGAACCGGTGTGACAGTGGCTTTCTTCCAGAGAGAGGGGAAATGGCCCAATCTAAGCGAGAGATTAAAGATCTTTGTAAGTGGTTCTAAGATTTCATTGAGGACTTGTGCCAGCAGTTTCGGGTCAAGGGAGTCACCACTGTACCCTTGTTTGCCGGTGGCCTTTTGAATGTATTTCCTAGCTACCTGTGGTGGGACCTCCTTAAAAAAAAAACTTTGGGGTTGTACATTCTAGTTGGGGGTAACTGGAAGGAGCTGGAGGAGGTCATCGAAAAAATTTGGTATTAGGTTACTGCTATTTAATATATGACAATGCATATGTCACCTTGGGATATTTCCATATTATCATTTTTTTTGGTGGGGGGGTGGATTTTGCAGAGAACAAACAGTGACACTCATGATATCGATTACAAAATTAGTATTCCATACTCATTACACTAAGATGTTTCAAATTACTGTAGAGAACAGGGACTGCATCTGTGAAGTGGGGGTTGACCATACCATGCAAAGATACCTTAACTCATCATCATGATGGTTGCCGAGGGACTGGAAGGAAAAGTATGCCTCTTTACCGACACAAAGATCTGCAACAGGGTTGATATACAGGGGAAGGTGGAAAGGATGAGAAGGGACTTGTCAAGGTTGGAGGAATGGTCAGAAGTATGGCAGCTTGGATTCAATGCAAAGAAGTGCAAAGTAATGCACCTGGGAAACAAAAACCCAGGGGAAGAGTACACGTTGGGGAGTAAGTAACAACAACAAAAATGGAAAGGGACCTGGGGGTAATCATATCAAATGACCTAAAGGTTAGCAAGCAATGTGAGAAGGCAGTAGGGATGGCTAGGGGATACTGGGATGTATAGTGAGAGGCATCACCGGTAGAAAACAGGGAGCTGTTATCCCACTGTACAGATAGTTTGTGAGACCCCACCTGGAGTACTGCATTCAGTTCTAGAGACCCCATCTCCACAAGGACATAGACAGGATGGAGACAGTCCAGAGAAGGGCAACTAAGATGGTGCAGGGTCTGCAACAGAAGCCATAAGAGGAGAGACTAAAGGAACTTCATTTGTATACCCCTGAGGAAAGGAGGGAGAGAGGAGACATGACAGAAACTTTTAAGTACCTCAAGGGAATCAACAAAGTCCAAGAGGGTAGCATCTTTCAGAAAAAGAGATGTGCAGGAACAAGGGGACACAATTTGAAAATAGAGAGGGGATGGCTCAGGGGTAATGTGAGGAAGTATTTTTTTCACAGAGAGGATGGTGGATGCATGGAATGACCTCCGTTAGGAGGTTGTGGGGTCAAAAACAGTGGAAAAGTTCAAGAATGCATGGGACAGACATAAGACAATTCTTGTTGGGGGGCAGGAAGAAATAGGCTGTTGGTTAACTAGGATCTGCAGCTTATCCAGTAGGTAGGGATGTGTTCAGACTAGGTGGGCCAAGCAGTCCTTATCTGTGTCAAAGTCTATGTTTCTATGATTTTTGTGTTGCATTTTTGTTTTATTATGCTTCATGAAATGTGCATTCCCTATTGATTCAGATGGTGGGGTTCCACTTCTTCGTGATTCTCTCATACCATTACTTCCCCCCCCCCCCCAATTCTTTTTCCCTCTGGTCGTGGCCCTGAGGTCCTCTCTCAGGCAGCCCATCTGTTGTCCTGCCCACTTGTGAGTTCCAGGACTGTGCCTCCTCTCTCCCCTCCTCGCCGATGCAGTACCCTGGCTTACCCTATCCAGGAAGGTTGCCCCCCGCCTACTTGAGGCGCACTTACAAGTCAGACTCAGCATCGGACGAGGGCCTAGGTAGAGAAATCAAAGGCCAGTCAAAGGAAGCTACGGCGATGGGCATGGGGGAAAGGTGCCGTCGCTGATCCTCAGCGCCGGAAGTCTTTCCTGTGTTCTGCCTACCCCCCTGCACACCCCTCGACGCTGTAAGGCTCTTTGGCAACCCTGCTCACGTCGGGCACGCCTTTACATGCAGCCCACACTACTGTGGTGCCCCCAATCTCCATCAGGGGCCGCCAGAGCGCTGAGCTCCCCAATGGCCTCCCCCAGGACTGGAGAGTAGCCATGTGGGCGCTCAATCCAGTCCCTCCCCTGCGAACCCCCGGCTCCCGAGCTCGCTCCCAAACTTGGGTCGCTGGCATGGCGCGAGTTGTGGTGTCCAGCATCTCAACTCTCAGCGCCACTGGGACGGGCCTCTCATACCATTATATGACTGAATAGTTGTTTTACAGTTCCTGTACTAGTCTACTGTACTTAGCAGACTACATACATTTTTATTTTTATTTATTTTTACATTTGTCATTTTTTAATCACAGTTTGAGCGCTTAGTAGCTGTGCACAACTGTAAGATAGGCCCTAGGATTTTCATAAAATACATGCATCATAAAATAACTTGGATCTTAAAAAATTAAAAATGGGAAATCCTAGCTACTGAGCCAAGTCTGAATAATGTGATATCAGCATAACCACAACTAACATTTAAACGAACCAGTACTTTACAAGATACCTTTGTCAAGTCTACATTTATAAAAGTAACATTTAATCTGAGAACAACTTGAATGCCTGACAGTCCACATTAAAGAAATTATTTTGACAGTTTGAGAGGAGACATGCGAAGGAGATAGCTTCAGTGAGAACCTTACTGGATTTATAAATGTCACAGTTTGCAGCCAAGAGGTTTAAATGAAGATTTCAGACTGCACAATTATTTATAGTTTTTGTATTTTTCAGTAGTTGTAACTTGTTTAGTGAAAAAAATTAATCTTCCAGGAACTGGGAGGAATCAGTATATATTTTCATTGGTTTTACTGTGTATATGATGCGTTTTTTTACATGGCATTTACTTGTAACATATATGCTTTGCACCCTTGTTTCTATGGTTACAAGCTTAATAAAACTACACACACAAAAAAAGACAAA
This sequence comes from Neoceratodus forsteri, assembly GCA_016271365.2. NCBI lineage: Eukaryota > Metazoa > Chordata > Ceratodontiformes > Ceratodontidae > Neoceratodus > Neoceratodus forsteri. The sequence continues at coordinate 716,867,544 of CM057452.1, forward strand.
GAAAACCAAGTTGTGTTTGCACCTCGTTTACAAGTGGGTCTTTAGAAATCAATGTGACCAAAATAAAGAAACTGGGGAGTTATAGGTATTGAACCTTGTTATTTAAAGGGCAAAAAAAGTACAATATAAAACTGATAAAGGTGTAAAGCTGTAAATAAGAGTGAAACAACCATGCTGGTATGCATACCACATAAAGTAGTTCTTGAAAGGATACAGATTGGGGATGGCTTAATTAACACTGCAAGTCTTGCTGTACTGAAATGCTACAGCTGATGCAAAATACAAAGCAAGGTGGTGGGGGCGAGGCTGGAGGATGGCTGTGAGTAACACCATATACCCAAAAGGACGGACTTTACATCTCTCAGAATTTATTTGTGAAAATAACTGATGAGGATAGGAATGTAAGCTGAGGCAAGGCTGGCTAAAAAAATAGTTGCTTAAAGAAGAAGTCCACCCAGAATGTGCAAAAAAGTACAGTTACGTAAGAACTTACCGTAACAGTAGATCTTCGAGAGAGGCTCTTGCAGTAGGTAATTACATATAGGACTGACGCCGGCCAGCGGCAGGACCCCACGGAAAAATTTCTAGCCTAGCAGTCCCTGGGAGGACCCCCACATCAGGTGACCGCGCCACACGACGCCGGTATAAAGGGCGGTCCTGGATGCTCCGCCTCAGTTCTTTCCGCCACAGGCCGGAAGGCCGGACGAGAGAAGCAGATATTTCCCTCAATGGAAAAGGAGCTGAAAAGCCTAGGGGATGGAGGGGCGGAAGACATTTCATTGTAAGAGCCTCTCTCGAAGATCTACTGTTACGGTAAGTTCTTCCGTGAATCTGTACTATCTTACCGAGAGGCTCTTGCAGGTAATTACATATAGGACAGAATCCCAAGCAGTCTGGAACAAATGAAAAGGCACCGGAGGAGGAACTACTCCAAAAGTAGCAAATAATCTAGCAGGTCTCAAGAAAGGAGGCCTTGCAAGACAGCTAACCCGAAGCCTGCTCTACGGCGAGAGGCAATGTCCAAACTGTAATGCTTAGTAAAGGTATGGACTGAAGTCCAAGTGGCGGCAGCACAAATGTCTGCCGCAGACACATTCTTGAAACAAGCCGCAGAGGCAGCAACTCCACGAGTGGAATGACCTCTGACTTGACCCGGGAGAGTCTTGTTGTACTTGTCATAACAGAAAGTGATGCAATGGGCCAACCATTTTGATAGGCATTGCTTAGAAACAGCGTTGCCTTCTCTTTTGTGAGCAAAGGAGACGAACAACTGATCACTCTTTCTGAGATCCTTTGTCCTATCGGTGTAGTATCTCAGTATCCTGTGAACACCCATGGTATGGAGCAGGTATTCTCCTCGATTGGAGTACTGAGTGAAAAAAGCAGGTAATTCAATAGACTGATTCAATGTTGATTCCGCTAGCACCTTCGGAAGAAACTTAGGATTCGTGCGAAGAGCTACTCATTCTTTGTGAAAAATCAAATAAGGGATTTTGTACATAAGGGCCTGGAGCTCGGAAATTCTGCGAGCGGAAGTAATGGCCACCAAGAAGAGCGTCTTCCACGATAAAAACTTCAAATCTGCGGAAGCCGCAGGCTTAAAGGGGGAAAGGGTAAGTTTCTCGAGGACAAAGTTTAAATCCCAAGGCAGAGCTGGGGTCCGGACAGGGGGCTTGAGATGAAGGACCCCCTCTAAGGAAAGTTTTGGAGACTTCCAGCTGGGCAAAAGCCTTGTCAGTGAAAGGGACATGATAGGCTGAAATAGCCGCCATATGGACTTTCAAAGAGGAGTGACTGAGACCCAGGCCGAAAGATGATGCATGTACTCAAGCAGAATGGTCACAGGACAGGAAAAGGGCTCCCCGTTCATGGACGCAGCCCAGATAGAAAATCTTTTCCATTTCATGGCGTAGGTGGACCTAGTGGAGGGTTTTCTAGCCTCCACCAGAATCTCGGCCACCTTAGGAGAGACGCCAAAACGAGATTGAGCTAGGTCTGTAGGAGCCATGCATGAAGATGAAGGGACTTGAGTCCCGGATGGACCAGGGTCCCCTGATCCTGGGTCAGTAATCCAGGAGATAAAGGAAGAGGAAGAGGAGGAACCTCTGAGTATTGTTGTAGAAGAGAGAACCAGATTTGCCTGGGCCAAAAAGGAGCGATCAGAATCATTCTTGCTCCTTCCAAAGCAAGCTTCTGCAGCACATGAGGAACCAGAGGAATTAGGGGGAAAAGCATAGACGAATCTGTCCTTCCAGCTTAGAGATAGAGCGTCGCTCCAGAAAGCGTCTTGCTCTGGAACGAGCGAGCAAAAGATTGGAAGCTTTGCATTTTTGGAAGAGGCGAACAGATCTCTCTGAGGAGTCCCCCAAATGTGGAAGATGCATTTTAGAACTTTTTCGTCCAATTCCCACTTGTGTGGTACAGCCGATGAGCGACTCTGTCTGCCAGGACACTGTTGACTCCCGGAACGTGGATCGCCGTGAGGTGAAGGTTGTGAAGCATTGCCCAATCCCAGATCCTCATCGCTTCCCTGCACAGCAGGTAAGACAGAGTTCCTCCCTGCTTGTTGATGTACCACACCATGCACATGTTGTCCGTTTGGACAGCTAGGTGACCGGGAAGGATGTATTGGTGAAGGGCTTGGAGAGCATACAGCACTGCTCGAAGCTCAAGCACGTTGATGTGGAGAACGATCTCCAACTTTGACCATAGGCCCTGGGTTCGGTGAGGACCTAAACGGGCTCCCCAACCTTCGCCTGAAGCGTCCGTAGTCAGAGTCTGATAGGGGGGAGGATGAAAAAAGGGGACCCCCCCAGAACAGGTTCTCTCGAACCATCCACCATTGTAAGTCTCTTACCATCGGTGAGGAGATCAGGACCAGATGATCTAGGTCGTCTACTCGTTGATCCCACTGAGATCGGAGAGTCCACTGAGAGATTCTCGTGTGGAGGCGTGCTCGCAGAACCGTCAGGATGGCCACTGCCATAAGCCCCAGCAGACAGAGCACTGACCTCGCCGGGACCCTCCTGTGTTCCGATAGGAGGGAAATCTGGGACTGGAGGGAGGCCCCCCTGTCCGGAGGCAGAAAGGCCTTGCACATTGTTGTTTCGAGGATTGCCCCGATGAACTGGAGCCTCTGTGAAGGATCCAGGTGAGACTTGGAATGGTTGATGGTAATACCCAGGCCAGTGAAAACCTGCTGGGTGAGGGAGAGAGAAAATGCAGGAGTTCCTCCCTGGATGGGGCTGCCAGGAGCCAGTCGTCCAGGTAGGGAAAAACCTGAGCTCCCAAAGAACGCAGGTGGGCCGCTACCACCGCCAGGCATTTGGTAAAGACTCGGGGGGCCGAGGAAAGACCAAATGGGAGCGCCCAGAATTGGTAGTGGACCCCCTGGAACGCAAATCTGAGGTACTTTCAGTGCGAAGGGCGAATGGGGATGTGCAGGTACACATCCTGCATATCAAGTGCACAAAGCCATTGGCCCGGCCGAAGCAGGGGCAAAAGGGTTTGAAGGAAGAGCATCCTGAACCTCTTGTATTCCACATATAGGTTCAGAGAGCTGAGATCGAGAATAGGTCTGAGATCTCCCATCTTCGTTGGTACAAGGAAGAAGTGGGAATAGTAACCCGTCCCGTAGAGGTGAGGGGGGACTGGCTCTATAGCCTGTTTCACAAGGAGCGCAGAGATTTCTTCCCTGACCAAAGGAAGATGGTCCCTTGAGTAAGCGGAGTTCAGAGGGGGGTAACGTGGAGGTTTCTGTAGAAACTTTATGGAGTGCCCCTCTGCTGTGATCTGAAGCACCCATGAATCCGATGTTACCCTCTCCCAACCTGGAAGGTGGAGGGAGAACCTCCCTCCTACCGGTTCCTCCGAGGCGTCCGGAGGCGGTGGGAGAGGGAAGGAGTCAGGTGGTATGAGACAGCGCCGCAGCTGGGGCACCCGTTGCTTTTTTGGGCGGTGGGGGCCTGGCAGCTGAGGGGGCCCGACGTTTAGGGGCCCGCCTTCCCTGAGGTTTCGCTTGAGGCCAGCTGCGTCTGCTAAAGGGACGGCGCTGTGGGGGATGGGGATGGTACATTGAATCAACAGATTTAAGGGCTGTCCCCTTCTCCTGCAAATCAGTGATGATGTCCTTGACATCACCACCGAAAAGCACAGAACCCCTGAAAGGTGCTTCTTGGATCGCTGACTGTACCTCCGGGACCAGACCTGACACATGGAGCCATGCATAACGCCGAAGACTCACGGCAAATGCAGAGCTCCATCCTGCGGTGTCCACTGCGTCGTAGGTCGTCCTCAAAATATGACGACTGGACAAACGAGAAGAACGGACCAGGACGGCTAACTCCTGCTTGACTTGGGAGTCAGGCAAAGAGTCAATCTTAGATTCTGCCTGGGTAAGGACAGCCTTCTGGTAATCCCCCATATGTGCTACATAGTTGAGGGCCCTAATCCCCAGTTTGGAAGAAGCGTAGATCTTCCTTCCATACTGATCCAGAAGGCGAGATTCCTTATCCGGGGGTGACGAGCTTAAGTGTTTCGGGTGTGCTGACCAGCCGTGAGCAGCGCTAATCACAACCGAGTCTGCACGGAGGTGAGAGTCTAAAAAGTCTACACCCTCCGGAGCCTGGTATAGCCTGTTTGACTTCCTGGGAAGTGGAGCTAAAGCTGACGGTTACTTCCAAATAGTGGAAACAAGGTGGGCATGAGGTTCGATCCAGGGTGGCACTAGGGTAGGAGCCGTAAGGGGCAAGTCCAGATGTTCGGCGAGTTTAACCCATTGAGGATCTGGCTCTAAGGAATGCCACTGATGGACTTCCTGGATCTTCTTGAGCAACTTCGTGAAGGAAGGATCCTCCGGAGGAGTCCTTGGCCAGGGCTTAGACGGAGAGCGTGGCTCGTCGTCTTTCTCGGAACAGGCATCGGAAGCCTCCGAGGAGGGAGGAAGAATCTGAAGCAGAGTAAGACTCCCTAACTCATCTAGGGGGAGGAACGGGTTCCTTGGGGGGAATCCCAGAACGCGTGTCCTGCCCCTCTCTGGATACCAAGAGCAAAGCCTGGGAGTCCGGAGGAGGAGAGGGAATGTGCTGTCTGGGGCGTACGGGAGCCGGGGGTGGCACCGTCGCCGTAAGATGGTTCTCGACTTCCTTGGCGAGCTGAGCCTTGGCCTCAGCCCACCAGGAGGCAAGAGTCTCCTGAAGATCCACTGGCGGCCTAGGGGGCGGTGGAGGTGGAGGAGGGGGATAGTTGTACGGAGGAAATCTGTAGGGGAGTATTCGTAACCCGGCTGCGGGTATACCAGAGCCGGGTACTGCGGCGTCGAAGGAGTCGGCACCAGGTACTGCGGCGCAGGATACTGCGGACCTGGGAAAACCGGCGTCGGATAGGACGGCGGATACCTAGGCACTGGAGGAGCTGCCGGAGCAGACGGCCCAGCCGGGTACTCCATGGGCGGATCAGCCAGGATAGGCCCGTGGGGTGGAGGGCCCGATGGAAGTGGAATGTGCCCCGCCGGCATCGGAGGGGCCGGTGTCGGAACCGGCGTCGGTGGGGCCGGTGTCGGGGCCGGAGCCGGCGTGAGGGGAGCCTGTGTCAGATCTGGCTCTTCAGGAAGAGGATCAGACGGTAGCCCGGGGTCCCGAGCCTCGTCTGGGAAGGGAGGAGAAAAATCCCCGGGGTCGGGCAGGGGGGACTGGGGCTCCCCCCTGATGGCAGTGAAGGCTGCAGGGAGCCTGGTACGACAGACACAGCAGGGTCTGCTGTAGGCTCCGAGGCCCGGCGCACGTCGGAGGAGCTGACGTGTGACTTAGGGGCCGAATCCCGGAGGACACCAGAGGAGCCAGCGTCCGACTTCGTGGGTCCCTCGTCGGAGATGGGCCGAGGATGAGAGGAGGCCCGGTCCGAGGGGGACACTGCCGTGCGCTGCCCCGAAGGGTCGAGCGTCTTAGCGGCCTTCTCCCAGAGTACGTCGGAGGAGCCGACGTCCGGCTTAAGGGAGCTGCCCGCACCAGTAGGCCGTAGGCCTGCGGCGGTACTGGGGGCTGGAGTCTCCTTTTGCCCGGAGACACCCAGCGGGCTCAAACGCGAACCCAACGGGCGGGTCGACTCCTCCTCCAAGGCCTTGGAGGCTGCCTTCGGGCGATCCCCCGGAGGGGATGTTACCTTGCCCGCGACTCCGGCCGGAGTCGCAGAAGAGGAGGCCTCCTCCCGGTGCCTTTCCTTGTCCCGCTTCTTGTGCCCTTCAGGGAGGTCGGCGCCTGCCGAGTTTCTTCAACTCCTTCTCCATCACGGACATCTTCTTTTTGAGGAGATGGGCTTGGGGACTGCTGGCGTCATCTACGGGTGGCGCGTTAAATGTTCGAGCAGTCTTGGGATTGCTTGTCGACCCGTGGTGGGGCCCTAAGCAGAAAAGGCAGAGAGTGACTGCCTTGTGAGGCAGTTGGGCACACTGAGTCGCACTTATTCTTTGAAGGGGACGACATATACAGCGTTCACCTGATGAAAGAAGTATAAAATACAATACTGAAAACTTTTCGGAAAAAAGCAGCGAAGTAACGAGGACTGAAGCGATATGAACTTAACCACGAGGCGCTGCACGAGCTGACGGCGGGAAAGAACTGGAAGGCGGGTGTCCGGGACCGCCCCTTTATACCGACGTTATGTGACGCCAGTCACCTGACATGGGTGCAGTCCCCGCCAGGGACTGCTAGCTAGAAATTTTTCCGTGGGGTCCTGCCGCCAGCCGGCGTCAGTCCTATATGTAATTACCTACTGCAAGAGCCCTCTCGAAGTAAGATCAAATGTTATGTAGAGTGTTTTGATATGTATGTTAAGTCCTAGAGTGTCCTTCCCTCTGTCTGCTATTAGGAGTTTTTCCTAAATTAGCCTGCTAGCTGTATGGTAGTATTACGACCCCTGGGGATCTCCATCACAAATAGGTTTATTGGCTTTCTTTCTTCTACGATGCACCCTGGCTCATGTGACAGTGATGTAGCTATGCCCTTAGATTTAGCAGAGTCGGTCACAGCTCAGCCACAAAGATAATACTTCTTTCAGAGAAGTCACACTGCTAGATTTTGAGCGAGTGTAATCATTATTATTTTTTGATATTAGTACCTTGTCCTGCTATGTTACAACCTATAAGGTGATGTTCAATTGTTGCTGCTTAGTACTGGTGCAAAAACTGAAAGTGACTCAAGAGGAACAGAGTAATAATAATAATAATAATAATAATAATAAATTTATTTATAAAGCGCCTTTCAACTTACCAAGGCGCTGAACACATTAAAACAATATCATCAAATACAAATCCAATAATACATATAAATAAGAACATAGCATAACAACATCAAACATTAAAATCAGTTAATAAAATATGAAATAAGATCTCAACACAGTAACAATTACACTATGAATAATCATCCAAGAAGACCATTCGCCAAAGATAAGTTTTCAAATTATTCTTGAATTCCTCCACAGAGGTGCACTCCCGTAACCGGCGTGGTAGAGAATTCCAAAGAGTGGGTGCAGCATAAGAAAATGCTCTGCTGCCAGAAGATTTTAAACTCACTCTTGGAATCTCTAGCAACCCTCGTCGGCTGGCGGAGGCGATCGGCTGGGAAGTAATGAGCACCAGGAGTTCTTTCAGATAGGCTGGACCCTGATCGTGAAGGGCTTTAAAAGTCAGTAAAATGACTTTAAAGGTGATCCGCCACCGTATAGGACGCCAGTGCAGTTTGCGCAGCACCGGGGTAATATGACAGGACCTACCTGTCCCAGTCAAAACCCGGGCTGCGGTATTCTGCACCAGTTGTAGGCGACGGATTTCAACCCCAGAAAGCCCAAAGTATAGGGTGTTGCAGTAGTCCAAACATGAGGAGGCAAAGGCGTGGACCAACGTTGGCAAAGAGTCAGACAGAACAAGGTGCCTAACCCTGGTGATATTCCTAAGATGGTAAAAGGAAGTCCTGACAATGGCTGACACTTGAGACTGTAAGGTCAGCCTGTCGTCTAAGACAATCCCAAGGCTACGCACCCGTTCAGAGGTTGGGAGTGACACGCCACCGAGAAAAATTCCAGAGGGCATGCCATCACGCGACCTACAGTATCTGACAACCCGGGTCCACAAGCAGGACCTCCGTCTTCTCTGAGTTCAACTTTAACCAACTAGAATCCATCCAACCCTGGATTTCTTCCAGACAGTTGTTAAACACTGCGAGAGCTCCATCCTGGTCGGGTGCAAAAGACAGGTATAGCTGGGTATCATCTGCATAGCAGTGAAACCTCAGCCCATACCGTCTTATAATGTCTCCGAGGGGCAGCATGTACACCGCAAATAACATGGGCGATAGCACTGAACCCTGAGGCACCCCACACAACAAAGAAGTTGAGCCAGAAGAAAAGACTCCCGACACAACTCTGTGATCTCCCAGTGAGGAATGAGGTGAACCATTGTAGAACAGTTCCCGACATTCCACAAATTTGTCTCAGGCGTGCTATCAACACCAGGTGATCCACAGTGCCAAAAGCTGATGAGAGATCAAGGAGAACCAGAATGGAACGTCTCTTCTGATCTCTCGCCCTCAAAAGATCATTAAGCACCCGAACCAGCGCAGTCTCGGTGCTATGTCTTTTACAAAAACCAGATTGGAAGGATTCGTAGATGTTATGGATGGTTAAATGGTCTTCCAATTGGGCTGCCACTACCTTCTCAATAACCTTCCCAATAAAGGGAATGTTAGAGATAGGTCTGTAGTTTGAGAAACAGTCTGGGTCCAAGGTAGCTTTCTTCAAGAGAGGTGTCACCACCGCCTCTTTCAGGGAGCTAGGAAACTCACCTAACTCCAGAGAGCACCAGACTATTTGCACCAGGACTAGACCGATGATATCAGTACAACCCAAAATTAGGGGAGTCGGTCCAGGATCCAAACTACAGCTTGTGGGACGCACATTATGGATGATCCTCATAATATCCACGAACTCAGGTCGACCAAAGGAACTCCAAGAGAACTGGGGTACTGTGAACTCACACTGTTCTATGGCATCACCCTTAGAGATTGCTGGGCACAAGTCCGCCCTGATGTTGGCCACTTTAGTTGCAAAGTAATGAGCAAGCTCCTCGCACTGTATTTACGAAAAGGTTTTTCGAACTTGCAGACAAGCTGGGTTAGAAACATAGAATTTGATGGCAGATAAGGACCACTTGGCCCACCTAGTCTGCTCATTTTCCTACCTAACAGATAAGCTGCAAATCCTAGTTAACCAACAGTTTACCTCCTCCTACCCCCCACTAGGACTGCCTTATGTCTGTCCCATGCATTCTTGAAGTCCCCCACTGTTCTTGACTCCACGACCTTCTCAGGGAGGCTGTTCCATGCATCCATAACCCTCTCAGTGAAAAAATACTTCCTCACATTACCTCTGAGCTGTCCCCCCTCTATCTTCAAATTGTGCCCCCTTGTTCTTGCACATCTCTTTTTCTGGAGGATGCTACCCTCTTGGACTTTGTTAATTCCCTTGAGGTACTTGAAAGTTTCTATCATGTCCCCTCTCTCCCTCCTTTCCTCTAGGGGTATACATATTAAGCTCCTTTAGTCTTTCTTCGTATGTCTTCTGGTGCAGACCCTGCACCATTTTGGTTGCCCTCCTCTGGACAGCCTCCACTCTGTCTATGTCTTTGCGGAGATGGGGTCTCCAGAACTGCACATAGTACTCCAGATGGGGTCTCACCAACTGTCTGTACAGAGGGATAACAACTTCCTGTTTTCTACTATTGATACCTCTTCCTATGCATCCCAGTATCCCCCAGCCTTCCTTACTGCCTTCTCACATTGCTTGCCCACCTTTAGGTCATCTGATATAATTACCCCCAGGTCCCTTTCTATTTTTACTGTTGTCAGTATCTCACCCCCCATTGTGTACACTTCCCCTGGGTTTTTGTTTCCCATGTGCATTACCTTGCACTTCTTTGCATTGAATCTGAGCTGCCATACATTTGACCATTCCTCCAACCTTGCCAAGTCCCTTCTCATCCTTTCCACTCCATCTTGTGTATCAACCCTGTTGCAGATCTTTGTGTCATCTGCAAAGAGACATACTTTTCCTTCCAGTTCCTCTGCAATGTCACTTATAAAGACATTAAAAGGACGGTCCCAGTACTGAACCCTCGGTACCCACTAGTAACCCTCCTTTCTTCACTGTGTATTCCATTTACTACTACCCTTTGCGTCCTGTTGTCTAGCCAATTTTTATCCAGGCTACCACCTTGGGACCCACTCCAAGGCTGGCTATCTTGTGAATTAATCTTTGTGTGGGACTGTATCAAATACCTTGCTAAAATCTAGGTAGGCCATGTCCACAGCCCTCCTGGTCTACTACTTTGGTCACCCAGTCAAAGAAATCTATTAGATTCGTCTGACATGACCTTCCCATCGTGAATCCATGCTGCCTTGGGTCCTATGCCCCACTGGCCTCTAGGTACTCAACAATTCTTTCCTTCAGAAGTGATTCCATCATTTTCCCTACCACTGAGGTCAAACTAACTGGTCTGTAGTTTCCTGCCTCTGTCCTGCTCCCACTTTTGTGAAGAGGAATCACATCTGCCCTCCTCCAGTCCTCGGGTACCAGGGTTGCACAGTCGGTCTACAGTCCGAAACAGCTGAGCCGGTTGATTCTGAGCAACTGCAATCTCCCTGGACAGGAATTCTGCCTTCTTATGGGTGACTGCAGATTGATAGATAGAATAATGTTTCATCAATCTAAGGTGGTCGACTTCAAGGGCGGACTTGCGCCAACATCGCTCTAACCTTCACCCCTGTCTCCATATCTCCCTCAATGTCCCATCGAACCAAGGGGACCTGGGGTGAAGGGATAAGGGGCATTCACGAACAGGAGCAATAAGATCCAGGGCTGCCGTAACAGCCACATTATAGGCCAACACCAGCATCCCTGGATTACTGCTCGCCAACTCGGGGGATGATAGGTCAAGGACTGCCACAAGGCCTTGGGAAGTAATATTCCATAATGGGCGGTACCTGACCATCTCCACAGGGGAAGGTCTTCTCAGGGGGGTGCAAAACTTGAACTTCACAGTGTAGTGGTCTGACCAGGCAACTGGTTCAACCCCATCGGATGCATCAATCCCTAAGAGGAAGACTAAGTCCAGAGAGTGCCCAGATTTATGAGCAGCAGTGGAAATTACCTGTGTGAGGCCCAAAGAAGACATTAATTGGAGGAAGTGATTACCAAATTGTGAGAGTTCATTGTCGGCCCAGGCGCTGAAATCACCCAGAACCATCAATCTGGGCGACTCAAACAACATGTCGACGATGAAGTCAGCTACTTCTTGTAAGAAGCGTTTCCCACCTCCAGGTGGACAGTAGATGAGAATGATTCGAACACCTACACCAGCTACAGCAGTGCACTCAAAGGACTCAGCCTCACCCACTACCACATTTATGAGGCCCAATTTAGTCTTGAAACAGACTGCAACCCCCCCCCCCCGAGGTCCAATCTCGGGCGGTGTATCACCGAGTACCCGGCCGGAGTCATGGCCTCCAATGTGAGGCCTGAATTTTCATCCAGCCAGGTCTCGGTGATGCAAGCCAAGTCAGCCGAGCCAACAAGATCGGCAATAATGTAAACAGTGACATGATTCAAACACACACACACACACACAGCAGAACATAGCAGGACAAGGTACTGATATCAAAAAATAATAATGATTACACTCACCCAGAATCTAGCAGTATGTCTTCTCTGGAAGAAAATGATTACACTCACCCCAAATCTAGCAGTATGTCTTCTCTGGAAGAAGTATTTTCTCTGTGGCTGAGCTGTGACAGACCCTGTAACAAGACACTGGCTTCCTGCAGGGACAATTAGACATCACGCCAAAGGGCACCCTGGGAAGACTACAGGCCATAAAAAAACCAGAATGGCAACCTCCAAGGGTAATAAAACAATTAGGGAACGTTAGAAAAAACATCTCTCACAGCCAGAGGAAAAGCAAACGTTGGAAACTGGTTAGAATACAGAAAAAAAAGACTAGTACATATCTTTTTGTGATTTTAACATGGAGTTTTCCTTTAACTTGCAGACTTGAAATAATTGCATGTCTTCCTTTCTGTGACATCTTTCCATGCACAAACAGGCTTTGCTTTTGAAGCTTACTTGCTAAACTGTGTTTGGTAGATTTTACTCTTGATTTCTGTTTATGACAGGTAGTAAACATTCCTGCATGAAAGTGCTTTACCACTGAAGCACCTATAAAGTGAGGTGACACAGTGACATAAAAATAGCACTTTATAGGAGCTTCAAAGGCAAAGTCTGTTCCAGGAATATTTACTGCCTGTCATGAAAAGAAGTCAGTAGTCAAATCTACAAAAAAAAAAAAGTTAGGTAACTCACAGTTGCACTAGCAAATATGATTTACACTTTTACCAACATTTATCAAGTAGAAAGACATGCTTCAACTTACTCTAAAAACAGAGAAGTAAAACTCAGTAACCACACAGGCTCAGTACACACTGCATTTCCAACTAGACGCAGTTTCACTTCATGCCCCTCCCACATGAATAAAAAAAAAAAAAAGGTAGGGGTGGATCTTTAGGAGTTTCTCAGGCGGAGGCGGGATGGATCTTATTCCTTCCAAAAACACTAATGCTTCCTCCCACTACCCAGGTTCCAGTTCTTGTACTGCCCATTTAAGAAAGAAAACAGTACCCTGTAACCGCTGACTAACATGAAAGCATATTTTACTTAAGGGCGGAAAACACTTCTTGGAGGAGGGTAAGGTCGAGGAGACTATTTACACCTTCAGTCAGTTCCACAGACAGAAAACATGACATCACTCCTTTTGTACATGCAAAATGTCTGCAGGCTCCGCCTACTGCAGCCATAAAAAGTGCAACAGTGCAGTTCCAAGGCACAAAGCACACAGTTTTAGTGTGAAACGGGTATGTCTGTGGTCTGTACTGTTGCACGACTGCAACAGCTCGATTCAGATTTGCACATAACCAAGTCAGCTTAAGACATTTTATTCTGGTGGTTTGATGTTCTGCCCAGTTTTGTGATAAACTAATGATTTAAAGTGAGCCTTTTGCTAAAATACAGCCGCTTAATAACATTGAAGATTCAGAACAAGATTCTTCCCTATGGCCACCACAACACTGAACCCTACTCCTACCTCCCAAGGGTGCATGCCAAGATACCCAATGTAACTATCTCAGGATCTTAACAGGACCAAAAGGGCCTGGTCCCCTATTTCTTCATCCAAGAGAATGTTTTTTTACCTCTTTAACCCCTTATGGGAAGCAGTTAGGACTAGTGGTTGAAGTGCAGAGCTATGATTCTGAAGACAAGATATGAATCCCTCAACCACTATTTATTCACTGTGCGACCCTTACCAAATCAGTCAACCTCCCTGTACTTATCCCCTATGTAATCCCCAATCTACCTCTATTCTACGTGAATCTCCTGGCGTGCTGGAAATTGTATCAATATTCTTTCCCCTCTTCTCCTGAACTGTACAAATGGATTGTATGAAAGATTCTATATAAAACCAAAATTCCTTCTTTAAGCTCTGACAATAGCTTGTCTGTAGCCGGAAGGGCCAACAAACAACATTTAGTTATTGAATATTTTACAGTTGGGTATTCCCAATGAGAGGCAACATCTCCTTTCTATGAGACTCATGGTGTGTGTGTGTGTGTGTGTGTGTGTGTGTGTGCAGAAGCAGGCTGGTAACTGGAGCACATTTGCCGCAGCCACATCCAAGAGCAGGGTCATTCACAGTTGGGAGGGAGCAATCTTAGACCTGGTACTCTCAAATGGTGAATAAGAGAGGATCTCTGATTTAGAAGTGGGCAGCCATCTAGGAACAAGCGACCAAACAGTGTGATTCACGATAAACACAGCCATAGAGTCAAGCCATACAAAAGCAAGGGTACTGGATCTTAGGAGGGCTGACCTTGGCAAAATGGGAGAGTGCATAAGGAATGCACTAGCAAACGGGCAGTAAGGAGGGGTGGAGGAACAATGGGGGGAAAGCAGAACTGCCATCACAGAGGCAACAAGCCTTTGTGTTAAACAAATAAACAAAACAAAACAAAGGAAAAAACCACTATGGTTCTCAAAAGAGGTGGCGGGGAAGGTTAGGGAGAATAAGATAGCATTCAGGAAGTAAAAGGAATCACAGAAGGAGCAGGACAGGGAACTGTATCAGTTAAAGCAGAAGGAAGCAGGGAAGGCAGTCAGAATAGCAAAGGCCCAAACAGAGGAAAAGATAGCCAACTTGGTTAAGAAGGGGGATAAAACCTTTTATAGGTACATTAGGGAGTGAAGAAAGACCAAGGGAGGGATATTGAGGCTTAATAAAGTGTGGGGGGTGGGCAGAGGGTGACAGTGAAAAGGCAGAGATGCTGAATTAATACTTTTGCTCAGTATTCAAAAAAGAGGAGGAGGGGAGGTACCTAAACCAAACAATAGAAGCACTCTGGACAGAGTGGTCGATACCAGTCCATTCACAGAAGAAAGGGTCCTGAAAGAACTCCTAAAACTCAAGGTGGACAAAGCAATGGGGCCTGATGGGATTCACCCCAGCATTCTAAAAGAACTAAGGGGAGAACTAGTGACACCACTGACTAACCTTTTTAACAAATCATGGGAGGATGGTGTGGTACCTGAGGACTGGAGGAAGGCGGATGTTATTCCCCTCCACAAAAGTGGGAGTAAGGCAGAGGCAGGAAACTTCAGACCTGTTAGTTTGACCTTAGTGGTAGGGAAAATTATGGAATCTCTTCTGAAAGAAATAATTTGTTTTATTATTTATTTAGCGATTCGGAAAAGACCTTTGAGCGCAAGCTCTTTTACAAAGGTTCCACATCACTGATTGCAAGACAAAGTACAATAGGAGAAAGCAAAGGTACATCACAATGAATGATACAGCTTGGATTCAGAACTTACAGAATAATTCAAAACGTAGGTACAAGTTAAAATAACAAGAAAAACACTTTATGAGGGTGGAGGGGGGAAATAAGCAGCCACAAAATGCCTTGTCAGCAGTTCAGAGGGATGGGAATAGCTGGCAGTGGGGTAAAGAAAGGAGGTACGAGAGAGAGAGAGGTAGGTACTGCGGTGGAAGCGAAGGGTGGGGGAAGAAGGGCAATAAGGTAAAGGGAGAAATGGGGGTGAGGGAGGCTGAATGGAGAAGACATGCTAGATTAAATGGTGGAGTATGAGGAGCATGATCAGGCAGCCTGCATTAGTAGTGACTGTTAGGGAAACTCACAGGTCTGGGAGTTGGGGGAGGTGGGGTAGTGCGTGCCGAAGGAGCATGATGTAAACTGACTGATGAGGCAAGTCATGAGAAGGAACAGAGGGAGGGGGTATCTGAGGCCTGCCTAGTGCTTGCTGGGGGTCAGAGAGAGCAGGTGTGGCTGGACGTAGGGACAGGTGCACTTAGAGAGTGTTATTGGGTGCTGTTTGAGGTCAGTTTTGAATAGGGCCAGACAATTGGGCCAGACCAAGAGGTGCCCAGGGAGTTCACTCATCCACAGGAGGGCCCGGTATGCAAATGCATGTTGCCCAAGTGAGGTGTGACGGAACAGGATAGCCAAGGCCCCTCGAGTCCTCTCTCTGGTGACCTGTAACAAGTTGACTGCCTTGATCAAAATTCCTACACAAGGTGGTGTTTTACCCAATAGAGCCTTCTTTCCTAGAATGCAAGTCTGGAATCTGACCCTGTTTCTTAATGACAGCCAGTTTGCGCGTTTGTACAGAGTACAGGTGTGAGTGCCATGCTCAGCATCCAGGGAGAGTCTGCAGGCTTTGTTGTGCGCAGCCTGAACCCTCTTGAGCGCTGTATCCGTTGCCGTCCCATAACCACTAGTCCATAGTCAATAGTAGATATAATGGAACTGTGGACTGAGAGGCGGAGGGCCCCTGGAGAGAGGTATTGCCTGTGCCTGTACAGGACACTAATCTTGGTATTGACTGTCTTGACTAGAAAGACAATATGGTGTGCAAACGTGACGGTATCATCTATTAGGAACCCCAGA
This sequence comes from Neoceratodus forsteri, assembly GCA_016271365.2. Taxonomy (NCBI): domain Eukaryota; kingdom Metazoa; phylum Chordata; order Ceratodontiformes; family Ceratodontidae; genus Neoceratodus; species Neoceratodus forsteri. The sequence continues at coordinate 716,883,599 of CM057452.1, forward strand.
TACTTGAACAAGTGGACTTGTTCCAGCGGCTCACTGCATGAGTTGGAGATGATGAGGGGGTGGTGCTTATTTTTGTTGTGGGGGCTGGACATAAGCATGGCCTTGATCTTCCTGTAGTTTAGTAATTGTAGAATTGTCAGGTACCTAGAGGTCAGTGGGGCACAGGACCGTATTGCCTGTGCCTTTACACCAATCTTGGTATTGACTGTCTTGAGAGACAATATGATGCGCAAACATGAGGATATCATCTATTATGACCCCCAGATACTTGAACAAGTGGACTTGTTCCAGCGGCTCACTACATGAATTGGAGATGATGAGGGGGTGGTGCTTATTTTTGTTGTGGGGACTGGACATAAGCATGGCCTTGGTCTTCCTGTAGTTTAGTAATTGTAGAATTGTCAAGTACCTAGAAGTCAGCGGGGCACAGGACCCAAGGCAACATGGATTCACAGCGGGAAGGTCATATCAGATGAATCTAACAGATTTCTTTGACTGGGTGACCAAAGTAGTAGACCAGGAAGAGGCTGTGGATGTGGCCTACCTAGACTTTAGAAAGACATTTGACACAGTCCCACACAAAAGATTAATAAACAAGTTAGCCAGCCTGTGAGTGGGTCCCAGGGTGGTAGCCTGGGTAAAACACTGGCTGGACAACAGGATGCAAAGGGTAATAATAAACTGTGTCCACTCCGAGGAAAGGGGGGGTACTGCAGGATTCAGTACTGGGACCAGTCCTCTTTAATGTCTTTATAGGTGACACTGTGGAGGGACTGGAAGGAAAAGTATGCCTCTTTGCAGATGACACAAAGAACTGCAACAGGGTTGATACACGGGGGTGGATAAGAAGGGACTTGTCAAGGTTGGAGGAATGGTCAACAGTATGGCAGCTTAGATTCAATGCAAAGAAGTGCAAAGTAATGCACTTGGGAAACAAAAACCCAGGGAAGAGTACACAATGGGGGGGGGCTACTAACAACAACAAAAACGGAACAGGACCGGGGGGGGGGATAGTCATATCAGATTACCTAAATGTAGGCAAGCAATGTGAAAAGGCAGTAAGAAGGGCTGGGGGGATAACAGGATGCATAGGGAGAGGCATCACCAGTAGAAAAGAGAAAGTTGTTATCCCTCTGTACAGACCGTTAGTGAAACCCCATCTGGAGTACTTCGTGCAGTTCTGGAGACCCCATCTCCGCAAGGACATAGACACGATGGAGACAGTCCAGAGGAGGGCAGCTAAAATGGTGCAGGGTCTGCACCAGAAGCCATTTGAAGAGAGATTAAAGGAGCTTAATATGTATATCCTAGAGGAAAGGCGGGAGGGGGGACATGATAGAAACATTCAAGTACCTCAAGGGAATCAACAAAGTCCAAGAGGGTAGCATCTTTCAGAAAAAAATATGTGCAAGAACAAGGGGGCACAATCTGAAGATAGAGAGGGGACGGCTCAGGGGCAACTTGAGGACGTAATTTTTCACACAGAGGGTGGTGGACACATGGAACAGCCTTCCAGAGGAGGTAGTGGGGTCAAAAACAGTGGGGGAATTCAAGAATGCATGGGACAGACATAAGGTAATTCTAGTGGTTGGTAGGAGGAAGTAGGCTGTTAGTTAACTAGGATCTGCAGCTTATCTGAAAGGTAGGGAAACAGGCAGACTGGGTGTGCCAACCGGACCTTATTTGCCGTCAAAGTCTGTTTCTATGGTAGTTACTTCACATCATTCAAATATGTTTACATCAAGATAGAAACATAGAAACACAGAATCTGTCGGCAGGTATGGACCATACAGCCCACCTAGTCTGCCCATTTCGCTACTTGGTTTGGCAATACCTACTCTTATCTGGACTGCCTTTCCCCCTCTGTAAAGACAGTTGCAGTTGGCCCACCCAGTCTGCCCAAGATGCAGGAGAATATAATTCAAATAAACATAAAAATTATACAAATTAATGTTTATAATAAGAAAAGTTATTCAATAAAATGGCATACCTAAGTAGACTTATCTCATTATGTAGAACTATTACAGTGCCTTAGGGTATTAAAGCCTTGGATATCCAGGGTGACAAAAATAAACGGAACAGTATGGCAAAATGCTATGCAAAACCAGGTGTACAGTTAACCATTTCTAGAAATGCTTATTAAAAACAAATTGCTAACCAAACTGTACTATGCATTTTCACAGTTGATAAGCACATTCACATGCTTTACTCCTAGGGCCAGATATTAAACAATGAGCAAAGTGGAGTGCAAAGGTTTACGCTGCAATTGCCCATTACCCATGTCTCTAAGAATGCTACATTCAGTTGGATAGCGCACCAGTGCTATCCAACTGAATATAGGTGCATGGTGGCGCAGTACTAAGCTGAGTAGCACTGCCCTGCAATGCATCCTGGTAGTGCAGGGAACAGTGCTCCCAGACCCAACAGCGCTGGTAGCTCCTGGAGTGATATTCAGACAGCACCATGCAAATGAGCACATTGGGCATGCAAGGTGCTAATGTGCCATTTGCATGCCCATTATGGGAACATTTGCATGGGAAGCAGCAGCAGGCTTGCACCCCTGTGACTGGCTCCGACCCCCCACCTGATTACCCGATCCCTTAAAAGTCAAGTATTCCCTGGTGTCTAGTGGCACACCCCACCCTCCAATCCCCATCCACAGTAAAATGTGAGTATTCCCTGATGCCTTGCGGTTCCCCTGCTCTCCGATTGCTGTTCTGTATAATTTAAAATGTTCCTTGGTGCCCAGTGGTCTCCCTTGCCTTGCCATATCATACCACATATTCCCTGATGTTTAGCAACCTCCTTCCACATCACAGGCACTGGCCAACCCACACTGCCACCTTTCCAATTTTGCCAGTGCCATGGGTGTGCCCATAAGGTAACCAGCACAGCTCTCCTCTTACCACCTCAGCCAGCTGCCATATGCAAAGACAAGGAGCATGGGCCCTCTGTACTGTACAGGGAGTGCACGTACTGTCTACAGTAGACAGTATGCACACTGCACTCCCTTTACAGTACAGCGGGCATGCGCTCCCTGTCATCGCATACGGCGGTCAGCCGAGGTGGTGTGGGAGGGATGTGCTGGACACACAGGTGGTGTGTGGGCACCCACAGCGCTGGCAAAACATGTAAGGTGGGGTGGGGGTAGCAGGGTGGGTTGGCCAGTGCCCACAGTGCGGGGGCTGCTAGACACCAGGGAATATGTGGTATGATACGGGACCAAAAATCAGAGGGCAGGGGGACTACTGGACATCAGGGAATGTTTAAAACTTACATCGGATAGCGATCAGAGGGTGGGGGGAGCACTAGACACCAGGGAAAGTTTTAAACTTATACAGGATGGTGATTGGAGGGTGGGGGAGACCACTAGACACCAGGGACAGATTTAACAGTCTATGTGACGGCAATTGGAGGGTGGGGGGGACACGAGACACCAAGGACTTACTTTATTTTAAAGGGGCCAGGGTTTGGGGGGGGTTACACTAGCCACCAGGGAGCAAGTGTGTTCCCCCACTGCCAACGTGGTTGTTGGTTGCATTGGCTCTGCCAGCTGCTAGGGTTACGCAGACTAAGTTGGGCTTCCTCTTGGCAGTAACTGTACAGAGCAAAGTGGCCTGCATTATTCCCTTTGAGCGGCGCTACCGCAATGAATACTGTGCTGTGCCAGAATTCTTGTCCCCACCCCACCCTTTGACCACCACATACTACATTTTTTTTTTTTTTACATGCACTATCCCTTTTAGTGTGCACCACAGCTTCCTTTGAATATTGTGCATGGGTGCAAACCCCTTGCAAACACGATGCAATCATCTTGCCAGGTGGGCAAAGTTTTGAATATCTGGCCCCTGATCATTTATTTTACTTATTTGAGTCCCTGGTATCAAACAGAGAAGCCCTGGTGAAATGCTCAGCAGCCACACTGGTAGTTACCAGATTAGAGACCAAAGAACAATTGTGAGCCTGTTCATAAATTAGTCGCAAGATTGGTTTGAATACGCTAAAGCATTGTCTTTGAAATTATTTATTGTACACAATTGTCCTAGTAAGAGATTTTGGCTGGTGGGAGTTGCATAAGCAAAGGATTTTTCCTCAGTTTATTTGTGGAATTTGCAGAAAGGATGCTCTTGAGACCATCTTGAACTATGGCTACAGTATGTGTAGTTACAACTCAAGACAGCCTCAGATAGAGAGCCGATCTCCAGGCAGGAAGCTTTTCTTGAGTACTCTGCACTTCAGCTCTACTTAAATATGGGGAAACAAAAAAGTTCGGCTCCGGCAGCGTCTAAGTCTAGCACTGCGAAACCAGGGAAGCCCAGGGAGACCTCGTGTTCTGAACTAAGCACTGCGAGAGAATCTTTAACCAGTCCACCAAGGCAAAAAATGCTAAGAACTATGCAATCCATGGATGCTAATATGGAAAAGACACTTGCCAGACTAGAGAAGCATGATGCAGCCCTGACCGAGCTCAATAACGTGGTTATGGAGAGTGATAAAATATCAACCACTACCCAAGTGGCAGTGGCAACCTTGACGCAAGAGAATATGCAGCTCTGAGGCAGACTTGAGGCCTTGGAGAATGAAGTACAGGCCAGCAATCTGCGTTTTGAAAGGTATATCAGAGGGCGCAGAAGGGCTTAATTTGCTTGCATTTCTGGTGGAATGGTTACAAACCATGATTTCTATCCCTGGGGACTTTGACTGGAGTAACTTATGGAAAGCATATAGGGTGAATCCCACAGTGAAGCCCCTGAACACTAACGCACCTCGAACAGTCCTGGTCCGAACAATGGGTATAGAGATCAGAGACCTAATCTTGTTTGCATTAAGGGTTGTGTATCCACTCACTATAAACAACTCCGATGTGTAGAGCTTTCCGGATCTGTCCTTTCAGATACGCGCTAGTAGAAACAGCTTTGATGGGGTCTGGCAGAGACTGTGGGCACTGGGCATTATTCTTTCTTTTTTATTGCCAGCGTGCTTGAGGATCACCTATGCTGGAAAGTCATGGCAATTTTTGGAGCCAAAAGATGCTGGGCGATGGCTGGAGAGGACCGAGAAAGAATTTGCATCTCGGGAGACTATTAACCCGGGTGTTGAGGAATCTGAAGACGAGTCATGTGATGACTGATTTCCATTAGCTGATTAGTGACCTTGTTCCAATCGCTAATGCTGGCTGAGACATATAAGACATTGAGCCATTCTATAGGAAATATTTTCAATATGTTTTTCTTCCCTCATGCAGAGAAAGGTGGGAAACGTTGACTGTTGCTGTCCGGGAGGGGGTCTTAGTGTAGGTTGCTTTGGCTCCTGAGGTGATGCGATACCATTTTGGGGTTATTTCTTAGCCTGCTCATTCCTGGGAGAAAACATTATGTTTTGATATGGGGCTCAGTCTTAGTGGGTTGGCTTGCCTGTTGTACCAACATAACCTTAAGCCGATTTTGTCTAAGGATGAATGACATCCATCAATGTTTATGGTTCAAAGTTGTGAGTTATAAAATGTGTGCATTGATTGCAATGTGCAGTACACTTAAGAAAGCATAGATATTCCTATTGTACCTTAACCTGTAAAATGGATAAGTAGCAGTCTATAATGACTGCAGCCAACATATCTCTATAAATTCTACCTACATAAGGATTTTCCATAGCCATTGAGATGGCTGGCACTTTGAATATCATTTCTTGTAATATTCTGGAACCCCCACTTCTTACTGTGACAGATTACAGAGGATGTATTAATGATTATCACCTGTACGAGTGGCTGTAATGCTAAATGTTATTATTGCCCTGTATGAGGTATTATGTACTTGTTTTTACTAAAAACAATAAACATAAAGTTTAAGACAGCCTCAGACTGACTACAGTACATGTTTGGTAACTATAGTAGACAGGAAAATTGGTAGGTAATTTGTTTTCATAGGCGTTGTATACAGGTATACACAGAATAGCCAATGCTTCCATTACTGAGCAAATGTATATTTAACTGATTTTGCCGTATACAGTACAACCACATATAATATTTCTGCATTAACTGCAATTTTTATTTGTATTATCTATTTTATCTCCTTCCTCCAGCCCCTAAATGCGCCCTCTTTCAGGCCTTCCAAGTGCAGCTCTGTCTCCCCACTGGAGTCACCTCTGTCAATCAACACCTGCCACCTGTCTCCAAAGTTTGTCTGTGGCCCAAGAGCTCAGACTTAACTCAGCCCTTGGGGTCCCACTCTCAACTGCCACCACAGAGACAGGAAAGCAGCTTCTAACTAAGCATGACAGCTGGGGTAGCAGGTGTGGTGCTGCGCAGGATCAGGCGGTGTGGGAGATAGCATGCACAGACATCATCACCCAGAGCATCCTGAATGGGTCGGCATTTTCCCATTTCTCCCTCATCCACATATGGATGCTGATGCTTGTGGCTGACCTGGGGGTGTTCTATTCCTTCCAGTAGAAGAAAAAATTCTGAGTGCAAAAGGGCAGAGCCAGAGGACAACATGGTTGGGTGGCAGGAGGAGTAGAGCTTAAAGACTGTCCCGGTGACTGAGCATGCTCAGTGAAAGACTAAGTGTTGATTGTGAACTGAATCTAGGTAGCTAAAAATAAAGATTTATTTATTTAGTTTTTGTTAACTAGGTAGGTACACTAGACAGAAACTGTCTGTTTTCAGGTACAACCTGGGAGAGTACAACAACAGGGATGATGTACATAACACAATGTACAAAGAGATACAGCATGTACAGGAATAGGAGTTACTAGCACAGATCATAGACAGAATGTTGTTCTACAGCCTAGAATCAAAGTTCTGAAATGCTGCTATCCCAGGATTAGTCCTTAACTTAGGCACAGCAAGCAGGCCAAGGTCCGAAGATCATACAGACTGTACTGTGGTTGAAGCCAATTGGCAAGCTGTAGTGATTGATAATTTTTCAAAATATTATGGATAGTGCCTCCTGCATGGGGGCTTAGTTTCTCATACAAGGCACAATGGTGAAAAAGCCTGTTGGTTCAAAGTGTAAAATGGCAAATATAAGTGACTTTCCAGTTTCTTATTGCAAGCTTGGACACTGGGGTTGCAAATACAGCAACATTATACATTAGCCTGAGGAGTAATATACCTTTTGCGACAGACAGACAGGCACAAGAGGTAAGATTGTACCTAATTCTATAGGCCACACCCACTCTAGAATTCACAGCTTTACAAGTCTTTGATATGTGCAAATGAAAATCAAGAGAGGGATACAAGGTAATTAAGGGGCTAAACTGCCTTAAGCAAAGTACCATCTATACAAGACATTTGAATGGGAGTCTGACAGTTTCTTAGTTTAGGGGGACAGCCAAACAGCCTAGCTTTCGTCTTTTTTTTTTTTTTTTACTGTTAATTTCTTTTTGCCACCTCGTCCTGGGTGGTGTTCCATTTAGCCTAGTCTCCCAGCCCCATTTCACACTCGCAGCTTACCTCCACGCGCCCCCCCCCCACCATGGCAGGGATCCCTCAACCCGCCGGTATGGATCTGGTGCCAGGGTTACTGCTTGTTCACAGGACGATGACTGCGGGAACTTACTGTCATCCAGCCATGCCCAGCACACTTTTTCCTTCTGTTTTTTCTCCCTCAGGAGATGAGGCATGCAGTGATGCCCATGGAGGGAGCACGCACACATCCGCACGCACTCTCTTCATGTGTCTACCTCTTCTCCTCCCCTATCTCTACAGCATCAGTGTGCTGACTCCCCAGCCGATGCTAGGGGCCAGTCAAGCACCGACTGCTGGAGATCACCCTCCCCAGAAAAGGGGAGCAGTCCATCGGATGCTCGATCCTTCTCCTCCCCTGCCTACCCCCGATGACCCGTGCTCGTTCCCAAACACGGGTCACTGGCATGGCACGAGGTACGGTGTCCAGCACCTCAGCGCCACTGGGCCAGCACTAGCTTTCATGTTTGATACATTTAAGAGCAGTTTATTATGTAGTAACCAGGTTTGTACTGCCTGTAGGTCATGGGAGAGCATACCACTTATAAATATTTCTGGAACTAGCGACAAGTACAAGGTCATCTGCATAAAGTATTGCTGTACCGTATTTCAGGCACTCATGCAGTCTATTGATGTGGATAGAGAACAGAAGCAGCCCTAATATTGAGCCTTGGGGAACCCCAACTTCGGAAGACGAAGACTCTAAAAAGGATGTACCCATTTTAACCAACTGCTGTCTGTGTTGAAGATAATTAGTGAACCAGTTCAGGGCAGAGGGCGCCAGACTAAGGTCTTTAAGCCTGTTGCTAAGCATGCACTAGTCAAAAAGGTCGAAGGCCTTGGTTAGGTCTGTGAACACACTACATGAGTAGTCACCTCTATCCATAGTGGTGGCTATGTGGTTGGTGAGCGTTAGCACAGCAGTGGAGGTACTGTGACCACTCCTAAAAACCATGATGGCGTGTAGATAACAGTTTATAACTAATCAGATAGTCTGTGAGCTGGGCAGCAACCAATTTTTCTAGGACTTTGTTAAGTATGGATAGGATGGAAATGGGTATGTAGTTATTAATGATTTTTGGGTCCCCTTTCTTGAAGACTGGGACAATATGAGATAGTGTCCGTTATCCTATGTGGTATAACCAGTCACAGAACTAAAGGAGTTAGCACCAGTGCCAATCATTCCCAAATTGTGGTCAGCATTAGTTTTAACAGCCACTCCTTTTTAATCTTTCAGAAGACATAAAGGCATTCAGACACGGACAAGTATTTGTTTCTGGCAAATAGCCAGGCTTTCATTTGTGCAAATGTATTTGTAAGTCACAACACTGAAGTCAAACTCTGATTTAAATACCCAGATAACCAGATCAGGACAGCAAAGTTTAGCTTTATTTATTTATTTTTTATTTAAAATGTGTTGTTTAGGTAAGAACCCAAGAACATAAATGCCCATTTTCAAGGGGCACTCAAAAAACTACTCTTTTCACAGTTAGTGCACATATCGTACATAACAGGACTTGATTTGTTTTTTTCATTTTAAATGTCATCTACAGGCATGCTGGGGCCAAGTTTGCAAGGAATCTGATCAGTATTATTCATGATAAATGTCCAGAGCTTTGCCAAGATGATACATGCCAAGGTAATGAGAAGTAATAGCATATATCTACCACACTCCAAAGAATCTGTTTCTGAACTGATAAGAACAATTGAAAAAAAATTAAATATAACATAGCATTTTGTATGAATTATAGTACGTTTGGGGTGAACAAAGCTTCCAAAAATATGGTAGACATATTCATGTGTTAAAGAAGAGAGCAACAAAACTGAAAAAGAAATAGTTCAAAGTGGTAAAGGAAAAAAATCAGAAAGTAGAGTTACATAACAACATACTGTAACAGCAGATCTTCAAGAGAGGCTCTTGCAGTAGGTAATTACATATAGGACTGAAGCCGGCAGGCAACAGGACTCCACGGAAAAATTTCTAGCTAGCAGTCTCTGGCGGGGGACTGCCCTAACGTCAGGTGACCGGCGTCAGGCGACGTCAGTATAAAGGGGCAGTCCCCCACGCCCACCTTCCAGTTCTTTCCCGCCATGGGCCAAAAAGGCAAGATGAGAGAGAAGCAGATATTTCCCTTCTTGGAAAAGGAGCTGAAAAAGCTAAGGGGGATGGAGGGCGGGAAGGCATTACCTACTGCAAGAGCCTCTCTCGAAGATCTACTGTTATGGTAAGTTCTTAAGCAACTGTACTATCTTACTTTGAGAGGGCTTTTGCAGCAGGTAATTACATATAGACCGGAGTCCCAAATAGTCTGGATCAAGGAAAAGCACTCGGGAGGAGGAAAACTGCCAACCAATAAACCTCTGGCTGTAAGGATCTTATGAAAGAAGACCTTGTAAAACAGCCAACCGGAAGCCTGCTCTACGGCAAGAGGCAATGTCCAAACTGTAGTGTTTCGTAAAGGTGTGGACGAAAGTCCAAGCTGCAGCTGTGCAGATGTCTGCCACTGACACATTCTTGAAACAAACTGCAGAGGCGGCTACTCCTCTGGCGGAGTGACCTCTGACCTGACCCAGCAGTGTCTTGTACTTGTCGCAACAGAAAGTGATACAATGAGCCAACCATTTCGATAGGCATTGCTTAGAAACAGCACTGCCTTCCCTTTTGTGAGCAAAAGAGACAAAAAGCTAATCAGACTTCCTGAGATCCTTGGTCTGAGTGGTGTAGTATCTCAGTATTCTGTGAACATCTAAAGTATGGAAGAGGTACTCCCCTTGATTGGAGTGTTGCGTAAAGAAGGCAGGTAGCTCAATGGATTGATTCAGCGTAGATTCTGCCACTACCTTAGGGAGAAACTTAGGATCAGTGCACAGAGCCACTCGTTCGATGTGGAAAACCAAATATGGGATTTTACACATCAAGACCTGAAGCTCGGAAATCCTTCAAGCTGAAGTAATGGCCACTAGGAAAAGTCTTCCACAAGAGAAACTTCAAGTCTGCTGAGGCTGCTGGCTCAAAGAGAAGCAGGGTAAGCTTCTCAAGAACAAAGTTCAGATCCCCAGGAGGGGCCAGAACACAGATAGGGGATCGTAAATGGAGAACCCCTAAAACGAAAGTCTTAAAGACTTCCAACTGTGCGAAAGTTCTGTCGCCAAAAGGGACAAGGTAGGCAGAGATAGCCGCCATATGAACCTTCAAGGAGGAATGACTGAGAACCATATCAAAAAGATGACACATGTAGTCCAGGATTGTCCCGACAGGGCAAGAGAATGGCTCGAAATCCTTGGAAGAGGCCCAAATCGAGAACTGCCTCCATTTCATGGCGTAGGTAGATCTAGTGGAAGGCTTTCTAGCCTCTACTAGAATATCAGCCACGAGCGGAGAAACCCCGAATGGGGCCTGGGCTACATCTGTAGGAATCACGAAAAAATTACTCGCCTTAGTAATTGTGTTTCTTCTAATGGAGTCTTGCTGTAGTCTGACAAACTGCAGTTAGCTCCAGCCTTTAAACTGCCCCGGAGAACATAGGATTACATTTCTATGCAGTGCATAGAACGTTGAGATCGAGCTCGGTTGAGGTCTCTGTCTACAGCCCTTTGAAACCCAACCATCAGATTCTTACGAGCAAAAACTCACCAACTATACTATGTCGAAACTGTAAAATTTTAAATAGCCCACTGGCAACAGAGAGTTTTGGATTCCCAAGAAGACTCAAGTCAGGAAACCCAAAACCAAAACCTTAACTAAAATAAAGATTATAATATAAAGCACCCAGAAACAAGGAAGGTGTACTGAAGACACCCCTGGGGTGCAACACTGCACCTGCCCACCCACTTCCCAAAAACAGGTTCTGAGAGGGGAGGCAGAGAGGGATGTCAGAATACAGCAAGACTCCATCAGAAGTAACGCAGTTACTAAGGTGAGTAATTTTTTCTTCAAAGTACATGAAGTCTTGCTGTATTCTGACAAACTGCAGACTACCAAGCAGTACCTCCATGGAGGAGGGACAGAACCTACTTTGGGAATAGGATCTGAAGTACTGCTGTGCCAAACAGAGCATCACTCCTAGCCTGGATATCCAGAGAGCAATGCTTGGTAAAGGTATAGACTGTTTTCCAGGTGGCTGCTTGACAAATTTCTAACAAAGGGATATCCCTGGCAGCAGCCAGGGAAGCAGCTGTACCTCTAGAAGAGTGAGCCCTCAGGCCTGAGGGTGGAATCTTTCCCAGTTTCTCATAGCAGAATTGTATACAAGACACAATCCAGCTGGCAATAGTTCTCTTGGTGGCAGGTTTGCTCTTTCCCACTTCCCCATAAGTGAGGAACAACTGGAGGGAATCAAACCTGTGACCCTTGGTACACTCTATGTAGTAGCTAAGGGCTCTTTTGACACCTAAACTGTGTAGCCTCCTCTCTCCTGAGGTGGAATGATCAGTGAAGAAGACAGGAAGAGACACAGACTGATTCAAGTGGAAGTCTGAAACCACTTTGGGCAAGAACCTCCTATTGGTTCTAAGGACCACTTTATCCCTATGAAAGGAGATAAAATCAGGTTCCACTGACAGGGCTTGTAGTTCACTGATGCGTCTGGCAGATGTAATGGCTACCAAAAACACAGTTTTCCAAGTCAAGTACTTAAGCTCTGCTAAGGACATAGGCTCAAAAGGAAGTTGCATAAGTTGAGCAATGCAAACATTTAAGTCCCAGGCAGGGGCAGGATCCCTAAAGGGGAGGATTAGTATGAAGCAATCCCTTGAAAAACTTACAGAACACAGGATGAGAAGATAGTGAGGAAGACTTCCCCACTGACAGAAAAGCTGAAACAGCTGACAAGTGTACCTTGACAGTAGCTGGTCTGAGGCCTAGGCCATTAAGATGGACCATATAATCCAAAACTGTAGGCAATTCTGCAGTGTCTGGAGAAATATTCTTCTTGGAACACCAAATGCTGAATCTTTTCAGTTTGGAGTTATAAGTCTTTCTGGTGGAGGGCTTTCGGAGAAGCTTTGAGAATATCCAGAACCCACTTAGACAGATGCAAATCTGTATACTCTAACTCTTCAAGAGCCGTGCCTTGAGATAGAGAGACCGAAGATTGGGGTACAAAATCCTCCCCTGAGAGGAGGTTAACAGGTTGTAATTCCTGGAAAGAGACGGGGAAGATGGACTGCTAGAGACAGCAACAGAGGGTACCAAGGCTGTCTGACCCAGTCTGGAGCAATCAGAATCACTTTGCAAGGTTGTGACCTTATCTTGACTAGAACTTTGAACAGTAGAGGAAAGGGAGGGAAGGCATACAGAAATTTCCCATCCCAATTCAAAATCAGAGCATCCAGAAGGACTGAACCAAACACTGGGGGTCTGCAACAAAACAGAGGAATTTGATGACTGTCTTGGGCTGTAAAGAGATCTATCTCTGGAGTGCCCCACCTTGAGAAAATTAATTTCAACACTAAGGGGTCCAGGGACCATTCGTGATGGCCCTGGGAGATCCTGCGCAATGCATCTGCTAGCACATTGTCCTTCCCTGGAAGGTGGACTGCTATCAGAGAGGTCTGCATGGAATAAGCCAGGGACCACAATTTCATGGCCTCTGTGCACAAGGCCATAGACCGACTGCCACCCTGCTTGTTGATGTACCACATGGTGGTGGTGTTGTCTGTTCTGACTTGAACTACCTTGTTCTGCACAGACAGAGAAAGCTTGCAGGGCCAGAAAAACAGCCCTGAGTCCAGAAGATTGATATGAAGAAGGGGCTCCTGAGGGGACCACAGTCCCTGTGCTGTGAGAGCTCCCAGATGAGCTCCCCACCCCAAAAGGGAAGCATCCGTGGTAAGAAACACCAAATGAGACTGAGTGACAAATGGGACCCCTTGCCTTAAATTGTCCTGATCCTGCCACCATTGAAGGGCTTGGATCAGTGTCTGAGTAACTGGAATCAGTTTGGTAAGAGGGTCCTTCTTTTGGGACCAAAAGGCCCTCAGATGGAACTGAATGTCTCTCATCTGAAATCTTGCCCCTTGGACCACTGCTGTAGAAGCTGCCATGTGGCCCAAGAGCTCAAGGAAATGCCTTGCTGATCAGGACACCTGAATGCTGAAGGAAGAAGCATCCACAAGAACTCTTGCCCTTTCCAGGAGAAGAAAGGCTCTTGCTTTGACAGTATCCAGCTCTGCCCCTATAAAGGTAAGAAGCTGCACTGGTTCGAGGATCGACTTGAGGAGGTTGAGAAGGAATCCCAGGGAAGACAGCACTTGCTAGGTCACTTGCAGGTCTGACTTGACTTGGTCCGGAGACTGACCCACTATGAGCCAGTCGTCCAGATATGGAAAAATGAAAATCTTCTGCCTTCTTAAAAAGGCCACTACTACTGCCAGGCACTTTGTGAAACCCCTTGGGGCTGATGTTAGGCCAAAGGGCATTGCTTTGAACTGATAATGGCCTGAGGGCAACTTGAACCTGAGGTACTTTCTGTGGGAGCACCTGATGGGAATGTAAAAGTAGGCATCTTTGAGGTCCAGGGAGGCTAGCCAGTCTCCTGGCCTTAGAGAGGGAAGAATTATTCCCAGAGTCACCATCTTGAACCTTGGTTTTAAAAGATGTTTGTTCAGTTGTCTTAGATCTAGAATGAGTCGCCACTCCCGTCTTTTTTTTGGGGTAAGGAAGTACCTGGAGTACAGACCTTTCCCCCAGTGTAGGGTAGGAACTCTCTCTATGGCTCCTAGGGCCGGAAGAGATGAAACCTCTGCCTCTAGGGCAAGGGTTACGGAGAGACTTGCAGGTGGAAAAGATCTGGCTCTCAGCTTCGGAAATTTTTTGAAGCTGAGAACCAGTCCCTGGCTTACTACTTAGTCTGAAGTAACAGACACCTAGTCCTGGACGAAGTAAGCCAGCCTGCCCCTACTGGAATAGGAGAGTCAACCCGGGCAGACCCATCAGGGTGTCTGCTTGGCAGGGTCCTTAGGCTGAGGAGTGGATGCAGCCCTGCTCATCCCCCTTCGGCCTCTCCCTCTGAAGAACCCCCTGTGTGAAAAGGGAGAAGAGGCCTGTGCTTGGTAGAAAGGCCTATGAAAAGGCCTGCCCCTGCCCCTAGAAAGCTGCCTTTGAGGAGTTGCCTGCCTCTCCTTGGCCTGTGCACTCCTATAAGTGGTCCTATATTCCTCCATCTTCTTCATGTAATTCTCTGTCTGCTCTCCAAACATAGAATTACCTTCCACAGGGAAATCCATGGCCTTAGCTTGGGTATCCTGTGAGAGGCTAGTACATCTGAGCCAAGCCATTCTCCGAAGAGCCACAGATATAGCCATGACTCTTGATGACACATCATTGGAGTCCACAGCAGCATGGAACTGTACCTTAGATGTCTCATTCCCATCCACAGCCACCTCCTCCAGCTCCTTGGCCAGCTGGGGGAGGCCTGTTTAGCCAGTGACAGTACATTGTCCCACTTGAACTTCTGGTACCTGGCTGTATAGGCCATATAATTAGCCTGCCTGAGTCCCAAAGAGGATGCCATGTATTGCTTCTTTGCCAAGGCATCCATTCTCCTGGAGTCTTTTCTGGGGTGAAGCCAAGGGACATTAGCCCTGTCACAGGCTGCAGCCTGCATGACCCCAACATGGCTGCATTGTTGGTAGAAAAACTGTGTCTGAGCCTGATAAGGTGTACCTCTTATCCATTCTTCTATCAACAGGAGGTACAGAATTAGGAGACTAACATTTGTTGAGTATGTTTCCCAAAAGATTTGTGCAAGTGAATAGACAGCCTCCTGGACTCTGGGATGTCCATCATTTCTACAAAATCAGGATCCTCTTGATCCTCTGTAGCTTCCTCCATAGGAAGCTGAAGATTTTCAGCTACTTTCCTGTAAAACAAATAGTGGGGTGGGGACTCAGCCTAGGAGGGGAAACACCAGAAGGTCTGTCTGGGGAGATGTCCGATTCAATGGACACATCCAGACTTTCTGCTCCATCATAGTCATCATCCTGTTCAAAATCCTCCTCCTCCTCAAATTCCGGTTCATAAAAATCTGTAGGGGCATATTCCTGAACCGGTGGAACCGATCGAACAAGAGCCCCTAGCCAACGTAGCCGGATCGGAAGGAACTGGGCGAAACGATTCAACAATCTGAATCGCTTGGGAAATCTCATCAGTGGTCGGAACATGAACCTCTGGATCCGAACCAGCTGATTTGTCTTTTCTTTTTCCTTTTGTAGGAACCGATCCCTCAGGATCAGCTCTCTTGTCCGAAGAAGCATCACCCTGGTCAGAGGGCACGCCTTCTAGTTCGGTCAGAACTGAACCAGGCTGGCCATCCGGGTCAGCGGACTTCTTGGCCTCCTTTTCCCTAAGTCTACCTAATCTCTTTTCCAGGGTAGACTTAGGAAAATATTTGCAAATTTGGCAGTCTGTATTGAGGTGTTCAAACCCCAGACAATAAACACAGGTGGTGTGGGGATCGGCCTTAGAAAAGACCTCCCCACACTCACTGCAGTGTTGAAACCCAGTGGGCCCCGTTTTTTTCTCGGGTTTCTCAGACATGGCCAACCTACCCAAACTTACCCTTTTTTTGGCAACCACCAGGCAAGACTCCCTTATTGGTTACTAACAGTGTCACGGGTACTGGAAAAAAACGTTTAAAATATATGGGTTTTTTTTTAGAACCAATAAGGACTGGTAACCACACACTAAAGAAAGTACATAAAATTCAATATAAAGGATCAGTTCGGCGAACAAACTTACAATTTGCACACAATAACCAGAAACAACTATCTAGTACTCACGGTACCGCAGACAGAGCCTGACCGGACGATGTGGAATAAATACGGAATAAATTTGGTTTAAAACCAACACTTTAACCAACTTTTGAACCAAGCTGAAAGAGAAATCTCCAGAGTGACTGTTCAGTAAGGTGGAGTAAAGAATCTGATGGTTGGGTTTCAAAGGGCTGCAGACGGAGACTCAACCGAGCTTGAGCTCAACATTCTATGCACTGCATAGAAATTTAACTCTATGTTCTCCGGGGCAGTTTAAAGGCTGCAACTAACTGCAGTTTGTCAGAATGCAGCAAGACTTCATGTTGTTTGAAGCATGCAGCTGAAGGGATTTGAGACCTGGATGAATCAGGGTCCCCTGATCCTGGGTCAGCATATGCTGTGCAAGAGGAAGAGGAAGCGGAGGTTCCTCTGAAAATTGTTGCAGAAGGGAACACCAAACTTGCCTGGGTCAGAATGGAGCAATGAGGATCATCCGAGCTCCTTCTAAGCAGAGTTTGTGTAAGACTCTCGGAATGAAGGGAATCGGCAGGAAGTCATAGAATCTAGAAAAATCTGTCCTTCCAGTCGAGAGACAGAGCATCCCGCCAAAAAATGCCTCACCTGAAGCGAGTGAGCGAGCAGAAGGCGGGAAGCTTTGCGTTTTGAGGGGACATGAACAGGTCTACCTGGGGGGGGGGGTCCCCAGTGCCGGAAGATGTCGTCTGCCAACCCTTGATCCACTTCCCATTCGTGGGTCTTTGCTGAGGACCGGCAATGGTGGTCCACCAGCATGTTCTTGACTCCCGGAACATGAACTGCCGTCAGGTGAAGGCTGTGCTGAACAGCCCAGTTCCAAACTCTCACTGCTTCCCTGCACAGAGGGTAGGAACGTGTTCCTCCTTGATTGTTTATGTACCAGACTATGTACATGTTTTTCCGTCTGGGATGGTCAGATGGCTGCAAAGGACATAAGAGTTTAGACCCTGGAGAGCATACAGAATGGCTCTGAGCTCGAGCACATTTATTTGAAGAGCCTACTCGAGTCTGGACCAGGAGCCCTGAGTTCTGAGAGACCCTAGATGGGCCCCCCAGCCCTCTTCTAAGGCATCTGTTGTCAATGTTTCAGAGGGGGGTTCGAGGCAAAAGGGAACCCTCTGCAAAGGTTCTCTCACACCATCCACCACTGCAAGTCCCAGCCCATGGGATTGGAGACCAGAACTTCCTGGTCTGGGTCGTCTAGTCCCACTGAGACCGAAGTGTCCACTGAGAGATCCTCATATGGAGTTGAGACCGCAGGACTATCGGAATAGCAGCCGCCATGAGCCCAAGAAAGTGAAGGACTGACTGGGCGCTGACCCGTCTACAACTGGACAGCGGGCTTGCATGAGTCTGGAGGGTATCCACCCTGTCCAGGGGCAGAAAGGCCATGCCGAGGGTCATGTCCAGGATTGTCCCTATAAACTGGAGCCTTTGGCAAGGGACCAGATGGGACTTGGCCTGGTTGATGGTGATACCCAGGCTGGTGAAAACCTGCAGGGTAAGGGAGAGGGAGCGCAGAAGTTCCTCCCTGGAGGGGTCTGCCAGGAGCCAATCGTCCAGGTATGGGAATACCTGCACCCCCGGGTACGCAGATGGGCAAGCCACCAGAGACAGGCATTTGGTGAACACTCAGGGAGCCAAGAAAAGATCAAATGGGAAGGCCCTAAATTGGTAGTGGTCCCACTGTAATGAAAATGAAGGAATTTTCAGTGGGAAGGGCGGATGAAGATATGCAGGTAGGCATCCTGCCTATCCAGCGTGAACAGCCACTTTCCCTGCCGAAGGAGCAGCAGAAGGCTCTACAGGGAGAGCATTCTGAAACACTTGTACTCCATGAACATGTTCGGGGAGCTGAGGTCTAAAATAGGTCTCACATCTCCCTTTTTCTTTGGAACTAGGAAGAAATGGGAATAGTAACCTGTTCCCCAAAGGTGGGTCGGGACAGGCTCTATCGCCGCCTTCGAGAGAAGGGAGGAAATTTCTTCTAGGACCAGAGGAAGATGTTCTGGGGAGTAAGACAATCTTGGGGGTGGTCTTCTGAGTGGTTCCTGGAGAAACTCGATTGAGTGTGCTGTTGATATCAGTTGGAGCACCCAAGCATCTGATGTAATCTTCTCCCAACCCGGTAGATGGAAGGAGAACCTCCCTCCTACTAGTCCCTCTGGGAGGTCCAGAGGCTGTGGGAGAGGAAAGGAGTCAGCAGGTGTGAGGCAACGTCGCGGCTGAAGCTCCCGCCACTTTTTTGGGCGGGGGGGGGGCTTGGCAGCTGGAGGGGCCAGGCGTTTGTTGGCCCGCTTGCCCTGAGGTTTCGCGATTAGCCAAGAATGTCTCTGAGAAGGGCGACACTGTCACTGAGGGGCCTGTATAAAGAGTCGACAGACTTAAGTGCAGTGCCCTTATCTTGCAGGTCAGTGATGATGTCCTTGACATCTCCACCGAACAGCACAAAACCCCTGAAGGGCGCATCCTGGATAGCGGATTGCACCTCTGGGACCAATCCTGACACCTGTAGCTAGGCATGACGCTGAAGACCTACGGCAAAAGCCAAGCTCCGACCAGCTGTGTCCACTGCATCGTACGTGGCATGAAGTATATGCCGACGGGCCAAACGAGCAGAATGGACGAGATCAGCCACCTCCTGCTTGGTCTGAGACTCAGAAAGGGAGTCCAGTTTGGATTCCACCTGACTCAGGATCGTCTTCTGGTAGTCCACCATATGTGTGACACAGTTCAGGGCCCTGATCCCCAGAATGGAAGAAGCGTACACCTTCTTCCCATACTGGTCCCGAAGACGGGATTCCTTGTCAGGCGGAAATGAGCAGAAATATTTCGGGTTTGCCGACCAACCGTGAGCGGCGCTAATCACGACCGAGTCGACCTTTGGGTGTGTGTTCAAGAAATCCACACCCTCAGGAGCCTGGTATAGCCTATCCGCCTTCCTCAGAAGGGGGGCTAGTGAGGACGGTTGTTTCCAAATGGTGGAAACAAGGTCAGCGTGAGGTTCGATCCAGGGTGGAATCAATGTCGGAGCAGTTTTGGGCAAATCCAGATGGGCAGCGAGCTTCTTCTGCTGTAGATCTGGCTCCAGAGATTGCCACTGGTGGACTTCCTGGATTTTTCTCAGCAACTCCAGAAAAGAAGGATCTTCCAGAGGAGACTTCGGAGGAGTCCTGGGCTTGGGATGGTCTGGAGTGCTTGGTTCATTGTCAGGGTCGGAGCACCCCTCGGTATCTGAGTCAGAGGTCTCCGATGAAGAGGATGAAGACCCTTCCTGGTGCGGGGGGAACGGACCCCTTGGGCAACCCTCAGGAAAGCGTGTCCTCCCCGGCCCTGGCACCCGAGGGCTCGCCTCTGGTGTTGGGTGGGGAGGAGTCTCTCCTCCAGCGACGGGATCCGGTACCAGGACCAGCGTTGGCAGACAGCTCTCCACCTCCCTGGTGAGCTGAGCCTTGGCCTCAGCCCACCAGGCAGCCACAGTCTCTTTTCAAGTCCACCAGTGGCTGGGAAATGGTGGAGGAGGAGGGGGATATGGATACTTAGGGTATCCGTAGGGCAACTATCCATAGCCCGATGGCGGGAAGCCCGGCATCGGGTATTGAGGTGTCGGGCACTGCGTCGCAGGATACTGCTCTCCCGGGTAGGACGGCGTCGGATAGGACAGAGTCAGATACCTGGGAACCAGGGGCTCTGCCAGAGCAGGAGGCACTGGAAGAGGCCCAGTGGGCAGGCCAGGAACAGGTGGCCCCACGGGCATCGAATCCGGCGTTGGGATGGCATCCGGTAATGGGATGTCGCCCGGCATCGTGGAGACTGGCATTGGAGCCAGCGTCAGAGGGTCCAGTGTCAGGGGATCCGGCCCTGAGGGAGGGAGACCTGACGGGAGTGTACTGGCGTCCTCTGTGTCGCCCGGGGAAGGAGGACTAAAATTCTCAGGGAGACGCTGGGGCCTCGGTTGTAAGCGGCGAGCTGGGGATGGCGGACCAATCGATAGGGTTTGACGTCGGCCCTAACGGTGTGCAAGCATCTGAGGGGCCAACGTTCACCTTACTGGCGGGATCCGGGTGGACGCTGGAGAAGCCGGCGTCTGACTTGTTGGATCCAACGTCCGACGAAGGCCGTCAGGAAGGAGCGGGCTTAGCAGGTGTCTTTGGGGCCACGTGCTCCCCCAAAGAGGCGGGCATCTTACCAGCCCTGTCCAGGTGGACATCGGTAGCACCAGCATCTGGCTTACCAGACCCTCTCAACCCAGACCGGGAGCAGTAGCCTCCTTTGTCCCGGAGGCTCCCGAGGGGCCCGAGCGTGAGCCCGACAGGAGGGATGATGCTGCCTTAGAAACCTCCATCGACGGTCACGGGTGTCGGTCCCAGGGGGACGTTACCTGGAGCACAGCAAACTCCAGCCAGAGTTGCGTTGGCCGTGGAAGTAGAGTCCCAGTCCCAGTACTTCTCCTTCTTCTTAAAGTGACCCTCAGGGGAAGTTGAGGCCTGCCTGAGCTTCTTTAGCTCCTTTTCCATGGAGGACATCTTCTTTTTCAAAATGTGGGCCTCCAGGGACTGCTGTCTCTGTTTATGGGCGACGGCATTGAATTGTTGGCAGTGCTGGCACTTCTCCATGGGGTGATCTGGGCCTAGACAGAAGTGGCACTGGGAATGACTGTCCATATGCGGGAGCTGGGTGCCGCACGAGTCGCACTTGTTTTTATGCGAATCGAAGTAGAGGACGACATACATGGCAATCTGAAAGAGATATTAAGAGAAACGTGAAAAATTGAGTAGAAATAACCGACAACAGACTGGTGAAGCAGTAGGAACTTAACCACAAGGTGCTTTCAGAAGCTAACAGCGGGAGAGAACTGGAAGGCGGGCGTGGGGGACCGCTCCATTATACTGACGTCGCCTGACGCTGGTTACCTGACGTGGGGGTGGTTCCCTGCCAGAGACTGCTAGCTAGAAATTCTTCCGTGGGGTCCTGACGCCTGCCGGCTTCAGTCCTATATGTAATTACCTACTGCAAGAGCCCACTCGAAGTAAGATCTATCAAACTGTAATTTCTAAACTGCACTGTAAAGATCAAAAGTCACAAGTGCTTGGTTTTATCACATGCTGAGCTGAATTAGTAACGAAATACCTTACATTTGACAGAAAGCTGGTGTGTAGTGGTGATCTAAGAATATGGAAAAAAACAATCCAAACAAAATTTATTTTTGCACTCAGGTCATGGGAGGGTAAAGATTCACGTGTGCCACATATTGTACTGTTGTAATACGATCTACTTTATTGGCTTTCCACATGCCATCAAATCACATTATTTTGAAATGACTATCAAATATTGTTTATACAATGTAAACATTTTCATGTATCATGTGTAAAAATGTCATGTATTATACTGTATATATAGAATAATACATGGGGAGGAGCATATATCAAGAATTTTAGACACACCTGAGATGTTGGATGCTACATGTGTAGTGCGCCCAGAGTTACAACCCTACAGAACAGAAGCTTCAGACCACTAGGTATAGATAAGAGCTTCCAGAAGCAGCTAGGGACCTCTCCATGGCCCATATAAGAGATGGTCTGTAGGTGGTGGTGGTGTTCCAGGGACCCAGTGGCTATGGAGTGTGGGGACATAGGGGAGCAAAGTATTTGTTTTGGGAACTCTGCCCCCTGTTTAGTGTTCCCAGCGGCAGCCAGGCACCCCCACCACACTAGTGGCACTTTTGCACTTCAGCCTGTAACCCTGGCACCAAATAGCACAGTATGCCCTGTTTGGTGCCCTGATCCCCAGTACAGTTTGGTGCACCAGTCTCTAGTAAAGCAAGATCACCCTGGCAAACAGTAAAATAAGGTGGCAGAGAAGGAAGATTGGCACAGTAATGGGGCCCCACAAACTAAACTGCTGCCTTCAGTTCAAAACTTTTTTTTTTTACTTTCCCATATCCGTTTTTCCACCCCTAGAGTGGCACAAGCCTTGTGCCATTGTCTGAATGTCCAGCTCATGCTGGACTGCTGGTTGCCCCCCATGCCGCCAGGGAATCGGTGTTCAAAAGTTGGGGGGTGCTATATAAAGTCCAAACGTGGTGGGAACTGGCCAGGACAGGAAGCAAAGCTGCCGGGAAGTGGAGTGACCGTCAAAGAGTTCCTTGAGAACTCTCAGGTGCTGAAGTGCAGTCAGGCTGAGGGAGACAAAAAGGGCTCAGCAGAGCTGGTGGTCTCCTCAAGTGCCAGTGGGATTCTGAAGACGCAGCGGTTCAGTCAGCAGTGGTTGGTGTTTCTTGCCCCCCAACCCCCGCAGCTGTAGCCAAGCAGCAACCGAAGCCACCATCAAGAGAAGTGACAGCAGCATGAGTCGGTGGTTGATGTGGGCTTTGTTCAGACCCCATTTGTTTGTTTGTTTTTTTATTATGAATTTAAGTGGTCCCTCATTAGCAACTACAGCCGGCAGCAGCAGAAGTGAAGAGCTGAAAATGATGGACAGCGGTGCCAAAGCAAAGTCGAGGCCGTAAGATAACGGAGCACCAGATCTCACCTCCCACAAAGCCACTGCAACCCTCATCCAGCAGCAGTGCCAGCCTTCCAGCCCTAGCAACAAACCTCCAATCAGCAGTGATCCACCTCGGATCGGGATGGTGAGTTGGCGGCAGCACCACCGGGCAGGTGCTGATCACAAGAACAGTATTTATTTAAAATACAGAAAGTGCCAGACGTTGCAGTGGGCATGCAGCTGAGGCCATAAGGGAGGCAGGCAAGGCCCCAGTCAAAGAAACCGCCCAGAAGGCAGCGCAGGGGGCAAGAGGCCCATATTTCACATGAAAAGAGCTCCCTAATGGTGGAACAAGGGGCGAGGCAGCCCCAATAAGGCAAACCAGGGACAAGGTTTTTTTATTTTAAATAAATCACACAAAGCAGCATTTAGTCAACTGGCGAAGGCCACATGGGTTGGCGGGTGTCCTCCCCACCTCAGGACCACCCACAGAGGCAGCTCAGAGCCAGCTCCATAGGAGCTGAATTGGATCCAGCAAAGCCCCAGTAAAGGAACCACCCATGGGGCAGAATAGGCAGAGCTCCAAACAAGCCAGTATAGTGGGTTGGGCACCTAAAGTACCCCCGGCCACAGTAAATACAGCTCCATAGGAGCAGATACTGTGGGGATGGGGCAAACAACTGAATAACTGCTGAATGTGTGCACCCTGCCTAATGACCTGTGTTTAAAGTGACAGTGTATCTTACCTGAAAGACTGCCTACTGAACTGCATTTAATGGTACAGCACCTCCTTACAGAGACTGCCCTTTAGAACTAAAGCTAAAATGTTTATTTATTTATTTATTGAAATGTTTCACCAGGAAGGCACGCTGAGCAACAAGTTGCTCGTCCCCTGGTGCAACCTGGGGGGTAGGCAACAATGGGATATAATACAGAGAAATGTTGGAATACAATTTGCTTACTTGTATACAATGAGAGCAGGAGGGATTACAGGTGGATAACATCGGCTAACTATACAACAGTTAAGTACAGTAGATATGCAGACACACACAGCAAATTGGCAACAGTTGGTAATACAGTAACACATATAATAACTTGGTAGGTTATTTAAGCAATAATGCACGGCTCTCCGCAGCCATCGGAACTTTTAAATCAACTCCCACTATTTTCCGGTTCTCCTTAAGCTGTCTTTACTCACCTTTCCACTGAACAAAAGACTGAACTTAAAATATACAGCACAGGGCTCTTATTTTCAGTTCCCGCTCGGTCAGGCTCGCTGATTCAAAACCATACAGAGACATAAGCTGAGCGAGCAGTATTTAAAAGCTGAACAAGTAGCTGACCGCTCAGGAACCGCTTGTTAGCACATCGTACACACGTCACAGGTTCCATTGGCGTACAGCAGCTGGGTATTGAAAAAGACGAAAATACAGAAAGAGTGAGGAGAAGAAAATATGTTTGGGGATTAGTGTGTTGAGTAGGAGTTGGTTGACAGTGTGTAGTTGTGGCGGCAAGTGACTGGGACAATAAATGCAGGCTGAGGCGGGAATTGCTGTAGCGAGCTGCCAACTGGAGATCAGCTGGCTGCGTGGAGTGATCCCCATTACGGTTGATGTGGTCATCAATGTGTTGAGACTAGACCCGTGATGTTGTACTGGGATAACATCACGGGTCCAGTCCCAGACTGACCAATCAGAGCTCAAGATTTTTTTTGCCATTGTATAAAAGTGCTTAATTGAGTATAGAGGTAGGCCAGTGTTAGGCTACATTAACCGGAAGGGTAGGAGGACATGAGAGGTAGAGTGTGGCAGGGTGATGAGAGAGGTACTGTAGGTGGGGGGTATCGGGGAGTTGAGAATTCAACAGTGTACTGTTATCCCTATGGGGCAGAGCGGTGGACAGCCCTACTGGCAGGACACGTTACAGAGATGAGACTTATTTATATGTATTGACGCAAGAGAGGGGGTGTTGGGGAGGGATGTTGTGGGAAGGGTAGCAAAGGTCAACTATAGTGGGGGGGTTGTTCTGGGTGACCCTGCCTGCACAAGGCCATGATCTAGCAGTCAGTGAGGGGGTGCAATAAAAGAAGAAATGGGGGAAAGGGGGTAAGGTTGTTGCCCACCATGCGCTATGGATCCTGCCTGCACAAAGCAGTGATCGAGCTCACAGGAGGGAGATAGATTGAGGGTAGAGAAAGAAAGGGGAGGAAGACTTAAGAAGGAGGGAGAGTAAGGGACAAGGAGGAGCATGATCAGAGGGAAATAAGAGGTGGGGAGTAGGCATATGAGCCTGAGTAGAGGTTAACTACAGTAGGAGGGTAGTACCCCACCAGTGTGCTGGGTGACACCCTGCCTGCACAAGGCAGTGATCTAGTAGTGACTGAGGGGGTGAGAAAAAAAGGAGAAATAGGGGAAAGGGGGTAAAGTATGCCCACTGTGCGCTATGGATCCTGCCTGCACAAGGCAGTGACTGAGCTCAGGGAGGCAGATTAAAGGTAGAGAAAGTAGGAGGAGGAACACTTTAGGAGGAGAGAAAGTAGGGGACAAGGAGGAGCACGGTCAGAGGGAAATAGGAGTGGTGGGGAGTAGGCATATGGTAATATGGGCTATGGGGAGATGGCAGGGGGGGATTAGGGAAGCTGTTGTGCCCCATCTGCCCCTAAGGAACTGCTTGAGCTTGGCAGTGCCCCGTTTACCTAACAAACTGCTTTCTGAACTTCTGTATTATCCTGTTTACTTAACACACTGCCTTTTGAACTTGTGTATTGCCCTGTTTACCCAGCAAACTGCCAGAACTTGTATGGTGCCCCATCTGCCCCAAACGAACTGTCTTAAATTTGTGGTGCCCCTTAGTAACTGCCTAAAAGCTGGGGTACCCTTTTAAAAAGTCTATCATTTTCTGCTGCCCTGTAATGATCCACTTGCTCAGAGAACAGATTGTCAGTTCTGGGCATACTATGCTGCAACTGACTTGTCCCAGGTACCCTCCTAACAGACTGCCTTGAATCTCTGTGTATCAGCACTTAATTGTTACCTCACTGCTTGGGAATCCTGTCTCAGCTGTGAAGTTATCCGGTACCCTCTGCAACTACCAAAGACTGTCTCTTCACATTTACCTGTGACACCCACCTCCTTTGACTACAACTTGAGCCAATTAACCCTGCTAGTATTAGGGTGATAGCCTGGACAGGCCCCATTAGCTACTCTGCCAAGCTATGTCTCTACCCAGTAAGAAAGTTAAGGAAGCTTAGGAGCCACACCATCTCACTGGAGACGGAGAGGGTCTCTGTCGCAAATTGGGGTGGGGTTTCCTCTTTCAGGACCAGCATCAAGTGTCATCATTCAGAGTAGGGTTTTATTTAACTCTAAAAATTGGGTTTGGTATGATTTCCCGACTTGCGGTCTCCCGTCTTATTTTATCCCGATCGCGTTTTGGCGACGTCAGTAATCCCGCCTGTACATTAGCCCGTTCTAATTTCGTCCGTCACATATAATAACTAACTGTACTAGTAATGCTGCAGCAAATCCTTCCTTGTCCCTTTATCACCCCACTACCCCCACCCCACAGCTCACTTGCATTCCATTTTGTTTTGTTCTGTTTCTTTGCAATATAGCCTACTACAGCCTCCTCATGCTTACTTGTGCGTTTTCTATAGTGCTGGCATGCGCTAAGGTTAGCGGTAGTAATTTAAAAGGAACATTTTCTATTTTCGGTTCCCTGCTTCCACGCTTCACCATCTGCTGTGCTATGTCCCCGGAGCAAGCTTACTTCGTATCTTAATGCCACAGTATGAGTAACAGCAATGCATAAAAAACAAGAACAAGTAGCAGTATAAATAAAATAAAAAAGCAATTTAAACTGGATGAATTACGGTAACTGTCATTAGTAATCTGTATCTCATACAGTTCAGGTCCCTCTGATTCCCTCAGCCACAAGCTTTAGTTTTTGTTAGATTTATCTTAATCCCTGTAGCAGTTGACTGTGCTGTTAACTCCCTTACCACAGGTTTATACGAGCAGATAAAATAATAAAATGCTTTGCAAACAGCTAGCATACATACAGCTGCAATAAAAAGCGTGAAATCATTTTCTACCTGTGCAAGCATGCTTAATCACATACGGACACTTTTGCAGTCCTGCCATGGACTGACGTGCCCGACTGCTCCTCCCCTGCCACTCCAGTACAGGTATGCAGTTCTCTAGGTGATCTATGTCCGTCCTGCTAGTCTGGCTATTTTTTTGCTATGCTGCGATGTCGGGAAAACAACGATCGGTACTTAGCATGTTGGCAAACATGATATTTCGGGCAACCGAAGTCGGTGAAACATTTGTCGGCAAAATCCATTACGGGCAATCATACGGATCCCTAAAAATTGATTAGCGTTTTGCTCATAAAAGTGCTAAATCTTTGTGAAAATGCATAGCTCTTGCCTCACTGTGTTTAAAAAATACAGCACTTCTAGAAAATCTATATAAATTCTTTCTGTACAGTTAGTATCATCCCAACAAAAAAAATGCTAATCAATTATTTAAAACCCTGCACAGACCTGTATCCAGAGTCATCATCCGAAGATCAGTGCCCTGTACCAATGCCTGGGATTTTGCTTTCCTCTTTCTGCAACATGTCTTCTGTTTCTCTTGTTCCAGCAACTCAAGGGTGAGTTTGTGCCAAAGAATCTTCTACAAGTTCTACATCTGCTTCTTCTTATCCCGGCAGCCCAAGGGAGGATTTGTGCCAAAGAATCTTCTACAAGTTCCACTTTAGCTTCTTCTTGTCCTGGCAGCCCAAGGGACAGTTTGAGCTGAAGGATCTTCTATCAGTTGCAGTTTTGTTTTCTTTGTCCTGGCAACCCAAGAGACGGAGCTTTTGTCGATGAACCTACGACCTGTTTACAAAGCCTCTTCCATGTCCCAGTGGCCAAACTGAGGCTGCTCACAGAAGTATCAGTCTCATTGTTAAAACCTGTGCCCCTGCCAGCCTGGTGGCGCTGAGGGCTGAGGCACTGGACGCCTTACTTCGCGCTATGCTGGCGACCCGGGTTCGGGAACAACCTCGGGTCATCAGCGTATCGGCACGAGGGGGGAGGGGGAGCAGTATAGAGCACTGGCTCTCCTCTCCAGGGAGGCAGGGTTGCCCATCCGTAGTCCCGCTGCCACCGGATGGAGGTCTGGTGGCAGGCGCAGGTGGTAACAGAGCGACTGGTAGGGTGCAGCGTCCCGTAGTACGTGACATGCGCGTGCCTCCACATGCACATGTCACAATGGAACGCAGGGGGATCGGGGAGAAAATGGGAGGAAAAAGCCTACAAACTATATATAGAAAAAACAAAAAAACTGCTTGTGCTCTTTTTTGGTCCAGGTCCCCTGTTCAGGTTTTAGTTCTCTGGTCATTTACTCTCAAAGTCTTGACATAGACTTCGAAGTGACTTGATAACCTGTCTTGAACTGATGCATTTAAAGAAACACATTTGCCAGCCTGGTGGAGCAGACGGCTGAGGCACTGTACAGTGTATTACTTCGCTCCAAGCCAGTGACACGGGTTCGGGAACAAGTTCAGGTCATCAGAGGTTGGCGGGTGGAGGGGGGGCTGAAAAAGGAGTGGCCGCCTGGCAGCTCTCCTCTCCTGGACTAGGAAGGTGTGCCTTTCTGGTTTGTGGAGGTCTGGTGGTACAGCAGACATCCAAGAGGCTGACAGGATGTCGGGAGGGTCGAAGGAGCTGTGGTTCCAGAGTGCATGTGCACCTCCATTCATATGTGCCCTCAATGCCATCACAGCTCCGGGAACACGGGGAGAAAATGGAGGAAAAAATGGTGAAGCAGTGTTGCGTGAAGCCTTGTCTGAAGCCCCACAGCCCACCTTGCCACTTCGGGTCCCAAGGGTAGAATTCTAAATTAGAGGCACCAGGGTGGGGTAATCTGCAGGGGAGCCTACCACTGGATCATGAAAGGAGGTAAGAGACAGCTGATGGTGCTGGGGAATGAGGCTGACTAGCAGCGTGGTCTGACTGAGGGGGGGTAAAAATAAAGAACTACTTACCATAGTAATCTTGTTTCTTCCAAGGGAATCATAAAAAATTCTGACAAAATGCAGTATAGTCTCACCAAAGGACTGCCCTGGACCCAAAATGTTTAATAGAACCTATGCAAATAGTAGAATGCTAGGCTCGAGTTCAGTATTCCATCCACTGTCCTTGGCTGTACTTCCTGCAACCACCAGATTCTTATGAAGCATGCATAAATAATCTAACTAAACTATCCTAACAACTAATTCGCTCCCCAAATAACCAGCCTTTTTTTTTTTTTTTTTTTTTTTTAACAGTGTGGGCATCTCTACGAGTCAAGTCACAGATGCCCAAGAAGAAAAAATTACTCACCTTAGTAATTGTGTTTCTTCTAATAGAGTCTTGCTGTATTCTGACTTGTTGCAGTTAGCCCCAGCACTTGAACTGCTCCGGAGAGGAAAGAGTTAAATTCTATGCAGAGCATAGAACGTTGAGCTTGAGCTTGGTTCAAACCTCTGTCTGCTGCACTTCGGAGTGTAACTGTCAGATTCTTACGAGCTAATACTAACTAACTAACCCACTATGTGGAAATTGTAAAACTTTTACTAGCCAAATGGCAACCAAATATTTTGGATTCCCCAAAAGACTCAAGTCGAGAAATCCAAAAAATGAAAACCAGGTAGTGAACAACTTATGACTATTAAAAATAAAGAACATAACCCATTCCCCCTCTCTAAAAAGCGGTAGTGCCCAAATGCACCCCTGGGGTGCAACACTGCACCTGCCAGCCCACTTCTCAAAAGACAGGTTCTGAGAGGGGAGGCAGGGAGGGAGGTCAGAATACAGCAAAACTCCATTAGAAGAAACACAATTACTAAGGTTGAGTAATTTTTTCTTCAAACAACATGAAGTCTTGCTGTACTCTGACTTATTGCAGATTACCAAGCTGTACCTCCATGGAGGAGGGATTCGAACCTATTTTGGGAATAGGCTATGCAGTACTGCCGTACCAAACCAAGCAAAACTCCTAGCCTGGATATCCAGAGAGTAATGCTTGGTGAATGTATGGACTGTTTTCCAGGTGGCTGATTTGCGTATCTCTAGTAAAGGAATATCCCTGGCAACAGCCAGGGAAGCAGCTGTACCTCTAGTCGAATGAGCCCTCAGGCCTGAGGGTGGTATTTTGCCTAGCTTCTCATAGCAGAATTGTATACAAGAGACAATCCACCTCGCAATAGTTCTCTCAGTGGCAGATTTACCCTTACCCACTTCACCATAAGTGAGGAACAACTGGAGGAAGTCAAACCTGTGTGCCTTAGTACGCTCAATGTAGTAACTAAGGGCCCTTTTAACATTCAAACTGTGTAATCTTCTCTCTCCTGAGGAAGAATGATCATCAGTGAAGAATACAGGGAGAGACATGGATAGATTCAAATGAAAATCTGAAACAACTTTAGGTAAGAACCTCCCATCGGTTCTAAGGACCACCTTATCTCTATGGAATGAGACAAAATCAGGCTCCACTGACAGAGCTTGTAATTCACTGATACGTCTGGCAGAGGTAATAGCTACCAGGAACACAGTTTTCCAAATCAAGTACTTAAGTTCTGCTGAAGACAAAAGGTTCAAAAGGGGGTTGCATAAGCTGGGCAATGCAAATATTAAGGTTCCATGCAGAGGTAGGATCCCTAAAGGGTGGATTGATGTGAAGCAATCCCTTGAAAAATGTACAGAAAACAGGATGAGATGCCAGTGAGGAAGGCTTTCCTACTGACAGAAAAGCAGAAACAGCTGACAAATGCACTTTGAGGGTACCTGGTCTGAGGCCTAGGCCATTGAGATGAACCTTATAATCCAGAACTGCAGACAATACAGCAGTGTCTGGGGATATATGCTTTTTGTAACACTAGATGCTGAATCTTTTCCATTTGGAGTTATAAGTTTTTCTGGTGGCAGGTTTTCGAGAGGCTTTGAGAATGTCCAGAACCCCTTGAGACAGATGCAAATTTGCATACACTAACTCTTCAAGAGCCATGCTTTGAGATTGAGAGATTGAGAGACCGAAGGTTGGGATATCAGATTCTCCCCTGAGAAGAGGTTAACAGATTGTGATTCCTGGGAAGACATAGGGGAAGATGGCCTGCTAGGGACAGCAACAGAGGATACTAAGGCTGCCTGACCCAATCTGGAGCAATCAGGATCACTTTGCAAGATTGCAACCTTATCTCTACCAGGGCCTTGAACAGCAGAGGAAAAGGAGGGAAGGCATACATAAATGTCCCTTCCCAATTCAGAATCAGAGCATCCAGAGGTACTGAGCCCAAGACTGGGGGTCTGCAACAGAAGAGAGGAAGTTGGTGATTGTCTGGGGCTGCAAAGAGATCTATCTCTGGAGTGTCTCATCTTGATAAAATCACTTTTAAACTCTAGGGGATCCAGGTACCATTCATGATGGCCCTGGGAAATCCTGCTCAATGCATCTGCAAGCACACTGTCCTTGCCTGGGAGGTGGACTACTACCAGAGAGGCCTGTAGGGAGTAAGCCAGGGACCATATATTCATGGCTTCCGTGCACAAGACCGTAGAACGAGTGCCTCCCTGCTCATTGATATACCACATGGTGGTGGTGTTGTCTGTCCTGACTTGAACCACCTTGTTCTTTTCTGAATGTGAAAAGGCTTGCAGGGCCAGGTAAACTGCCCTGAGTTCCAGAAGGTTGATGTGGAGAAGAGACTCCTGAGTGAACCACACCCCCTGGACTGTGAGAGCCCCCAAGTGAGCTCCCCAACCCAGGAGAGAGGC
Organism: Neoceratodus forsteri; assembly: GCA_016271365.2. Taxonomy (NCBI): domain Eukaryota; kingdom Metazoa; phylum Chordata; order Ceratodontiformes; family Ceratodontidae; genus Neoceratodus; species Neoceratodus forsteri. The sequence goes on from CM057452.1 coordinate 716,915,143, forward strand.
ATCAGTGGTTAGGACCACAGAATGAGACTGAGTAATGAATGGGACCCCTTGCCTTAGATTGTCCTGATCCTGCCACCATTGAAGAGCCTGAATCAGAGTCTGATTCACTGGAATCAGTTTGGTCAGAGGATCTTTTTTCTGAGACCAAAAAGCCCTCAGGTGAAACTGAATGTCTCTCATCTGAAATCTGGCCCCCGGGACCACTGCAGTGGAAGCTGCCATGTGGTCCAGCAGCTGAAGAAAGTGTCTTGCTGGTCGAGAAACCAGAAGGTGGAAGGAAGAAGCCAGCTCCATGATGGCCTTCACCCTTACCAAGGGGAGAAATGCTCTTGCTTTGACAGTGTCTAGTTCTACCCCTATGAAAGTCAACAGTTGTACTGGCTCGAGAACTGACTTGGGAAGACTGAGACGGAAACCTAGAGAAGTGAGCACTTGCTGGGTCACTTTTAGATCTGACTTGCCTTGGTCTGGAGACTGACTCACTATGAGCCAGTTGTCCAGGTACGAGAATATGGAGATATTTTTTCTCCTTAGGAAAGCCACTACTACTGCTAGGCATTTTATGAACACCCTTGGAGCAGATGTCAGGCCGAAAAGTATTGCTTTGAACTGGTAATGGCCTGAAGGCAGTTCGAACCTGAGGTACTTTCTGTGGGAGCACCTGATGGGAATATGAAAGTAGTCATCCTTTAGGTCCAGGGAGGCTAGCCAATCCCCTGGCCTTAGAGAGGGAAGAATTATTCCCAGAGTCCCCATTTTGAACTTTGGCTCTAAGAAATGTTTGTTTAGGTACCTTAAGTCTAGGATGGGCCGCCACTCGCCTGTTTTTTTTTGGGGGGGAGGAAGTACCTGGAGTACAGACCTTTCCCCCTGTGCATTGCAGGAACACTCTCTAAGGCCCTTAAGGCCAGAAGAGATGAAACCTCTGCCTCTAGGGAAATGGTATCGGAGATGTTTGTAGGTGGGAAAGATCTGGCTCTCAGCTTTGGGAATTTTTTGAAGCTGAGAGCCAGTCCCTGGCCTACTACCTCCAGGACCCATTTGTCTGAGGTAACAGACTTCCAGTTCTGGAAACCGTAGGCCAGCCTGCCTCCTACAGGAATGGAGAAGACGACCTGGGCTGACACCTCAGGGTGTCTGCTTGGCAGAAGCCTTAGGCTGAGAGGTGGATGCAGCCCTGCTCATCCCCCTTCTGCCTCTCCCTCTGAAGAATCCCCTCTGAGAAAAAGGAGAGGAGTCCTGTGCTTGGTAGAAAGGCCTGCTCCTGCCCCCAGCTTGCTGCCTTTGAGGAGTTGCCTGCCTTTCCTTGTCCTATGCACTCCTATAGGTATTCATCAATTTTCTTCACATAATTCTCTGTCTGCTCCCCATACAGAGTATTATTAACCACAGGGAAATCCATAGCCTTAGCCTGGGTATCCTGAGATAGGCTAGTACACCTGAGCCAATCCAGTCTCTGAAGAGACACAGATGTAGCCATGACTCTAGATGAAACATCGCTGGAGTCCACAGCAGCATGAAACTGAATCTTTGATACCTCAATCCCATCAGCAGCCACCTTCTCCAGTTCCTTGGCAAGCTAGGGAGGGGCCTGCTTAGCCAGTGCCAGTACAGTGTCCCACCTGGACTTCTGGTACCTGGCTGTATATGCCATGTAATTCACCTGCCTGAGTCCCAAAGAGGATGCCATGTACTGCTTTTTTGCCATGGTTTCCGATGTCCTGGAGTCTTTATCTGGGGTGTGTGAAGCCAAGGGAATGTTAGCCTTATCACAGGCTGCAGCCTGCACGACCCCAACATGGCTGCACTGCTGGTACAAGTACTCCGTACCTGAGCCTAACAGCATGTACCTCTTATCCATTCGTTTGCCCACAGGAGGTAATGAATTTGAAGTTTTTAACAGCTTTTGTGTCTATTTCCCAAAAGACTTATGAAGGGGAATAGACAACCTTTTGGACTCTGGGATGTCCATCATCTCCGCAAAGTCAGGCTCCTCTTGTTCCTCAACAGCTTCCTTCATAGGGAGCTGGAGGGTTTCTGCCACTTTCCTGTAGAACATGAAGTGGGAAGGGGACTCAGAAAGCCTGGGAGGGGAAACAGCAGAAGGCCTGTCTGGGGAGATGTCCGGTTCTATGGGCTCATCCAGGCCTTCTACTCCACCATCATCATAATCATCATCCCCCTCCAAGTCCCGTTCATAAAAATCTTCAGGGGTATAATCTTGAACCGGAGGAACCGACCAAAGTGAGCACCTGTCAGAAGGCGCCGGATCAGTCGGAACTGAACTAAGCGATTCCACTATATTAATCGCTCTGGCAATTTCCTCGGCGGTCAGATGATGCGGTTCTGGATCCGAACCAACCGATTTGTCTTTGCTTTTTCTTTTTGATGGACCCAATCCCTCAGAATCGGCTCTCCTTTTGCCTAAAGAAGTCTCGCCCTGGTGAGAGGGCACTGCTTCTGGTTCGGTCAGAACTGAACCGGGCTGGCCATCCGGGTAGGCAGACTTCTCGGACTCCTTTTCCCTAAGCCTGTCCAACCTTTTATCCAGGGTGGCTTTAGAGAAATTCTTACAGATTTGGCAGTCTGACTCTAGGTGACTGAAACCCAGACAGTAAACACAAGTGGTGTGGGGGTCGGCCTTAGCAAAGGCCTCCCAACACTCACTGCAGTGCTGAAACCCAGTGGGCCCGTTTTTTTCCTTGGGTTTCTCAGACAAAGCCATAACTAAACTATTACCCTTTTTATGGCAGCCGCCAGGCAAGCCACCGTTCTCGGTTTCTAACAGTGTTACGGGTATTTGAAAAAAAAAAAACGAAAACAGTTTTTTATTTGTTTTTTTTTTAAACCGATAAGGACCGGTACCTCACACTAAAATTCCTGTAAAGAAAAAGAAAACAATAACTAAACCAGAGACCGGTTCAGCCGAACCAGTCACACAAATTCAGTATATAATTTCCACATACTTTTTCTAGCTAAGTCCACTACCTATGCACTTACTGTACCACAGACAGGGATCTGAACCAAAAAACAATGCAAGAATATCGGTAAAACCGATGATTTTTAAACCACGAACCGAGAGCGAAGGAGAAATCTCCGGAGCGACTGTTCAGTTAGGCAGAGTAAAGAATCTGACGGTTACACTTCAAAGTGCAGCAGACAGAGGTCTGAACTGAGCTCGAGCTCAACATTCTATGCTCTGCATAGAATTTAACTCTTTCCTCTCCAGAGCAGTTCAAGTGCTGTGGCTAACTGCAATAAGTCAGAATACAGCAAGACTTCATGTTGTTGGAAAAGAAACCATAACAACAACAGGTTTGTCATGGGATATGGACAGCTGGATTACAGTGGCCATTAGGTTCTAGTAGGGGTGGTAGGGTGGGAGTTCAGAATATAGTAAGATTCCCTTGGAAGAAACAAGATTATTATGGTAAGTAATTTTTTCTTCAAACCCCAGGAAATCTTACCGTATTCTGACAAAATGCAGACTACCCAAGCAGTACCTATGATGGTGGGAATAGAACCTATTTGGGAAACAGGCTCTGCGGTACTGCTGTGCCAAACCTGGCATCACTTCTGGCCTGGATATCCAAGCAGTAATGCTTGGTAAATGTGTTGACAGTCTTCCAGGTAGCTGCTTTGCAGATTTCCAACAGGGGAATATCCCTGGCAGCTGCCATGGAGGCAGTTGTTCCCCTGGTAGAGTGGGCCCTGAGGCCAGTAGGGGGCTCTTTGCCCACCTTCCTGTAGCAAAACTGAATACAAGCCACAATCCAGCATGCAATGGACCTCTTAGTGGCTGGTTTTCCTTTCCCTACTTCTCCATAGGTCAGGAAGAAAAAATTGCTTACCACAGTAATCTTGTTTCTTCCAGGAGATACGCCAATATTCATAACTCTTATGCAGTATGCCTTTAAGCCAGATCTGCCCGGAGATGGAACGTTATGCTAATGATGGAATCATTGGCTCGTGCCACTTTTTCAAATGCTGCCACTTATCAACTGCCTACATTCTAACCCTCAGATTTTGTGGACACCTTACTAGACAAGGTCTGAGAGGAATTTAATGATTGTCTGTAATAACAATAACAAAAACACCCAGAGAAAAACCTCCAACTGGAAGGAAAGACATTAACAAAACACCCCCTAATGTCAGAATCACCTGAAGAGGGGAAAAAACATTGAAACCCAGTTCCAATATAAAAGCCAGAGTGTGGCACACATACCCCTGGTATTACAGCATGGAGTGCAGAGGCCACTGGTTCTAGCAGGGGAAGCAGGGTACGAGAGTTATGAATATTGGAGTATCCCCAGGAAGAAACAAGATTACTGTGGTAATTTTTTTCTTCTCACCCCAGGAATACTCTAATATTCCTAATTCTTATGCAGACTAAGAAGTACCTTTGGAGGTGGGCACAGAACCTATTTTGGAAATAGGCTCTGCAAGACAGCTGTGCCAAACCCAGCATCACCCCTAGTCTGTGTATCCAGGCATTAATGTTTGGTAAAGGTGTGCACTGTCCTCCAGGTAGCTGTTTTGCAGACGTCCACCAAAGGAACATCCCTGGAAGCTGCTACAGTAGCAGCTGTATCCCTTGTGGAATTGGCTCTCAGCCCTGCTGGGGCCTCCTTCCCAGCTTTTGACTAGCAAAACTGAATACACTACTATCCAGCAAGAAATGGATCTCTTAGATGCTAGATTTCCTTTTCCCACATCCCCATAAGTCAGGAACAGTTGCTTCCTGTCCTATGTGCCGTGGGGACACTCATGTAGCAGCTAAGAGCTCTCTTGACATCAAGAATGTGTAGTCTACACTCACCAGAGCTGGAACGCTCAGTAAAGAAATCAGGTAAGGAGACAGACTGGTTCAAATGAAAGTCCGAGACCACCTCTGGATGAAATTTCTGTTAATTTGCAGGACCACTTTGTCCCTGTGAAATGAAATGTAATCCTGTTCCACACAGACAGCCTAGAGCTCACTGATCCTTCTAGCAGAAGTGACTGCCACTAGGAAAACTGTTTTCCATGTGCCATATTTCAACAGAGCTGAAGACATGGGCTCAAGGGGGGGGGGGGGCATGAGTTTTGCAATACAGACATTCAAGTCTCAAGCTGGCACCGGTTCCCTGTTAGGGGGGTGCAGATGGGCCAAACCTTTAAAGAACAATTTAAAGATAGAATTTGATGCCATAGAGGCATTCTTCCCAACTGAAGTGTAAGCAGACACTGAAGCTAGATGAACTTTTAAAGTAGTGGGCTACAGGCCCAATGAATGCAAATGAGTACGGTAATCCGGCACAGCTGGAACCACTGCCTGAGCTGGCACCATATTCCTGGTGGAACACCAGATAGACAACCTTTTCCATTTAGAGGCGTAGGTTTTCTTGGTGGATGGTTTCCTATACTCCCTTAAAATATCCAGAACACTGTCAGAGAGATGCAGAGCTGCATACTCTAGGTCCTCAAGAGCCATGCTTTGAGTCTGAGTGACTTGAGGTTCAGGTAGAGGAGTCTCCCTTGGTTGGAGGTTAGCAGGTTGTGCCTCAGAGGAAGGTGTATTGGTTCAGTCGCAGACATGGAGAGCAGCAGAGAGTACCATGGCTGCCTGGCCCAATCTGGAGCTATCAGGATCATTGTGGCTGACTGGGACCTGAGCTTGAGTAGCACCCTGTACACCAGAGGGAATGGAGGGAATGCATACAGATAACTTCTTGACCAGTCCAAGACCAGAGCATCCAGGGGGACTGTTCTCCGAACTGGGGGTCTGCAACAATACTGTGGCAGGTGGTGACTTTCGTGGGATGCAAAGTGATCTATCTCTGGGGTGCCCCACCTTTTGAAAATCACTTCCACCACCTGTTTAAGGTCAATTTGTGGTGGGCCTGGTTGCTCTGACTCAGGGCATCTGCTGGGGTACTGTCTTTGCCTGGCAGATGAATGGCCTGAAGGGAAGCTCCTAGAGAGTAGACCAGAGTCCAAATTTGCATAGCTTCTGTGCAGAGAGGATCCAACCTTGTTCCTCCCTGCTTGTTTATGTAATAAATAGTGGTGGTATTGTCTGTTCTGACCTGTACCACCCTTCCCTGAACTAGTGGTGTGAAGGCTTGGAGTGCCAGGAACACAGCTCTGAGCTCCAGGTTTAGTTGCTGGAGTGACTCTGCACTGCACCAAGTACCATGAGTAGTGTGATCTCCTAGGTTGGCACCCCACCCTAGTAGTGAGGCATCTGTTGTGAGAATCACTGACAGAGGCTCCTTTTGAAAGGGAACACCCTGTCTGAGGTTGTCTTCCTCTTTCCACCACTGAAGGGCCATGAGTAACATTTTTGTTAATGAGACCAGCTTTGAGAAAGAATCCCTTTTTTGACACCAATGAGCTCTTAGGTGGAATTGGATGTATCTCATCTGAAACCTGGAACCTAGAACTGTGCCAGTGGCTGCTGCCATGTGGACCAGTTACTGCTGAAACTGTCTTGCAGTTTTTGGTTTGTTCAGGCTGAAAGAGCCTGCCATCTGTAGAATGCTGTTTACCTTGTCCAGAGGTAGGTAAGCTCTGCCCTCCTGGGTATTTAACTCTGCTCCTATGAATTGCAGCACTGGTGCAGGGAGAAGGACTGACTTTTTGAGATTTAACAGGAAACCCAGAGACTCCAAGAGTCCTTGGGTGAGCTGCAAAAGTTCCTCTACCTGCTGTGGTGATTTTCCCACCACTAACCAGTGGACCAGATAGGGGAACACTGTGACACCTTGCCTTCGCAGTGTGCCACAACCACTGCCAGGCACTTTGTGAACACTCTTGGAGCGGAAGTGAGGCTGAATGGCAGGGCTGAAAACTGGTAATGACCTGATATGAGTCTGGACCTGAGGTACTTTCTGTGAAACTCCCTTGTGGGGATGTGGAAATCAGCATCTTTTAGGTCCAGAGATGTCAGCCAATCTCCTTTTTGCAGAGCTGGCAGAATCAGTGACAAAGTTACCATTTTGAACTTTGGTTTTATTAGGTGACGGTTTAGCACCCTTCAGTCTAGGATAGGCAGCCACTCCCCATTCTTCTTTGTTATGAGGAAGTATCTTGAATAAAACCCTTTTCCCTTTTGCTGTGGAGGAACAGGTTCCACTGCTTTTGACAACAGGTTTTGAACCTCCTTTTCCAATAACTTTCTTTCCACATTGGAAGCTATTTGAACACTCTTGTTCTTAGAGAGGGAAGGGATTTGAAGCTTAGGGACAATCCCTGACTCACTACTTCCAGAACCTACTTGTCTGTGGTGATCTGTTTCCAAGCCTGGAAATAGTGAGTCAGTCTGCCCCCCACTGGAAGTAGGGAGGTGGTCTGGGAGGACAAGTCAGGGGTCCTGCTTTGCCTGAGGCTGGGACTGGGAACCACACCTGGAACCCCTTCTGCCATTGCCTATGAAGTATCCTTGCTGGGGGTACTGTTGCACTTGGGGTACAGCCATGGCCTGATAAAAAGGCCTGGAGTGAAACTGTCTGCCCTGCCTTCCCTTCTATATGATCTTGTGGACGGGGAAGCCTTCTCTTTGGCAGAGTTCTTTCTTCATGAAGGCTGCTGTGCGAGTTCTGAAGAGGGTTACCCTTTACTGGGAAATCCAGAGCCTTATTCGGAGTGTCTTGAGTAAGGTTTGTGGCTCTTAACCAGGCAAACCTTCTCTGGGCAATTGTACTGGCCATCCACCTGACAGCAGTGTCAATGGTGTCTGCTGATATCTGAAACTGATATTTGGCAGCTTCCAAGCCAAATCTAATAGTCTCAGCAAGGTCTGCTGAAAGACTGGAAGGAGCCTTGTCTGCCATAGCCATGACAGACTGCCAGAGGAACTTTTGGTACTGGGCTGCACAGGCTTGGAAATTAGCCTGCCCTATGGCCAAAGAATCTGATAAATAGCCCTTTTTGGTCATGCTGTCTATTTTTCTCGACTCCTTCTCTGGAGGGTGAGAAGCAAGACGTACTTTTGCCTTGTCACAGGCTGTAGCTTGTACCACCCCCTGGTGGTCAGGGTGGGAAAATAAAATGTCAGCCCCTTCCCTGTCAAGTTGGTACTTTTTGTCCAGCCTTTTATCCAAAAGGTGGGACAGACCCAGTTGTTTGGAGGAGTTCTATTGCATCCCTTTTAAAAAACGTATTTATTGGGAACAATAACTTTCTGGTGGGTGTCAACCCCATCATTTTTAGGCACTCTGCCTCCTCCTCATCCTCTATCACCTTAGTGGTAGAGATATCCAGTACATCTATCATTTTCCTAACAAAGGAAAAATGAGATGAATAGTCTTCTGACGACCTGGGAGGAGAGCCAAACTCCTGCTCTGGAAAGACTTCAGGCTCTATAGGCTCCCCTTCATCCTCTTCCTCATATTCCCCATAATCTTCCCTTGCCTCATGCAGAGAGAACTGGGTAGACTCAGCAGGAGTCTGGACTGTAGACTACTGTCCGGCAGGCAGCAGACCCTGCAAGGCTTGCAAGACCTTAAATGCCTGTGCAATCTCCAGAGGAGTAGGCATGTTTACAGGCACAGAAGTCCCCATAGGCTGAACAGCAGGGCGTTCAGTGTGTTTTGTCTTCTTGGTCTTTTTCACGTGAACCAGAGAGCTAGCCAGTTCAGCAGGCCTTTTTGATGCGATGACCACTGTACCTGTATCAGGGGTAGAAATTGTGTCTTCTGTGGTTTCACCCACAGCCACTGAGGGTGTTGGCTGGTCAGAGCCAGAGGAACCCTTAGGTGGAGGTAACTTCTTTTTAAGCCTTTCCAAATGTTTTTCATGCATTTTTTCTGGAAAGGTTTCACTGATTTCACAGTCTGTCTTTAAATGACCATAACCAAGGCAAACAACACAGAAGTATGTTTATCTGCCTTTGCAAACACTTCTCCACACTCTGTGCAATTTCTGAAACTGGGTTCACCGGTCTTTTTCTTAGGTTTTTCAGACATTTTAAACAAAAGAACCCAAAATTCGCAACCACAATTAAATGAATTTTTTTTTTTTTTTTAAAACAAATCTATTGGTTGTGGTCAGTTCAGGAACCGATCAGGGAAACAATCAGAACCGGGATTAGCGGTTCAGTAACCGATATTAGCGGTTACCAAAAACAACATTTAAATAAACAATTTATCACAAATAAAGGAGTTTTAGTCAGAAAAAAACTCTGCTAAGACTAAAAAACCTCGGTTCCCCACTGGTTATACCGAACCAGGAGAAACCAAGAAAAATAAGCAATTTAACTAAAATATAGCTAACGGTTTACTACAAACAAAAGATAAGGGCAGCAAATGAAAATAAAATAGAGAATAATATATGGGGTGGCCTGTGTGATTTTACACACCCGAGTTGTGGGATGCTACATAAACCCGGTGAAGCCCGGTTGTAACATCCACAGCAGTATTAATGTCATCGAGCTTTCCTAACTACCCGTATTTTATTTTTCATAATTGCTGGCGTGCGCTTTTTTGCCTCAGCAATTATAGAAAATAAAACAAAGAAAATGCAGAAAGCAAATTCAGCAGCCATGGAGCAGTCCGGTTTCTGTGCAGTCCCCAAGTTACAGTACATTTATTTGAGGGATAAAGAAATGGACTTTTCATTTAAAATTTTGATTAGATGCATTTTTTATGTTAAAATCGAAACTAACTGCCCAGCAGCAGTTGTGGTGAGCTGGCGTATGATTGCTGAGATGGCTCCCCAGAGCGTGCCAAGTTTCTGTTTTTTTTGTTTTGTTTTATTGCAGGGTCAGAGGGAGAGTTTTTTTTTTCATGAAAAGCAACTTACCGCCAAGATCGAGGGTCGAAGTCTGTGGGGACACCCGGAGCTGCGAGAGCATGAATCACTCAGTTGTTTTATTCACTCTGCGGTTGTTTGTGTCTCGCGCTGTGCTCTAAAGCACAGTGGCACGTGTTTGACGTTATAACTGGCTGAGGTAGTTATAACGGCAAATTATAACTCGATTTTTGTATGCAAAAAAATTGTGGCCAGTAATTATATAATTATATGTATTTTTTAAAGTTTCACAGCGAGATGATGAGGTATCTAGTCTTGAAAGGCGGAGAGAGAAGTCTGTGGGTTAGAATGTAGGCAGCTGATAGGTGGCAGCATTTGAAAAACTGGCACGAGCCAATGATTTCATCATTAGCATAACATTCCATCTCCGGATAGATCTGGCTTAAAGGCATACTGCATAAGAGTTAGGAATATTGGAGTAATCCTGGGGTGAAAAGAGCCGAGTATTGACCTGCCTAAGGTCCTTTGTGTGGTCCAGATAGTAGCTGATAGACCTTTTATTATCAAGGTTATGCAGTCTACGCTCACCTGAAGTGGAATGGTCAGTAAAAAAGACAGGCAGTGTAATGGACTGGTTAAGTTGGAAGTCAGATACCACCTTGGGAAGAAACGTCCTATTGGTCCTGAGGACTACCTTGTTCCTATGGAGTGCAACGTAGTTGGTCACTGTGGAAAGGGCCTGTAGCTCACTTATCCTCCTGACTGAGGTGATTGCTACCAGAAACACTGTTTTCCAAGTCACATACTTGAGCTCTGCTGAAGACATGGGCTCAAAGGGTGGCTGCATAAGCCGTGCAAATAATGCATATACTGAGATCTCAAGCTGGGGTTGGCTCCCTGTGTGGAGAATGCAAGTGCAACAATCCTTTGAAAAACTTTCTGAATACTGGATTTGAAGCCAGAGATGAGCCATTGCCTGCTGATAGGTAAGCAAAGACAGCTTCCAAATGCACCTTAAGGGTGGATGGTCATGAGCCAAGGGACTGGAGGTGTGTCAGACAGTCTAAGACGACTGGCAAACCTGCCTGGTTGAGGTCTATATCCTTGTTCTGACACCAGATGGAGAATCTTTTCCAGTTGGATGTGCAGGTCTTCCTGGTAGAGGGTTTTCTAGAGACCCTGAGCACCTCCAAAACCTCTTCGGAGAGGTGCAAGCTGGCATACTCTAGGTCCTCAAGAGCCAGGTCCTGAGCTTGAGGGGCTGGAGGTTGGGGTAAAGGATCCTACCCTGAGAGGAAGTCAGTAGGTTGTGCCTCCTGGGGAGGCCGAGTTGTCTGGCTACTGACAGGGACAGAAGCAGTGAATACCACGGCTGCCTGGCCCAATCTGGAGCAATAAGGATCACTGTTGCCTGCTGGGTCCTGAGCTTGTTCAGTACTCTCAGCAACAAAGGGAATGGAGGGAAGGCATATAGAAACTTCCCTGTCCAGTCCGGCAGCAGTTCATCCACTGGCACTGTGCCTACCACAGGTGACCTGCAGCAGAACTGTGGCAGCTGATGGTTGTCCAGGGCTGCATAGAGATCCACTTCTGGAGTGCCCCACCTCCTGAAAAAAATTTGCAGGACCTGCCTGTTGAGTGACCACTCATGGTATTTTTGATTGATCCTGCTGAGCGCATCTGCTAGGACATTGTCCTTTCCTGGGAGACGGACTGCTAACAGACAGATTCTGAAAGAGTAAGCCAAATTCCAGATTCTCATGGCCTCTGTGCACAGTGGGGTTCACCTTGTGCTCCCCATGCTTGTTTATATAGTACATGGTGGTAGTATTGTCTGTCCTGACCTGCACCACCTTGCCCTGGAGTATTGTGGCAAAGGACTGAATGCCCAGAACTGCCCTGAGCTCTAGTAGGTTGATGTGCAACAGTGACTCCTGCTGAAGCCATGTCCCATGAGCAGTGTGCTCCCCTAGGTGGGCACTCCACCCTAGGAGGGAAGCATCTGTTGTTAGCACTACTGTTGGGGGCTGTTGTAGGAATGGTACACCTTCCCTGAGGTTGCCCCTTTCTTGCCACCATAGGAGTGCCTGGATGAGAGATCCTGTGACTGGCACCAGCTTTGACAGGGAGTCCCTTTTTTGGAACCAGTGGGATCTGAGATGAAACTGAATGTCTCTTATCTGGAACCTGGATCCTGGCACCATTGCTGCTGATGCTGCCATGTGACCCAACAGTTGTAAGAAGTGCCTTGCTGGCCTGGGGTGTGTGTAGCCGCAAGAAGCTGGCTATCTGCACCAGGCTGTCCACTCTTCCTTGAGGGAGGAATGGCTTTCCCTGCAGAGTATCCAATTCCGCTCCTATGAACTCTAGGAACTGGACTGGTTCCAATATGGACTTTTTTAGATTCACCAGGAACCCTAGTGACAACAGGGTATCCTATGAGACTAGCAGAGTGTCCCTGACCTGCTGAGGTGAGTGGCCTATGACAAGCCAGTCGTCCAGGTAGGAAAACACTGTTACCCGTTTTCTCCTTAGGTGTGTCACAATCACTGGCAAGCATTTGTGAACACCCTTGGGGCCAAAGTCAGGCCAAGGAGTAGAACCCTGAACTGGCTATGACCTGATGGCAATCTGAACCCGAGGTACTTTCTGTGTGATTGCCTGATAGGGATGTGAAAGTAAGTGTTCTTGAGGTCTAGAGATACCAACAGATCTCCTTGTCTTAATGTTAGGAGAATGGTCGTCAGAGTCACCATCTTGAACTTTGGTTTTGTGAGATGCCTGTTTAAGTGTCTGAGATCCAGTACGGGTTGCCACTCCCCAGTTTTCTTTACTGTGAGGAAGTACCTTGAGCACAAACCTTTCCCTCTTTGTGTCAGAGGGCAGATTCTAGTGCCCTTTGCAATACAAGGTTGATCACTTCCTCCTCCAACAGGGCAGTTTCTGATAAGGTACCAGGTCTGAACACTCTTGCCCTCAGCCTGGGCATAACCTTGAAGCTGAGAGCCAGAACCTGGCTCACTACCTCCAGGACCCACATGTCTGCGGTGATGATTTGCCAAGCCTGGAGATAGTGGGCCAGCCTGCCCCCTACTGGAGATGGGGAGGCGACCCTGGCAGGCACATCAGGGGTTCGGTTTTGCCTGTGCAGCAGGCCATGGGCTGGGGCCAATAAGACTACTGCCCTTCCTGCCCCTGCTTCTGAAATCCCCCTCTGCTGCTGATAGGCTGGGAAGGCCTGAGGCTAGAAAAATGGTCTGTACTGGGGTCTACCCCTATCAACTCTACTCTGGTGTCTGTAGGGTGCAGACACCTTTTCTTTGGCAGCTGTACCTTTGTAAGCTGCCTTGTGCATATCCATTTTCTTCATGTGAGCTTCTGTTTGCTCTCCAAAGAGAGATGTGGGCTCACAAAGGAAGTCCAAGACTTTTGTCTGGGTATCCTGGGACAAATTAGAAATCCTGAGCCAGGAAGACCTTCCGAGAGACACTGAAGTGGACATCTGCCTAGCTGCAGTGTCACTGGCATCCACTGCCATACTAAATTGATACTTAGAAGCTTCTATGTCTCGTTTGGCAGTCTTTGTCAGGTCTGATGACATGGGGGAGGGGAACAGCCTTGGCAATTTCCAATACAGTGTTCCAGAGATTTCTCTGGTACCTGGAAACATAGGCCGTATACGAAGCCTGCCTAATGGCCAGAGAAGATCACCTCTCGAAAGGGGGAGGTCATCCTGCCATTGAATAGCTCACTGGTGAGGCCACACTTGGAATACTGTGTACAGTACTGGTGCCCATACCACAAAAAGGATGTGAGATTACTGGAGGGGGTGCAGTGTATGGCTATAAAAATAATCAAGGGACTAGGGGAGTTGCCATACGAGGAAAGGTTGAAAGAGCTCAACATGTAATCACTGGAAGACAGAAGGGTAAGAGGGAACATGCTAGAGACCTTGAAGTACTTGAAAGACATAAAGTCAGGGAGGGAGGGAGGATTGTCCCGCTTAAAGGGGGGGGAAGGGTCACTAGGGGGTACAGTCTGAAGTTGGAAGGGGAAGGTTTACGAGGGAGATGAGGAGGCACTACTTCACAGAGAGAGGTGTCAGGTTGGAACGCACTGCCGGAGGAGTTAATTGCTCAAAGGACAGGGGATAGCTTTAAGCGGGGATGAGACAGAGTTAAGGGCAGGGTTAATACAGACAAAAACCATAGTCCTCATCCTCCTCCTCTTCCTCCTCCTCATTCTCATCATAACATTCCAGACCTCGCTCAAAAGAACTGGGAACCGGTGTGAGGTGAGGGACTGTTCACTGGACCGGAACCGGTGTGCTGGATTGCAGTGTCTGTATTATTTTTATAGCGTTAGCAATCTTCAGCGATTGGAACCAACGATTTTGTCAGTTGTGGTTCCGGCGCTGAGTGTTTTTCCTTCTTTTTTCATTTGGTTGTGTTAGCTGGTTCAGCAACCTGTTTCTTCCCGGAGGAAGTTTCGCCCTTGTCAGAGGGCTGTTCCTCTGGCTCCTTAGTGTGAGGAGGAGCCACTTTGTTCGAGGCTGGGTCAGCAGCCTTATCGGACATTTTTTCCCTCAGTCGGTTAAGCTGCCTGTCAAGCATGAACTGGGGAAAATTCTTACAGATCTCACAGCCTGCTTTCAGGTGGTCAAACCCTAGGCAGACAACACAAACCAAGCGAGGATCTGCTTTAGCAAACGGTTCCCAGCATTCGGTACAATGCTGGAAACCTGTAGGACTGTTTCTTTTCTTGGGAGTCTGAGACATATTTAATGACCCTAAAAGCGGGTTAAGTAGATTTAACTCCAAGAAAAGAAGGGGCGCTTTCCAGGATCTTCCTCTTTTTTTTGGGGTTGGTTCAGTGACCAAAACAACAACAGCTGAGGGTTAGCTCGGTAAAAACAATGCCCAAGATGCCCGGTCACCAGAGAAATCAGAATCAAACAATATATAAACCAAATTACTTTTTTATAGAATAAGGGAAGTCCGGTTCCTTCCCAGTTGGAAAAAAATGTCAAGGAACCGAAAAATATACTGGAAATAAGCTAATCTAAATTAGTCTACCTGTAAACCAAGGACAGTGCTTCAAAAAATGGAAAGAAATAAATGGTACTTAGAAAACTGATGAAAACAAATATTCTTGAAGAAAGTGAAGGAGAGCTCTCTGGCAATGTCTTACTGAGGCAAGTGGAGTAAAGACTCTGACGGTTGCAGGAAGTACAACTAAGGACAGTGGTTTGAAAACCGGGCTCGAGCCTAGCACTCCGCCATTTGCACAGGTTACATAAACCATTTCGGCTCTGGGGCTGTCCTATGGTGAGACATACTGCATTTTGTCAGAATACAGTAAGATTTCCTGGGGTTTGATCCTTTATTTTAAAAAAAAAAAAGTGAGTGTTTAAATGTAAAAGCATAGGTTAGCACTGGTCGACCAGGTAGTAACAGTACCATAAGTAATTGTAGCTGCAGTAACGAAAAAATGTTTCACTTAGTAAAGGTGCACCTTCTAGTCATTTAATCAGCTGTTTATTCTACCGTTATTTACTGCCTTGCAGCTTGTAGTTGATGAACACCTGTCTCTGTGACCATTGCCATACTTCCTGTTAAATAAATTCCTTGCTTCATTTTGACCTCTTAGTACAACTCTTGCCTTTTCATGCCAGATGCCTCCAACTACCCACCTAGGAACCTACAGCGTCCCCTCGCCACAACACCTGCTTGAAGTGGCACTCACGCCTGTAAGGTACCGACTCATCTGGGCACCAACATGTGCAATCTAAGTTTGAAACTCCAGGAGTTTATAAAAGCATCACACACAGAGGATATGTATAAAATGAGAGTTTTACAAACCTCCTTTTGTTTTATATAATTCCTGTGTGCTGTTGTTTTCACCCAGAGGATCTGAGTTTTAACTCATTTTCACCTGGGTAGCCATTCTGCGTCACATTAAGTAATGGATGGTTCTGACTTAATGCAGAGCCGTTGGAAGTAATGTTAACAGTGGCCACCCTGGCAGTATAGCCTAGAGGTTAGAGTAACAAGCTGCGAATGAGCTTGGTACATCCAGCAGACAGACCTGGGTTTGATTCCTACAGCCTCAACCTGCATACTGTGTGACTCTGAGCAAGTCACTTAACCTCACCAGTGTTCCCGGGTCACACCTGAAAAGAGACATCTTTGCCTAGTGAGCCTTACCCGGTTACCAAAACAAACAAAAAAAACCTCTGGCCACTAGATGGTGCTGATGTGCATACTGTTAAGCTAGTGGAGATCGTTTTGTTTGCTCCTTCAGTCTCGCTTTACTTTTTGTGCATTTGCCTTTAGTTATTTCGGTTTTTGCTTTGTTTTTAGTTATAAACTCATTAATTAGGGTCTCAGTAGTTTGACTGGCAAAGTGGAGGGCACAGCTGCATGGCAGTGCTACTGACAGTGAGACAATGGGCTGAGGTACGACTTTACAGAGCCCCAAAAGGCACTTTCACTGGGGGGTTGCGCGATCCAAAAAAAACAGAGCGTCTTTTATGACTGTTAGGAAATGCCTTTTTCTTTGCTCCTTCTGGCTTCCTGGCCACCACTCCTTCAGGCCAGCCTAGACACTCCCCCCCGTCCTCTCTACATCAGATCGCAGCCACCACAGGGGTAGCCCAGTGTCACCCTTTGCCGGATAGGTCCCTCTCCTCTGAGGGGGAGGTACTGGGGGGGGGGGGACAACCAGTGCACTCTTTGTTTGGTCCCTGGGTGTTGTTAACTGGCACTTAGGTTAATATCCCAGTATGACACTGTAGTACAGCATGAGAGGGGTGCTGCACTTCTGAGGTGCTGTCTTTCAGATGAGATGTTAAACCAAGGTCCCATCTGCCTGGACTGGTGGTAGTTCAGGTGGATGTTAAAGATCCCATGGCACTTATCGAAAAGAGTAGGAGAATTTCCCCGGTGTCCTGGCCAAATTTCCCTCATTCACTAAAAATACCAATAACAGCTTAATCCGGTTCAAGGTCAGTTGGAATTCATCTGTATCCCCCCTTCCCTGGGTCGTGCCTGAAAATAGGCAGGATTTGTCTAGTGCACTTACCTGGTCAACAAAAACTAAACAATAATAAATAAATAAGGTGGACTGGAGATCGCGGCTTCCATGGCGTCGGGGCCAGCAGCCATCAGCCGGCCAGTCGGGAAGCTTGATTCTCATTTTCTCCCCGGGGCGTGGTGTGCCACAGACATCAAGGCAAACGCTGACATCCACCACACCCCTGCGTTAAGTGTGCTCCCCAAAGGTGCTGCGTTCCCTCTCCGCCAGGAGTCAGTACTCAGCGAGTCACATCTTCCTCCCCAGGTGAAGCGAGCAATAGTCAGGCACTTTCAGGCCTTCTCCCCAGGCAGCAATCCAGGCCGGGTCCATTCCCAAACCCGGGTCGCCAGCGTCGCAAGTGGAAATCCAACCACTGCGCCGACGGGCCAGCCATCAGGAAATGTCTTTTGAGTGTGCAGTACTGAGGTGAAGAAACTGTTTTGCAGCAGTGAGGTGAAGAAACCTTTTTTTTTATTTAAAGTGTAGAGTTAGACAGAGAAGCAACTCTACGTGCACAAAATGGTTTATGGAGAAGCACTGTGCACATGGCTACAAGTGAGGGAAACCTAGTGTGTGAATGCCATTACAACCAGCTGATTATAACAGCAAATTATATCTAGGTTTCCCAATTGGAAAAAACAATACCCAGTCATATACTACTTACATCCCATATATTCTTTTCATAATTGAGTATTCCCAAGATTTCTTTTCATTGTACTTCATGTTTTTATTGTCTTCACTGTGAAGTCATTTTTCCAATACAACGTGTATAAAGAATGCTATATAAAAATAAACGGCACTGTACTATAATGTGTATTGAATGTAACAGTATCTGCACTGGATATGCATTTGTTGTAAGTTAAAAAATGCAAGGATCCAAACACCACACATTTGTTTACTGGTGATGGTCACAACATAGCCAGAGAACCAAAAATGTTCCAGCTACTGCATTTATCATTTTTACAGAAGCCAAAAAAACAACATTTATTTCCAAGTTCCATAATCTTGTGATAATGGCTATGCATGCTTTTGCTATGGGAGACGTGACAAGTTCATACACTATTACGGCAAAGTGTATACATAGAAACATAGAAGTTGATGGCAGATAAGGACCACTAGGCCCACCCAGTCTGCTCATTTTCTCTACCTCTAGCAAAAACTATAGACCATACTTGATCTCCGGCTTTGTTCTCTTTCCTGTCACCAGGGTTCCCCTATGCTTATCCCAAGCATTTTTTGAATCCCCTATCGAATTTCCCCCCACCACCTCTGTTGGTAGGCTGTTCCATGCATCTACCACCCTTTCTGTGAAGAAATACTTCCTCACGTTACCCCTTAGCCTACCCCCTTTAAAGTCTCATGTCATGTCCCCTAGTTCTATAATATCTCTGTCTGAAAAATGCTACCCTTCAGTACCTTATTTATGCCCCTGAGATACTTGAAGGTCTCTATCTATACCCCCCCCTCTCCTCCAGGGTATACATATTGAGGTTCTCTAGTCTCTCCTCATATGACTTTTGTGCAGGCCCTGCACCATTTTTGGTGCCCTTCTCTGAACCACCTCTACCCTATGTCCTTATGGAGATGCGGTCTCCAGAATTGGACACAGTACTCCAGATGAAGTCTCACTAATGATTTGTACAGAGGCATCACCACCTCCTTTCTTCTGCTGGTGATACATCTCCCTATGCACCCCAGTATCCCACTGGCTCTCCCCACAGACTTGGTACATTGTCTGACCACATTTAGGTCATCTGATATGATTACTCCCAGATATCTTTCCTGTTTGGTGGCCATCAGTATCTCCTCTCCCCATCAAGTTAGCCTCCCCTGGGTTCCTGTGTCCCAACTATATGATTCTGCACTTCTCTGCACTGAATCTTAGCTGCCACACTCTTGACCATTCCTCTAGTTTAACTAGGACCCTTCTCATTTTTTTCTACCCTCCTGGAGTGTCTACTGTCATCTTCAAAGAGGCATACCTTTCCTTCCAGCCCCTCCTCAATGTCACTTATGAAGACATTCAATAGGACTAGCCCCAGAACTGATCCCTGTGACATCCCATTTGTCACCCTACTTTCTTCGGATTGAGCTACATTTACCACCATCCTCTGTGTTCTATCCCTCAACCAATTTCTAACCCAGTTTACCACTTTGGGATCCACTCCCAGGCTGCCCAGCTTGTTTACAAACTTCCTATGTGAAACGGTGTCAAAGGCCTTGCTGAAATCCAGGTACGTCACATCCACTGCTCCTCCTCCCTTCCGATCCACTTCCCAGGTCACCCAGTCAAAGAAATCTATCAGATTTGTTTGACATGACCTTCCCGGTGTGAATCCATCCTGCCTCGGATCTTATGCTCCACTGGATTCAAGATGTTTCAAAATCCTTTCTTTTAGCAGTGATTCCATTATTTTTTCCACCACCGAGGTCAGGCTGACTGGTCTATAGTTTCCAACCTCCTCTCGGTTCCCACTTTTGTTTAGTGGGACTATATCTGCTCACCTCCACTCCTCTGGAACCACTCCTGTTTCCAGCGATTCATTGAACAAGGCTGCCAGTGGTGCTGCCTGCACCCCTCTAAGCTCCTTTAATATTCTAGGGTGAATCCCATCTGGCCCCACTGCCTTGTCCACTTTCAGTTTTGCGAGTTCCTTTAGAACTCTCCCTCCTTAAATGGACTGGCATCTATCTCCTCCCTCCCTCCCTTATTGCCCCTACCACTTAGTGTGCTCCCTCACATTCCACCTCTTCTCTGCGAATACTGAAAAAACATTTGTTCAAATTGTTGCTTTTCCAAGTCTTCTGCACACCCCTTCTTCCCCCTTAAGCCTTCCAATCCCACCCTCCCCCCCCCCAAGTTCTCTTTTCACTAACATGCCTAAAAAAAAAAGTCCTGTCCTCTTTCTTTACTGCCTGGTTTGTTGTTTTGCCATTTGAGCCTTTGCACTCCTGACTGCCTTCCCAGCCTCCCTCTGCCTATCCAGATACACTACCCTGACCCCCTCCTTCTGTGTTTCCTTGTACTTCCTGAAAGCCAACATTTTTGCACTTACCTTCCAGGCCACTTCATTTGAGAACCATAGTGGTTTTCTTTTTCTCTTGCCTTTGTTTATTTGCCTAACACAAAGGTTTGTTGCCTCCACTATGGCTCCTTTTAGATGGTCCCACTGTTCCTCAACTCCCTCCTAGTCGTCCCTCTCTGTTAGGGCTTTCCTGAGACATGCCCCCAACTTTTGCAAAGTCTACCCTCCTGATGTCCAGAACCCTTGCTTTCATGTGGCTTAACTCTGCCGCTGTATCCATACTGAAGCACACTGCGATGATCGCTTGACCCCAGGTGTCCACCCACCATAACATCTGCAATTCTGTCCCCGTTGATGAGTACCAGGCACAAAATCACACCCTCGTGGGTAGGCTCTACCGCTATGCTGCCTGAGGCATGCCTCTTGCAGGGATTCCAGTATATTTATTTATTTATTAGATCATCGGTTTACAGACCTTTGAGTCATGGACTCATTTACAACGGCACTTCGTCAAGAGAGCAATGCATCACAGCAAACAAAACAGTACAGTACATAACGTTTAGATTAAAAAAGCAACCAGTGTTACAGGCATTCACTGGTGGTACACACTTGGTAATAGGTAGATCACAGTAGTCATGTAGGTACATGAGTACCACGTCAGGTAGCAACCAGAGATATTTTATTACATTAGTCAGCAGATGTTGCATGAGACCCCCAGGTATATACAGCAAAGGTAGACAGAGCAGACCCAGCCTAGGCATGAAGGTAAGGGGCAGGTGGGGGATTATGTGCAGATGCAGCAGCGAATGCTCCTGGCTGAAGCTACGGCTGGGATGCTCCAATCAACATCTGGCAGACTGAAGTCACCTACCAGCAGGATCTCCCCTTTAGTCGCCATCTTGTGGATGGCTTCCACTAGAAACTTGTCCAACTCCTCCCGTTGGACAATTAAAATATAAATTCTATCAGTTCGCAAACTAATCCATAGCAACATAAGTTTCTGCTCAAGGGGTTATGTTGTGACTTTAATTGATATTATAAATCACTTACGTGATTTTAGCCAAACAGCACACCGAGACACTGCGCCAATTAGCCCACATACAGCGGTTTCTTGTGCACGAGTACTAGGAGTGAAGAATTCTACTTCACAATCAAGGGTAAGGCAGATTTATTTAACTTTTATTTTACTTCACTTCTGGTACAAATTCATTACAAAACCAGGGAAAAAACTCCTTCACACTGTGGTGGGAACATGACCAAATTTTATGCAAAAATACACCCGAATGGTAACTGAATCAATCATCAATAGATGGCCATTTTAGGGAATTGTATAATGAACAATGATGGGTCTGGGGTTGAACCAGTAGAACAAAATGGCAAGGCTTCTAGGTTTAAAAGACCGCTGAGGTTCTCCCCTCCAGTAAGAGAGGCAATCAAGGGCAAACAGAATGCATCCAAATGGTTCTGGCAACATAAAAGGGACAGGGAGTGGGAGGATTACACTCAGAAAAGTAAGGAGGCCAGGAAAATAGTGAGGGAGGACAAGGCAGCAAACGAGCTGCAAATTGCTCATGGAGTCAAATCAGGGGAGAAAACCTTTTTCCACTACATCAGTGAAAAAAAGGAAGAAACGGGGAGGAATTGTAAGGTTAAAAAGGGGGATGAGTCTCTGGAGGACAGCGAACAAAAAAGCAAAAGGCCCTAAATGAATATTTTTGCTCAGTATTCACAAGTGAGAATCAGGGCCCACTGCCAGACAGCAGTATCAGAGCCTAGACCAGAGGGTTTCAGAGAATGTGCACTCAGGAGTTCACCACAGATAGGCTCAGGAAGGGCCTTTCAGACAACAGACCCAACAAGGCCCTTGACCCTGATGGTTTACACTTTAGAATGAGGCAGTATAGCGCAGTGGTCTAAGGCTCTGAGCTGCAAATCTGGTGACATCCAGCAGACCAGACCTGGGTTTGAATCCCACAGTTTCCACTTGCATACTGTGTGACCCTGAGCAAGTCACTTAACCTCCTTGTGCTCCCAGGTTGCTCCTGTAAAAAAGCTTCCAGCTTAGTGTGCTGCACCTGGTTAAACAACTAAATTAAAAAAAAGAGTGCTCAGGGAGCTTGCAGAAGAGCTGGCAGCGCCTCTCTTGCACCTACTCAACAAGTCACTGGAGTGTGGCTGACATGATGCTACTTCACAAGAGTGGAGACAGCGAAGATACAGGTAACTATAGGCCAGTCAACCTCACATCAGTAGTGGGTAAACTTATGGAGGCCCTTATCAAGCAAGATCTAGTGAAATACAAAACAAACTAAAGATAGAGCACACACCAAGCGTAATAAAGGCAAGAGCACAGGTCTCCACGTCAAAAATATTTATTATACAAGATAAAAAACACTACCTTGTACAATAAATATTTTTGATGTGGAAGCCTGTGCCCTTTCTTTTATTAAGGTTGGTGTGTGCTCTACCTTTAGTTTGTTTTGGATTTGAGCCTTTTGATATGGTGCACCATTATCTTAGTGCGTATTCCTTTTGTGTTCTGATCTAGTGGAATACCTCTAAGTAATTCATCTCCAGAACTACAAACAACACGAATTTGTGATGGGCAGGTCATGTCAAATGAACCATATTACATTCTTTGAAGAAGTGACCAAGGAGTTGGACATGCAGAGGACTTGCTTTACTTTGACTTCAGTAAGGCATTTTACACAGTCCCACAAAGATGCCTCTTAAAAAAGCTAGAAGACCTTGGGGTAGCAGAACAGATAGTAAAGTAAGTATGGAGTTGGCTGAGGGACAGAAAACAAAGGGTGGTAGTAAATGGGGTGAAATCTAATGAGAGGCAGGTCACTAATGGGGTGCCCCAGGGGTCAGTCCTGGGGCTGGTCCTCTTCAATGTATTCATTAGTGACATCAGCGAGGGCATAAATGGCAGTATCGCCCTGTTTGCAGACGATATGAAACTCAGCGGAAGAGCGGATAGTATGGAGGGAGTCAGGCAACTGCAGAAGGACCTTAAGAAGTTGGAAAGGTGGTCACAAATATGGCAATTAAACTTCAATGCTAGGAAGTGTAAGGTGATGTACCTGGGTAGGGCCAACCCCAAGGAAGAATACCGTCTAAACGGAGCTGAGCTCCCCTGCTGAGGAATGTGACCTGGGAGTCGTCATTAGGGACGACCTCAAGCAGCAAAGTCAGTGCAATAACGCTTAGAGCAGGGCTATCAGGGTGTTAGGATGCACTGCCAGGGGGACAGACAGCAGGGACAGGGAGGTGATACTACCACATTATCGGTCATTAGTGAGGCCTCCTCTGGAGTACTCTGTACAATTTTGGAGGCCTCACCTAAGAAAGGACATTGATAAACTAGAAGTGGTCCAGAGAAGGGCAACAAAAATGATACATGGCCTTCAGGAAATCACCTATGAAGAGAGGCTAGGGGTTCTGAAATTGTACTCGCTCAGGGTATTATTGTATGCAGCATCAGGAAAAATGGGAACTAGCCTCAGAACTCCCTATACTGCCGCAGACAAATCACGTAACCGAAAGAAGACTCAGCCACCCACACTTCTCCTAGGACTCTGCAGGAAGAAAAAATTACTTACCATAGTAATCTTCTTTCTTTCCAGTGATGCTCAGATATTCATAACTTTGTGCAGTCAGCCTGGTGGGTTGGACTGCCCGGAGAGATGGAACACATGCAAATGATGGAATTCTTTGCATGTGAGCATCTTTCAAATACTGCCTCTACCAACTGTAGTGTTCTAAGCACTTCAGATTTGTAAGAAGTCTGGAATTCAGGCATTATGAAAAAATCCGACAACTAATTAATTAAAACATTTTTTAGGATTACCCTAATAAAACAATTTACTCCAAAAAACCTCCAAGGGAGGGACTTATGAATATCTATAATAATGGTGTTCACCAGACAATGAGAAAAACTATTAAGAGAGACAGAAAACTCTGTTAAAATCTATCTAGCATAGAGAAGTGTACCCAGAAGGGTATGGCTATGTGGCACTAGCATGCGGAATGCAGAGGCTGAAGTTCTGGAAGGGGAGGATGGGAGGGAGTTATGAATATCTGAGCATCACTGGGAAGAAAGAAGATTACTATGGTAAGTAATTTTTTCTTCTAACCCCAGTAATGTTCAGAATATTCATTACTTTGTTCAGACTACCAAGCAGTACCCCCTGGAGGTGGGCACAGAACTTATTTTGGAAACAGACTTTGCAGGACTGCTGTGCCAAACCTGGCATCACTTCTGGACAGAACATCTAAGTTGTAATGCTTTGTAAAGGTGTGTACTGATTTCCAAGTAGCTGCTTTACAAATGTCCAATAATGGCACCTCCCTAGCAGCTGCAAGAGTGGCAGCTGTTCCTCTTGTTGAGTGAGCCCTCAGCCCAGCTGGGGACTCCCAACCTGCTTTAGTGTAGCAGAATTGAATACACTGGACAATGCACCAAGAAATGGATCTTTTTGAGGCTGGTTTGCTCATTCCAATACCCCCTTATGTAAGGAAAAGTTGTTTCTTGTCTTGCCTATGGCCTTTAGTAGCTGTCATGTAGTAGCTGAGAGCTCTTTTCACATCCAGACTGTGGAGCCTTCTTTCACCAGAGCTTGTATGGTCTGTGAAGAAGACAGACAGAGTGATAGATTGGTTCAGATGAAAATCTGAAACAACCTTGGGAAGGAATTGTCTGTTTGTTCTGAGGACTACCTTATCCCTGTGGAAAGAGATGTAGTCCTGCTCAACACAGAGAGCCTGAAGCTCACCGATTCTTCTTGCTGAGGTAATTGCTACCAGGAAAACTGTTTTCCAGGTAACGTACTTTAAATGGGCTATAGCCATGGGCTCAAAAGGAGCCTGAATCAATCTGGCTATACATATATTAAGATCCCACGCGGGCACTGGTGCCCTGTGAGGAGGGTGCAAATGTATCAGGCCTTTAAAATATCTTTTGAAAATGGGATCTGATACTACAGACACCTTTGTCCTAGCAGAAAGGTATGCAGATACTGCTGCAAGGTGAATCCTTAGAGGACTGGGTTGTAGACCTTGTGAATGTGAGTCAGATAATCTAACACCACTGTGACTCCTGCATCATTTGGGGCAAAGTTTCTACCCGAGCACCAGAAGGAGAATCTTTTCCACTTAGCAGAATAAGTTTTCTTAGTGGAAGGCTTCCTATAACCTTTCAAGATATTTAATGCAGCTTCAGAAAGGTTCAAGTCCGCATACTCTAATTCCTCAAGAGCCATGCCTTGAGGTGGAGGGACTTGAGATTTGGGAACAACAATGTTCCCTGATTGGAGGTCAGAAGATTGTTCCTGACAGGCAAGCTTATTGGCTTGCTCACTGACATGAAGAGCAGAAGAGAGTACCATGGCTGCCTGGGCCAGTCTAGAGCTATCAAGATCAGAGAGGCTGAGAGTGATCTGAGCTTCAGCAGTACCCTGAAAACCAGAGGAAAAGGGGGAAAGGCATAGAGAAACCTGCCTGACCAGTCCAGTACCAGGGCATCCAGAGGAACTGTGTCCTGGGCTGGTGGCCTGCAACAATACTGAGGCAACTGGTGGTTCTGGTTGGATGCGAACAAGTCTATCTCTGGAACGCCCCACCTGCTGAAAATTACCCGCACCACCTGCTTGTTCAGTGTCCATTCGTGATGGGACTGATTGATCCGACTTAGTGTGTCTGCCAAGATATTGTCCTTTCCTGGCAGATGGATGGCTTGCAGGGACACCTTTAGAGAATATGCCAGAGTCCAAATTTTCATGGCTTCTGTGCATAGGGGACCTGATCTGGTGCCACCCTGCTTGTTTATGTAATACATAGTGGTGGTATTGTCTGTTCTGACTTGTACCACATTGCCCATCACCAGTGTAGAGAAAACTTTTAGTGCCAGCTGCACTGCTCTGAGTTCCAGCAAATTTATACGCTGGAGGGACTCTGCCTCTGACCATGTACCCTGAGTTATGTGCTCTCTAGATGGGCACTCCAGCTCAGAAGGGATGCATCCGTTGTGAGGACTAGTGAAGGATCCTCCTTCTGGAAGGGGACTCCTTGCCTTAGGTTGGATTCCTTTTTCCACCACAAGAGGGCTTGTAGCAGAGGCCTTGTCATTGGAATGAGTTTTGAAAAGGGATCTTTTTTCTGACTCCAATGATTCCTGACTGAGGTGAAAATGGATGTCTCTTATGTGAAACCTGGAACCCAGCACTGTGCCTGTGGATGCAGCCATATGACCCAAGAGCTGCAGGAATTGCCTGGCTGTTTTTTGACTGTGCAACCTGAAGGAATTTGCTATGGCCTGAAAGCTTTGCACCCTGTCTAGTGGGAAAAAGGCCCTGGTCTGTAGAGTACTGATCTCTGCCCCTATGAACTGTAAAGTCTGTGCAGGGGTGAAGACACATTTTTTCTGGTTTACAGTACTATGAAGCCCAAGGACTCCAAAAGATCCTGTGTGAGCTTTAGAGAGGTTGTGACTTATTCTGGTGATTTGCCCACCACCAGCCAGTCGTCCAGGTATGGGAAGACAGTCACTCCCTGTCTTCGAAGAAATGCCACCACAGCTGCTAGGCATTTTGTAAACACCCTTGGTGCCGAGGAACGGCCGAAGGGCAGGGTTGCAAACTGATAATGAACTGATGGGAGTCTGAATCTGAGATATTTCCTGAAAGATTCTTTTACGGGGATACAGAAATAAGCGTCCTGTAAGTTCAGAGATGCCAGCCAGTCCTCTTTTTGGGTTGTTGGCAGAATCCGAGCTAAAGTTACCATTTTGAACTTTGGCTTTTTCACGTTCTTGTTTAAAGCTCTGAGATCCAAAATTGTCTGCCACTCCCCATTTTTCTTTGTTGTTAGGAATTATCTGGAGTAAAAACCTCTTACTCTCAGGGTTGTAGGGACTAGTTCTACTGCTTTGAGCTGAAGCCGCTTCTGAACCTCTGTCTCTAGCAACAGCATTTGTGCTAGGGTGGGGAGATGGAAACCCTGGGTTTTTTTTGAGAAAGAAATTTGAAGTCAGAGACAGACCTTTGCCCACTATCTCCAACACCCACTTGTCTGTGGTGATGGCTGACCAGAGGGAGAGGAAATGGGACAGTCTGCCTTCAACAGGTAGGGAGGAGGCAGCCTACATCTCAGGGGTTCTGTTTAGGCTGGGGTTGAGGTTGTGCCTGAGCCCCTCGCCTAGAGCCCCTTCTACCCCTACCCCTTGAGTAGCCTTGTGGGGGGGGTACTGCTGGTATTGGGGCATGGCTACTGGCTGGAAAAAGGGTCTTGACAAGAAAGAACAACCCCCTAGCCCTCCTTCCATAGGGCCTGGTGGATGAAGAAGCTCTGTCGCTAGCAGAGTTACTTCTATAAGTGGCCTTAAATTCATCCACCTTTTTCATATAGGCCACTGTGGACTCCCCAAAGAGTGCACTTCCTTCTAATGGAAAATCCGGGGCCTCTGACTGGGTATCCTGAGTGAGGTTTGTAGCCCTAAGCCAAGCAAACCTCTTCTGAGCCACTGTGTTAGCCATCCATCTGGCTGCAGTGCCATTTAGATCAGCAGCCATTTGGAATTGGTACTTGGCCACTTCTAGCCCAAATCTGGCAGTTTCAGCCAGGTCATCTGACAAAGGTGGGGTGGCCTTCATGGACATTGTCAATACTGACTGCCACAGGGATTTCTGATACTGGGCAGCATAAGCTTGAAAAGTAGCCTGTCTCATGGCCAATGATGCTGACAAATAGCCCTTTTTGGCCATACTGTCCAATTTTCTGGATTCTTTGTCTGGTGGGTGTGAGGACAGAGGAACTTTAGCTTTATCACAGGCAGCTTGCTGTATTACCCCTTGATGGACAGGATGGGAAAAGAGGAAGTCAGCTCCCTCCCTATCCAGCTGGTATTTTTTATCTATTCGCTTGTCAATTGGAGGAAAAAAATTTGGGGTCTGCAGGAGCTTCATAGAATCCTTCTTGAAAAATTTGTATACTGGGAGAAGGAGGGTCTTTGTGGGTGTTAGACCCATCATGTTAAGGTACTCAATCTCCTCCTCATCTCCACTTGTTCTGTTGTGGCAATATCTAAAGCATCTGCCATTTTTCTTACGGAGGAAAAATGGGAGGAAAAATCCTCAGACACCCTGGGAGGCGAGCCAAATTCCTGCTCAGGGGAAACCTCTGGAGGGATAGGTTCGTCCTCCTCATAAGGCTCCTCATCCTCTTCAAAATAGTGTTGCTCTGGAGCAGGGGGCAACACAGTAGCAGCAACCTGGGGACCCTGTGAAGGGGCAGGAGGCAGAGGGATGATGCCCTGCAGAGCCTGAATAATTTTAAACGCCTGAGCTATCTCCTGAGCCGAAGGCATGATAGGCTGCTGCGCAGAAGTCCCTGGTTTAGCGGGAGAGGGTTCTGCATGTTTGAGCTTCTTTAATTTCTTTGAGGGAACCGGAGAGTCAGCCGGTTCTTTCCCTATTTTTGCCCCTTTTTCGCCCGTATCAGGGGCAGGGGTAGTAGCACTTGTTGCTTCAACCACACTAGACTGGGGTGTCAGCTGGTCAGAGCCTGAGGGACCCCTAGGAAACTTTTTATTAAGCCTTTCAAGGCACTTTTCAACAGTTTTTTCTGGGAACATTTTACATATCTCACATTCCTGGTCCAAATGTTCAAAACCCAGACAAGCTACACATAAAGTGTGCTTGTCTTCCTTCGTAAACACATCTCCACACTTTAAACAGTTTTTAAATCCGGGCTACCCTTGTTCTCTTCTTAGGTTTCTCAGTCATGGTGAAAAGCAAGAGGAAAAACCCCAACCGCTAAATACTAAATGCTGTTGCGGTTATTTAAACAGCTTAAAAAGTTTTTTTTTTTTTTTTTTGCGGTCAGTTCCGGAACTGATAGGGAACCGAAGAAACCGAGAGAGGAGATGAAATGTGAACCAGTTCAGCAGTTCTGTAACCGATCAAAAACGGTTACAACTAAAGTTTATAAGGACCAAAAATTAGCGATAATGTGTAGGTTCTTTAGTGAGAGAACCAAAATAAAGTTAAACTAACTCGGATCCCTCACGGTTATGCCGAACCGAGAGGAACCGAGAAAAACAACTATTTAAATAATAAACTAGATGTACACTAACAATCAGTAGAGGCAGTAAAAGAAACTAAATATACTTATGGTTTTGGTGATTTTTTTCTATCTTCTTCACGCAAAAGAGGGCGACAGAGAGTCCGGGCGACCAGACTTTACTAACATACTAACATACTAAAATGCCAGCAGAATAGGCCTAATGGTCTTTCGTGTCTGCTCGTTTGGTCAGCCCCCACCCTGGGTGCTGACCTTGCTGTCCCCCTCGCCTTCTCTGGCTTCTCCCTTCCCAGTTCCGGATATTCTTGCTGCATTGGATTTTGCTTCCTGAACCCTTCCCCTGTACCTGTCCCACCCCCTCTTGAACCCCTCCACTGTCTCTGCCTCCACCAGCCCCTAGGTAGTGCATTCCATGGCTCTACCACCCCTCAGTGAAGTAGCATCCTCCTTTCTCCCTGAATCTTCCCCTCCAGCTTCCACCCGTGCCCTCTAGTGGCCCCTCCGCCTTCCTTGCAAGCACCCTCACTGTTCCTCCCCTATTTACCCTCTTCATGTACTTGAAGACCTCTATCATGTCCCCGGTCCCTTCTCTCTTCCAAAGTGTACATATTTAGCTCTTGAGCCTCTCCTCAGGTCCTGTCCCCAAGCCCCAAATCATTTTGGTTGCCCTCTCTGGACCCTCTCCAGGAGGTTAATGTCCCTCTTTAAGTCGCGGCCTCCAAAACTGCACGCAGTACTCCAGGTGCGGCCTCACCAAGCAGTTATACAGAGGAGTATCACTTCTCCTTCTGGAGGTGATCCCTAGCGATGCATCCCAGCATCCTGTTGGCCTTGGCTGCTGCCCTCCTACAAGTCTCAGAGTTGTTCATCTTGACATCCACCACCACCCCCAGGTCCCTCTCAGCCATTGAGACTTGCAGTATTCCCCCAGGGTGTACACTTGGCCTGGGTTTCTGGCCCCCAGGTGGAGTACCTTGCCTTTCCCTGCATTAAACCTCAGCTTCCACTTTCTAGACCATCTTTCCAGAGCCTCCAGGTCCCCCTGCAGGGCCACCCTCCCCTCCTCCCCATCCACCACCGCCCCCAGTTTGAGTCATCTGCAAAGAGACTCATCTCACTCTGATTCCTGTCCTTATGTCAGAATCGTGGCGTTGAACAGAAGGGCCCAAGGACTGATCCTGTGGGACCCACTAATGACCCTCCTTGGGAAGAGACTATCCCACCAACTACGACCCTCTGGGTCCGGTCCTGGAGCCAATTGCCTATCCATCGGATCATCTGGTTTCACCCCATTTCTCCTAGTTTATCCAACAGGCCCACGTGAGGAACAGAGTCAAATGCCTTGCTGAAGTCTAGAAAGAGGACATCCACTGGTCTATCCAGGTCCAAGGCACTTGTCACCCAGTCATAGAACTCCACCAGGTTTGTCTGACATGATTTCCCGGATGAATCCATGCTGTCTATCGTCCAGGCACCCTGACTTATCCAGGTCCCCCTAGCCTCTCCTTGACAATGCCCTCCATCACCTTGCCCACCACTGATGTCAGGCTGACAGGCCTGTAGTTCCCTGCCACCTCCCTTGATCCCCTTGTGGATAGGCACTACATGCGTCACCTTCGGTCTTTGGGCACCCACCCTGTCCTCAGAGAGATGGTGAAAAGCTCTGCCAGGGGTTTCGCCAGGACGCCTGCAAGTTCCTTCAGCACTCTAGGATGTAATTTATCCGGCCCGGTGCTTTCTCTGTCTTAAGGAGCTGAGGGCTTCCTCACTCTCTCTGCTGTGATTTCCACTTCCAGTACCTCTTCTCCTGCTTAGCCCTCCCCACCTGCCAGTGATGCCCCCCAGACCTGGCCGATTGGTGAGGCCCCCTCCTCATTATCTCTGTCTCCTCCCATGTATGATGCAGCATCCCCATTTTCCTGGTGAAAACTGGGGTGAAGTACTCATTTAGTACCTCAGCCTGCTCCTCTGGGTCTTGTGCCCATCTCTTCCCTGATCTAATCCTGCTAATCTGCCCCTTCACCTTCGTCTTTCCCCAATGTATCTAAAGAACCCTTTTTCCTCTCCTAATTTCCCTGGCCAGGTTCTGCTCCTTCCTTGCCTTAGCCACCCTCACCACTCTAGTGGCCCTTCTAGCCATCAGCTCATACTCCCCGATCCCTTTCACTCCTTGAGCACTTGAATTCTTATAGGCTGCTTTCTTTCCCGCACCACCTCCTGGACCTCCCTGGTCCACCAACAGGGTTTTGGGCCCCACGCATTTTCGTCTTACTCTTGCACAGGTGCTGGTAGCATCCTGCACCCTCTCCTGATGATTTCCCACCTACTATCAGCGCCATGTCTGACCCAATCCCATCCAAATGCTCCTTAAGGATCCTTCCCATTTCCTTAAAATCCACCCCCCTGAAGTCGGTTACTTCCGTCTTTGTGCAGCCTTCTACCCCTCCTAGGTCCAGGCAGAACCAGACCATGGCATGGTCACTCCCCGCCAATGGGTCCCTTACCTCCAGGCCCCCAATCTGATCACTGTCTGCCAGTACCACATCCAGTACCCGTGCCTCCCTGGTCGGTTCCCTCACCTGCTGAGTTAGGAACACGTCTTGAAAGACATCCAACAACCTCTGTTCCCTGGTCACAGAGGATGTCATAGTCTCCCAGTCAGGCGGAGAGAAAAATCTGAAGGGCTTAGAACACTACAGTTGGTAGAGGCAGTATCTGAAAGATGTTCACGTGCAAAGAATTCCATCATTTGCATGTGTTCCATCTCTCCGGGCAGTCCAACCCACCAGGCTGACTGCACAAAGTTATGAATATTCTGAGCATTACTGGGGTTAGAAACTCTTGTTCTTGCTTTTACTATGCTCAGGAAATGTTGAGCTTAATCCAGGCCCTCTGGCATCCTTGGAATCCCCAGCAGAGCTACAAAGTCTCAAGGGGCTTACATTCTCGCATGTTAATGTATGTAGCCTATTAAAAAAAATCTCTTTTGTACAGGCCTGGGTATGTCATACTGCTCCAGATGTTCTGGTGATTACGGAGTCCTGGCTCCAACCAGCGACCAGTAACAACAAAGTTAACATCCCCTCCTACTCTTTGTTCAGAGCCGACAGGCAAACCAGAGGTGGTGGGGT
Source organism: Neoceratodus forsteri (assembly GCA_016271365.2). Taxonomy (NCBI): domain Eukaryota; kingdom Metazoa; phylum Chordata; order Ceratodontiformes; family Ceratodontidae; genus Neoceratodus; species Neoceratodus forsteri. The sequence continues at coordinate 716,947,190 of CM057452.1, forward strand.
AGCTATTTACATCAAGGATAAATTCCCTGCCTCCATAATTGACTCAACCTCTGTCCCAAAAGAATTTGAAAGTTCATTAAAGATTGAAATTGCCACCAGTGCCTCATTATGTATAACAGGATGCTACAGACCCCCATCAGCTGGACTACAGTTGTTAGAACATCTTGGAAACATCCTGGGTTCGGCATCTTCAGAGTGTATCATACTAGGGGACTTCAACTTAGACTGGCTCTCCAGTGCATCCACCCCATTTAAAATGTTATGCGATTCCCTTGGGTTGTCACAGCTAATAAACAAATCTACTCGTCCTAACAAGCTCAACACTAATAACAGTACTCTCTTGGATATCATTTTAGTTAACAAACCCCATTTATTCTCCCATGCTGGCGTCTTTTTCTCTCATATTAGCGACCACTGCTTCATGGCATGTGCAACAACTACTCTTAAATCCACAACTGCACCAAAATTCTCCTTTAAAAGGTGCATACGCAACTTTGATCTCCATGGGTATATATCAGACCTAAGAGACTCCATGCGATGGCAGGACTGCTATCTAGTCAAGTCCCTGACTACGGCTTATGATATTCTCTCAGAAATTGTGCTAAGGGCTCTCAACAAATATGCTTCCATAGTAAAAGTTCGTGACAGAAACAAATCCTGTTGGTGGTTTACAGAAGACATGAAAGATGCTTCGCGGAGTAGGGATGTACTCTGGAGAACTGCTAGGAAAACTAATTTAATAAATATCTGAAATTCTTTCTGGAGGGCGAGGAACCTCTGCACCAAAATGGTCAGAGAAGCCAAAGTTAATTTCTACTGCTCTCAGCTGGAGAGTTCCTCAAGAAATGCCTCCAAATTCTGGAGGACTATCAAAGACACTGAAGGTCACACCACTGTAAATTCCCTACCTACTAAATTATTGATCGACAATACTGTCATCTCCGACAGACCGTCTATCGTCAATGCTCTCAATAATCATTTTGCTACTGCAGGGTTAGCCCTTGACTCCTCACCCGCGAATATATTCCGCCAATAACTTAGACTGGATACACAAGAAAAAAACATCCCCAGTCCATCCTTCTCTCTGCAGCCTACCTCCCTGAAAGAAGTCGAAGATCTTCTCCTTCAGCTGGACACTAGGAAAAGTGCTGGGGCCAACCTCATTGACTTGTACTTCTTAAAGGTCAGCTACCATGTCCTCACAGTCCCAATTACTCATCTCTTCAACTTATCCTTGTCCCAGGGTGACCTACCGCCCATTTGGAAAAATGCACTTGTCCCTTTGTTTAAGTCAGGAGATCCTAGTGACCTCAATAACTACAGGCCAATCTCCCTACTTCCAATCCTATCAAAGATGCTGGAGAAAATAGTGAACTCCCAGCTTCAGAAGTACCTGGAATCAGAAAAATTGCTCAACCCATTACAGTCTGGATTTAGAGAACAGCACAGTACAATCTCTGATGTAGCCAAGGTGACAAACGACTGGCAGCTTGAATTAGACAAAATAAACTTTGCGCAGTTTTCTTGGACCTAAGCAAGGCGTTCGATACCGCTGATCACAGACTGCTTCTGTCGTCCTTCCAGAACATTGGTTTGGATTCCCTATCCCTTAAATGGTTCTCCAACTACCTCTCAGAAAGACTTCAACAAGTAAAGGCAGAAGGAGAAGTTTCTCCACCAAAACCCCTATCGAGAGGTGTACCGCAAGGTTCCATTCTTGGTCCCTTGCTCTTCACCATTTATATTAGCAATGTAGATGCCCCCATCAAAGAAGCACAAATACACCTATTCGTGGATGATACGGTACTCTATACTAGTAGCCCCACACCTGAAGCGACCTGTAAAGTCCTTCAAAATCAGCTTATAAACCAGAAACTGCTCTTAAATGCAAAAGAAAACAAAGCAATGTTCCTCTCACCCCTTCAAAATGCAATAAATCCTGTAATTGCTGGGACACTCCCACAGATGCCTACCATTCTAGGTGAGCGGTTGGACTACATACCAAAGTTCAAGTACCTGGTGGTCTGGTTAGACCATAGACTTACTTTCACAGATCACTTAGAAGAACTGGCAAAGAAACTTAGACAAAGACTTGGTCTGTTCTTTAGGATTAATAATCTCCTCACAAGAGACGCTCAACTGAAACTGGTTCAAACTACCTTTCTTTCCTTATTGGATTACGCAGACTTTCTATATAGTCAGGGACCTGCAGGTACCCTAGCCAAACTCCATACGCTTTATCACAGAGCCATAAGATTTATCACAGGTCTTCCACACTCAACCCACCACTGTGCATTGTACACGGTGGTGGGATGGTCATCCCTTGCTTAGACGGCAAAAAAATGCTGCGATTTGAACATACAAAGCTATCTCAAATAAACTGCCCCAGTATATCTCTGTCTGTTTACCTCTGTGCACTCTGGGGAAGTATGCCCTGAGAAGCACCTCATATATCTACCTTTATGTTTACAAAGCAAAATCTCGTCATTGGCAGAGCAGCCATCAGCTTTGTGCTCCCTCAACTGTGGAACAAGCTGCAAAAAACTTTGAAATTAACTCACCCCATCAGCCTAGCAGCTTTTAAATCTCAATATCTACATCATAATAAGGAGTCCTGTGCCTGTCTACCCTAAATAGTGACTCCTATAAGTCCAAGAAAACTCTAATTACTACTGTTAAAAGACTGATCACATCTATAATCGACTCTTCCCTCTCCCCTTTTTCTACCCCCATATCTGTCCCTTCCACATTACTTTGACCCTGGTTCCAGCTCTAAATTCTCCATACCGTATCACTATATATCTTTTTATATTAGGTTTTATTTGTGTTCAGTGCACCTGATATGTATATTTCTTTACTTTTATGAAAAATTGTGTCCTACCCAAAACTAGTTGAATCTTCTGTTCCAAACATATACTACTGTCAATGCTATCTGCTGATACTTTTTTATACTGTATTACTGTATCTCACTTTATTCGTATTATTACTATTTTCTTGTGTTTTGCACCCCATGTATATTGTCTCTTGTTAACAAACTCAGGTCCACCTCGAAAATGAGCTTACTCAACGGTGATCGCCTGGTTAAATAAAGACTATGATTGATTGATAGAGACTAGGACGGAGAGGGGAGATATGATTGAGACCTTCAGGTTCCTTAAAGGCATTAACAAGGCACCAGAAGCGTAGCTTTTTACCAGGAACGTCAATTCTACTACAAGAGGGCATGAGTGGAAACTGAACGGTGGAGTGTTCAAGAGGGACATCAGAAAGTAGTACTTCTCAGAAAGGGGGGTGCAACCTTGGAATAGATTACCTCCCGAACTGTTGGCTGCAAAGTCAATATCAAGCTTTAAGCATGGGTGGGACAAGGATTGGGAACAAACACATGGCACTGGCAAGGGCTAGGCTATGTGTCTAGGACGACAAAACACCGGTGCACAATAGGTCCCGGGATACCTCGCTTGGGCAGACTCGATGGACAGGTCCCCTTCTGCCGTCTGCCGTCATCTTCTATGCTTCTATGTTTCTTATTATAATGGGTCCTCACTCTTGGCGGGATTTCGGCTGCAGTCTGCAAATGTAAATTGTGATATTCCGAGTGCTCGGTTTGGGTTTTTAAGCACCAGGAGCGATTTGGTTTACTAGATCTCACAGAGTATCTTGTTGGCATTGTCATGCTATGAAATTGCACTTCGGGACAGCGAGCGTTCATGGTGTGCGTTCACACCCACTATATGCTTTCGGTGGCGGGTCAGTTATCGGCGGCCCGAGTGAAAGGGGATTTTGATTTGAATTTAATAAAAACAGGTACAATGGGATATTTTTACATGTATGGGGACATTAACAAGTTTAATAAGTGTGTGCCTACAAGCTTACAGATTAAAAGTAGTCAAAAACGTAGAAGAAAAGCTGACAGTGCCCCTTTAAAGTGATACACACACAGCTTGTGAAAATGACAGAAAACATGTGAAAGGGAAATTCAAAGTATCAATGGAACAGAAACAAACCAAAGCTGCACTATAAACAGAAAACTATAGTTAAATAAGTTCAATTAATGCACTCAAGATCATAATATTGACTTGAACATGTACAATACAGATCAGCTTGATAAATAAACATATAGTAAAATGGGGAGTGCATACATATACATAGCAATCATGTCCCCACAATAAATGATGTATTAGCATCACAATAATAATGTCTGCATTAAGAACAATAAACAATGTTGTTAGCACGACACTCTAGCCACAATGAACAATGCTAGATGGCCAATCAAAGAATTTCAAAGATCAGATCAAAAATCCATGCAATTACATCTATAGGGATGGTCTGAATAAATAAAAATGTTAGGTATGTATATATATATATATATATATATATGCACGCTGTATCTGTATCTAGCATTGTTCACTGTGGCTAGAGTGTCGTACTAACAACATTGTTTATTGTTCTTAATGCAAACATTATTATTGTGATGCTAATACATCTTTTATTGTGGGGACATGATTGCCATGTATATGTATGCACTCCCTATTTAACTATCTGAGGCTCGGTCTTACCCAAGCCTCAGACTAGCTGACACTCACTGGACTGCACTGCAGTCATAAATACTTCTCTACAACAACTACTGTAAGATTGCCCCTGTAGTTACTGTATTTATTGTATTTTACCACTGTACTGCACTGTCTATGACTGTTGTAATTATCCTGTACCACATCAACCTGTTATACTTTACCAAGTATCATTCATAAGGTGTGATAGTTCCCACACTGCTGTTTATACAGTGATGTCTGCACACTGTATGCTCTGTATTGTTTTCTATGACACGGAGCCTTTGTAAAGGAGTCTCTGACTCAAAGGTATTAATTCCGATTGTATTCAATAAATAAAATAAAATACAAAAATAAATAAAAATATTCGCTAAAAATACCACCAACTGCTTAATCTGGTTCAAGGTCAGCTGGCATTCATCTGCATCCCCCTCCACGGGTTGTGCCGAAAATGGGCAAAATTTGTCTTGTGCACTTATCCGGTCAACAAAAACTAAATAAATAAATAAATTACACCTGAAATAATGTTTATTATACAGTACCTAATATTCATACAAAATTCATCCATTTCAAAATGGCGAGTACACAAGTGTGTTAAAATATATACATACACACCAGTATTCAAGGCTCTGTGATCTCCGACCATCTGAGTGTCCCCCATTACCAGCCGAGGCATATAGGTGCTGTAGAGTACTGGGAATAACACATAGGAGGAGGAGGAAACTGAGATTCGCGGAGTCTGGAGGTGGGAATATAGCAGTGGGGCAGATTGGGGTGGTGGGGATGAGAAATTGGCCCAGGAAAGGGGTACTCCCTGCTTGATGCCCATACCCAAAGGCTCCACGATTAGTGGGCAGGTCACTACACCAACTTCATCTGCCTACCCATCTTGGGTGGTGTTGTGCAATGCCAGATCTATTAAGAACAAGACAGCAATAAATGATGATCTTGTTGTGACATCTGATCTGGCTTCCATCACCAAGACGTGGCTGGATGAAAGCGCTGGCCCTGTGTTGGAATTAGCTGCTCCAGCCGGGTACTCAGTGGGACACCTCCCAAGAGTGGATTGTAGGGGAGGGGGAGTGGCAATTTGCTTTAAATCAGATTTGAGCCTCACAGCCTTCTTGGTGGGAACAACGAGATCCTGTGAATGTGTAGCCATTCAAGGGTTTGCAGGTGTAGGTTGCAGGATCCTTCTCATCTACCGACCTCTGGGGGATGGGAAGGAATTCCTGCACAAAGTTGAGGACTTTGTCACCAAGCTGGTGTTGGAGTCTCCCAGATGGATTATTCTGGGGGACTTCAATGCCTGGGTCGAGGATGAACTCTCGAAGTTTGGACAAGACTTCCTCCAACTAATGTGTTCGATGGGCCTGACACAGGTTGCTACTTATGTAAACCATATTTATGGCCATACATTGGACCTCATCTTTCTGCCGGGAATGGAGGTCTTCGATCTTATGATGGAGTCGGTTGCGTGGTCAGATCACCAAACTGTGAGGTTCTCTTTTGGGGGGTGGTTGGCCCCTAATCCTTACTGGAGCTCAGCCCTCCCCTGCCTACCGTCCTAGAAGGGATACAAATGAATTACAGGCTGAATAGGATTTACATCTGGAAAATTACACTGGTATACAGAAGTCAATGGGATGATACAGATTCGGACAGCTCAGGAAGCCACGGTAGAAGCACGGACAGATATGGCCCTTCTAGACAGACATCAGAACAGTTTTTTTCACACATAGAAAACCAAGAAGAAGGACCCCCCCAATATACAGCAAGAAGAGTTACCACCCAGATGCTTCACAATGGTCCAAGGACAGGTACAAGGGCAAGGACCTACCTATTACTCACAAAGGGGAGGAGGGAGAGGAGAAGGAGGCGGCAGAGTCGAGGTATGGGCTGGGGAGGGGGAGGAACTATCAGGGCAGGAAAAGCTAGCCATCTTTAATTTAAGCAATAGAGAATTAACTGATACAGGAATGACCATGTTAAGCAAAGGAATATCTTTTGCCCCATATCAACACCCAAAGAAATTTGGATTGATGGCAGATATACAGAAATTTTTCAGAAACATTAGATCAAAAAGAACAGTTTCACCAGGAAGCATCCCTGGATCCCCTAGTTCAGGAGGTTAGAACAGCTGTAAAAATACAAGTCTAAATATAACCCACCGAAAGGTAGGAGTCACAGCATTGAAGCCTTTATATTCTTGGTCACAATGGATGTCATTAACTTATTTAAGAACACTAACCAAAATCCTCCCATGTATAACAAGTAGAGAAGAACTGTTAGCCCTAAAAAAAAAAACAGAGAAAGACGAAACCATAATAATCAAAGAAGCCGACAAAGGGGGAGGTTTTGTTGTGATGGCCAAAGAAAAATACATCAATATGTGTAATGAGTTGTTACAGGCCTTAGAGAACTATGTAAGCAATGAGACATGGCTAGGTGTTGGTAGTACTGAGATACCGCATAGTCGCACACCCAGAGGCGTAGTTAGCACAGACCACAGGTCAAGTGCCTTCGGCCTCTGGGTGTGAGGGTATCTCAGTACTACCAACACCGAACCACATCTTATTGCTTATATAAAATGAGCCCATAGTCAACTTTGAAAAATACATTTTAAAAGTTTTCAAAGTCACAAAAAAATACTAAAATGTTGCTAAATAATGTAAAACAGTCCTTCCGCAGATGCTCATCACCCATCAGTCATCTGTCTTTCTTCACAAGCAATATATTGTGTGATTGTTTACAATGGAATAGAAGAATTCAAAGCTCTGCATTATTCCAGCAGTAGACTGTCCCCCCTTCCCCCAACACACAGAATGGTAACATGGAATACATGAATTCAACATTCTTTAGAGCTCCACTGGCATACAAACAAAGACACACACAAAGGCCTGAAGTGGAGCCAGAACCTCAGTTTTATCTGTTGCCAGGTAAGGAGCAGGAAGTTCTCTGGCAAAGTGGTAGGGATAGTAGGTGGGGGATTTTTCATGGTCATCAAAGAAACACCAGCAATGGAAACTCTGAATAGTACTTGATTTTTTAAATTTGTGTAAGGGGGGCTCATGAGTGTAAATAACATTAAATTATTTACTTACTTTATTTAATGAACTTTTATTTTTAGGGCCTAGTCAAAGTTTTTTATATATAAGTAAAGGCTACAGCCATGTTTGTGAAGGAAACTAGGAAATAGGTGGCTTATGAATTCTGTGAGTTGCCCTGGTTGGCAGGGACTTGTTTTAGCCAGTGGTGGTACTCTCTTACTGCAATGGATAGAACCAAGTCTCAGCCAATCAGGACACAGAGATTTATTTGTCCATTTTATGTGAACTACTTAAAGAAGACCCGACAGCTACAATAGCGTCCAGCATTAAACAGGTGCTGGATGAAGCTATGGAACTTCAACAACTAAAAAAGTGGCAAAGGGATCTCCTAGAGGAAAAAATTACTTACCATAGTAATACTGTTCCTTCCAAGGGAATCTTACTGTATTCTGACTTCTGCAGTATAGTCTCACCATAAGCTGCCCCACAGCTGAAATGGTTAATAGAACCTATGCTAATCATCGAATGCTATGCTCGAGCTCGGTTTTCAAACCACTGTCCCTGGTAAACATTCTGCAACTTAAAAAAAAAAAAATAAATGATCCTCCCTATATTTGACTACAGTGATATTATCTATGGTACGGCCCCTCAAACGTCCCTAGCAAGGCTAGACCCCCTTTTCAATTCTTTCTGCCGCTTTTCGCTGGATCGCCCTCCCAGCACCCACCACTGTGCCCTCTATCAATCTTTGAACATCACCTCATTACAGAACAGAAGATCACGCCACTGCGCTAGAACCTCGGCAAAGTTCTGGTCAAATTCACTCCCATCCTACCTGTCTGCCTCTTTAACAGCCTTAACCCCACCATCCTACGCGCTCCATAACAGCGACACCAGGCTCCTCCATATCCCACATAGATCCACTCGGTCCGGACAGGCTGCTTTCAGCTATAGGCTACCCAAACTATGGAATTCCTTGGCAACCGTTATTAGACACTCCTCAAGTACTCCCCAACTAAATGCCCTTCTCAATTCGCACTTCTCGTCCACCTGCTCCTGTTACCCGCCCTAACTCCCCCCTCTCTCCTGTACCCACCCAGCGTATGAATCAAGTCTGGTCTCTCCACTGTTTTTGACCTGCTTCAATTGTAAAACACTGTATACTGTACAACATTCTGCCTTCCCTCAATCTGATCCGTTCGCATTATGTATGTTACCCACTGCTGTTATATTACTCCAAATGTATGATGTTTGCTGTCTTCCATTGTTCCACTGTATGTGTTATAGATTGTATCATGTTCCCAATGTACCCAAAAACCCCAGGGCGCATCTGGAATCGAGCGGTACTCTGCTCAGCATGCCTTCCTGGTAAATCTCTTAAATAAATAAATATAAACCATCAGATTCTTATGGAGCATGCATAATAACAAGCTACCTAAACTATACGAATAATTAAATAACAAATTACCAACACCAATTATTCCCTTTTATTTTAAAATGTTGGCAAAACTAAGATTCAAGTTACTAGACCCCAAAATAAACACCTGCAGGTTCCAAACAGCATGAGCAGCTGGGTTACAGTGCCCATAGGTTCTAGCAGGGGAGGAAGAGTGGAAGCTCAGAATATAGTTAGATTCCCTTGGAAGAAACAAGATTACTATGGTAAATTTTTTCTTCAAACCCCAGGAAATCTTACTGTATTCTAACTTCTGCAGACTACCCAAGTGGTACCATTGGAGGAGGGTAGAGAACCTATTTAGGAAACAGGCTCTGCAGTACTGCATTGCCAAACCTGGCATCACTTCTGGCCTGGGTATCCAGGCTGTAGTGTTTGGTAAAGGTGTGAACTGTTTTCCAGATAGCTGCTTTGCAGATTTCCAACAAAGGGATATCTCTCTCAGCTGCTATTGAAGCAGCTGTACCCCTAGCAGAGTGGGCCGTGAGGCCTACAGGAGGCTCTTTACACATTCTGCTATAGCAAAATTGGATATAGCAGGGATTTATTTAACTCTAAAAATTGATTAGCGTTTTGCTCATAAAAGTGCTAAATCTTTGTGAAAATGCATAACTCTTGCCTCACTGTGTTTAACAAATGCAGCACTTCTACAAAACCTGTATAAATACTTTCTGTACAGTTAGTATAGTCCCAAGAAAAAAACTACTAATCAATTATTGAAAACCCTGATATGGGCAACAATTCAGTGGGCAATGGTCCTCTTTGAGACAGGCCTGCCCTTTCCCACCTCTCCATAGGTCAGGAAGAGCTGTGTTCTATCCTGCCTGTGCCCTTTTGTGTGATCCAAGTAGCAGCTTATAGCTCTCTTGACATCAAGGCTATGCAGTCTTCATTCCCCTGAGTTGAAGTGGTCAGTGAAAAAGACTGGTAAGGTCTGTCACAAATGCACCCTCTTCTCCCATAGTGCCAAACCTTGAAGTGCAATATGTGAACAGGAGCCAAACAGGGTAACCCTCCTATCCGTTTTGGGTCCAAACAACTACCAGTCTCGAGTCCTAGGGTCAAATATGAACCCTTTTTTGCTGGCATGCCCAGTTAACAGGTTCAAATATCACACCCTCTTTGGTGAAATGCAGTGCAATACTTAACCCAGAGGGCACCCAACCTGGTTTACAATCCCCCTTTTGACTCAATTGAGACCTAGGTACTTTTCTTACCTTGGTGCATATGGTAACACACTGTAAGCACTTAACAGTTCTGTCAGAATTATCAACACTGTCCCAGCATTCACATTCTAAATGAGGAAAGGCTCAGGTAGGATTTAAAGAAAAACGTTTACTAAAATTAAAAATAGTAAATGAAATACAAAACACAGAACATATAACATTGAGTGTACAGTCATACAAATTAAATGAACAATTGTAACAAAACCGCCTTATTACTGTGTATTTATTCCTAGACTAGTTTCAATTGGCAAATAGTGGAGGCTGATTTACCTAATCTAGAAGTGCCCTTGAGATTGTGTCTTCCAGGAGTCCAGAATCAAAAAGCACAATCTTCTCTTAGTTTTGATCCTCTACAGAGAACAAGGGTCCCACCCAGCTTGTGAGGCTCAGTGGTAATGCTGGCTGTGAGGTCACTCACATTTCCTGTATACCAAATGGTAGTCACAGGCTCTGCATATTGCTAAGCATCCGACAGAAAAACATATATATATTTTCTTTTTAATTAGTGAGCCTGCTTTATGTCAGGCCAGAATTACCCCTTTGATTTTCAGAGGAACTTCCTGTAAGCTATTTCTCCTAGTGGTGAGAAATGTAACACGTATCTGTCAGAAGTTGCCTTCCTCCTAGTAAGTCATAAAATGCAATACTTTATACAAGTGGCTGGTGTATAACCTATTCAAATTGGTTTTAAAGGAAGCTCCTAATTAAATTTTACCCTCAGAGGGAGAGCACAATCTTTTTGAAAATCCAAGGTCCCACAATGCCTTGTGCTGACTGCCATCTTTCCAAGCAGAAATTCAAAGAAACATATATTTATTTATTTCTGTCTAGGATTACAACAGTACCTTTAAGCCAAGGCTCTTTTACAAAGGTTCCATGTCAGAGTGTGCAGAATTCATCTTATTAGTTACAGACAAACATGTTTGACTTACAGACAGGTAATAAATAATCAGTACAAAGACTAGAGCCATGGGCAAGACAGAGGAAGGAGGGGAGGGGTGAGTGGGGGGGAAGTGGGGTAGGAGTTCAAGGGAAGGAAAGAGGTGCAGAGGGAGAGAATGAGAGGCGAGGGGGATGGGGCAGGAGGGGAGATATGGAGGAGAGGTGAGCGAGAGTGGGTGACAGTCCAGCAAGGGGGCTTTGTCGAGGAAATTTGACAGGCAAGGTGCTAGGGGGGCAGAAACTGATAGTAAGTGCTATGTGCAGGGGCATGTATAGTTGGAACAGTGGTAATGTTATGATGGACAATCGCAGGGGGGCAAGCAGTGAGAGATGCAGCCGGGACTTGAAAAGACTGAGTGTGGGAGCAGTGGCTATATTGCTGCCAAGAGAGTTGAGCCAGTTGGTTGCCTGATAGGCGAATGATCTTTGTCCTTGGGTTGTGTGACATCGTGGGATATGCAGTAGATGAGAACTGGATCTCCTAGTAGTGATGTTCCTATGTCTAGGCTTAAGGAGGGCACAGACTCCAGGTGGAGCAAGCCCCATTATAATTTTCTTGGCCGTGATGCAGGTTTGGTATTTTATGTGACTGTCAGTTGTAGCCATCCAGATTAGGAATAAAGGTCACATGTGTGGGTATGGCGATGGTAGCCAGTGGTGAGTCGACAGGCCTTATTCAGGGAGGTCGCGATACGTTTGAGAGCAGTGGTAGTTGCAGACCCATATATGATAAATCCATAATCTATAATGCTTGCGACGGAGCTTTGGACAGCCACTGATAGTGCTTCTGGGGTTAGGTGTTTCCTGTGTCAGAATAATAGGCCTAACCTTGTACTGGCAGACTTTGCAACATTGCTGATATGGACAGCGTATGAGAGGTGAGGATCAAGGGTGATGCCGAGGTACTTGAAAGATTGTGTTTGCTCTAGGGTGGCTCCTAGTTTGGTTATAATGGAGAGGTGGAGTTGCTTGTTTTTGTTGTGGGGGCTGCAGAAGACCATACACTTGTTTTTTTTCTGATTGAGAAGCAGTTTATGACTTAGGAACCAGGATTCGATGGAGGAGAAGGCCCACTGAAGTTTATTTTGTAATTGAATTGGGTTGAGGACCGAGGCGAGGATCACAGCATCGTCTGCATAGAGAATTATTTGTTCTGGGCAGCAGTCCGGTAATGAGTTTAGGAATAGGCTGAAAAGGAGGGGTCCCAGGATGGAGCCCTGGGGGACTCCCGAGCGGACCAGTCTAGGGTCAGAGAGCGTATCAGCGATTCTTATTGTTTGGGACTGTTCTTCAAGGTAGCTCTTAAGCCAGCCAATGGAGTTGGTTGACAGCCCGGAATTCTGAAGCTGGACAAGCAGGAGGTGGTGACTGACGGTGTCGAAGGCTTTTGTTAAGTCGATGAAGATTGAGCCTAGCAGTTCGCCAGAGTCAACTGAGTTGTGGATTGCGCTGGTGAATTCAAGTAGGGCTGTGGAGGTGCTGTGACCTTTATGGAACCCGTGCTGTTGTTTGCACAGGATGTTGTGCATATCCAGGTATTCTGTGAGCTAGTCCGAGACAATGTGTTCTAATGCCTTGGAGAGTGGGGGTAGTAGGGAGATAGGTCTGAAGTTCTCAAGGGCAGTTTTGTCACCACCTTCATGGATTGGGGTGACAGTGGCAGATTTCCACCTGTCCGGGAACTGGCTAAGGCTGAGGGAGAGGTTGAAGATTCTGGTCAGCGGACCAAGCACTTCTTCAAGTGTGAGAGACAGGATTTTGAGATTGAGGGAGTCATTACTGAATCTTGATTTACCAATGGCTTTGGTGACATATTTGCGTACCTGGTGAGCCTTGACTGCCTTTATTGCAAATATTATACCAATAATAACAAGCAGATTGGCGAAGAGTCACAGTCCTCCCTCCTAGACTGAATCTGGGGGAATCTATTCCTAGGCATGGTATGAGTTTCCCAAATTCAGTTCACCGCTCTTACTGACACTGTAGCCCATCTGCATTTGCTGCCCCGGCCCTGTGACAGTCATGTCGTAACCCTGCAAGGCAAGGCTCATCTTTAAAGCCTACCATTTGTTTTACCCATTTGTGCCAGCCAAACCAGGGTGTTGTGATCTGTTTATAACTAGAAATTTCATTTTTCATTTTTATTTTTAATACTTGTAAGCAAGATGGGCAAATTGCCCGTTTTCACAAGCGACAAGTTTAACATGAAAAACAAACATTATATAAATACAAAACACAATAAAAAATGTTTATAAATAAAAACTTACTATCACATATCATATTCAAGTCAAACACATAACTAGCAAAAACAATTGCACTCTGATTTAGTGTCAAGCCATTGAACCAATCTATTCTTGAATGTCCTTACTATACTAGAGTTTGTTACTGATGTGGGAATACTATTAAAAAACACTATGGCCCTATAGATAACTGATCTTTGACCTATGGTTTTCCTGTATAAAGGAATACCAAATAATTCCTTAAGCTGAAACCTGGTATTCTTTAACCCAGCTGGAGTCGGGAAAAGGTCAAGGATGGTCGGGGTCAGTAAACCCAAGGCAACCTTAAACAAAAAAGTTCCCAATTTAATATTAATTCTGTCCAAGAATGAGGGACAATTAGCTTCCCTGGTTAGTATACAATGATGGGTGTCAAATGACAAACCAGTCATAAATCAAAGATTACCATAAGTAGTCCTAAGTTTCTGCAGCATTTTTTCGTTAATACCTGAATAGTTTGACAATCTGTAGTCCAACAGACTTATTTATTTATTTAGTTAGTTTTTGTTGAGCGGGTAAGTGCACTAGACAAATCCTGCCTACTTTCAGGAACGACCTGGGGGAGGGGGATACAGATGAATGCCAACTGACCTTGAACCAGAGTAAGCTGTTGGTGGTATTTTTAGTGAATGAGGGAAATTTGGCCAGGACACCGGGGAAATTCCCCAACTCTGTAGGCAGGTGGTGCTGTCCATCTATCTGCAGGGATGGAGACTCTCAGTTCGAAGGAGGCTGTGGAGGAGGAAGGTTTGGGCTCTGGAGCCTTTGGATGTTTCTGCAAATACTGAGAAGGATGCATTATGTTCTGTAGCTCAAGGAAGTTCTCCACAGATGGAAGATCAGGATATGTTCCTGGATATGTCTGAGTCGGAGCATGAAGGAGAAGTTTTACTACAAGAGGAACTGAAGATAAAAATAAAACAACTATTGGATTTGATACAGGTAGCTGAAAGAGATTATGGTCTCTGTAAAAAACATCTAGATGAGGAGAAGAAAAGGAAACGTTCAATTTTCAGCCCTTTGTCTGCAGGAAACAAAAGGCTACCCAACATTTCGTCACCTGGAGTACAGTCTGTCTTACCGGCAGAGCTTGAGATAAAAGAGGGTCTTCATGATGGTGAGCTCCCCCAATTACGGGAGAAGAGGATATGCGGTCAAAGAACAAGGTTCTTGTTAGAGTGGGTTGGATCTGGCAAGACAGAATCTGGGTTCCTGACCCAAATATTCCTTTTTCTGGGGTCCACAAAGTAATAGCCCAGGATGAATCTTTTTTCAGAGAATTCTGATTTTCAGCCAGAATTAACAAAGTCCCAGAATTTCGTTGTACACAAGTGTCAGCTGAAGGAGAGGCTACTGTGAACAAAACTACGTCAGACGCTGTGTCAGACATTTGTCAAGGGAATGGAGGGCCGCTTTCAGCATCAGGTACAAAGTTTCAAAATACAGATGACTGTGATAATGAAGGTGGGGGCTCTAGTTCACAAAGAGAGGAAGATATTGCCTCTCCGAGGAACATAAATATGGGGAAAAAGAAATCCTTTGCTGGGTTATTTCGGTGTCCTGCACAAGAAGCACGACGAAGATTTTTGGTTAGACTGTGCTACAAGGGATTAGCCCCAATTGTCCCAGACAGAATATGGGTGGGGAAATCCCTTTTACTTGACAGTTTGGGTTTTGTACCCTCAGGCGTTTATGCGTTTATTCATTCATCAGGAAATTCCCAATATGATATAAGCTTTTGTTCGATGCATTTATTGGACAGATTTTGGAAAAGGTACTATGAGGTGAAGGATCAGGAAAAATGGAAAGATTTTTTGGCGATTCCTGTCACCAAACCAACGATTAAAATTGTAACTATTCTTTTTCGCAATGAAGGAGTAAATGTTATGAACATAATATACTGGCTTGAACAGCGTTGTAAGATAATGGATAATCCAAGACCTATAATTGATGACAATGGTTTTTGGACGGGTGGTTGGACTTTTAGAGTTCAATTATCTCATAATGATTCTGTGATACAGCATTTACCTAGTTCCTTTTTTTTTTTTTTTAGGAAGAGATAGGGGAATAATCTTTTATGCTAGTCAGCCTAAAAGCTGCTGTAAGTGTGGTTCATTTGAACATCTAAATACAGATTGTGACAAAGTTAAATGTTTTTCTTGTGGAGTTCTTGGGCATGTGGCAAAAGACTGTGATGCCCCCCCTGTATATAATCTATGTGGGGATTCTGAGCATGTTTTTGAGGATTGTCTATGGGGCACAGATGATTTGGATGAGGCTTCTGATCAGGCGTATTTTTTGCACAAGGCTAAAATCCCTCATATGAATCAGAGCATGGGGAAATCAGACGTCCGAGAGACGTAGGGGGAACGGGGACTGCGAGGAGAGGAACTAGGGTGTTTGTTCCCTCTCAAATTAATATTCAGTTAAGCTCAGAGAATTTAGACTCCTTGAGAGCGAGTTTTGAACAGGCCCAGGTAATAGAGAAAGATACTCCCTTTGTTACCCCTCAGGGATCTCCAATTAGGCCTCAGACAAATCTACTCAGTGGTTCTCTGGTCAATATGCAGGTGTCTAATCAGGAAGTGGAAAACCCTCTAGTCCTTTTAGATAATTCAAGAGCCCTAAGGCCAGAGGAGCCTTTCATGTTAGTAAAAAGGAACGGGGTGGTAAAGGTATGAGTGTTGTTTCTAATCCACCCTTAGTATCACTTTCAAACAGATTTTCTTCTCTTCCTTCCTGGAGTGATCAGATGGAACAGGCTCATCCTATTGATTTAGAGGGGGTTGAAGATATGCCTACCCAGTTACAGGAGAGGGGTGGAGAGGTAGTTTCATCTGTTGAAGAGATTTGTCTGTCTTCTACCTCGAAGCGGGTTACAAGATCGAGTGGGAAACAAAAAAACCCTCCTTAGATGTTAACACTTTCTATAGCAAGTTTAAATGTAAATAGCATTAAGAACAGGAAACATTGCTTTACTATGTTTAGTATTTTGCATTCATTGAGCTATGACATTCTTTTTTTTACAAGATGTAAGATTACAGTCTATAGCCGATATCCAGCAGTCTACTAAAGATTGGGGATGGGGGTTTTCTAGTTGGTCATCGGGGATAGATCCCTGTAGTGAGGTGGGTTTTTGTTTTTGAACTTTCGATGTATTAGTTCTTAAATCAGTAGAAATTGAGCCGGGTAGGGCTCTTATGTTAGATATTGATCTTCAGGGCATTTCCTTACGCTTGATAAACATTTATGACCCCCAAGTAAAATCATCTCGTATTGATTTACTAAAAAAGACACAGCCTTATTTATACACCAAGCATCACTTAATTTTTGGGGGTGACTTCAACATTAATTTTAAGGAGAAAAGAGAGGGTGGCAAACAATATTGCGATAAAATTTTTTTAAAACAAGTGGTGTCTCAGGCTGATTTAAAGAATGCCTTTGCAAACAACTCCATTGTTAAAGGAGCCTACCCTTTATAAGTGTACTCTTTCTTCTTGTATAGATTTCTTTTTTGTAAATCAATCCTTTCAAGTTATCTCCCCTGAATTGGTTCCTATTGAGATTTCAGATCACCGGTTAATAGGTATTCGGTTTGAATCCCCAAGACGCATGGCTGGGAGAGGAATTTGGAGGTTGAATGTTTCCTTGTTGTCTGATGCAAATATTCTTCAGGAATTGCAAGAGGTTATCCAAGATAAAGAAACTACGTTGAGTCTTTATGAAAATGTAGGCCACTGGTGGTCTGATTTGAAAACATGTTTGTCTTGGTTTTTTAAAATGGTGGGTTCACACAGAGTGAAATCTAATAAGGAAATGTATCTGAATTATAGGTGTGAGTTAAGGACATTATTATCTAGGCAAAGTTTGGAGGAAACTGATTTATCGGATCGTCTATCTACAGTAAGACATACCATGGAGGATTATCAATATTCTCGAATGAAGTCCCTACATAAGGAACAATTGTTTGGTACCCAGGGTAAATCAGAACAGATTAATCCTTTTTTAGCTAGCAAGATAAGGATAAATAAATGGGTCTTTACCGGTTTAGTGGATTCTTTTGGAGTGGAACATTGTGATAATAAAGGTATTATGGGGGTAGTTGAAGATTATATCAAAGAAAAGTTTGGGACTTTGCAGGGTTTTGACCCACAAGCTAATAATGTGTTTTTACAGATGGCGTCACTTCCACGGACTACATGTTTTCAGAATTCTCTCCTGGTACACCCTTTTACATCTCAAGAAATGAGTAGAGTAATAAATTTGTTACACGATAATGTTGCACCGAAGGGTTGGACGGGTTGTCAAAGGAATTATTTAAAGTTTTATGGTCTATGATTCCAGTTATTTTTCTCCACATTTATAATTATTTTTTGGAAGAAAACACTTTGCCTACTCAGATGTATGAGGGGCTGCTAGTATTTTTATATAAAGCTGGAGATTTTAAGGATTTGAATAATTGGAGACCTTTGACTTTGTTAAATGTTGATTTTAAGATCTTTGCAAAGTTATTAGGGAATAGATTAGCAGAGGTAATGCCTTCAGTGATAAGCCCGATGCAATTTTGTGCTGTCCCAGGAAGGAATATTTCTGATGCTTTGTTAATGTTGAGGGAGATCACTGTTTTTTTCAGCAGTAGGGAATGGTCTTTCAGTAGATCCGGGTTATTTAATAAGTTTGGATTAAGCCTAGACTTTCGATACAGTCTCGCACTCTTTTTTGTGGGATTGTTTGTCAGCTGTTGGCTTACCTGTAGAATTTATTAACTGGATAAAGTTATGTTATGCATTGGCATTTGTAGTTACCTATGAGAATGGATGGAAAGGTGGCTCTCATTTAATATATACAAGCTTACGCCAGGGATGCCCTTTGAGTCCCCTGCTGTACATTTTTGTTTTAGACCCTTTATTGAGGATTTTGAATAATTCCCCACTGATACGTGGAATAAACTGTCCATTAGTTCACAACTGCAAAGTGGTAGCTTACGCTGATGATGTGTATTTGCTGTTAGGGAATGAAGATTCCCTTTGTTTAGCCAGGGATTTAATTCAGGAGGTAGGGAAAACAACAGGGGCTACTTTAAACCTTAATAAAACGAAAATTCTAGATTTAAGTGGGTTTTCCGATAATCCTCAGTATGTAGGAGGTTTTTCCGTGGCACAACAGCCATGTAAAATCTTGGGAATCTACTGGGGTGGTGAGGACATGTCTCTTTTTAACTGGGAGCATACATTAGAGATAGCAAAAGGGAAGGTGGAGATTTGGAATCATTGGAAAGTAGCAAAAAAGAAGAGAGTGTATTATGTGAAGAATTTTTTGATACCGGTGTTTCTTTATTTAAGTGCTATTTTTCCATTAAAGAAGCAGCTAGAATCTCAGGTTTTGAGGGTCTTTTTCACTTGTATTTGAGAAAGCAGATAAAATCCGATCAGAAGGAATATATTGTATAAGACAGTGGTAGAAGGGGTTTGGATGTGATTAATCCAGTAGTATTTTATTTTACAATTTTATTCTCTATTAATATACTTCCTCTTATTAAGCAGGATTCGAAATAGTGGATAGTGTGCGGATTTCCAAAGGTCAAAAGTGTTCTAGGTGAATCGGAGAATGCCAAATTTTTACATAAAAATAAAAGAAATCCCAGATTATCAGATATATGGGAATCTGTTTTTTGATAAAATAAAATTATGGAACATTAGTTATACGAGTGCACTAGATTAGGAACGTTTTATATATGGAAATAATGAATTTATATTTTACAGATTGCCCTTTTGCAGATTTCTCTATGGTTCAACAAAAACATATTTATATTTATATTACTAATAATAGGATCCCAGCTCATATGTGGGATACTGCTTGGCTAGCGATTCATAATAAGGTAAACGTTAAAAGTAATCAGAAGCATAAGGCATTACAGGAGCGTTATTGCCTGAGGACAGATTGAGTGGGCAAGTTAGAAACTATGAATCACTTGTACTTTCAATGCCCATATGCGGCAAGATTTTGGGATGCTTTAAAAAATAGATGGTTGAATTTTATGAGTTGGTTAATAATTCCTCCTTTAGTTGATTCACTATATTATGGTATTTACCCAACGCTGAATGTAGGAATTTGTGTAAGTACTTTACAAATTATTCATGTGCATTTCTTATATTGGCTCTGGGTCAGTAGATGTCGTTTAGTTCTGCAACAGCAGGATATACCAGAAATTTATTTGGTGCACATGGTCGTGACTGATTTACAATCTTTGAAACTTGAGGAACGTAAGTGCATTTCTCCACAGAAATGGAATGAGAAGTGGAATGATTTTGTTTTTTCTTAAAATCAGATTTATTGAGTGATTACAGGGATTGGTTTTTTTTAGGTCTTTATTTTTCTTTGCATCATTTTCCTAATCTATTATTGGATTAGATTTAATTTTTTTCCGTTCGAGCAATACAGGAATGTATGGATGTGAAATTGTTTTCTTTTTATGTCCTTTAGGTATTTACGCTTTGGGTAACTGAAAAAAAAAAAAGAGAAAAGAAAGGGGAAAAGGAAAAAATATATTTTTTTTTGGAAAGGGGGTTTCTACACATTATTAAGCTTTTCCTTTTTTTTGTGGATTGGATAATATAATTTTGTTTTAAAGGTCCACATTTTTGGGTGTCTGGGATGGGGGAAAAAGGTTATCACTTGTGATGCTTTAATTCATGATATTTTTTATAACGGGGGGACAGGATGGGTCTATATTGTTTTTTGTATGTTTAGAGTATTGGTATGAGTAAACACTGATTCATGTTTTTGTTTATTAGTTCAATTATGTGTGTTATAATAATGACTTGTATAACTTTGTTTAGGATTTGTTTCGATTTCATAATTCCCCTACTCTTTTAGTGGGGGGGCAGGGTGCTCAGTATTTAGTACTCAGTTTTAGGACTCTAATGACAGAGATTTTTTGTATTGAATGTTTGATGAAATACTTATTTATGTTATTATTTGTTTTTGCATTTATGATTTTGTGTACAGTAACACCTTTGTGTATCTGTTTTGCTTTCAAGTTTAAAAAATAATTCCCCTACTCTTTTCGATAAGTGCCATAGGATCTTTAACATCCACCTGAACTATCACCAATCCAGGCAGATGGGACCTCGGTTTAACGTCTCATCCGAAAGATGGCACCTCAGAAGTGCAGCACCCCTCTCATGCTGCACTACAGTGTCAGTACTGGGATATTAACTCAAGTGCCAGATGCAGGAACTGAACCCACAGCCCTCTGATCTCCTGGCCTCAGAGGCGAGTATGCTAAACAAGAGGCCATGTCCCAATAACCTTTTAGATTCTAAAACAAGAAAAGTTTTTATCCTAAACAACATTCCCAGTCTCTGATGTATTTTCTTAATGTATTAATATGATTTTCAAAAGAAAATTAAGAATACAAAAGATCTAGTAATTAAAACTGTCAACCAGCTCAATAACATTACCCTGCAATTCTATTATAGGAACACTGATGTTTTTTAATTTCCTGGGACCTGAGAAAACCATAATCTTAGTCTGGGACAAATTTAGAATTAAATTGCGGGAACATAACAAATTTTTAAAGTGTTCAAAGTCTTGTTGGACCTGAACCAGATCAGAATCAGGATCAGGACCATCGGCAACTGCATCATCTGCATACAATATTATTCTTGAACAAACACAAGACAAAGGGCCAGCATTCAAAAAGAGAGAAAAAAGTAAAGGGCCCAATATAGAACCCTGTGGTACCCCACAGGAAATCGGGAGAGACCCAGATCAGGTATCTGCAATGATGGTCTTGTGCTCCCTTCCTCCCAAATAATCAGAGAACCACAGAGCCACATCGCCCAATACATTAACCTCCCTCAAGGACTCCAATAACTTGAAATGAGTAACCAAATCGAAGACCTTAGTGAGGTCCACAAACACCGCAGCCACATATAGGTATGGCTCCAACTTTAGTGCCCACACCATTGCAAGGCATTCTTTCTCCACTGTAGAATAAGCCTGCTCTCTGGGAAGTAACTTCTTACTGAGGTACAACATTGGGTGATCTTTCCCTTTGTTAGAAGTCTGGCTAGGTACTGCCCCAATACCCACATCTGAGGCATCTGTCTGAACTACAACTGGTTTAGCATAGTCTGGACTGGCTAATAAAGGAGCACCACACAGTGCCTCCTTGAGCCGTGTAAAAGCTTGTTCACAGGCTGGTTCCCAGTTAACCTTTTTAGGCATTCTCTTCCTTAGTAGGCCAGACAGGGGAGCTGCCAGGGCATTGTAGTTTGATACAAATTTTCTATTGTACCCTGCAGTCCCTAGAAAACTCTGAACCTGCTTCTGTGTTTCAAGGTCTGGTCCATGCCTCGATTGTCTCAATTTTTACTTGATTAGGATGGAGCTGTCCCTGGCCTACTACATGCCCGAGGTATGCCACCTCAGTCATGGCCGTCTGGCACTTTTCAGCTTTTACAGCGAGCCCAGCCCTCTGTATCTTGACCAGTGTTTCCCTAAGGTGGGATAGGTGTTCCTTCCAGCTGGCACTGAAGATGGCAATATCATCCAGGTACGCCATGGCGTACTCTTCAGTACCATTTAACACCTGGTTCATCAACCTTTGGAAGGTGGTAGGGGCATTCTTCATTCCGAAAGGCATTACTTTAAACTCCAATGACTCTATCGGAGTGATGAAGGCTGATCTCTCCCTAGCTCTGGCAGTTAACGCCACCTGTCAATATCCTTTTGTTAGGTCAATAGTGGTAAAGTATGTCACCCCTCCCAACCTGACCAGTAGTTCGTTCGTCCGTGGCACTGGGTGGGTGTCCGACTTCATGACTGCGTTGAGTCCACAATCGTCCATGCAAAAACAAGTACAGCCATCTGGCTTGGGAACAAGGACTACACGTGAGACCCAGGAGCTGTGGGATTTCTGGATTACCCCTAAATCCAGCATTTCCTCCACCTCCCTCCTAATGCCCTTTTGTATGGCCTCTGGCATCCGATATGCAGTCTGCTGTATGGCTGCTTGCGTCGCTAAGGGAGTTAGTCCAGGCCTGGTACTAAACAATGGGGCAAAGTCTGCTAAAACCTCCCTTACTTCCTGGAACTGGTCTGGGTCAACTGGGACGACATTTTAATTGCCTCCACAGAGGACTCCCACTTGCTTTCTTCCAGTAAGTCCAGAAGGGGGTCTTCTTCGTCCATCTCCTCCCCAGGACTACACACTGCAAAGACCATGTCAGCCCTATTTGCATATGGCTTCAGCATGTTGACATGGCACATTCTTTGGGTATGTCTCCTGTCAGGTAGCTCAATAATGTAATTTACGTCAATCAACTGTCTGACTACTTTGTACGGTCCTGCCCACTCAGCCTGCAGCTTATCTTTCTGGACTGGGATTAGGACCATGACCTCTTGACCCACAGTGTACAAGCGAGCTCTGGCTCTGTGGTTGTACCATACTTTTTGCTGGGCAGCTGCCAGGTTGCTCTGAGCTGTTCCCATAAGCTCCTTCAGCTTTTCCCTAAACTTAAGTACATAATCCACCATGGGAGTTCTCTGGGTGGCATGCTTGCCTTCCCAGTCCTCCCGATCAAGTCTAGGAGCCCACATACCCAACGTCCATACAAGAGCTCCAAGGGGGAGAACTCTTTGGGCACCTCCCTGTATGCAAACAGCAGGTGGGGAAGGTATTTCTCCCAGTCTCTCCCATGCTGTTCAGCAAACGCTTGGAGCATCGATTTAAGGGTACCATTAAATCTTTCCACAAGCCCATTGGCTTGCGGGTGATAAGGTGTCGTGCGTCTCTGCACCACTCAACACTTCTCCCACAAACATTTCATCAGATCCGACATGAAGGAACCCACGCGATTGGTGACAACCTCCTGCGGGAACCCAACACGGAAGAAAATCCCTAGCAAGGCATCTGCTACTTTGTCTGTCCTCACTGAGGATAGGACAACTGCCTCTGGGTGCCGGGTGGCATAATCCACCACTGTTAGGATAAACCTGTTCCCAGAGGAGCTGGGGGTATTCAAAGGCCTCACTATATCCATTCCTACCCTCTGGAATGGCTCCTCCACTATGGGCAAGGGAATTAGGGTGGCTTTGGTTTTACTACCTGCCTTCCCTATTTCTTGGCACCGGTGACAAGACCTGCAATATTCCTTCACCTGCTGGGTGAAGTTGGGCCAACAGAAATTCTGGGCCAACTGCTGCATAGTGCATGCGATTCCCAGAGGTCCAGACATGGGAATATCATGAGCAATCTTGAGCAACTGCTCATGGTACCCCTGAGGAATGACAAGTTGCCTGCCATTCACCCCTCCCTCTGTCCTCACATCCTGTGTATACAGCAGTCCATTCTCCCAGTAAACTCTACATTTTCTGTCACCTTCCAGTGCTTCATCAGAGTCTGCCCAAGCCCTCAGCCTCTCTAAACTAGGGTCATTTTTCTGAGCAGCTGCAAAATCTGTACACATTCCCAAGGCATGGGACAGGTCCCCTCCAGTTTCTAAACTTGGGTCCCTAGCTCTAGCATCTGGGCATTCAGGGTCACTGCCATCCCTAACCCTCTGACAATTGACTACCCCTCCCTCCTCAGAGTAACCCTCTGTAGCTGTTCTGTTAACTGCTACCTGGGGAATTTCTACCCCCTTCCACTATTCTCCATATCAGGAGACACAGGCTGAGAAACCAGCCTCCCAGTGTTTTCCACAGGGGCTTCTTTGAGGCCCAGGGAACCACAATCTGCCTTTGCTGCTTGACTGAGGATAACTGCACACACCATCCCCTTTTGGAGATTGTTCCCTAAAATCTCATCCAGAGCAAGATCTCCTGCCACTGCAACTTTTTGCACAGTCTCTCTTGTCTCACCCCAGTCCAGGAGAACACTAGCAAGTTGCAGTGTTTTCTCCTCCCCAGTGAATCCCTGTACTGTAACAAACTGATTGGGTATAAGTTGTTCAGGCTCAACCAAATCCCCTTTTACCAAAGTAAGGGATGCCCCTGTGTCCCTTAACCCATGGGTTTGCACCCCATTCACAGTAATTGGGTGTATGTGCTCCCTCAAGTTTACTGGCTTGCTTTCAGGTATACACACACACAAAAAAAAAAACACTTCTTTCCCAGCACCATTTTGTGCACTCTCTGACTTTTTAGGACACTGCCTTGCAAGATTTCCAGGTTGTTTGCAAAAGCAACATTCATTTATTTTATCAGGCAAATCTTTTCTGCGTAACATGGGGCTGCCCGCTTTTAGTGGAGGCAGCGAAGGTTTTTTAGCTGCCCCGAAGGCATGCTTTTCCCTTTCTGCACTGCCACACCCGCCCCATTCCCTCTCAGAGCAGGTCTGTTTCTGGCATAGCAGTCCCGAGAGCTTGGCAGCCTCCTGCAAGGTTTTTGGAACTCAATCCTTTAGCCAGGTTTTCAGCTCTGCTGGGCAAGTCCATAAAAACTGCTCCAAAAGTACAACATTTTCAATTTTCTCTACCGAGTTTGCTTGTATCCTTCCCACCAACATTTTAAAAACTGACGTTGTTTAGTGACTAGTTCCTCGTAGCTCATATCGGGGCTTCTCCTGAGCTTAAGGAACTTAAATCTGTACGCTTCGGCTATCAAGTCATACTTTTTTAATAATGCAGCTTTAAGTTTGTCATAATCATTACTGTCCTGATTGTCCATTTGACCCAATGAGCTTTCCCAGTAAGCAGCGGGGATAGCCGGAAGCTCCAGGACTCTTGGGGAATTTTTGCCTGAATGCATAGTTCTTCACATGAATTTAAAAATGCATCCATATCTTCCCCCTCTTTAAATTCAGCTATCACTTTAGAATTTAATTTGTAACCCAGTCCTGGAGGTCCGGGTTCACCCATGTCACTTACCTGCTCTGCGCTGGTCTTTGGAGTTGTAGCTTCTCCAGTTCAAATTTCCTCTGGCACTCTCGCTTGGCTTCTCTTTGAAGCTGTCGCTGTTTTTCCTCTGCCTCTCTCCACTGTTGGTTTTCTTTCTCCTCGGCCTTTCTCCACTCTTGCTTCTCCTCTCTCTCGAATTCCAGCTCCATTCTCCTCAACTCTATCTGCAGTCTGATCCCTTCTGGCTCCAGCATGGTGGTGATCCTCCCCTGCGGCTGTGGCTCTTGGTTCACACTGGTCCTGCTGTCCTCCTCCCTGGGTCTGGACACTGCGATGGACCCTTACCCTTCCACACCGAAGGTCTGGTCCCTTTCAGTCACCGACTGTGACTCAAGGTCTTGGGCATCGGCTGCCACAAGAGCCTCCATGAGGTGCTGCTTGTTTTGCCCCTCACAATGGACTCCTATCTCCTGGCACAACTGCCTCAGGTATTCTGCAATGTACTCACTGTAGGTGGAAGTCATCTTCTTCCCTAATCTACGGCTACACTAGCTTGCATCTGAAAAAAAGTAAAACAGGTAGGAAACTTTTGACTGTAGCCACAATGATATATTCTTCTCTTTTTTTTTCTTCTCAAAAATCACTGCCTTATTTTGTGTGTGAACTATACAGTTATCAATCTGACACACTGGACTGTTAATGCTCGTGTCACCAAATAATTTCACAGTATGCAAACAAAGCTTTTTGATTGCAGCACTGGAAACCAAATCTTTTTAATCATACCGCAGCCAACCAAATCTGTAACAAATGCACTCTGGTGGTCAGGCCCTCTGCTCCCACAGTGCCAAACCTCAAAGTGCAATATGTGAACAGGAGACAAACAGGGTAACCCTCCTGTCTGTTTTGGGTCCAAACAACTACCAGTCTCGAGTCCTGGGGTCAAATATGAACCCTTTTTTGTTGGCATGCCCAGTTAGCAGGTTCAAATATCACACCCTCTTCGGGGAAATGCAATGCAATACTTAACCCAGCGGGCAGCCAACCTAGTTCACAATCCCCCTTTTGACTAAGTTGAAACCTATGTACTTTTCTTACCTTGGTGCATATGGTAACACACTGTAAGTGCTTAACAGTTCTGTCAGAACTATCAACACTGTCCTAGCATTAATGCCGGCCCAGTGGCACTGAGGGCTGAGGTGCTGGTCGCCTTACCATGTGCCACGCTGGCGACCCGTGTTCGGGAACAAGCAAGGGTCACCGGGGGTTGGCAGGGGAGGCAAGGGATTGAGCGTCCGATGGACTGCTCTCCCTCTCTGGGGGGAGGGATTACCAGTAGTCGGTGCAAGGATGTCCACTATTGGAGGCTGGAGGATATAACGCCGCTGCTCAACAGAAGGAGGCGTGATAGGGCAGGCACCGGGGAGGAGCACATGTGGACATGTGCGCGCTCCTTCCATGGGTGCCAATGCATGGCCCTCATGCAAGGGCGAAAATGGAGGATAAAAATCTGGTCCCAGTCGAACACTGATGAGCCATCCACCTGCCGCAGGCCCAGACCTCGAATGGCGCTCCCCACACTGGATCCTGTGAGAAGGTGAGTTGAGCCGAGCGGGGGGGGGCTCCTCACCGCCCTGCCATGGGGGGGGGGTAATTCGTGGGGGTAGGGGTAGTGGCCTGATCTCGGGGTATGGGGCTGGACGGGTGGATGAGGATGGCAGCCGACCGAGGACCAAGGAGTAGAAACAATGCAAGAAAAAAAACAAAAAACACTGTCCCACCATTCACATTCAAAATGAGGAAAAGGTTCAGGCAGGATTTCAAGAAAAACGTTTACTAAAATTAAAAATAGTAAATGAAATACAAAACACAGAACATATACCATTGAGTGTATAGTCATACAAATTAAATGAACAATTTAAACAAAACTGCCTTATTACTGAGTATGTAATCCTACCCTAGTTTCAATTGGCAAATAGTGGAGGCTGATTTACCTGATGTAGAAGTACCCTTGAGATTGTGTCTTCCAGGAGTCCAGAATCAAAAAGCACAATCTTCTCTTAGTTTTGATTATCTACAGAGAACAAGGGTCCCACCCAGCTTGTGAGGCTCAGTGGTGATGCTGGCTGTGAGGTCACTCACATTTCCTGTATACCAAATGGTAGTCACATGCATCTGCATATTGCTAAGCATCCCACAGAAATATATATATATTTTCTTTTTAATTAGTGAGCCTGCTTTATGGCAGGCCAGAATTACCCCTTTGATCTTCAGGGGAACTTCCTGACAGCTATTTCTCATAGTAGTGAGAAATGTAACAGGTATCTGTCAGAAGTTGCTTTCCTCCTAACAGGTCATAAGATGCAATACTTTATACAAGTGGCTGGTTTACAACCTATTCAAACTAGTTCTTAAAGGAAGCTCTTAATTAGCTTTTCCTCTCAGAAGGAGAACACTATTTTTTGAAAATCCAAGGTCCCACAATGCCTTGTGCTGACTGCTATCTTTCCAAGCAGAAATTCAAAGAAACATATATTTATCACAAATATAATACCAATAACAACAAGCTGATTGGAAAAGCATCACAGTCATGGACTGATTAAGGTGGAAGTCTGATACCACCTTAGGGAGGAATTTCCTATTGGTCCTTAGGACCACCTTGTCCCTGTGGACTGCTTTGTAGTTTGGTTCTGTGGACAAGGCCTGGAGCTCATTGATCCTCCTGGCTGAGGTGATGGCTACCAGGAACACTGTTTTCCATGTCACATACTTGAGCTCTGCTGAAGACATGGGTTCAAATGGAGGCTGCATTAGCTGGCCAATGCATATGTTATGGTCCCATGCAGGAGTGAGTTCCCTCTGAGGGGGTGCAAGTGCAGTAGGCCCTTGAAGATCTTCCTGAATACCTGGTTGGAGACCAGGGATGCCCCTTTTCTATCAGAAAGGTAAGCAGAGACAGCTGCTAAGTGCATCTTAAGGGTAGAAGGCTGAAGGCCTAAGGAGTGCAAATGTGCCAGGTACTCAAACTACTGACAAGCCAACTTGGCGGCAATCTATTTGTCTCTGTTTGCACTAAACAGAGAACCTCTTCCATTTAGACAAGTAAGTCGTTCTGGTGGAAGGTTTCCTAGATACCCTGAGGACCTCCAGCACCCCCTCCGAAAGTTGTAGGTCAGCATATTCTAAGTCCTCAACAGCCAAGCTCTGAGTCTGAGGTACTGAAGACTGGGGTACAGAACCCTGCCCTGAGAGAAGGTCAGTAGGATGTGCCTCCTGGGCAGAGAGATTGGTTTGGATATTGACAGGGTTGGTAGCAGAGAGTACCAAGGCTGCCTGGCCCAGTCTGGAGCAAGGAGGATCACTGTTGCTGGATGAACCCTGAGCTTGTTCAGTACTCTGAGCAGCAAGGGAAATGGGGGAAAAGACATACAGAAACGTCCCTGTCCAATCCATCAGGAGTGCATTTAGAGGCACTGTGCCCACTGCAGGAGGCCTTCAACAGAACAGTGGCAGATGGTGATTGTCTGGGGCTGCAAAGAGGTCCACCTCTGGGGTGCCCCACCTTCTGAATACAACTTGCAGGATCTGCCTGTTTAGTGACCACTTGTGGTGGTTCTGGTTGATCCTGCTGAGGACACCTGCTAGGACGTTGTCCTTCCCTGGGAGATGAACTGCTGAGAGGGAGATTCCCAGGGAATAAACCAGATTCCAGACTTTCATGGCTTCTGTGCACAGTGGGGAAGACCTCGTACCCCCTTGCTTATTGATACAGTAGACTGTGGTTGTATTGTCTGTCCTGACCTGAACCACTTTGCTCTGCAGCGCTGAAGTGAAGGACTGAATGCCCAGATAGACTGCCCTGAGTTCCAGAAGGTTTCTGTGAAGCAGAGACTGCTGCTGGAGCCAGGTACCGTGGGCAGTATGCTCCCCTAGGTGGGCGCCCCACCCTAGGAGGGAGGCAACTGTTGTCAAGACTGCTGCTGGTGGTGGCAGCTGGGGGAAAGGCACGCTTTCCCTGAGATTGTCCTTTTCCTGCCACCATTGCAGAGCTTGAAGCAGGGTTCCTGTGACTGGTACCATCTTTAACAGGGAATCTCTTCTCTGGGACCAATGAGACCTTAGGTGGAACTGAATGTCCCTCATCTGGAATCTTGACCCGGACACTGTTGCTGTTGATGCAGCCATGTGACCTCTGAACTGGAGAAAATGCCATGCTGGTCTGGGGATATGAAGCTGAAAAGAGTTTGCTAGCTAATACCAAGTTGTCTATCCTTCCCTGAGGGAGGAAGGCTCTTCCTCTCAGAGTGTCTAATTCTGACCCTATGAACTCCAGAAGCTGAACTGTCGTTAGTACTGATTTTTTTTCTGCAAAATATAGACAGCAGTGGTGGGTGAGGTAAAGTAGTCCAGAAATAAATCTCAAACTCGGTGATAAAGCTAATCAAGTTTAGAGAGTGCGGAGGCAGGGCCTTGACCATAAAGAAAGTTGGCATAGTCCAGTAAAGATAGAAAAGTGATTTGCACCAGCCTTTTTTTGACATCATATGATAAAAGATGCTTAATCTGGAAGAACAGGCCCAGTCTCTGCCTTAGCTTCTTTGAAAGTTCCTCAATGTGGTCAGAAAATATAAGCTTATGGTCTATCCAAACCCCCAGATATTTAAATGTGGTCACATATTCAATAGGTTCACCCAGAAGCGATAGAATCTGAGGAGTTAAGCTACGTAAGGAAGGTTTTTGACCTAGGGCAGAAGGTGAGAAAAATATGGCCTCCATTTTTTGTGTGTTTAGAAGTAGTTTTTGGCTCAATAAGTATAACTGCAGCTGATTAAAGTCTACTTTGTAGGTCCATACAGGCCTGCTCTAGGGTATGCCTAGCAATGCATGTGACCGTGTCATCGGCGAAGAGGTGAATGTCAGCTGATTTGATTCCTGATCAATGTTGTTAATATAGAGAGTAAAGAGCAGTGGTCCTAAAATGGACCCTTGCGGCACACCACTTTGAAGCAATTTTAGGAGAGAAAGATCCCCTTGAGCTTTAACCTGTTGCAATCTCCCTGTGAGCTAACAACTGACCCATTTCAGGGTAGAAGCATCTAGACCAATGCTTTGAAGAGTGTCCAACAGAAGGACAAGGACCACTGTATTGAATGCCTTGCTAAGATCAAGGAATAAGGCACATGCATACTTCTTATCATCCAAGGAATTCTGCCAGTCATTGATTACCTTTGCAAGTGTGAATATTGTACTGTGACAAGCTCTGAATCCTGACTGGGCAGGGTTAAGCAAGTTGGTGGAGTCCAAGTACTTCCTAAGCTGCACATTAGCCACTTTCTCGAGCAGTTTGGAGAGGATAGGAAGTAGAGATATTGGTCTGTAATTGTTTAGATCACTTGGGTCACCAGATTTGAATAAGGGAATAACATGGGCAGTTTTCCAAATGGGAGGGAGGTCTCCTTGGGCAAGAGATAGATTAAAGAGGTGGGTGATAGGTACTGACAATACATGGGAGCTTCAGAAAATAAGGGTCGATAAGGTCAGTACCCGCACTTTTTCTGGTGTCCAGGGTTACAAGTAGATCTTCCACTTATTTCAGTGATACAGGGCTAAAGGAGAAGGCCACGTCGGGGACTTAGGTAATGATAGTAGGTCTAACAGTATCCTGTCTGCAAAGTTGTGAACAAAGGTTGTAGGTGGGTGAGGAGTCAAAGGCGAGCCCAGCAGTGGCAAAGTGGTTATTAAGCAGATAGAGATTTGTCTGTTTGTCAGTAAATGTGGAGCTACCAGAGAAGATTTTGGCTGGGATATAATTAGCCGATCCATGACCTTCTATATCCTTAACGGTCTTCCAAAACTTGGCAGCACACTTAGATGATGAGTCCAGCTCGTGCTGAAAATACTTAGTTTTTTCGGATCTGACAAGTTTAGTACAAATGTTCCGAGCCATTATGAAAGCCAACCAGTCAGAAGGGAGCTTGGTTTTCCATGCTTTTTTCCAAAGAACGTCCCTATTAAGTAAGGTGGCCTTCAGACTGGCAGTAAACCATGGGCTTGATTTTTTTCTTTGAGCGAACTTTAACCAGCAGAGCGTGTCTATCTATAACCATAAGTACAATACTTTGAAAGGCCTCGTAAGCTTCACACACTGACTTGGCTAGATAGACTTGCCAAAGTACAGTTACGCAAGAACTTACCGTAGCAGTAGATCTTTGAGAGGAGCTCTTGCAGCAGGCTATAACTATTAGGACTATGCCGCAGGCACTAGGACCACACGGAAAAACTTCTGCCAGCAATACCAGTGAGGGACCGCCCCCGACGCCCGCCCCGCCCCGACGTCGGTCACGGTACAAGAGGGGGCGGACCCAGCTCCACCTCAGTTCTCCCACCAGTACCCAGCAGATGGCCTGACAAGAGAAGGAGGCGATGCCTATCAGTGAGAAGAGAAGAGAAGATACCTGCACACTCCGAGGGGGAAGGCAGGAGGGAAAACAGCGCCTGCTGCAAGAGCTCCTCTCGAAGATCTACTGTTACGGTAAGTTCTTATGTAACTGTACTATCTTACTTCGAGATAGAGCTCATGCAGCAGGCTATAAAATTAGGACTGAGTCCCAAGCAGTTCCCTAGCAAAGAGGCAGTCGCCTCCGGGAGGAGGAATATGCTGACTCCAGAGACCTTCAGGACAAGAGTCCTTGCAAAACCACTAGGCCGAAGCCAGCACGGCGTCTGGAAACTATATCCAAGCTGTAATGCTTGACAAAGGTATGCACCGAGTTCCAGGTCGCGGCCGCACAGATGTCCTGAATGGCGACATTCCGCATCGCGGTATAAAATGATACACCTGGGCAGTAACCCGGACCCGGCAGGGGTTTGTTGTGATGCTCGTAGCAAAGCGAGACGCAATGGACTAGCCATCTGGAGATAGTCTGCTTGAACACCGTCTGACCTGCCGCCAGGGCTAAAAGCCACAAAGAGCTGCTCTGACGACGGTGTTGAACTGCTCTACTGAGGTATGTACTCAGGACCTGTGGACATCCAATGTGGAGGAGAACTCCCTCTATTGGAAGGAGAAGGAAAATAAACACGAAGATCAACCGACTGGTTGAGGTCAACTCAGACCACTTTAGGAAGAAACTTAGGATTAGTTCTGAGGAACCCTTTCCTATGAAAAACCAAATAGCTCTTTACACTCAGGCCTGCAGCTTGGAAACTCTTGAGCGAGTAACAGCGACCAGAAAACAAACTTTCCAAGATAGGCACGATTTCAAAAGTCGCCATGGTTCAAAGGGGAAGGTGAGTTTCTCCAACACAAAAAGGAGGCCCCAGGGTGGGACAGGGTCCCTAATGGGAGGTCTCATGTGAAGAACCCCCCTAAGGAAGGTGCGGGCCACTTCCAGTTGGGCCAATGCTCTGTCTCCCACAAGAGCATGATAGGCCGAGATTGCCCACATATGAACCTTGATAGAGTTATAGCTCAGGCCTTTCTCGTATAAGGAGAGGAGATACTGCAAAGCGGAGTTCACAGAGCAGGTAACTGGGTCTAAATGCTGAGGCAAGGCGCAAAGGCAGAACCGTTTCCACTTCATAGCATAAGCGGAGTGAGTAGAGGGCTTTCTTGCGGATGCTAAGACCTCAGCCACTTCTGGGGAAACCCCGTATCTGTTCTTAGCTACGTCTGGAGGAGCCAAGCATGAAGGTGCAGGGATCTGAGATCCGGGTGAACCAGAGAACCCTGGTCCTGTGACAGCAGTTGCGAGCATATGGGCAGCGGGATTGGAGATTCCTGGGACAACCGCTGCAGGAGTGGGAACCAAATCTGTCGGGGCCAATTGGGAGCCACAAGGATCATGGGTGCCCCCTCTGCCTGTAGCTTGAGCAGAACCCTCTGGATGAGAAGGAAGGGTGGAAAGGCATAAAGAAACCTCCCTGCCCAACAAAGGGATAACGCTTCTGGCCAAAAAATGCCAGGTGCGTGCTCTCGCGAGCAAAATCGTGGCAGTTTTTGGCGTTGCGTGGTGACGCAAAGAGATCGAGCTTGGGAAGGCCCCACCTTCAAGAGCTGATCCGCCACGGACTGAAGCAATTCCCCACTCCGCGCCTGGCCCACGCATCTGCTGAGATTGTCGCCAGCACGTTCAGGACTCCTGGAACGCATCGCCGAAGACGCATGCCCTGCTCCAGCGCCCAGTACCAGACTCTCATCGTCTCCCGGCAAAGAGGATAGGAATGAGTGCCTCCTTGCTTGTTGATGTAAAAGACGACCGCCATGTTGTCCGTCTGGACTAGAAGAGAGCCGGGAACTAGGTCCTCTTGAAACGCCTGAAGAACGTAGAGGACCGCTCACATTTCGAGGACATTGATGTGGAGGGACGGCTCCTTGGGTGACCAAACCCCCTGCATTCGGTGAACATCGAGATAAGCCCCCCAACCCAGGTCTGAGGCATCCGTCGTCAGAGTCTGACCTGGAGGCTCCGGACGAAAGCTGACCCCTTTTTCCAGATTGCTGGGGTCCAGCCACCAAAGCAACGTTCTCCTGACAGGCTCCAAGATCCTGACTAAAGCGTCCAGGTTGTCGGAGTATTGATCCCACTGCACCCTGAGCATCCATTGTGGGATCCTCATGTGGAGGCGGGCCAAGGGTATTACTGGGATGGCTGCCGCCATGTGCCCCAGTAGAATGAGGAAGTTCCGGGCCGGAACTCGAGGTGCTATGGAGATCCATTTTGCCAAACTTCGCAGGCGAATTTCCCTGTCCTGAGGGAGAAAAGCTCTGCCCTGGATGGAGTCCAGAGTCACTCCAATGAAGGCGGGGTTTTGGCTGGGCTCCGGGGATGACTTCCTTAAGTTCAGGGTGATCCCCAGCTCTCGGAACAGAGTATAGGCATCTCCGAGACAGCGAAGGAGGCCGTCCCTTGATGGGGCTGTGAGAAGTCAGTCGTCGAGGTAAGGGAAAACATAATGGCCTGATCGCCTGAGAGCCGCAGCCACCACTTCTAGGCATTTGGTAAAGACTCGCGGCGTGGAAGAGAGGCCGAACGGGAGCACCCAGAATTGATAATGCTCTCCTAGGAAGTGGAACCTCAGAAACTTCCTGTGGGGAGGGAAGACCCCGATATGCATGTAAGCATCCTGCATGTCGAGAGAACAGAGCCAATCCCCTTGGTGCAGCAGATGGAAGAGACCCTGAAGAGTGTCACCATCCTGAACTTTTTGTACTCTATAAAGAGATTTAAAGGACGGAGATCCAGAATGGGACAAAGGTCCCCCGTCTTTCCGGGATCAGAAAAAAGTGGGAGTAGAACCTCTGACCCCACTGCTCCATGGGAACTCTTTCTATTGCTCTCTTCTGCAGGAGGGCCTGAATGTCTCCTTCCAAGAGTGGAATGTGAGAAGGAGGATAATGGGAGAGCTTTGGTGGAGTACATGGAGAGAACTCTGTGAACTCCAATGTGTGTCCTCTCCAAATGACATCCAAGACCCATTGATCTGTGGTAACAGAGCTCCACCCCTCGAGATGAAGGGAGAAGTGGCCCCCGACTGGCTCCCCCTGGACGTCTGACCATGGGGGCGGAAGGGAGCTGGGCGGAACTGGGGGTAGGGAGAGAGGTCTGGGAGGACTTGGGCCCACGACCAGACCGTCCACCAGACTGCTGGTTTCCAGATCTCTGGTGGAAGCCACCTCTCTGCCCCTGCTGGGAACCTCGAGCTGAAGTCTGATTGCCTGAAGACTTTCGAAAAAGCCGGTGGTGATGGGGGCGTCGCTGGTCGCCACGGTACATCTGGCGGACCAACCAGATCGACTTACCCGATTCCTGGAGACGGGAGATCAGGCCGCCTCCCGCCTTCCCAAATAAAATGGTACTCCTGAAACGGCAGGTCCCTGGATATCGGACTGCAGATCCTGGTAGCCCGAAAGCCGTAACCAGGCATGGCGCTCGAGACAAACTCAGACGCGCTGCTCTGGCTGCCGATCTGCAGTAGACATATGAGGCCCCTCAGAACATGAGTGCTCACATCCCGAGCCTGACTGCAAGATGGCCAGGAGCTCTGGCCTTCTTATCGGAGTCTGGCATGGCCTGTGCCAGCTCAAGACCCTGCTCCCACAATGCATTCTGAACTGCACCATATGGTGAGGAAGTTCAGGATCTAATGGAGCAGGTGGAAGCGCATAAACTTTTTGCCCACTTGATCCAGGTAACGGGACTCCAAGTCGGGAGGCTGGGAGCTGAGGTGCCGCGGCTGTCGAGACTTGTCATCAGCAGCCGTGATCACAGTGGAGTCTGCCTGAGGGTGTTCAGCCAAAAAGGTTCAGCCCTCAGAGCTTTGTAAAGCCTGTCTGACTTCTTGGGAACCTCTGGGATGGAGGCTGGGCGCAGCCAGGTGGATCTGGTCAGGTCCTGAAAAGTATCCACCAGAGGAGGAATGACCAAAGACTTTGGCTCCTTCTGCCTCAGGTATTTGGCCAATCTCCAGCGTTCCGGGTCCAGGTCTTCCGTGTCCCACTCATTGGAAGCCTGGATATGCCTCATGACGTTCATGAATGTGGGATCATCCAGAGGCGAGCGAGGCATGTCCTTCTCCTTAGGGGAGCTCTTGAGGCTGAGGGAAGACGAAGAGGATGACGAGGGAGAGGAGGACCGACTATCCGACTTAGAGTAGTCTGGTTCTACCTCATGTCCATGCCTGCACTGGCGTCGGTATGCAGGGACCGCGATAGTCCTAAGACCGACTCCGTCCCTGACCGACGACGGAATACGACCGACGCTGGTCAGGAGACCGACGCCGAACCATCCTGTTGAGCGAGAAGAGCTCCAGAACGACATCAGGACCGGCTGTCGGTCAGTCGAAACCATGGAGCGACGCCGGCGGTCCTCGGATCGAGCGGGAATGAGTCCCTAGACGGGGGCGAAAGCGGTGTTCGGGACCTCAACGAGAGGTCTCGCCTGCTGTGGTTCACCCGCAGGATCCGGTACCAGTGTCTGGGCCGGGCGACGGGTGATACGCTAGGAACCTGTCCCTACCAAAACGAAAAAGCTGTTTAAGCTCGGTCTCGCAAGAATATTTGAAGCCGCCCGCTGCGGAAAGAAGCTTCCCGCGAGCGGTCGCGACGGGCGAAGCCTCCTGCTGGCCCGGGAGGAGGATTTGGGCTACGGGACGCCGGCAAGACAACGATCACCTCGTGGTCCTGGCCCTTTTGACCGGGCGCGCCGTATCGCGAACCGAGACGGGTGACGGCAGGGGGTGCCAAGAGTCCTTACGCCCGGAGGCGCACTTTAGCAGGCGGTAAGCGGACAGTAGGGTCAGCAGGTACCGCCACGACTTATAGCGGGTGACTTTGATCGAGTCACCATCGGTTTGGCTGGCTGCTCCTCTCGGCGGGCCGGCCTTAGCCTGGGACGAACGCCGTCACTCACCCGAGCCTTCTTCGGGAAGGTCACGACCGAGATGGACCAGACCGAACGGTGCCGGGACATCGACCGCGCTTTACTATGGTGCTTTTTCTCCTTCTTCTTCCCTCGGATGAGTGCAGGTCCATTTTCTTCTAACAGATAGGCCTTCAGGGCCTTCAGGCGTCGGATGCTTGTCCGCTTGTAAAACTTAACTGATCAGAACGCAGGTGTCGCGGGTCCAGGCTCAGCAGAAAACACACCGCCGATGACCGTCTTGGTGGAATTTGCGCCGCCGCACTCGCACTTGTTTAGGTGTTCTGGGGAAAGAGACGCCCGGGAAGACATTGAACCCGCTTGGACCAACTTCAGTACTGACGTCGGCGCCAACAGCAGTAAACACTGAGGGAAAGAATGACTAGATACTGAAAAAACGAGCCACTAGCGGTAACCGTGCAGGGTCAATCATGGTAATGAAGAAAATGGTAAACTGTCGAAAACTTGACTAGATCCTTCTTCGGTTGGTGAATCGCAGGGCAGCTATTCACATGTGTAGCTGGTGGAAAGAACTGAGGTGGAGCTGGGTCCCGCTCTCTTGTACCCTGACCGACGTCAAGCGGGCCAGCATCGGGCGTCCCCGCTGGTATTGCTGGCAGAAGTTTTTCCGTGTGGTCCTAGTGCCTGTGGCACAGTTCTAATTGTTATAGCCTGCTGCAAGAGCTCTATCTTGAAGTAAGATCTAGAATTTTGTAATTCAGCGAGGCACACTAGAGGATCAAAGTTACATTTGCTTTTTTTTGTATATATATATCTTGAGGAGGAGACTGGCTTGGGAGCGGACCTCACACAAGCAATGGAACAATGGTCACTAAGGTCGGTGAAAAAAACAACTGAACGGGTGAAAAGGTGGGGTTCATTAACTAGGATAAGATCAATTAAGGTACTGTTGGCAGGGTTTTTCTTATTGGGGCATGTAACTTCAGGAATTAGTTGCGTTAGCCCAAAGGTGTCACATAGTTCTTTAAGCGGTTCAGAGCTTGCCGAAAGTCAGTTAAAGTTGAGGTCTCCCAGAATGATGACTTCCAAGGTTGATGTGCTCAGTTCATTACGTATGTGATCTAGTGCCTTTAGACCTGCCGAGGGTGGTCAGTAACATCCAGTAATGCAAAGAGATTGAGAGGAAGAGAGCTGAACCTTTAGGGTCAAACTTTCAAACTCCTTGGGCAGAGAGGCTGAGTTAGTAACGGTCACCAAAAATGTATCTAGTATGTATACAGCTACTCCTCCTCCTCTGGTAGGTCTGTCAGTTCGGAAGACGTTATAGGACGGACTGTTTATGGCAAGATCCAGAACAGAAGGTCTGAGCCAAGTTTCGGTTACTACCAGTACGTCAGGCTTACTATGGAGGGTCCAGGACTGTATGGAGCCAATCTTCTTCAGAAGACTACAAGCATTAATATGCAGGAATTTTGTACCCTTAAGGTGAGCTAATTCTGAAGGAGCTGTTATCAAAGCGAATGGGCCATGGTTCAGTTTGACATTGCCCATGCAGAGTGATAATATCAGCAACATTTTACGTAGGGCACTTAAGAGTAGTTTAAGAATATGGGTACATTCCCTTTTGCGATGGGGAGAGTGAGTAGATGAAGAGTAAGCACCTTGGTAACTAAGTGGTCCCAATACTGCATAAAGTAGCACCTTAGACTCACAAAAAACTGAGTAGAAGAGGAGCAGATGAGGCACGATTGGGAGGTTAAAGTACGAAAAGAAGAAGACAGAAGTTCCAAGGCAGCTGAAAGGAAGGTTCCAATAAGGAGAGGAAACCAGACAGTGGATGGCAGTGAACGTCCTCCTCCCATGGAGATATAATGTGATCCACCTGTAAACGGTCACTGTGTGGCTCTAGGGGAATGAACAGGGAGGCTGATGCAAAGCAAAGGAATAACAAAAAAGTCTGCATTGTATGGCCCTAGGTACAGTGGGGAGTATATGGCCAGAGAAAAGAGACAGCAAATGTTTTAAAGTATTGCTATGTGTACCGCAGTAATACAGTAGTAATATCATTATGAGGGCTGTACAGTGGTCTCAAGGCTTGAGCTGCAAGGTCTGATTAGGTTTGACACAACACACGCCCGAAACTGCAGTTAGGGTTGGATAACTACACTAAATTATGCAGGATTACTAATAAGAACAGACTCTTAGCACACTGGTTGAAAGAGAAGCAAAGCAGTAGAAAAAGAGAAGGGAAAAAAGAAAATAAAGCGAAAAGCCATTTCAACTGCAGCACGACAGTAGCCACCAGTAGTAGGTAGGCTGGGAGCTGCTTACGGCAAACATCTAGTAGGAAGTCCTGCAAAGTGGGAAGGGAAAGTGAAGCATTTAAAGAGTGGCGAGGGAGAGTGGGTGGACCAAAAAACAGGTGTAATAAGTTTAAAGTCTGCTTTTGAGCACTAAAATTATGTGATGCTGAGCGATCCGGCACCAAGAAATCTTAAATTAAAAGTCTTAAGCTTTGGCACCAATCAGGGAGCGAACTGCCACCAAGCCAGCCAATAGTGAGCTGGAGCTCCGGGGCAGCAACAAAGCAGAGTCCCAGAAGAGGTCCCGGTCCCTGGATGAAGTCCTACCTGGCAAGGCTCAGCGGGCGGTGGGCAGGAGAGTGAGGGACAGCCAGCTGGCTTCTCTAGTTGTGCCACACAGCAGTGCAGTGAAGCACCCAGGCCAGGGACGAGCCTGGAAGAGAAGGAAAGACAGTCAGCTGTTAGATATGGCTAGGGACAAAGAACTAGGAAGGGCTAAATTGGTGGGTAGATATAAACAGAAAGACAAAGCAGAATGTAGCTGGGGCTAAATCAGGGTGCAGAGACACAGTCAAAGGGCAGCAGTTAAATGAAATAACTGGGAGGGGCGGGCAGACAAATCAGTTAGGAGAGGGGTCGTCAGCTGGTGCCAAATGAAGGATAAGGTCAGGAAGGAATCAGGTAAAAAGAAAAGCGTGGGAGGAGTAGATTAAACTATGTGGGGGGGGGGGAATAATTCCAAACAGCAGTTGGTGACAGCAGGCAATGTCCCTGATTCACTCAGTGACCACTCCTGTGCTCTCTTCAGCTGGTTGGCCACTTCTGACCCACTGCTGTGCGTTCCCCCACGGCGTTTCAGACCTTATGGCCTAAAAAACCTTAAACAGTACCTTGAACTGCAAGACTGGTCCCCGATTCTCCATGCACCTGACATAGATACCGCTCTTGCCTTCTTTACCTCCACCTTTAATAAAGCCTCATGATCTTTGCTCCCCCTCTCTGCCGTCCACCCCAAAAGACCTAACCTGCCCTGGATTACCCCTGCACTCTCACTGCTGCTCAGGCACAGGGACAACCTTTGATTGCAGTACATAGAAACTAGGCGCCCAGCTGACAAACAGGCCTACAGTGGTGCACGAATAAGTGTACATGGGCAATCAGGAAAGCCAAGGCCGACCACTATCAGGCCACCTCACTGCCTCCTGGGGAGCGCCGTACTTCTGGGATAGTCAAACAACTGAATGGGAACACCGCTCCCTCCCCATCCCAGATTACCACCAACACCACCACCATCACAGACCCGCCGACATTGCAAACCTCCTCAACACCGCCTTTACAGACCTTAGCCCTATCCTCCCCAGTAACTTCTTTGATCAGCCACCCCCCCATCCTACCCCTGCCCTCCATCGCCCTTGCTTCCACCTTCGTAGGGTTACTACCCAGGAAGCCAGACTGCACCTGACCCGTGCACTTAAAGGCAACAGTCCCAGTGACATCTCCCTGGATCACAAAATTCTCCGGTT
Source organism: Neoceratodus forsteri (assembly GCA_016271365.2). Classification (NCBI taxonomy): domain Eukaryota; kingdom Metazoa; phylum Chordata; order Ceratodontiformes; family Ceratodontidae; genus Neoceratodus; species Neoceratodus forsteri. Next base: position 716,987,743 of record CM057452.1, read on the forward strand.
GGTCCTGGATCAAGTCTTCACCCCACTCACCTGCCTTCTTAACAAATCCCTCTGCCTGGGACAATTCCCCTCCTCATGGAAAACTGCAACGGTTACTCCAATCCATAAAGGGGGTGACAGGTCCTTAGCTGGGAACTATCGACCGATCTCCATTCTCCCTCCCCTTTCCAAGGCGCTGGAAAAACTAGTTGCTGCACAAATAACTGAATACCTGACCAAATACAACATACTCTGCCCTGAACAGCACGGCTTCCGCGCAGGACACAGTACTAGCACTGCTCTTATTGAATTCGCTTCCTTCCTTCACTCCTCACTGGATACTGGCTCACTGGCGGGGGCCGTGTTCCTTGACCTATCAAAGGCCTTTGACACGGTCTCCCACCCCCTACTACTGGAAGCCCTCTGTCACGCTGGTTTTGCCTCTGGACCACTTGCTTGGTGCTCCAGCTACCTTTCCGCCCGCTCCCAACGAGTCAAAATTGGTGGGACTCTTTCTGACCCACGTTCGATCCTCTCAGGGGTTCCACAGGGCTGCATCCTGGGGCCCCTTCTCTTCTCGCTATACCTTAACATCCTGCCCAGTGCGTGCCCTGGGAAAATTCTGCTGCACGAGATGATACCGTCCTCTTTGCCACTGACCGAACCTCACTTCCTCCAGGTCTCCCTACAAAGGGCCTATGACGGTTGAAACTTAGCTTAAGAGCATAGATTGGTCATAAACCTTAAAAATCTAAAACCATGCTCTTCGCCCACCCTCAAAACAAATCATCCAACTCCCTCTCCGTATCCTCTCAGCTCTAAACTACAACTGGAGCAAGTCCAATCCTATAAGTATCTAGGGATCTTATTTGACTCAGCCCTCTCCTACCATACCCCCATCGGACGCACTCCTTCTGTAACCAATATCCCACTCGGTATCCTGTACCGCTACAAACTGTCTCCCCCCCGACGCCCTCCGGCTTGCAGTTACATCCTCCATACTATCCCTGGTGGACTATGGGCTACCTGTCTATGGTGCTGCCAACATGACGGCCCTCAACAAAATCCGCCTCCTCCTAAATAAGGCTTGCAGGCTAATCTCTGGGGCCCCTAGGCTCACTCATACCTGCCAACTCTATGACCTTGCAACAATGCTTGACCTCGGCAAACGCCTGCTTTACCAAACGTGCCTCATTTCAAAAAAAAACCCTACTAGGACTTTTTCTCCCGGCTGACTTCCTCCCTCCTCCCAGCACAGCCCCTAGTCAGCACCTGGACCTCCTGTAAGCCATCTTCCTGGTTCCTGTACTAGGACCTCACTTGGACAGAGATCTTTCTGCCATAGAGCCCTGCTTGGTACAACACTCTTCCTCGGGCCATCACTGAAATTCCCACCATCTCCACTTTCAAAATGCCCTCAAAAGCGAGCTATTCAGCAAGCGCTGCTGCTCCTGTGCCTAACGGATGCTCAAACCCCCTCTTCTGACAATGCCCTCTGGGCAGCTCCGTCCCCTCCTATTTCTAACAACTTCACTACTGCCACGATTCCGCTGCCTACTGTATCACTACTGTCTAGAAACGAACCACGTTGCATTCCTTATGCTGCTTATGCTTACTTATTTACTACCCTGTTCCATACGGATCATACCTCCGTTCTGTACTACTCTTGTCTCAGGCCCTACGCTTCTTGTAATCTGTTATCATATGACCGGTGTGACTGCTTTGTCGATTTACCTGTACTGTTCCTGTCTCATGCCTTACGTTCCTTGTAATCTGACACAGTAGACCTGTTTGGCTGTTATCACACTTCCATGACATACCGTTATGCTGCTAAACCCTGTTATTCTCCTGTTGTCAATTATACCATATTTTGCTCTGTATTACACTACCAATGTTTGCTGTAACCATGTGCCATTTATCCATGTCTGTTTATACTCATGCTCTTCTTTTGTATGTACCCTGCTTTCTGTATTATCTGTATTATCTACCATTGTTGACGAGGTACCTTTGGAAATGAGCCCCTGGCTCAAAGGTTGTAAACTGATTGCACTATAAATAAATAAAAATTAAAATGTTAGAGATAAATCACAAGTTAACCAGCGCAGCTTTCCTTAACAACTGTACATAATCGCATTACAAAAAATGCTACGTTTTACACAATCCCTGTACTGTAGCAGTACTACAAAAGTTGCCCCAATACAAATAAATTCCTGAGAAGTGGTTCAAATGATTCAGCAACCTCCAAGATCCTGATCAAAAAACAAGATGGAATAAGTTTAAAATCTGCTTTCGAGCACTAAAATTATGTGACGCTGAGTGAGCCGGCACCGAGAAATCTTAAATTAAAAGTCTTAAGCTTTGGTGCCAATCAGGGAGTGAACTGCCTCCAAGCCAGCCAATAGTGAGCTGGTACTCTGGGGCAGCAACCAGTCAGAGTCCCAGCAGAGGTCCCGGTCCCTGGATGAAGTCCTACCTGGCAAGGCTCAGCAGGCGCGAAGCAGAAGAGTGAGGGGCTTATGGATGGGCAACAACAGCTTCTTTGTTGATGGCACATCTATCATTTCCATACAGTCTGATTCCTCTTCCTACCCTGTGGATTCTTGGGTGGAGAGGTCCAGAGTCTGTGCCACTTACTTCATGAAAACAAAGTGGGAAGAGAAATCCTCAGTTCCCTTTTCAGGGGAGTCAGGACGATGTGGATCAGGGGATATGTCTGGCTCAAGAGGTTCCCCATAATCCTCAACCTTACCTTCTATATAGACTTAAGTAAACTGTTCAAGTGAACCGGGAACCAAGGATGAACCCGGGTCCTGAAGTGAGGACTGTGAACTGGGTCGCTGAACCGGAACTGTGGTACTGGTGTACAGCGCCTAGAGAACGCTTAAAGCCCTAGCTATAGCTTCTGCAGTTGGAACCACTGGAATCGTCAGTTATGGTTCCTTAACTGGGTGTTTTTCTTTCCTCTTTTTCTTAGCAGAACTTGCCGGTTCAGAGGTAGTGTCTGCAGTTCTTTTTTTAACCGAGGAAGCTTCACCCTGGTCAGAGGATTGTTCAACCAGTTCCTTTGGTTTCTCCTTCTGAGAGGAGGAAGTTTTGTCCACAGTTGAGTCAGCAGCCTTCTCAGACATTTTTTCCTTCAGTCGTTTCAAACGCTCATCAAGCGTCGACTGAGGAACATTTTTACAGATTTCATGATCTGCCTCAAGGTGTTCAACCCCCAGACAGACAACACATACTAAGTGAGGATCAGCTTTAGCAAACGGTTCCCCACACTCTGTACAATGCTGAAAACCCATTGGGCCAGTTCTTTTCTTGGGTAGTGACATAACAAACAAAACCCCTAAAATTTGGGTTTGTTTTTGAGGCAAAGTACCACAAAAGAATATCTTTCAACTCTTTTCTTTTTTTTTCCGGTTGGTTTACTGACTGAAGAGAGAACCAAGAATTACCCCGGATTCTCTCTAAATCAAAATAACCAGTCCTAAAGGGTTTAGAATTAGAAATAAAACTTCATAATTACAAATAAAGGTTCAGTTTCCTCCCATTTAAATGAACCGAGAAGAAACTGAAAAACTTAATCTACCTGTAAACTCAAGGACAGTGCTTTAAAAATGAACAGAAATAAAATTTTACTTAAAAAAAAATGAGAAAATAAAATCTTCAAGAAAGATGAAGGAGGGCTCTCCAAGGTGTCTGTACTAGGCAAGCCGAGTAAAGAATCTGACGGTTGCAGAATGTTTAATAGGGACAGTGGTTTGAAAACCGAGCTTGAGCCTAACATTCCATGATTAGCATAGGTTCTATTACCCATTTCGGCTCTGGGGCAGTCTCATGGTGAGACCATACTACCGAAGTCAGAATACAGTAAGATTTCCTGGGGTTTGAAGTCCCTTTTCCCAAAACCCCAGTATTTTACACAATCCCCAAAATATATAAAGATGCCCAGAACCCGCCTGGAAGACTCATAGTCTCTGGCAATTAATCAATGTTAGAACCTTTATCAGGATTTGTCAATTTATTTGCACAACCAGTAGTTGCCACAATGACTAGCTATATCAAGGACACAGGGGATGTCTTGAAATTGATACAACAGGTCAATTCAAAAAATACGGGAAGTGACTTCATACTATGCAGTATGGATATAAAAGACCTGTATACGTCAATCCCTCATGAAGAAGGGCTTAAAAGTTTAGGGATAGGGCTACCAAGGAATCAGGTAGAGGGAATGCCACCAGTCAGTACACTGATAGAATTGGCCAGAATGGTTCTTTATAAAAAAAACATTTTAGATTCAAAGGGCGATATTATAAACAAAAAAACAGGACCAGCAATGGGGAGCATGCTTGCTCCTACTTATGCAAATCTTTACATGGACCTATTTGAACAACAATACATTCTCAACCCATTGTACCACCCCTATTATAAATATGTTAAGCAATCTTTATGGACAACATCCTAATCTTCTGGTCAGGGACACAGGTACAACTTGATGAATTTCATAGACACATTAACTCACTTATTCTTAAATTTACCATTGAAGTTAGTCAGGAAAAAGTAGCATTTCTAGATCTACTAATTTACAAACAAAATGGCTTAATCAACACCAGAATATATGGGAAAGAAACAGATTGCAACACCCTGTTGCACGCCAGTAACTTCCATCCAGACTCCCTGACAGAGAGCATCCCTTACTCTCAAATGTTGAGGGTAAAAAGAAATTGTAGCGAGACAGAAGTAATAGAAAAGAAATATACCTACATGGCACAAAGAATTATAGACAAAGGGTACAAACTAAAGACAGTAAGGCAAGCGAAACAAAAAACAAAACAAGGGCAAGACAAATCCATGGAATCAAAACAGCCAGAATCAGCAGGATAATACTATCACTGGGGTATTCTGTGTTAACTAAACAAATTACCAATATTGTACATGCACACTGGGATATATTCTTACCAAGCGGAGTACCAGAATTTAATAACAGATCGATAATAGCCTCCCAAAGAGTTTGAACCTGAAAAGATAAACTAATACATTCTGAAATTAAAGCACCCACACCCCAAGGGGGCCACCAGTTATTATTGGGGCCCCTAGAAAATGGTATGCACCCTTGTGGGCACTGTGCATTCTATAGTAATACTTCAAACAAATCAGAGAGCAAAACACCCCAATGGCAACACAACATACAACATAAACTCATATATCACATGCGATGCTGATCACGTGGTATATATGCTCATTTGTCCTTGTTCAAAGGTGTACGTTGGAAAAACAACCAGACCGCCGAAACACAGAATCAGTGAACATAAGAGCAGAATCGGGAACAAATCAGAAACTAGCCCAGTGGCAGGCCATACCATACGGCAGCTTCCCTAAAATTTTGGGGAATAGAAAGAGTGGAGCCACCAAATCGAGGCGCGGTGATTGGAATAAAACATTAGAAAGAAAAGAGATGTTTTGGATTTTCACATTAAATGCAACAGATGGTAGATTAGGGATAAATGAAGAAGAAAATTGGGCAGCATGTTGGTAAAGCCTGCAGGCTCCTGACCAGTGCCCGCAGCAGAATGCACACATGCCAGCTTTACTCCACCTTGAACCTACTCACCTTTGAAGAGCGCCTGCGATACCACACCTGTATACTGGCCAAAAAGACTCTACTTGGGCTCCCCCCCCCGCCCCCAGGAGTCACTACATCCCTTCAACGGGCCACCCACTCGGTCGCCTCCAGAAATACAACCAAAGCCACCTTCCAGGTACCGAGAGCTAGGACCTTGCTCGCCCAAAGGTCTTTCCACTACAGAGCCCCCTCCTAGAATAATTCCCTCCCACTCACATCACTAACATCTCAAAAATCAGCCCCTTCAAAATCGCCCTATGCAAACATCTCACTGACACTCTGAGCTGCAAATGCCCATGACAGGGCCTTACCAAGAGCTCCACCTGAGCCAATCCGCAGACATAGTCCCCCTCCCCCCCAAGGTCACCACCACCTAGTACCTCTGGGGTTCTTACAGGATTACATATGTACTAGTTTATTTAGAATAGCCTACTTGTAGTCTGTTCACCATGCATTGTAACCTGCGTGCTCTACTGTGTCGCTGAAATTGCTTTGCTTTGTATGCTTTTTTGTATCTCACCGGTACTGTTCCCCACTGTTTTTGCTCCACCAATATGTTGTCTCCCCTCCCTGCGACGAGGTGCCTTTGTGAATGAGTCCTTGACTCAAAGGTTGTAAATCCGAATTGTGAATAAAAAAACCAAAAAACAGCAAGCAAATTATTAAAATGGAGAGTTAAGTGACATGATTAAATAACAACTAGGTTATAATGCTAAATTAAAGAAAATAGAAATATCATGAGATCAGGGGATAGAAAGCAAAGAATGAATTTAGGGAGTATTTCCAATAAAGAAAACCTACAGCCAGTACATCATCGACACCTCTCCGATCGCCTTCTTAGGGTTGCATGGTGGGGCACTCCTTGCTCACAGTGTTACGCTAGCAGCTACAGATTCTCCTTCTCCCCCCTCCCCCCACTTCCCTCCATCACTAGAAGTTGTTTAGTAACAGTATAAAAGATACTAAGTATAAGTTTAAAAAATAATCAGCGTTGTTAATAAAAACAGTGATAATGTTGCTGCAGGCTGTACAGCCTTCACTTGTCAGCACTAATGGAACAACAAATAGCAAACAGCCAGGCCAGGGGGTGTGAGACATACACTGGAGTGGGCCAGAGTAGCCGCCTCTAACTGACCTATTACAGTGTGTAATCTGGTTGCATAGCAACCACTAGTTGACTGACAAGGAGGCGGCAGTCTGTGATGTCACTAAGTGATGTGGCAGGCTGTGATTTGATGCTGACTAGGACAGCCCCCGGGTCTTGGCTTTAAAAGCAGGAAATAAACAACATGCTTAGTACGCGCTTCAGAAGCATGGCTACACAGAGAAATAATTGCAAGGTAAGAGAAGAAAAAATTACTCACCTTAGTAATGTTATTTCTTCTAATGGAGTCTTGCTATATTATGACTATTGCAGTTTGTCCCACCATTAGAACTGCTCCGGAGGTGAAAGAGTTAACTTCCATGCAGGGCATGGAACTTAGAGCGCGAGCTCGGTTAGAGAAGCTCTGTCTGGGATATTTAAAGATAAGATAAAATAAAATAAAAACACAACACCCAAACACCCCAAAAAGAAGGGGTGGAAAACATAAAAGGGGGCATCAATAAGTGCCAACAGTGAACTGCCCACCCCATACCCCAAGTAGAAGTTCTGAGAGGGGCAGGCTGGGGGGAAGGTCATAATATAGCAAGACTCCATTAGAAGAAACAACATTACTAAGGTGAGTAATTTTTCTTCAAACAACATGAAGTCTTGCTATATTATGACTATTGCAGACTACAGCAGTACCTCCATGGAGGAGGGACAGAACCTACTTAGGAATAGGCTCTCAGCAACGGCTGAGCTAAACCCAGCATCCTCCTGGCCTGGATATCCAGGAGTAATGCTTGGTGAAAGTGTGTACTGTTTTCCAAGTAGCTGCTTGACATATCTCTAAGATAGGGATGTCTCTGGCAGCAGCTAGAGACACAGCTGTACCTCTGGTAGAGTGAGCCCTCAGGCCTGAAGGGGAACCTTACCCAGTTTTGATAGCAAAATTGGATACAAGAGACAATCCACCTGGCAATGGATCTCTTAGTGGCAGGTTTCCTTTCCAACCTCACCATAAGTGAGAAATAGTTGGAGAGTCAAACCTGTGACCCTTTGATCACGTCTCTATGTAGTAACTTAGGGCCTCTTAACATCTAAGCTGTGCAGCCTCCTCTCACCAGAGGAGGAATGGTCAGTGAAGAACACTGAAGTGAAATAGATTGATTAAGGTGGAAATCTGAAACCACCTTAGGCAAAACTTCCTGTTAGTCCTGAGGACTACCTTATCCCTGTGAAAGGAAATAAAGTCAGTCTCCACTGACAAAGCTTGTAACTCACTTATGCGCCTGGCAGAAGTGATGGCTACTAGAAATACAGTTTTCCAAGTCAAGTACTTAAGCTCTGCCAAAGACAGAGGTTCAAAGGGGGGTTGCATCAGCTAAGCAATGCAAACATTAAGATCCCAGGCAGGGGCAGGGTCCCTGAATGGTGGATTGGTATGAAGCAATCCCCTAAAAAACTTGGAAAATACAGGGTGAGCAGAAAGAGAAGAGGGCTTCCCTGCTGAAATAAAAGCAGAGACAGCTGCCAAATGCACTTTCAGGGCAGCTGGTCTCAGTCCCAAAGAATTAAGATGGACCATATAGTCCAAAACAGTGGGCAAATCAGCAGATTCCGGGGAAATATGCTTTCCAGAACACCATATGGAAAACCTTTTCCATTTGGAATTATAAGTAGCCCTAGTAGAAGGCTTTCTAGAAGCTTTCAAGATTTCGAGAACACCTTGAGAAAGTTGTAGATCAGCAAACTCTAACTCCTCAAGAGCCAGGCCTTGAGGTTGAAGGATTTGAGATTCGGATACCAGACTCTCCCCTGGGCACAGGTTAACAGATTGTGGTTCCTGGGGAGACACAGGGGAAGATGGACTGCTAAGGACAGGAGGAGTGGGTACCAGGACTGCCTGGCCCAGTCTGGAGCAATCAGGATCATCTTGCAGGGCTGAGATCTGATTTTGACTAGCACCTTGAACAGGAGAGGGAAGGGGAGGCATGAGAGAAACTCCTTTCCAATCGAGAGAAAGGCATCCAGGGGACTGAGCCCAACACTGGGGGCCTGCAACAAAAAGTGGAAGTTGACGATTGTCTGGGGCTGCAAAAGATCTATCTGAGGGGTGCCCCATCTGGCAAAGACTATCCCCTAGTACTTGGGATCCAGTGACCATTCGTGATGGCCCTGGGAAATCCAGCTGAGAGCATCTGCCAGGACATTGTCCTTGCCTGGGAGGTGAACTGCTATGAGGGAAGTGTTCAGGGAATAAGCCAGAGACCACAACTTCATCGCCTCAGTGCACAAGGTCAAGACCGAGTGCCCCTTGTTTGCTGATGTACCACATTGTAGTGGTGTTGTCTGTTCTGACCTGTACCACTTTGTTCTGAACAGATGCAGAAAAAACCTGAAGTGCTAGAAAAACAGCTCTGAGTTCCAACAGATTGATGTGGAGCAGAGATTCCTGAGGGGACTACAATCCCTGGGTGGAGAGGTCGCCCATGTGAGCTCCCCATCCCAAGAGGGACGCATCTGTAGTAAGGGTCAAGGAGTGAGATAGAGGGATGAAAGTCACCCCTTGTCTCAGATTGCTCTGATCCTGCCACCACTGAAGGGCCTGGATCAGGGTTCGAGTCACTGGGATCAACTTGGATAGGGAATCCCTTCTTTGAGACCAAAAGGCTCTCAAATGGAACTGAATGTCCCTCATCTGAAATCTTGTCCTTGCACCACAGCTGTGGAAGCAGCCATGTGTCCCAGGAGCTGTAGGAAATGCCTTGCTGGTCGAGAGACCTGCAGAGTGAAGGACGAGGCCAGGGCCACCAGGGTCCTTACCTTCTAGGGGAAGGAAGGCTCTGGCCTGCTTTGTGTCCAGTTCTGCACCTATAAAGGTGAGTACCTGGACAGGTTCCAGAACTGACTTTGGAAGATTGAGAAGAAAGCCCAGAGAGGAAGCAGCTGCTGGGTAACTTGCAGGTGTGATTTGACCTGGTCTGAGACTGACCCACAATGAGCCAGTCGCCTAGGTAGGGAAAGATGGCAATCTTTTGCCTTCTTAAATGAGCAACTGCTACTGCCAGGCATTTTGTGAATACCCTTGGGGCAGAGGTAAGTCCGAAGGGCATTGCTCTGAACTGATAATGGCCTGAGGGCAGTTCAATCTGAGGTACTTTCGTGGGAGCTCTGATAAGAACATGGAAGTAGGCATCCTTGAGGTCCAGGAAGCTAGCCAGTCCCCTGGCCTTAGGGAGGGTAAAATCATTCCCGAGTCACCATTTTGAATTTTGGTTTTAAAAGGTGCTTGTTCAGATATCTTAGGTCCAGGATGGGCCGCCACTCTCCTGTCTTTTGGGGTAAGGTACCTGGAGTACAGACCCTTGCCCTGGTGTAGGGGAGAAACCCTTTCTACAGCTCTGAGAGCCAGGAGGGTTGAGACTTCTGCTTCCAAAGCACGAGTCTCTAGAGGGTTTGCAGGTGGAAAAGATCTGATTCTCATCTTTGGAAATTTTTTGAAGCTGAGAACCAGACCCTGGCTTACTACTTCCAGGACCCACTTGTCTGATGTTAAAGACTCCCAGTCCTGGACGAAGTAAGCCAGCCTGCCCCCTACAGGTAATGGAGAACTGGCCCTGGGCATCCCATCAGGGTGCCTGTTTGGCAGGGCTTAGGCTGAGGGGTAGGAGCAGGCCTGCTTGTACCCCGTCTGCCTCTCCCTCTGAAGAACCCCCTCTGAACATAAGCTGAAGAGGAGGCCTGGGTTTGGTAAAAAGGCCTGTGAAAAGGCCTGCCTCTACCCCTGGGAGGCTGCCTCTGAGGAGTGGCTTGCCGTTCCTTGGCTTGTGCACTCCTATAAGTGGTTCTATATTCATCCATTTTCTTCATATAATTCTCTGTCTGCTCCCAAACAGAGAATTTCCCACCACAGGAAAATCCATAGCCTTAGCCTGGGTATCCTGTGACAAAGTAGTACATCTGAGCCAAGCCAATTCACTAAAAGCCACAGATGTAGCCATGACTCTAGAGGATACATCATTAGAATCCACTGCAGCATGGAACTGCACCTTAGATGCTTCAATACCATCAGCAGCTACCTGCTCCAGCTCTGGCAAGCTGGCCAGGGCCTGTTTGCAAAAGCCATGACAGTATCCCATCTAGATTTTGGTATCTGCAACATAAGCCATATAATTTGCTTGTCTGAGTCCCAAGGACACTGCCATGTATTGTTTTTTAGCCATGGCATCAATCTTCCTGGAGTCCTTGTCAGGAGGATGTGAAGCCAGGGGAATATTAGCCTTATCACAGGCTGCAGCCTGAACTACCCCAACATGGCTGCATTGCTGTGAAAGAAATTCTGTATCAGGACCTGACAAAGTGTACCTCCTGTCCATCTTTTTATCCACAGGAGGCACAGAATTAGAAGCTTTTAAAATTTTTATTGTTTGTTTCTAAAGGATTTATGTAAAGGAATAGACAATCTCCTGACTCTGGGATATCCATCATCTCTACAAAGTCAGGCTCCTCTTGCTCATCCACAGCTTCCTCCAAAGGAAGCTGGAGGGTTTCAGCAACTTTTTTATAAAACAGAAAATGAGAAGGGGACTCAGCAAGCCTAGGGGGAGATTCTCCTAAAGGTCTGTCTGGGGAGATGTCCAGTTCAATGGGCACATCCAGACTTTCAAAGCCACATTCACATTGTTCATAATCATCTTCCCCCTTCCTCTGGTTCATAAAACTCCTCTATATCATATTTTTGAACCTGTGGAACCGACCGAACCGACCTCTTGCCAGATAGTGGCGGTTCGGACGGAACCGGGGAAAGTGACTGGACAATTTGGATTGCCCTGGCTATCTCTGCAGCAGTTGGAGAAGGGAATTTTGACTCCATACCTGCTGATTTTCTAGTTCTCTTTGCTGGAACTGGCTCCTCAGAGTCAGCTTTACGTTTGCCCGAGGAAGTCTGGCCCTGGTCAGAGGGCACTCCCTCTGGTTTGGCTGGCACCGAACCGGGCTGGCCATCCGGGTCAGCGGACTTTTTGGCCTCTCGTTCCCTGAGCCTACCAACTCTCTTATCTAGGGTAGCTGCAGGGAAATTCTTGCCAATCTGGCAGTCTGCATTGAGGTGGACAAACCCCAGACAATAAACACATGTGGTGTGTGGATCAGCCTTGGCAAAGGCTTCCCCACAGACACTACAGTGTTGAAACCCAGTGGGCCGGTTTTCTTTTGGGTTTCTAGACATAATGCCAGCCTAACCAAAACGTGCTCTTTTTTCGGTGAAAGTCAGGTAAGACAACCCTTATCGTTCCCAACCGTGCTACGGTCGTGGAAAAACCGTAATGAAATCTGTTTTTAGAACCAATAAGAACTGGAACCGCACTTAAAAAGCCTTTAAATGCTTCAGAATAAAGTTTCATACAACCTGACGGTTCAAACCGAACCGATAAACATTTACAAGTTCCACACAGAAATAAACCTATCTATTACTTACAATACCGAGACAGAGCTTGAACCGATCGGTTTGCGGTTAAAATAATGATAATCATGTTGAATTTAACGAGAAAAACTCTTTAAACCGAGAAAATGAACCGAGCAGTAGGAGGAATCTCCGGAGCGACTGTTCAGTGAGGCGGAGAAAAAGAATCTGACAGTTTCGCTTGAAATATCCCAGACAGTATTTCAACGAGTCAGTTCTAAGTTCCATGCCTGCATGGAAGTTAACTCTTTCATCTCCGGAGCAGTTCTAATGGTGGGACAAACTGCAATAGTCATAATATAGCAAGACTTCATGTTGTTTGAAAGAAAACTACTATCTACTGATAAAATAAAGTGGCATTTTCAAAGGAAGACAGTGTTTTACAGACTAAGCTCTTGCTGCCTTTTAGAAAAGTCTGAAAAGAAACAAATACTAGGACTGCAATCCGCACACAGCTGTCTAGAGTGCTCCAAAAAAGTGATGCAAGACTAGTTAAGCTAGCCTTGGGGTAAGCTTCAGGAGATAAATTCTATATCACAGAAATGAGAATTGAGCCAGAAATGAGTTTAAGTTGGTAGACAGAAAGAACAAACTGAATTGTTTACTGTTCACAGCTCTGGTGATAAAAAGCCATCAAGCTAAGGCCACTAGTAGAAGGTGTACTAAACTGATGAATGCAGCGACTTTACAAGAAATTCCAAGGATATGTGAAAGTTTAAATAGTCAAGATAACTATCTCTTGGGTGAGCCAGCAGCCTAGAGGAGTGATAATACATGTGAAAAATAGAATACATTTGACTGAATTAATTAAAATACATTTTGAATGCTTATGGGTAACTTGTATATTTTAATATGGCGAAATTTGCCTTACTTATTGTTATAAGAACAGTGTGGGATTACAGTGACAGGGACATATAGATACAGTCAATTACAGTAGAACACTTTGTATTAAGAAAACAGGATGGTGAAGATTTGTTGTATGGTGAAAGAGACCATACAGATTGGTGTGAACAGCATTAGAGAATGCAAAATTTATGTAATGAAAACATTACAGGGTTTTATTTAACTTTAAAAATTGATTAGCGTTTTGCTCATAAAAGTGCTAAAACATTGTGTAAATGCATAGCACCTGCCTCACTGTGGTTAACAAACATAACACTTCCAGAAAACCTATATAAATACTTTCTGAACAGATAGTATTGTCCCAAGAAAAAAACTGCTAATCAATTATTTAAAACCCTGCATTAGATATAACACACAGGACTGTACATATCCTGTACAGCAAATGTTGCCTTGTGAAATATAGCAATATTCATTAAAAAGGAAAATAAGTAGTATTCACTGTAAGGTAGAAAACCAAAAACAGTGAATATAGAGTTTGAAGATCACTGGATGTTAAAGAAGTTAGAATCCAGGTATACAGTAGAAGTATAAAGAGTTAGAATGAACAAGAAACAAATTGAACTGTTGATGAATTTTCAAAGAAGGATGTTTGTATTTATATTAGAAATCTAAAAGAAGAGAAACACATGTGTACAGGTCACTGGTAAGGCCACATCGGGGGCAGGATTCACAAACCATTCGGGACCTAAGTCCCACTCCACAACTCCAGTAGCGGACTGAAATCACCCACAGTGGTGGAGGTTGCGATTCACAGCCACAGCAGTTGTGGAAGGTGTTATGGCAGCTCCCACCGACTGTAGCAACTTTCAGCAGCTGCAGTGATCTCCCTGGTGACGCCACCCACAAACTGCCGTAAGTCGTGGAGCCGGTCGAAATCCGGCTCCGCCTTTGTAAATACCTGCCACTGCAGGACTCCTGCAGCTCTGCAAGTGGCCACCCTTTGGTGCCGAAGTTTTGCCGCAGCTGCGGGCATTCACGGGGTTTGTGAATCCTGCCCCTAGAGTATGGAGTTCAGTACTGGTGCCCACACCTCAAAAAGGACATTAACTTGCTGGAGAAGGTACAGAGGAGTGCTACAAAGATGATAGCCAGTCAGCAGGGCAAGGCATACGAGGAGAGGTTGAGGGCACTGAACATTTACTCCCTGGAAGACAGGAGAGAGAGAAGAGAGAGAGGGGACATGATTGGGACATTCAAGTACTTGAAAGGGATAAATAAGGTTGATAAGGAGAGTCTCTTTAAGCTGAGTGGCAACCATATCACAAGGGGGCACAGTCTTAAGCTGGAGGGTGGAACGTTTAGGAGGGAGGTCAGGAAATACTTCTTCACAGAGAGGGTGGTGGCCACTTGGAATGCGCTGCCGGAAGTGGTCATCTCGTTGAAGACAGTGGGCAGCTTTAAGAGAGGCTGGGATAGGCGCAGGAGAAGGTAAGAATCATGAGTAGGGAGGATGGGAGGAGTGGGGAGGAAGGGCAGGGACATTAGCTCAAGCTGTGGACCCTGCAATACGAGCAGACTTGATAGACCAAATGGCCTTCTTCTGCTGGCTTCTTCGTATGTTCGTATGTGAATTGCAGATTAATTCACAAAAGTGAACACAAGGTAAACACTGTATTTTATGACTACATAGAACATAGAAATTGTTGGCAGATAAGGACCGCTAGGCCCATCCAGTCTGCCCATAGGCCCTATACATTGTATGTGGCCACTGACCCTATGTGATCAATGACTTTTCATAACTCCCTCCCCTTTCAAGCTTCCCTTGTGCCCATCCCAGGCGTGCTTAAACCCCTCCACTGTGCTTGCCCCCACAACTTCCTGTGGCAGACTATTCCAAGCGTTGACTACCCTTTCTGTATAGAAAATCTTCCTCACATTACCTCTTAATCTACCCCTTCCAATTTCATTTTGTGCCCCCTTGTTCTAGTACTTTTTATAACTTGGAAAAGGTCCCCCACCTGCACCTTGTTTATGCCCTTGAGGTACTTGAAAGTTTCAATCATGTACCCCCGCTGTCTCCTCTCCTCAGTGAGTACATTTTTTTTATTTATTTATTAGGATATTCGAATTACAACTTTTGAGTCAGAGACTCCTTTACAAAGGCTCCACGTCAGTTAACAGCGACTAGACAAGTAACAAATATTGACAATAAAATTTACAATTTGTGAAGAAACATATAGAGCATATTTGAATACAAAATTGCTACATACAGTTCATAGTACAGTATTACAGGGCAAATATACATTGGGATACAGGTATAGTCAACAGAGATAACTGTCGGGGAAGGGGACAGAAAGAGGGGGAAGAGAGAGAGAGGAGTGAGACAAAACAGGAGAGTGTAAGTGGCTCAGAGGAAGGGGGAAGGGAAAGGAAATCTGTAGAGGGGAGGGTTGCAGGAGGGGGAGATCTGCTCTGATATACTGATTTAGTGAGACAGGGAGAAACTGCGGGGGGGGAGTGGAATAGGAGTTGGAGGGGAGATGGTAGGCAGGACAGAGTCCATTGTCAGGCTAAAGAGAGATTAAGGGCAGTTACAGGAGCGACTAGTAAGAAGGTGAGCATGGAGGAGGGACTTAAAATGACCAAGCTTAGTTTCCCCAGAGATGTGGGACGGGAGGGCATTTAACCACATGGGGGCAAGATAGGCGAAAGAGCGTTGACTGAGCAAGGTTTTGTATCATGGCACTACATGGGTGGGCTTGAAGGAGCTCCTAATGGTCCTTGTAGGTAAAGCAGGTTGTCAGAGTGTGGAGAGGCTGGGGGCAGTGAGCCGCGAGGAGATCTTTTTGGCCAGAAGACACGTATGGTATTTAATCCTATCATTGAAATCCAGTCAATTTCTTTGGCTATAGAGGGTGCAAGTGTGAGTGGTCCTTGGGCATCCTAGAGAGAGGTGGCAGGCTTTATTTAGAGCCACTTTAATTCTGTGGAGTGCCAAGTTATTCGCAGCCCCAAAAATGGTAATGCCATAGTCTAATATTGATAGAACAGAGGAGGAGATGGTGAATTGGAGGGCTTCTGGGGGAGGCAGTTCCTGTGACGGTATAGGAGGTCTATCTGGGAGTTGAGGGTGGAACATAGGTGATGTTTATGGTCATGGAAAGTGAGGCAGGGTCGAGGGTAATTCCCAGGTATTTGAAAGTGTGGACTTTATCAAGAGGGAGTGAAAGGGCAGTGTTGATATACAGGGGGGGTTATTTTTAAGTTTGTTCTGGTGGTGAGTGAAGAGAATGACCTAGGAGCATGACCTTGGATTTTTCCTGGTTGATAACAAGTTTGTGGTCGGCAAACCAGGACTCTGCCTCTGAAGGCAGTCTGGAGAGAGAGTTCTAACTGGGTTAGGCTGGAGTGGGATGCATAGAGGACAGCATCATCTGCATATAGGAGAATGTTTCCTGAGCAGGCCTTTGGGAGTGAGTTAAGGTAAAGACTGAAAAGTAGGGGTCCTAAAATAAAGCCTTGTGGGACTCCAGAGAGAACTGGGAGTGACTTAGACAGGGTAGAGTGGATTTTCACTTTCTGGGTACGGTTTGTCAAATAGTCGGTGAACCCAGGCTATTGGTTCTTGTGACAGGCCAAGGTGTGAGAGAGTGGAGAGTAGGAGTGGGTGGTTTACGGTATCGAAAGCCTTGGACAGATCTAGGAATACTGCACCAGCCAATCTGCCATTGTTAAGGGCAGGGTGGATATAACTGGAGAAGTTCATTAGGGCGGTGGTGGTACTATGGCCCCGTCTGAAGCCATGCTGTTCAGGGGAAAGCAGGTTGTATTTAGAGAGGTGCTTGGTGATTTGGTTGGCCACTATGCGTTCAAGGGCCTTGGAGAGAGGGGGAAGGATAGATATCAGCCGGTAGTTGCTAGGGGTAGGACGGCCACCAGATTTGTGAATGGGGGTGATGTGGGTCGACTTCCACAGTGTAGGGAACTTACCAAGGCAGAGAGGAAGACTGAGAAGGGAGGTTGAGGGGAGAGGACCTCGTCAAGAGTCAAGCGCAGGAGCCAAAGGTCTAGGGTGTCACTACTGTAACGGGAGTTCCTGATGGCTTTGAGGATGTAGTCTTTGGCATCCTGTCTGGTGGGAGCGTGGAAATGGAAAGGAGGTGATGACAGGGGAGGTAGGTGCGGGAGGGTTACAAGACTGAAGAAATTAGAGGGGAGGGTGGCACTGAGGTCCGAGAAGGTGGAGCTGAGAGTTTCAGCCACCAGATGTGTGGTTCATGATGATCCCATTTATGTTCAGTTGGTCTGGGGTGGGGGGAGGTGGACTTGCCATTGAGGGATTTCAGGTTGTCCCAGAATTTGCGCCCGGTGCCCCGTGTAGCAGAAAGGGCGGTTTGAAGTAATCGGCCTTTGCTTTACGTATGGCCCAGGTGTAGCTGGTTCAGGCAGCACGGTAGAGTTGCCTGTCCAGCAGATTGATAGATTCAAGGGCCTTGCTCCACAGGTGGTCATGGCATTTCATGAGGCCTAGCAAAAGAGGGGTGATCCATGGTATATCAAAGCTTCTTACATGTTTCTTGGTGAGGGGAGCAAATCTACTCCAAGAATCATGAAATGTGCTTATAAAGAAATTTAGAGCCTCATCAAGATCTTGACAGAGGTATAGGGGGGTCAAGTTATGGGGGGCAAGGTAGGATTTAAGTTCCTTTAGCTTACCGGTCTTAAGAGGTCTTGTATGGATAATCTTGGGGTGGTTTACATGTGAGGCAGGACCAGGTGAAGAGGATAGGTGAGTGGTCGTTGAGTGCGTTTGGTAGGACAGAGATGTCTGAGATTTTCTGAGGGTGGTTAGAGAGAACTAGGTCAAGCAGCAAGGCTGTCCCGGTTTTCTGATTGAGGCAAGTAGGTCAAGAGACTAGTTGGAAGATGTCCATAGCTGCCAGGGCATCTTTGTAATAAGAGGTGGAGGAGGACAGCCAGTTTATGTTAAGGTCTCCAATTGTAATAAGTTCAGAACTTGGGGGGAGGGTGGTGAGATAGTCTAGAAGAGACTGGAAAGCAGGTTGCTGCCCAAGCGGAGGTATATAAACTGTTGTGAGGATGAGTGGGGCCCTGGATGGGACAGGGTGATGTTGAGGGATAGGGCTTGGGCACCATTTGCAAGTTTGGGGGGGCAGGGCATGGGCCTGAAGGTAGTCACGAAGATGGATGAAGCAGCCACCCACATGCTTGCCGATTCTGTCGAGATGGTGCAGGGTGTAACCAGGGAGAGTTATACAGGAATCAGGGGTGGAGTTGGATAGCTAGGTTTTCATGAGGGCGATAATATCAGGATTGTGCTGGACTACCCATACCTGGAGGTCACTGTGTTGTTTTTTTTTTTGTTTGTTATTTTTGTGTGTAAGCTACAGATATTGATAGATGCGATATGCAGGCCAGGGCATTGGTTTGTGGTCGTGTTGCCGGGATAGTGGGGCCAGGGTTAGGGTGTATGTTGCCAGACAAGAAAAGGAGGAGGGAGAGGGATGTCCTTGTACAGGTGGGGCCTCCAGAACTGCACGCAGTCTCCCAGGTGAGGCCTTACCAATGTTTTACACAATGGCATCACCACCTCTTGCCTCCTGCTAATGATATCCCTGCCTATGCACCCCAGCATGCCACTGGCCCTCCCTGCTGCCTTTGTGCACTGCTTTGATACCTTAAGGTCATCAGAGATGATAACCCCTAGGTCTCTTTCCTCTTTGGTATCAGTCAGCTCCTCCCCCCAACCTGTAGCTCTCCCCAGGGTTCTCTCTACCCAGGTGCATTATTTTGCACTTTTCACTGAACCTCCGTTGCCACATCTCCGACCATCTTTCAAGCTTCTACAGGTCCCTCTTCATTTTCTGCACCCATTCTGGAGTATCCACCCTGTTGCAGATCTTGGTGTCATCTGCAAACAGGCAGACCTTTCCTTCCAGCCCCTCTGCAATGTCACTAATGAAGATATTGAACAGGACTGGTCCCAGTAATGATCCCTGTGGTATCCCACTGGTCAACCCCCTCTCCCCAGATTGCACCCCATCTACCACCACCCTCTGTGTCCTGTCTGTAACCAGTTCCTAACCCAGTTCACCACCTTGTCTCCCATGCCCAGACTACCCATCTTGTTAATCAGCCTTCTATGTGGGACGGTATTGAAGGTTTTGCTGAAATCTAGGTAGGTGACGTCTACCGCCCTTCCCTGATTTATTTCCCTAGTCACCCAATCAAAAAAATCTATTAGATTCATTTGACATGATCTTCTTGCTGTGAATCCATGTTGCCTCAGATCCTAAGCACCTCTGGATTCCAAATGTGCCACTATCCTTTCTTTCAGCAGTGCCTCCATTATCTTTCCCACCACTGAGGTGAGGATGACTGGCCTGTAGTTCCCAGTCTCCTCCCTACTGCCGCTTTTGTGCAGTGGGACTACATGTGCCCTCCTACAGTCCTCTGGGATGACACCAGTGTTGAGTGAGTCGGAGAACAGGGTCAACAGAGGTGATGCTAGTTCCCTTCACAGCTCCTTTAATGTCCTTGGGTGGATGCAGTCTGGTCCCATGGCCTTATCCACCATCAGCTTTGTGAGCTCTTCCAGAACTCTCCCCACCGTAAACTGACTGGTGTCCACTACCCCCCTCCTTTGCAACCCAACTGTGGTGCTTGACCCTCCCCCTCCTTAGTGAATACTGAGCAGAAGTATTTGTTCAGTATTTCTGCCTTAACCAGATCCCACTCCTTACACTCTCCCTTCTCTCCTTTGAGCCTCACAATCCCCGGTTTTTCTTCTTTCACTGATGTACCTATAAAACGCCTTATCCCATTTCTTTACAGACCATGCTAAACCCCCTTCTATCTACGCCTTCACCCTCCTAACAGCCTTCCCTTAGACATTCAAGGTACACCTCCCTCTCCTCCTCCCATTGGCTCCCATTATATTTCCTGAAACTCAGCCTTTTAGCCCTGACTAGAAAATAAAAAAATGATTTAAACAGCAGTAATTCAAAAGTAGCAGTTAAGGGACTGTGTTTAGCCAATGAGATTGCCAGTACTCTGCATATAATAGCATAAAGTGATGTTTATGGTAATGACAATGAAATAAACATGGAACTATGGGTTATTCTGGGCAGAGAGAAAAGTTGCCTATAAGTATTAAATATTAATATTGATAAGACCAAAATAATACAACATTTAATATGTATATCACAGATCCTCAGCCTCTGAGGAAGCCCATCTGGATGAAATGTTGGGTGACTACAGGAGATCATTGTGTAGAAAAATAAACAAGCATTTTTACAAAAATGATGTGTGGCTGTCTTCCATGAATTTTCTCTGAATACTGAACTTCCCACTCACTAACCCCAGATAAAAAAACAAAGAAAACAAAGCATTGAAGGGTACCCACCTGTAGCTCCTGTTTGCTGCCTATCGTCCTCCCATGCCCAGGCTTACCCCTGGGCAGGGCTGCCAGGTGGGTGCCCCCTCCTCATGGACACTACTGGCAAGCCCCAGCTTAACCCCCAGGTTGGGGCCACGGGAGCAGCCCCCCCCCCCGACAGACACTGGTGGCAGTGGAGACTGCAGCAGAGCAGGGCGTCATGCCCAGGGGCTGGCTTTTTTCCTGAATGATGGACCCCTGGGGGATGGAGATGTGCAATGATGTCCAGCATCCGCCCCGCCCCAAGGTGACAGTGCCAGCCGCAGTGGTACCCCCAGCCTCCGCCAGGGGTCCATAAAGTGGCAGACACTCTTCACCCCTTCCACTGGAGAAGGAAAGCGGTCCTTCTTCCCCAGGTCAGCCCTCCGACTCCCAAGTCCATCACCGAACCAGAGATGTCAGCATGCCTTGCCGCTGCACCGGCAGGCCAGCTACTATGAGGTTCTCTTTAGAGCCCCCCCAATAGACCTTCTCCAATGGAAATAGTCCTGTACCGCCCTTTAAGGGGTGTGACCTCACAAGGTCTGATGGTGGTGCTGGACCTATCAGGTGCGATGAGTGCGTCCGAAGTGCCAGGGGAATTGGTGCAGAATTAAAATAGGGTTAATTTGGTTTTATGTGCAGTCGACGTAATAAGGGCTTGGTACATCTAGGAACATGTGCAGTTGATGTAATAAGGGCTTGGTAGATCTAAAAGGCAGAACATCACTGATTGTTTTTACAGATAGCAGAAACAAATGTTTCAGTTTTGGAGGTGTTCAGGCGATAGCCTAATACCCCTCCAAATCTCTCCAAGAAAGCAAACACCCCTGGCAGGGTATTTGCAGGGTCAGATAAATAGAGCAGAACATCATCCACATCCAAGGGGATGCAATGTTCCTGCACCTCTACTGTGACTCCCGTGAACTTAACAGATTCCCTAACAGCTTGGGCCAAGGGCTCAATATAGATGGCAAACAGCAGGGGTGACAAGGGGCACCCCTGCCTAACGCCACATAGGAGGGGAAAGTCTGAGGAGCTGTGACTATTCATCTTGATGCAAGCCACCAGAGAAGCATAAATCTGGAGTAGTCAGATAAAGGGGACTGGGAGTCCCATCTACCCCAGCACAGAGTACAAGAACGGAGGGTTACCACCAGTCCTGATTTTGATAGGCAGTTCTGGTTTGGGTAACAGTGTCCTGTCAAAAAAACATGAAAAAGGCTAAATGTCTTGATTTTACAGTAGAAAAAATATTTTCCTACTTTCTTCTAGAAGTTGCACAAAATCATACCTTACCTAAAACATATTAAAACGACAGGAAACAATATGAACAACTGAAAAATACAACACTTAAGACACGTTTACACAGCCTGATCTGCACTGCTGCGAGTGGTGCAGATGGGTTGCACCAGTACAGATCAGGCTGTGTAAACAGCTTGCAAAGTTTATTTTATTCTAGGAATTATTACCTTTGAGCCAAGGCTCTTTTACAAAGGTTCCACGTCGATTTTGTACAAACAAGTCAAGTTACATAGGATGGCAAACAAGTTATGAAGTGGCATAAGCCAGTATAATGCAGTACATTAATGTCAAACTTCGAAACAAGAATAAAAAAAAAATACTTGGCATACACAGTCAAAGCTGATTAGAGGAAAACGTTAAAGAAATGAACAAATGGAAAGGGTAAGAGGAGAAAAGGGGGTGCAGACATAGAGAGATTAGAGCTACTCAGATGCCTTTGTCAAAAAATGAAACAGAAGTGGTAGATGAAACAACAGAATAGCCAGGAGGGAAAAAAAATTATCGAGGCAGTCACAGGAGCTGGAGGCTGTGAGGTGAGAATAAGTGAGTAAAAGTGTTGCAGATCACTCCACTACAGCACAGCGCGAGCTGTGTTTTGGTGGGTTTGTGTACCAGTGCAGTTGTTTTTTGCTAGTGTGTCAATACGCTGCTCTGCCTGCTCCGGTGTAGAACAGCGATACCCCACGTCAATATTTGCTGTCAGTTTTTGGAAATGCTAACTGTAGTAGTCTGCTTCCCCAGGAGCTGTTTTTGCCTTTCTTGATATGCCCATACTGTCATACCTCTCAACCTCTTTACTTGTAAATCAGGGACAAAGCTTAAAAATATCAGGGACAAACACCCAAAATCAGGGACACATCTTAAAAATTGATACTATTCACTCAGAAAGCTGATAGAATAAGTGGATTAGTGTAAGATGCATTTTCTGAAGAACAAGTCTGTAACTTTAATGTTTGGCATTATTTTGTACTTTCAATCCCCACTGTTCTGTCACAAAAACACAAATTTTATGAGGGACAGAGGAAAATTTCGAGTCAAAATCAGGGACGTCCCTGAAAATCAGGGACAGTTGAGAGGTATGCATACTGTATCTGTATCAATGCACTTAACTGAGTACAGTATACCAGATGCTGCTTAGGAGAACACTGTGAAAGTGAAATGCCTATTACTGTTTTAGCAGTCTTCTGGGTATAGCAGCTAGCAGGGCATTTGCTGCAGCCCCCCTTCCCCGACACTGATGGAAATGTACTGAACTATGCCTGAAGTACTGCAGCATGAGCCTGCACCGATGCAGACAGGCAGCATGTAAACTTGAGCAGCATCGCTATGGTTGGCTCAGTAGGGACAGAATGAACTGCAATAGTAAACCGATAGGAGTAGTATAAACGTGTCTTTAGTTTTGATTATTTAGAGAAAAGAAGTCTGCTGCATTGGTCAAGGATTCAATTGTCCTGTGAAAAATCTAATTTCGGTAAGAAATGTCCCACTCTGGGCTTCAAAGTACAAAAATACTGTAAGTATTGCAGCTCGGCGGCATACGGCCACGGCCCTGAAGGGAGCCAGCCGTGCATCACCTCCAAGCCCACCTGCACAGACTCGGGTATGGCACAGACTCTTCGGGAAACCTAGCTCCCTTGTCTAACTCCTGACTGGCTGCCTTAACCAGGACTAGGCTCTTCATTGGCCAGCTTCCTTCTTCACCTGCTCCTAATTGGGCCTGCCTTTCTATTTGATTTTTAGTGCTCTGGAGCCCAGTTTTCAGTCATATTTTTACAGATTTTTAACATTTTACTGTTACTAGTCATTTGAGCCACATTTTATTGTGTAGCTTTACTGCTGATACAGCTTTACTGTCTCTAGTAATTTTAGTCTCATTTTACTGTGTAGGAATTTTTTTATTGTCTCTCTGTTTATGCGTGATTTCTGCTTATCTGAACTTGGCAGTTTTATCTGCCTGATCCCCCCCCCCAGCCTAGCACTCAACTCCTTTTCTGATTTCTACCTGCCACCAAGTCAATCTGCTAGCAGCAGCTCTTGCTACAGAGCACGCTTTTGGCTCCTCCTTGGTATTCCCTCCCAGCTCTTTCTTTCTCACTCTACCCGCCATAGCTCTCGCCATGGAGAACGCACTCTGAATTACTGGCCATTTCTGTTCTTTCCCAGCACTACCTGCATCCCATCCCTGCTTTCTCTCCCAACCCTCCCTTACTTGATTACCCTCTACTTTTGTCTCTCTGCAGAAGTCCTGGTGCTATAGCCTTTGAACCCCGCCTCAACTGCTATTCACCCTAGCCTTATCCACCCCTCCCACCTTTCACACCGCCCTTATTCTTTTGTTCTAGCCCAAGACTGCCCTCTACTAAGCCTCTGACCCTGCTCAGCGCCACTTAACTTTTCTCTCTCTCTCCCTTCCAAGATACTGCCCAACAGCAGGCACTCGGCGGCATACGGCCACAGCCCTGAACGAAGCCGGCTGTGCATCACTTCCCAGCCCACCTGCACAGACCCAAGTACAGTAAAGACTCTTCGGGAAGCCCAGCTCCCTTGTCTAACTCCTGATTGGCTGCCTTAACCAGGACTCTGCTCTTCACTGGCTGGCTTCCTTCATCACCTGATCGGGCCTGCCTTTCCATTTGATTTTTAGCACTCTGGAGCCCAGTTTTCAGCCGTATTTTTACTGATTTTAATATTTTATTGTCACTAGTAATTTGTCCCGTCCACTCTCCCCGGCCCAGACCTCTATTAAACACATTTTCTCCCCCACAAGGCACCGCCCTCAAGCTTCCCTATCTAATCAGGTGCTTACTGCCTACGGCCCATTAGAGCGAACCACTCTATCCCGATCTCTATTAAGATTGCTACACTGCCCAGCCTTCTTACATCCCTACAGGCTTCCAAAGTGAATTACTTCTCTCTGACAACGATCATACTTTTCATCCTTCTCAACTTGCTCACCAGCTATGGCACCACCCCTACTTTGCATTGTGCCCACAATTCCCCACTCAGACGCTCCCTCCAGAACACGCCATTCTAATACATCTTACATACTGACAGTCACCCACACCCTCCCTGTCATTAGGTTATATACACGCTATCCTCTCCTACAGTACCCTTATCTCTCAATACTTCTCTCCCCAAACAGCAATACACTCAGTCAGAAACATTCTAAATGTAGACAGCACAAGATATCCCAGATCCTTGCCCTCTATCTGTCAAGGACTGCCCTGCTCCTCCTTCTTTTTAGGAATGTACATCCCAACCCTGGTCTCCCAAGCACAACTAACCTTCAACATAGCAAATCTGGGTATCTCACCCTAGCCTCCATTAATATTTGTAGTCTGTTACCCAAAATCTATGACCTCCAAGTCTGGGTATCACAGCATGCACCCAAACCCTGAACAAAATCTGGCTCTCACAGAGGGTTCTGGACAATACTATCACCATCCCTGGCTATGCCCTCTTTAGACTTGATCGCATTGGTAAACGCGGCGGTGGGTGCGCTATTTACCTGAGAGATGCCCTCAAGGGCCAAGTCCGCCCCCAGCACCCCTGTTAACAACTCACAAGTGCTAGCCGTCAAAATACTCCTTAACCAACATAGGAAATCCCTTACTGTCATATCTGTTTATATTCCCCCTTGTGACCAGGTCTCCAGTTTCCAAATGGTCACCGATTACCTCGAAAGCCTCCCACACCGCACCAAAACAGTGGTCAAGGTGACTTTAATGTCAACTGTCTGGCCCCTGAAGCTGACCCTTATAAAGATGCTATTGAAGCAACAGATGTCACCCAGATGGTACTCACTCCTACACGCATCAAGTACAGAATGGACTCCAGCTCACTCCTGGGCTTAATCCTCACCACTCACCCCAACAGAATCTCAGAAGCACAAGTCCTACCTGACTCACTGAGTGATCACTCCCCGGTTACCTGCCACAGGTTTAACAGGACACCCAAATCGAAGGCCAAATTCTCATACCAGCGTCTGCTAAAAAAAAAATGCAAGGTCCCACAATTCCTAGCCTCCCTCTCACAAATTGACTAGTCCCCCCCTAGAAACTATGAACTGCATTGATTTGGCCCTTAACTACTTCATCCTGCACTTTAATGAAGTGTGTGACAAGTTTGCCGTCTGAAGAAGAAAAAACTCCAGGGATACGCTAACCCCTGGATCACCCCTGCCCTACTATCGCTGATGAAAGATAGAGATAGCCTCTGGCACCGTGTGATGGCCACTGGACTCCGTGCTGACCTACAGCTCTATAAGGCTGCCAGAAACAAGTGTACCTTGGCAGTACAAACTGCCAAGCGAGAATACTACAGAAGCGAGCTCTCAAACTCATGGGGAAATAAACTTTTCTGGAAAAATATCAAAACCCTGACAGGGAAACCCAATAAATCCACCCCCTTCCTTGCTAGTGGTAAATGACAGTTGTACAGGACCACAAGCTGCTCGCAGACACCTTTTATGATGTCTCTAGTATACTCCCCCCTGACTATTTTAATGATTCTACGTTGCCTTTTAAAATGGCAAACTCTGCTCCCTCCTCGAATTTTCCCCCCTTCTACTTCAGAAGACTGTCCCCCGCCAAAGCCAAAAAGTACCTCCTAAAGGTGCTAAGTAAGTCCAGATACAGTAGCAACACACTGGATCTCAAACTTCTCTCCCTCTCACTCAATGTCATCTTACCCCCCTCCAAATTGTTAAATCTCTCTTTCTCTCCAACAGTTCCCTCAACTATGGAAATCTATTGTCACACCTACTGTATACACAAAAGTGTTGATAGATTCCTTCACACCAACTATCGCCCCATCTCTATCCTTCCCCTGCTTTCATCTCTATCCTTCCCCCACTTTCTAAAGCCCTTGAGCGCACTGTCACTGACCCACAGTCAGAATACCTGCACAAGTATAACATCCAGTGTCTGCAGCAGCATGGCTTTAGAAAAGCTCACAGTACAACCACTGCCCTGCTGGAGCTTGCTACCAACATTCACAAGGCCATGGACTCCGGTCACCTACTAGGTGCGGTGTATATAGATCTAACCAAGGCCTTTGACACCGTTAGTCATCAGCTTCTGCTGCACTCCATCGTCGCACTCGGCTCTCCCATGTGGTCACTAACTGGTTTGAAAGCTACCTCCTAGGAAGACGTCAACAAGTCAAGATTGGTAACTCACTGTCTGACTGCCTCCCTGTGCACTCCGGGGTTCCCCAAGGCACCACCCTTGGTATGCTACTCTTCAGTCTTTTCATCAACACTCTCCCTGCAGCCTGCAACAACAATATGATCCTATACGCAGACAACACTGTTCTTTTTCCACTCATACTGACCCAGTTCTCCTATCCCTTGACCCACAGACAAATTTTACCCTCGCAGAGTTATAGTTTGATAAACACAAACTGCTAATGAACTATAAAAAAATTAAAATAAATCAATGTTGTTCGCAAACGCCCATAGTAAACATAAAGCTTCAAGCGCAACTATCCTAAACAAGCTACACTTCCCACTCAAACAAGTTTCTGAATTCAAATACCTCGGGGTTACTCTCGACAGTCCACTCACCTACAGCACACATGTTCAACTCCTCTACAAAACCATCAATTCAAGGATAGGTTTCTTTACCGCCATCACCACTGCCTTAATAACGAGGCTATGTGCATTGCCATAACTATTTCAGTCCTCTCCATAATCGATTATGGACTAATTCTCTATGGGGCTGCCATGGACACCACACTAAAATGAATAAAAGCTGCACTTAAGTGTTGCCGGCTGGTGACAGGAAAAGAATGCACACATGCGAGCTTTACAAACAATCCAACTGGCTTCATCTTCAAGGGAGGATAACCTACCAAATCTGCCTCTCCCTCCACCATATCGCTCTCTCTTTCTCTCCCCTTCTCTCTCTCCCCCCTAGTTCTCTACTCCCCTTCTCCCGCCATGTTGTTCCCCACTATAACCTCCTCTCTCCCCTTCCTTATCTCACCATCTCACCACTATAACCTCCTCCTCTTACCCCCTTCCTTATCCGCTTTCCCTATCCCCTCCCCACTACCTCCATCCCAGTCCCCGTTCCCCCACTGTTATGCCCACTACCACCCAGCCCACCCTTATCTCTCCTCTCCTCTACCTTACCTACACTCCTAACCTTCCTTTCTCTCGCTCCTGACCCCCACCACCACTTTCCCCACCCTATCTTCTATGCCTTTCCAGCCACCCCACTCTTACCTCTCTTCCATCTTACCTACACTCCTAACCTATCTTCTCTTTTGTTCATGACCCCCACCATCCCTTTCCCCACCCTATCTTCCCTGCCTCTCCTTCCACCCCTCCCCTTCCCTACCCCTCTTCCACCTTACCTACACTCCTATCAATGCTTCCCCTCCTCGTGATCCCAGCTACCTCTTTCCCCCACCCTATCTTCCTGCCTCTCCTGCCATCCTGCCCCCGGTCCCCTCTAAGACTTCTTCTACCCCCACAGCAATTATGACAAAGTTGTATTTAAGACTGCAATCGCCCTTGACACCACTCCCTTCCCACCCCTTACCTGACAATTTTGTGCTTTGTTTCCTTACTTGTCCCCTTTTGTGTCAATCCCTCTTTATCTTTAATGCTTGTCACTGCCTAATTATTGCTGTTATGCACCATATAATTTTGTTATTCCCCACGGTTTGTCTTGGTTTAATTTTGCTGTGGTACACCTTGTTATGACATGGAACCTTTGTAAATGAACCTCTGGTTCAAAGGTATTTTGTAATCCTAGTACTGAAAAAATAAACAAATCCTTTCCAAGCCTCTCATTACTTCCTTATCAGGTTAATGCATTAGCAGCTGTTTTGGCTCTGACTGGAGCTTACGTGGAGAGTAAATGGATTTTTTGTGGGGGGGGGGTCCCAATTTAACACCTGGTCCATACCCATATATAAGTGAAACACTACTGGAACTGGACTGGACTTACAGGACAAACTTAGAAAGACGTCACTGGCTATCCTATAAAATCACACCAGTAAAAGCTGATTCAGCACACTTTGCAACTGAGGGGGGAGAAAAGACTACTACTTCGTTATTGGCTGAGTAATAGGATTATTGTTTTCGAAACTCAAAAAGGAAGAATGTGAGGGGACAGTGGGACCCATTCCTATGCATGGAATTGCTTTCTACAAGAATTAATGTAATCTGATCTCCCAGCATGTTTTTTCTTTAGGACTTAACTGGCACTTAATTTACATGATCTTAATTTAAATATGAATAACATTTTTATTTTTTTCCCCTCTTTTCATTTGAATATATGACCATGGTATTTATCTTTTGTATGAGCTATGAATAAAGTACATTTAATATTTCTTTACAGAAATGTATGGTTATATTGACGCTGTAATTGCACAGCAATGGTTTAACTACTCGGTTGCATAAAAGAAACTTAAGAAGACTTCCAACATAAAGCCATCTAAGGACTTTCTAGGGGCAGGTTACAAAATAGCTCACCCCGATGATCTCGGCAAACCTGAACTGTTTTTGTCATGAATGCTGCACCCTTCTGCCCTGACTCTGCCTCATCCCATCTCTTCTTTGGCAAACACCTCCAGTCTCACAGTGCCACGGTGCAGCTTCTTTCCAGTCCTGGTTTCTTTGGGGGGAGGGTGTCGCCTCCTGTTCAGCTACCTCCCCTTAGGCCATCTAATGCGAGATACAGGGTGGCCAGTCCGAATGGCAAGGCCCAAGAGCAACTGGCTTCATCCTGCTAACATTGGGGCTCTTTCTACTTGCATCCTCCCTCACCACCAGCTGCTCTGATTACACTGCCATCTGTGGTCACCCAGGTGGCAGTATCATGTACATTAATACTGCCGCTGAGACCACTCTTATGCTTGTAAGGGTAGTCTCACATGCATTCTTAGGGTAGGAATAATTCAATAAATGGTTGAAAAACTGATGCGGAGCACAGGGTTTTGGCTTCATTGGGGACTGGGGGTCCACCAGGAGGGATACAGGCCTATACTGGCACGATGGTGTGCATCTGTCTGGGAGGAGAACCAGGTTTCTAGGTGATGGGTTTACATGCTTCATTGGCAAGCTTTTAAAATAGCCAAGGGTTGGGGGGGCACTGAAAAGGAGCAGGAAATTCCCAGCCTCCCCCCCCCCCATAAAACAGGGTAGTTAGCGAGGTGAACACCAAGGTAGAGAGGTCAATATGGGGCGGGGGCAGGGCAGGGGTAAATGGAGAAAAAGGCAAAGGTAGTAAGTACACAGATGGGCTAAAAGTGGTAAGGCCATCAAAAAATGGAGGGCGATGAGTAGCAATGCCCGTAGTCTGGGTAACAAGCTTCCTGAACTAGTGGCCTTGATGGAAGAGGGATATCTGGATATCGTGGCAATCACAGAAACATGGTACACAGAGAACCATGACTGGGATATCAACATACCAGGGTACATAATCTACAGGAGGGACAGGGAGGGTAAAAGAGGAGGAGGGGCTCTCTACATAAGGGATCAAAGCAATGGAACTAAAGGGTAGACGGGGAGGAAAGGAGGCACTGTGGGTCACCCTAGAGACAGGAAATGGCACCACAATCTGCACAGGAGTTATATACAGACCCCCATCTCAGGGGGAGGACATGGACAAGGAAATGATAGGAGGCATCCTCAGAATGGCAGATAAAGGGAAGATATTGTTGATGGGGGACCTGACTATGCCAGATGTTAACTGGAGCACATTTGCTGCAGCCACATCCAAAAGCAGGGTCATTCTCGATACCCTACAGGGGGGAATGCCTCGGGCAGCTATTGTTAGAACCCACTCGGGAAAGATCAGTCTTAGACCTGGTACTGGGATGGTGAGAGGATCTCAGATTTAGAAGCGGGTAGCCATCTGGGAACAACTGACCACCAGACAATAAACACAGCCACAGAGTCAAGCCATACAAAAGCAAGGGTACTGGACTTTCGGAGGGCTGACTTTGGAGGAATTGGAAAGTGCCTAAGGAATGCACTAGCAAAAGGGCAGGAAGGAGGGGTGGAGGAAAAATGGGACAAAATCAAAACTGCCATCACAGAGGCAACAAAAGCCTGTGTGTGAAGCAAATAAACAAAATGAATGAAAAAAAATACTGTGGTTCTCAAGAGGTGGCGGGGAAGGTTACAGAGAAACAGACAGCATTCAGAAACTATAAAGAATCACAGAAAGAGCAGGAAGGAGAACTCTATCAGTTCAAGCAGAGGGAAGCAGGGACGGCAATCAGAACAGCAAAGACCCAAACTGAGGAAAAGAGAGCCAACTCGGTTAAGAAGGGGGATAAAACCTTTTATAGGTACATTAGTGAGCGAGGAAAGACCAAGGGAGGGATAGTGAGGCTTAATAAAGGGAGGAGGTGGGCAGAGGGTGACAGTGAAAAGGCAGAGATACTGAACAGATACTTTTGTTCAGTATTCACAAAAGAAGAGGAGGGGGATGTACCTAAACCAAACAATAGAAGCTCTCTGGATAGGGGGTCGATATCAGTCCATTCATAGAAGAAAGGGTCCAGAAAGAACTCCTAAGACTCAAGGTGGACAAGGCACTGGGGGCCTTACAGGATTCATCCCAGAATTCTGAAAGAACCAAGGGGAGAACTAGTGACACCACTGACTACCCTTTTGAACAAATCATGGGAGGATGGTGTGGTACCTGAGGACTGGAGGAAGATGGATGTGATTCCCCTTCACAAAAACGGGAGCAAGGCAGAGGCAGGAAACTACAGACCTGTTAGTTTGACCTCAGTGGTAGGGAAAATGATGGACTCACTTCTGAAAGAAAGAATTGTTGAGTACCTAGATGCCAGTGGGGCACAGGACCCAAGACAGCACGGATTTACAGCAGAAAGGTCATATCAGACGAATCTAATAGATTTGACTGGGTGACCAAAATACTAGACCAGGGAGGGGCCGTGGACATGGCCTACCTACACATTAGCAAGGCATTTGACACAGTCCCACACAAAACATAGAAACATAGAATTTGACGGCAGATAAGGACCGGTCAAAAGTATGGCAGCTTAGATTCAATGCAAAGAAGTGCAAAGTAATGCACCTGGGAAACAAAAACTCAGTGGAAGAGTACACAATTGGGGGGTTACCAACAACAATGGAAAGAGACCTAGGGGTAGTCCTATCAGATGACTTAAAGGTAGGCACGCAATGTGAGAAGGCAGTAAGGAGGGCTGGGGGGATACTGGGATGCATAGGGAGAGGCATCACCAGTAGAAAACAGGAAGTTGTCATCCCTCTGTACAGACAGTTGGTGAGACCCCATCTGCAGTACTGCATGCAGTTCTGGAGACCCCATCTCAGCAAGGAAATAGACAGGATGGAGGCAGTCCAGAGGAGGGCAACTAAAATGGTGCAGGGTCTGCACCAGAAACCATATGAAGAGAGACTAAAGAAGCTTAAAATGTATACCCTCGAGGAAAGGAGGGAGAGGGGGGGACATGACAGAAACTTTCAAATACCTCAAGGGAATCGAAGTCCAAGAGGGCAGTATCTTTCAGAAAAAGAGATGTGCAGGAAGATGGGGGCACAATCTGAAGATAAAGGGGAGACGGCTCAGGGCAATGTGAAGAAGTATTTTTTTCACGTAGAGGGTGGTGGCACATGAAACGGCCTTCCTGAGGAAGTCGTGGGGGAATTCAAGAATGCATGGGACAGCCATAGGGCAATTATAGTAGGGGGCAGGAAGAAGTAGGCTATTGGTTAACTGGGATCTGCAGCTTATCTAAAAGGTAGGGAAATGGGCAGACTGGGTGAGCCAAGTGGTCCTTATCTGCTGTCAGTCTGTTTCTATGAGAACCGCAAACTGAAGGTGAGCAGTTCTGATATCCTAAGGATGTAAGAGAGACCACTTTTACAACTGTAAG
This sequence comes from Neoceratodus forsteri, assembly GCA_016271365.2. Classification (NCBI taxonomy): domain Eukaryota; kingdom Metazoa; phylum Chordata; order Ceratodontiformes; family Ceratodontidae; genus Neoceratodus; species Neoceratodus forsteri. The sequence continues at coordinate 717,020,363 of CM057452.1, forward strand.
AGTGGTCTCTGCAGCGGTATTAATATATTATTTATCGAGCCTGATCAATAATATATAATTTTTTTTAAACTGTCCTGGAACGTGTCCATTTCTATGATATCGGCACATGAGATATCTTCAGAGAATAAGGTTATCTCAAGCGCAGAGGAAAGGAGTGTTCTGACTGATCGGGAGTGCTCTCCCTATCTATAACAATGGAGTCTACTGCCTCCCTTCCTAGGGTACAGCCCTCTAAGATGCTCAATCCTCCTTCTCCTGGCCAGCCCCCAAAGTCTCAGGTTAGTTACTGCAATGGAAAAAATTGTGCTCCTCTACTCTCATTATAGGCAGTTAAATTGGAGGATTGGATTAAACTTAACAAAAAAAAAAGCCATGTTAACATGCTGTCAGTACTACTAATTTAATTCCAAATTTTGATGCCTTCAAAGAATGGTCATAGTCACACTCCACTCACACAGGATTAGACCTGAGAACATCAGCTCCCCCCCCAGTTCTCCTCCTTTATCCTGCTATTTCCAGCTCTTTTTTTTCTGCCTTTCTCACATTCTTCCTGTTCCTTCAACACTCTTCTGGCCTTCCTTTCCCATCTTCCCCTCTCCCATCCCCCCTTTCTCTTCCAGCACTCCATCATGCTGCCTACTAGTTTGTGTGACTCTTCCTGCTCCTACTCTGCTCCTCCTACGAGTTCCCTTTTGTTCTCTCCTCTTCCTTACTTACACATTTTATCCTCTCTCCCCTTCCCCTCTGTTACTTGGGGGCACAGACAGTATGGCCTCCCATAGCTAGGTTAATGCACTCATCTATTAATTCAGTCGCCTCCTCCTCAGCCCTGCTAGTTTTAATATCTGTCAATGAACACTTGGAGTTTTGATGCAAGTGCAGAGGCTCCATCCCCATTTGGGCGTAATAGGCTATCTTCTGAATACAGAGTGAAGGCCAGTGTGCACAGCAGTGCAGGAGATTGGTGCTGAGCGGGAGCAGTCAGTTCCCTAAAAATACAACAGTCCAACGAAAGCCTGGCACTTGAGAAAGGATCAGACAAATGAGTGTGAAATAAGCAAAATTCACAGCAGCAAAAGATGCAGTTAATATATTTATTGTGGACAACACTCGTAGATGAAAACACCAACACAGGTTAGAGCTCCTACAACCACAACTCATCCTAGTGCTTCGACCACAGTCTTCGACAGGGGTGCTATGATCCCATAACTCTCAGCCAGCTCCACAGTCTCCTATGAAACTAAAACCTTTGTATTTTGATGAATGATGGTAACCAAGCTGATTCTGTTGATGTCTTCAAATATTTAGGCATTTACTTTAACCCCTACCTTGCATTTGACACTCATACAAAGCATTTCATGGCTGCAGTACTCCCAAAAAATTGGGCCCTTGTACTGCACACAACAATTTAAGTGATTCAAAAGTGAAAGTAGCTCAGGCCAGTTTACTTTCTTTGCTGGATTACAGTTCTATCATAACAGATGCAACAATTACATCTGTACTTTTACAAGAGAAAAGTTTTGTATTAAATAGTAAAATCTGCAACTTCATCTAAACCTAAAACATATAATTGTCCTGTGTTGGACACTTTAAATTGGCTACAGCCTGAACTTGAAGCCCAGAGGAACCTAGCCTATTTAGCTCAGGATTATGCACAATAAAACCTCTCAATGTCTTCTGCAGCAAATCAACTTTGTCGACTTGGCTCATTCTCAATGAACCACAAATAACCACCTAAACGTTCTGGTTATGCAAACAAAATGGGGCAGATCTCTTATTGCACTACAGGGCTTTGGAATGGTGTCCAATCTTCCTTTGGAGTTGCACCTTCTAAAGCTGTTACCAATGGCTTAATCCCCCCCCCAAAAAAATCTTTAATCCCAGTAGTTTTGCTGTTGTTGGCCACAAACACTACATCCAATGCATACCCCTTCAGTCAGGAGGACTACTTGCTGTAGACCAGTAGCTAAGCCTCCAGCCATGCCCTAGATAGGATTTTTGCACATTAGACTTATTCTACACTCTGATATTATTCCCACCTCTTACTTGTTATGCAGACACCCCCTCCCTAGACTATAAAAACAAACGGTAGATAAAATATACAGATACAGTATTCCTCTGTTTACTAGTCAGGTACTGTATTGTATGTCTTACCTTGGATCAGAAGGAATGGTTTGCAGAGTCTCTGACACCAGGTGGAAGTGCTCCAAGTACCCATCATTCCCTCCCTCTCCTCCCTGACTCCAAACCCACTGAACCACACAGCAATTCAATTCATGTTTTTTAAAAAGTCACAATACAGTATTTCTGGCTTCTCTGGCCTTGACTGTAGATAAAAAAGGCAGTAACCAAGTTTTTAAACTCAGAGTGATAGTACCTCTTTGGCACTAGTCAGTCATGTGGTGTGCCCCGAAATGGTGTAACTGGCAGATGCCTTCTGTCCCAAAGCCAACCACACAAGCCAACCCTCTCCTCTGCGTCCCAAACCCTATGAACCACACAGCAATTTTCAGGGAATTTAAGGGCTGCATCATCTGACCTAGCCCCACCACAGGGCTGGATTTAGTTGTAACAGCACTGCAACTGGACACACTTGTGAAGCCACCTTTACCCCTGCTACTGCCTCCTCCCTTCTACCTTATCCCACATCTAAAAAGATGCAAGAATACACTGAAAATAAGAATGACACATTTTTTTCTTTGTAACACCTTATTTTGCCTTTTAAAGTTCAGTTATGATTTTATTTGCCGCTTTAAAATACCACTGCTGTGCTTGTGCCTAACACCCCCACCACCACTTGGCGAGAGCTGCCACAGTGCAGTTATTTATTTTACTGAGTGGCAGATCAACTCCTTTAGAACAACAGAAATAAGATAGACAACTAAAGAGTTCTTTAAAGGACACCTGGAAGCTTATGGTTATGATATAAGCATAAAACTCAAGTGTGGGACCTTCAGCGATCACTTAGAACTAAAGGGCTCAAACAGACACTATACATTACAAATTATTACATGTTAAAGGAATGCATTATAGCTTGAACTAAGAGTCACTACTTGGAAATAGAGGGGCTTTCAAACATTTGAGATAGACCCAAAGCTTCCCCTGGTAAAGTGGGTAGAAGAGGTAAGGAAATCACAGCAGAGAGAGTGAGGGAAGCCCTCAGGTCCTTTAAGATGGAGAAAGCACTGGGGCCGGATAAATTACATCCCAGAGTGCTGAAGGAACTTGAGGATGTCCTAGCGAAACCCCTGGCGGAGCTTTTCACCATCTCTCTGAGGACAGGGTGGGTGCCCCAGGACTGGAAGGTGGCACATATAGTGCCTATCCACAAGGGGGGATCAAGGGAGGTGGCAGGGAACTACAGGCCTGTCAGCCTGACATCGGTGGTGGGCAAGGTGATGGAGGGCATTGTCAAGGAGAGGCTAGGGGGGACCTGGAAAAGTCAGGGTGCCTGGACAATAGACAGCATGGATTCATCCCGGGGAAATCGTGTCAGACAAACCTTGTGGAGTTCTACGACTGGGTGACGAGTGCCTTGGACCTGGGTAGACCAGTGGACGTCCTCTTTCTAGACTTCAGCAAGGCATTTGACTCTGTTCCTCACGTGGGCCTGTTGGATAAGCTGGGGGAAATGAGGGTGGGGAACCAGATGATCAGATGGACAGGCAATTGGTTCCAGGACCGGAAGTTGGTGGGATAGTCTCATCCCCAAGAAGGGTCATTAGTGGGGTCCCTCAGGGATCAGTCCTTAGGCCCCTCCTGTTCAACGCCTACATCTCTGACATAAGGACCGGTATCAGGAGTGAGATGAGTCTCTTTGCGGGTGACTTAAAACTGGGGGCGGTGGTGGATGGGGAGGAGGGGAGGGTGACCCTACAGGGGGACCTGGAGGCTCTGGAAAGATGGTCTAGAAAGTGGAAGCTGAGGTTCAGTGCAGAGAAATGCAAGGTACTGCACCTGGGGGCCAGAAACCCGGGCCAAGTGTACACCGGGGGCCGGGGGAATGCTATATGGCTCGATGGCTGACAGGGACCTGGGGGTGGTGGTGGATGTCAAGATGAACAAATCTGAGACTTGTAGGAGGGCAGCAGCCAAAGCCAACAGGATGCTGGGATGCATCGCTAGGGGGATCACCTCCAGAAAGAGGGAAGTGATACTCCCTCTGTATAACTGCTTGGTGAGGCCACACCTCGAGTACTGCGTGCAGTTTTGGAGGCCACACTTAAAGAGGGACATTAACTCCTTGAGAGGGTCCAGAGGACGGCAACCAAAATGATTTGGGGCTTGGGGACAGGACCTATGAGGAGAGGCTCTAAGAGCTAAATATGTACACATTGGAAGAGAGAAGGGACCGGGGCATGATAGGAGCTCTTCAGGTACATGACAGGGTAAATAGGGAGGAATAGTCAGGGTGCTTCGAAGGAAGGAGGAGGGGGCCACTAGAGGGCATGGGTGGAAGCTAGAGGGGGGAAGATTCAGGGGAGAAAGGAGGAGGTGCTACTTCACTGAGAGGGTGGTGGAGCCATGGAATGCGCTGCCTAGGGGGCTGGTGGAGGCAGAGACGGTGGAGGGGTTCAAGAGGGGGTGGTACAGGTACAGGGGAAGGGTTCTGGAAGCAAAATCCAATGCAGCGAGAATATCCGGAACTGGGAAGGGAGAAGCCAGAGAAGGAGAGGGGGGCAGCAAGGTCAGCTCCCAGGGTGGGGGCTGACCAAACGAGCAGACGAGAAAGACCATTAGGCCTATCCTGCTGGCATTTTAGTATGTTAGTGTCTAACAAAGGCAGGTGCAGCTAAGAGGGTTACTATTGGGAAAGTAGGAGACACCCTATCTAGGGTAGTTAGAGTAGTTTCAGGGAAGAAAAGGGGTGAGGTAGTAGCAACACGAAAAGAGGAATGGGTATATAGCGAAAATGAACTTACACAGATACTAAGCAAAGGAAGGTAATTAAAGAGAACAAATATTGGTAATTTTTAGGGCTGTGGGCAGAGCCTACAGCCATTTTGCAAGAGCTCTGTAGCTCTGAAAACGGCCGATCTCGGAACCCGTTCCATTGGACTTTTAGAAGTAACCTTCAAAAGCCAATGGGCCTGAAACTCCCTCCGTCCTGACGTATGGAATAACAGCCGCACTATTTCAGCTATTACTTCTGCATTCCGATTCGTGCACTGCGCCCGCGCATTTAGTCGATGAAAGGTAGTGCCGGTATGCTGCGAATGGCACAATGCCATTCTACTATTTTGTGCCCCTCCCCAAGTCATCCCCGGTATGTTATATCGCAACACTGGGAGCCCACCTCAGTGTGCAAAATTTGTTTTTCTCTGTAAATCAGAAAACGGTCCCTCGTCACGTTTCTTTTTTCCTGGTGCCCCCTGCCCATGCCATGCCCGACATCAGGGTGCACAATCCCCATGTCTGCATTCATGTGACACACTGGGAGCCCACCCCAGTGTGCCTACATGTTTGTTTTGCTGTAAATTAGAAAACGGTCTCTCGTTGTCAGTTTGTTTTCCCTGCAAAACTGAAAACTGTCCCCATAGTCACTGCAGTCACCCCTCCCACCCTCCCATTGAGCATCCACCTCCCCACATAACCCCTTTTCTCATACTTGCCTCCAGAGGTTGGCACTGTTATCTTCTCTGGACCAGGACACGTCTGCACTCTTCAAAGCCCAACCATGAACTGAAGAATTAAAGGTAAGCGTGCTATATAGCCATTCAATGGGACTTTCAACGTATGCTCATATCCTAGCCATTTTTTGTAATTTTTGCCCCAAATTTTCAATATGGGATTCTTGGGACCCCACCTCGTGAAAACTGTCACTGTCATTTTGTTACTCAGTCCCGAAAAGTGATTTCGTGGTCACTGCGCGGAATCACCTTTCGGGACCGATTCATGAAATGACAGTGATACTGTTCATGAGGTGGGGTCCAAAAGCCTATGTTGCAAATTTGGTGAAAAATTTCAAAAATGACCGTGTTATTTAGACTGTGTTTTCGTAGTTTTCTACGCATGCTCCTAACGTCACTAATCTTTAATATTTTCATTCCACATTTTTAACATTGCCATTTTTTGCACACCTCCTTCACAACAGTACAGCTGTCATTTTCCACAACCTGCCCGAAACGTGTTTTCGCATTTGTGGCACAGAATAGCGCGTTTGGTCTGCGCAATCACCTTTCGGGACAACAGAACAAAATGACACTAGCACTGTTCATGAAGAGAGGTCAAGAAAAGACCTTGTTGAAACTTTGGTTTAACACTTGCAATATATCGCCAAGTCACACCTGGGCGTTGAATAATTTCTGCACACGTGTAACTTTTTGTCATTTGGTAGCACTAGACAGCCCTATCGGCTCTGGTCAGAACTTGTTCAGGTGGAGGTGGCTAAGCAGGGAGCGCCCTAACCTGAATGGGAGCTCCTGCAGCCAGCTGAACAATTTTTTAATTCACCCCCTAAAGGAGATTATAATAACCTGCTTCTTTATTGCTGTTACTACTGCACCCTCTAAACTCTTGTGTTAAGTTGCCACGTGTAATGTATACTGTCACACTCTGTAAGTACTCTATGCCCAATCCAACAAATGTAACTACTGTATACTCCTGCCATTGTATGTAACCACTGTTGTAACTAATCCCGGGTCGCTCCTGAATAAAGGACCTCTGGTCTCAGTGAGCTTACCCAGTTATCAAAGTCTAAATAAATAAATAAATAAATAAATAAATAAAAGGAAGGGAAGGTATCGTAATTTGCTCTCAAGAGGCTTGCAGAACAATCCCTTTTCGCTTTCTCATAGTTGTCTCTGCCCCCACGCTCCAATGTTTTGTGACGTTTGTATAGGGCTAGCGCTGGGGCACACTCTATTCATTTGAATGGAACGTCTTTTTTACAGTTAATTTCCTGATTTTTTAAATCTGGTTTTGGCACAGATCGATGCTAGGCTTCAGCATGGCTCTTGTGAGTGTAAAAGGGTGAAGGACTCCCAAGACCCCTTAAAGTCTGTTGCAACAGCACTCTACTTCTACTTTCTTCTCTACCTAAACTGTATTTATTTAATTTTCCCCACGGACAGGTAGGCCACCTGTCTTGTGTTCTAACTATCCCTTTTTCTATAAAATCCTCTTGTTTCCATTTTCAGGTCCCTGGGAGCTCCACCCCCCCCCCTTCTTGCTATTGCTTTGTGAGCAAATTAGTGGTCCTGCTCGAGAGTGCGCATGACTTCCTGCAAGATGTGCACAGACTCTCCTTCGCGAAAGTGCGAGTGTTTGCTGGCGAGTCTACTGTAATTAAAACGGGAAACTGCACCTAAAATAAGAAAAGGCACTGGCGCTTTCCTAAAAACATGGGGTACAGTTGTTTTACCTGCTTGTTACTCTTCTGGTGTTTCCCCCTTTGTGGCCTGCATTGTTAAACAAAACTGCTACCTTCAGTAAAAAGCAGGGGAGTTGTAATCACAAAGCTGACTAGGGTGTTTCCCTCATCCCATGCATCCAGATGCAACGTTTATTTCCTTCACTTCTCGATATAGGAGTGTACCTGGAGCTGCTACAAAGCAAAGAAAAGCTTAAATTAAGAGAGAGAAGTATGCTAGAGCTTAGGGTAGCGTTGTTTACTTCAGAAGCTGCTCCATAGCTCTGGAATAACAGTCTGCTAAGGCAAAACAGGTAAAAATGCCTCAAAACCTAAAGAAATATTGTATATGATGAAGGGTGGAAACTGTATTGTGTTAAAGCAGTTTTCTTTTATTAGGGCTTACCTAAGAAGCTCTTAAATGTTTGCTTTTGGGTTCAGGTTGCTGTGGACCAGTCTGGTGCTCCTTCTACAGGCAGGTTCTCCTCAAGTCTCTGACCTATTCCTATAGTGTTGGCCGGCCCAATTCTTGCTCTTAATATAGGACAGAGGACTTGCAGGAGGAGCCTGTAGCTGAGAACACCCAGAATACATTTTAGTATTGCAAAGGCTTAAGGAAAATTATGTTATACACCTTATGCTGTTTACTTTGATTATTAAAATCAGAATGGTGTTTTGGAAATTTATTTTAAAGCCAGAATTAAGCATTTTGTTTTACCCAAAAGTGGGCGGAGCTTAGCCTCATCCTCACTGTTTTCTCAGTATATAAAGAGCTTCTATCTGTATGTCATTCAGTGAGCTGGAGGGCTCAGCAGGGAGCTAACTCAACTGAGACTCTAGTTTCTTCTAGTAGTAATCTTTTGGAAAGAAAGCATTGTTTTGGAATTTTGCCTTCTTTTATTTCTTTTGTCGTTTTCCAGTTCGTTTCTTCATTATTTTGATTTTACTGCTGAATAAAAACTATATTTCTGATCCTGAAACCTTGGTGTCTGCCTCTTGAATCCCACACCCGTATACAGTGAGTTGAACCCTGGCATCGATCTGTGCCAATAACCAGATTTAAAATCAGGAAATTAACTTGTAAAAAGATGCTCAATTCAAGTGAATGGAGTGCACCCTAGCCTCTCCCTGTACCAACTTCACAAAACACTGGAGCCCAGGGGCAGAGCCAACTATGAGGAAGTGGAAAGATATCTTACTGTGAACCCTTTGGAGGCAAATTATGATCCCTTCCCTTCCTTTTGGGGTGAATTAAAAAATTATACAGCTGCCCACAGGAGGCCCATTCAGTTAAGGGAGCACCCTGCTTAACTTTGTAAGCACTAAGAAAGGTGTTCTTTAATACTGCTAAATGTAAAGTACTAAGGTGTAACAAGGAGTCGCTAATTAGTTTGTGTGGGATGGGATAACAAATAAGTGGATAGGCCCAAACCTTCACCAGGTAAAGCACGTAAAACAGGGAGGTCAGGATTAAATGGCAGAAAGTAAGGATCTTACAAAGACAGGAAGAATAAATTACTCACCATTGTAATGTTGTTTCTTCTAATGGAGTCTTGCTTTATTCAGACATAATTCAGTTAGCCCCAGCACTTGAACTGCCCCGGAGAGGAAAGAGTTAACTCTATGCAGAAGCATAGAACGTTGAGCTCGAGCTCTGTTTTCAAACCTCTGTCTGTGGTACTTCTCTGTGTAACCGTCAGATTCTTACGAGCACACTAACATAGTATAGTATGTAAATTGTTCAACATATAGCCAAAGGGCAAAAAATTATTTTTGGGCTCAAAAGACTCAAGGCAAGAACCCATGAAGGAAAGGTAGTGACAATATTTAAGTATAAAACACCAGAAAAATAACATCCACCCCACCCATGGGGGGGTACAAGGTACACCCCTGAGGTGCAACACTGTACCTGCCAGCCCACTTCCCAAAAACCCAGATTCTGAGAGGGGAGCCGGGGGGGGGGGAGTCTGAATACAGCAAGACTCCATTAGAAGAAACAACATTACTATAGTGAGTAATTTATTTCTTCAAACAATATGAAGTCTTGCTGTATTCAGACATAATGCAGACTACCAAGCAGTTCCTTATGGAGGAGGGATTGCAGAACCTACTTTGGGAAGAGGCTCTGCAGTACTGCTGTGCCAAACCTACCAACACTCATAGCCTGGATCTCCAGGGAGTAATGCTTGGTAAAGGTATGTACTATTTTCCAGGTGGCTGCTTTACAGATCTCTAATAAAGGTATACCTTTGGCCGCAGTCAAAGAAGCAGCTGTACCCCTAGTCGAATGAGCCCTCAGGCATGAAGGGGGCTTTCTTCCCAACTTGTCACAATAGAATTGTATACAAGAAACAATCCACCTGGCAATAGTTCTTTTAGTGGCAGGCTTACCTTCCCCCACTTCACCATAAGTGAGAAACAATTGAAGACCGTCATTTCTATGTGCCTTAGTATGCTCAATGTAGTAGCTAAGGGCCCTCTTAACGTCCAGACTGTGTAACCTTCTTTCACCTGAAGAAGAATGATCAGTGAAAAATACTGGGAGAGATATAGACTGGTTCAGTTGAAAATCCGATACCACTTTGGGCAAGAACCTCCTATTGGTTCTTAGGACCACTTTGTCCCTGTGGAAGGAGATGAAGTCAGAATCAACTGACAGGGCCTGTAACTCACTAATCCGCCTGGAAGAAGTAATAGCTACCAGGAACACAGTTTTCCAGATCAAGTACTTCAATTCAGCCGAAGCCAGAGGTTCAAAGGGTGGCTGCATAAGCTGAGCTATGCAGACATTAAGATCCCAAGGCGGAGTGGGCTCCCTAAAGGGAGGGTTAATGTGAACCAGTCCTTTGAAAAACTTTCTGAAAACCGGATGAGATGCCTGAGAAGAAAAAATTACTCACCTTAGTAATTGTTTTTCTTCTAATGGAGTCTTGCTATATTATGACTTCTTGCAGTTAGCCACAACACTTGAACTGCCCCAGAGAGGAAAGAGTTAACTCCATAATGAATGGAGTTCTCAGCGCAAGCGCTTTACTGAAAGCTCTATCTGGCTAGTTTCAAACAAACTGTCAGATCTTTACGGAGCCAACACTCACTAAAAGTCTGTGTGGAAAGTACCCTACGCTAGCCAAATGGCTACCTACTAGTAACAACAACTACAATAACAACAACAACAACAACAACAAATATCACCCCTGACAAGCACTACTAGGCCCCCTCCCCAAGGACTCAAGTCCAGGAGGGGCCAACACACAAATCAATAACAGTAGTACCTAATTTCCCCAATCCTAAAAAAAGGGGAAAAAACACCTATAATGGCATGACACAGTGCTTGCACTAATTTGCCCACACCTACAGTAGAAGTTCTGAGAGGGCAGGTTGAGGGTGGTCATAATATAGCAAGACTCCATTAGAAGAAAACAATTACTAAGGTGAGTAATTTTTCTTCAAACAACATGAAGTCTTGCTATATTATGACTTCTTACAGATACACAGCAGTACCTCCATGGAGGAGGCCAGAACCTACTTAGAATAGGCTCTGAAGCACGGCTTGTGCTAAACCGAAAGCATCTCTCCTGGCCTGGATATCCAGGGAGTAATGCTTGGTGAAAGTGTGAACTGTTTTCCAGGTTGCAGCTTGACAGATTTCCAAAATAGGAATATCTCTAGCAGCCGCTAGAGATGCAGCTGTACCCCTGGTAGAATGGGCCCTCAATCCTGAGGGGGGTTCTCTACCCAGTTTTTGGTAGCAAAATTGGATACAAGAGACAATCCACCTGGCAATTGTCCTCTTAGTGGCAGGTTTTCCTTTGCCGACCTCACCATAGGTGAGAAAGAGTTGGTGGGATTCGAACCTGTGACCCTTAGTGCGTTCCAGATAATAACTCAATGCCCTCTTAACATCCAAACTGTGCAATCTCCTTTCACCAGAGGAAGAGTGCTCAGTGAAAAATACTGGAAGGGAGATGGATTGGTTAAGATGGAAATCCGAAACCACTTTAGATAAAAACTTTCTGTTAGTCCTGAGGACTACCTTATCCCTGTGAAAAGAAATAAAATCATTTTCTACTGAAAGGGCTTGTAACTCACTTATGTGTCTAGCAGAAGTGATGGCCACTAAAAATATAGTTTTCCAAGTTAAGAACTTAAGGTCTGCCGAAGACAGGGGTTCACAAGGGGTTGCATTAACTGAGCAATGCAAACATTAAGGTCCCAGGCAGGGGCTGGGTCCCGAAAGGAAGGGTTAGTATGAGTAACCCCTAAAAAACTTAAAACACAGGGTGAGAAGAAAGGGAGGAAGGCTTTCCTGCTGAGATAAAAGCAGAGACAGCTGCAAGTGGACTCTTAGGTAGCTGGCCTGAGGCCCAAAGAATTAAGATGGACCATGTAGTCCAGCAAAGTGGGCAAATCAGCAGATTCTGGGACAATATGCTTATCAGAACACCAGATGGAAAACCTTTTCCACTTGGAATTATAAGTGGCTCTAGTGGAAGGCTTCCTAGAGGCCTTTAAAATATCAAGGACACCTTGAGAAAGGTGTAAATCAGCAAATTCTAACTCTTCAAGAGCCAAGCCTTGAGGTTGAGGGATTTGAGGTTCGGATACCATACTCTCCCCTGGGCACAGGTCAGCAGATTGTGAATCCTGGGAAGGCACAGGGGAAGGTGGACTGTCAGTGATAGCAAGAGTGGGTACCAGGGTTGCCTGGCCCAGTCTGATGCAATCGGAATCACTTTGCAAGGTTGGGATCTGATTTTTACCAACACCTTGAAAAGAAGAGGGAAGGGGGGGGGAAGGCATACAGGAACTTCCCTTCCCAATCCAACAGAAGGGCATCCAGGGGGACTGAGCCCATCACTGGGGGCCTGCAGCAGAACAGTGGAAGTTGGTGGTTGTCTGGGGCTGCAAAAAGATCTATCTGAGGGGTGCCCCATCTGGCAAAGACTGTTCTCAGCACTTGGGGATTCAGGGACCATTCGTGATGGCCCTGAGAAATCCTGCTGAGGGCATCCGCTAGGACATTGTCCTTCCCTGGCAGATGAACTGCTATTAGAGAAGTGTTCAGGGAGTAGGCCAGAGACCACAACTTCATTGCCTCGGTGCACAGGGCCGACGACCGAGTGCCCCCTTGCTTGTTGATGTACCACATTGTTGTGGTATTGTCTGTTCTGACCTGGACTACTTTGTTCTGGACAGATGCAGAAAAAGCTTGACGAGCTAAAAGGACAGCTCTGAGTTCCAGCAAGTTGATGTGGAGCAGAGATTCCTGAGGGGACCACACTTCCTGTGTGGAGAGGTCGCCCAAGTGTGCTCCCCAACCCAGGAGGGAGGCATCCGTGGTGAGGGTGAGGGAGTGGGAAATAGGAATGAAGGGACCCCTGTCTTAGAATTGCTCTGATCCTGCCACCACTGAAGAGCTAGGATCAGGTTCGGTCACAGGAACCAGTTTGGCAAGGGTCCCTCCTTTGGGACCAATAGGCCCTCAAATGAAACTGAATGTCTCTCATCTGGAATCTTGCTCCCTGCACTACAGCTGTGGAGGCAGCCATGTGCCCTAGAAGCTGCAAAAAGTGTCTTGCTGGTCGAGAGACCTGCAAGGTGAAAGAGGAGGCCAGGGCGATCAACTTCTCTACCCTTTCCAAGGGGAGGAAGACCCTGGCCAGCTTTGTGTTCAATTCCGCACCTATGAAAGTAAGTACCTGGACTGGTTCTAGAACTGACTTTGGTAGGTTTAGCAGGAATCCCAGGGAGGTGAGAAGCTGCTGGGTGACTTGCAAGTGGGATTTCACCTGTTCTGGAGACTGTCCAGCAATGAGCCAGTCGTCCAGGTAGGGAAAAACAGCAACCCCTTGCCTTCTTAAATGAGCCACTGCCACGGCTAGACATTTTGTGAATACCCTTGGAGCAGAGGTAAGACCGAAGGGCATTGCCCTGAACTGGTAGTGGCCTGAGGGAGGTTCGAACCTGAGGTACTTTCGGTGAGAAGGCCTGATTAAGACATGAAAATAAGCATCCTTGAGGTCCAGGGAGGCTAGCCAGTCCCCTGGCCTCAGTGAGGGCAAAATCATTGCCAAAGTTAACATTTTGAACTTTGGTTTCAAAAGGCGTTTGTTCAAATACCTTCAGTCTAGGATGGGCCGCATTTCTCCTGTCTTTTTTGGTGTAAGGAAGTATCTGGAGTACAGACCCTTGCCCTGGTGAAAGGGAGGAACCCTTTCCACTGCTTTGCACTTTAACAGGGCAGAGACCTCTGCCTCCAGGGCAAGGGCCTCTAGGGGGCTTGCAGGTGGAAAGTGTCTGGCCCTCATCTTTGGAAAATGTTTGAAGCTGAGAACCAGACCCTGGCTTACCACTTCCAGAACCCATTTGTCCAAGGTTCACGGACACCCAGTTCTGACTGAAGCAAGCCAATCTGCCCCTACTGGTACAGGAGAATCGGCCCTGGGCACCCCATCAGGGTGCCTGCTTGGCAGATGCCTTAGGCTGAGGGGGTGGATGGATTGCCTGCGCCTGGCCTGCCTCTGCCTCTGAAAACCCCTGAGCATAAGCAGAGGAAGCTTGGATTGATAAAAGGCCTGTGGAAAGGCCTGCCCTACCCTCTGCTGCCTCTGTGGAGTGGCATGCCGCTCCTTGGCCTGGGCACTTTGTAGGTAGTTCTGTATTCATCCATCTTTTTCACATAGTTCTCTGTCTGCTCCCCAAACAGAGAATTTCCTACCACAGGAAAATCCATAGCTTTTGACTGAGTGTCCTGTGACAGATTAGTGCACCTGAGCCATGCCAACCTCAGGAAAGCTACAGAAGTGGCCATGACCCTAGAGGAAACATCATTAACATCAACAGCAGCATGAAATTGAACTTTAGAGGCTTCAATGCCATCAGCAGCCACCTGTTCCAATTCACTAGCCAGCTGGCCATGGGCCTGCTTGGCTAACTGCATAACTGTATCCCATCTAGATTTCTGATATCTAGCTACATAAGCCATATAATTTGCCTGCCTGAGTCCCAAAGAGGCTGCCATATACTGTTTTTTTGCCATGGCATCAATCTTCCTAGAATCTTAATCAGGAGGATGTGAAGCCAGGGGAATGTTAGCCTTGTCACAGGCTGCAGCCTGTACCACTCCAACATGACTACACTGCTCAGAAAGGAAGTCTGTATCAGGGCCTGATAAGGCATACCTCCTGTCCATCTTTTTATCGACAGGAGGCAGAGAATTTGGATTTTTTAAAATTTTCATTGTTTGCTTCCTGAATGACTTATGCAAAGGAATAGACAATCTCCTAGACTCTGGAATATCCATCATCTCAACATAATCAGGCTCCTCTTGCTCATCCACAGCCTCTTCTAAGGGAAGCTGGAGGGTTTCAGCAACTTTCTTATAAAAAATAAAATGAGATGGGGACTCAGACAGCATAGGGGGAGATTCCAATGGTCTGTCTGGAGAGATGTCCGGTTCAATGGGCACATCCAGACCCTCCCAGCCACATACATACTGCTCATAATCCTCCTCCCCCTCCTGTGGTTCATAAAATTCTTCAACATCATACTCCTGAACCACTGGGACCGGACGAACCAACCTTTTACCAGCTAGTGGTGGTTCGGACGGTCCCTGAGACAGTGACTGGACAATTTGTATGGCTTTTGCTATCTCTGCAGCAGTTGGAGAGGCAATTTTGTACTCCAGACCTGCTGATTTTTTAGACTTTTTTACTGGGGCTGGTTCCTCAGAACCAGCTTTTCTTTTGGCCGAGGAAGTCTCGCCCTGGTCAGAGGGCACTCCCTCTGGTCCAGTGCGCACAGGACCGGACTGGCCATCCAGGTCAGCAGACTTATCGGCCTCTCGTTTCCTGAGCCTGCCCAATCTTTTTTCCAGGGTGGCTGCAGGAAAATTCTTGCAAATCTGGCAGTCTGACTGGAGGTGGTCAAACCCCAGACAATAAACACATGTGGTGTGTGGGTCAGCCTTGGCAAAGGCGTCCCCACAAGCATCACAGTGTTGAAACCCAGTGGGCCCGATTTTTCTTTTGGGTTTCTCAGACATAATGCCAGCCTAACCAAAACTTGCCCTTTTAATGGCAGTGCCAGGCAAGACACCCTTATCGGTTCCTAACCGTGTCACGGGTATTTGAAAAAACCAAATTAAAAAGTTTGTTTTTAGAACCGATAAGAACCGGGAACCGCACTCTAAATGTCCATACAATACTTTAAAACGTCTTTTTAACCAAACCCGATCGGTTCAAAACCAAACCGATAAATATATTTTCCACACAGACTAAAAGACCTGTACTTACGGTTTACCAGATAGAGCGTTGAACCAAAAGCAGCGGTAAAATAAATACTTTTCGGTTTATTTAAACCGAGAATTACTGTTTAACCGAGAAATGAACCGAGCTGAAGGAGAGATCTCGGAGTAACTGTTCAGTTAAGTCGGAGTAAGAATCTGACAGTTTCAGTTTGAAACTAGCCAGATAGAGCTTTCAGTAAAGCGCTCGCGCTGAGAACTCCATTCATTATGGAGTTAACTCTTTCCTCTCCGGGGCAGTTCAAGTGCTGTGGCTAACTGCAAGAAGTCATAATATAGCAAGACTTCATGTTGTTTGAAGAGCCCTTCCCTGCTGAGAGGAATGCAGAGACAGCTGCTAGATCAACCTTCAGAGTAGCAGGCCTAAGGCCTAGACCATTCAGATGAACTAGATAGTCTAAGGTTGTGGAAATGTCTGCAGAATCAGGCAGGATGCCTTTCTGAGAACACCAAATACTGAACCTTTTCCATTTGGAGTTGTAAGTTTTTTTAATGGAAGGTTTTCTGGAGACCTTCAGAATATCCAGAACTCCCTGAGAAAGATGTAGTGCTTCATATTCTAACTCTTCAAGAGACAGGCCTTGAGATTGAGAGACTGGAGATTGGGGTACCAGATCCGTCCCTGGGAGGAGGACAGGAGATTGTATGTCCTGGGCAGAAGCAGGGGACGTAACACTGACAAGGACAGCAGTAGAGGATACCACGGCTGTCTGGCCCAATCTGGAGCCACCAGTATCACTGTGCAGGGTTGAGTCCTGATCTTGATCAGGACTTTGAACAGTAGAGGGAAGGCATAGAGAAACCTGTTCTTCCAGTCGAAAATGAGAGCATCCTGGGGAACCGTCCCCAGGACTGGAGGTCTGGAACAAAACAGAGGAAGTTGATTGTCCGGTGCTGCAAAGAGATCTATTTCTGGAGTGCCCCACCTGGAGAAGATGACCTTCAGTATGTGAGGATCCAGGGACCATTCGTGGTGTCCCTGTGATATTCTGCTCAGAGCATCTGCTAGTATGTTGTCCTTCCCAGGAAGGTGAACTGCTACCAGAGAAGTCTGAAGAGAATAGGCCAGAGACCACAGCTTCATGGCTTCTGTGCACAAGGCCAAGGACAGAGTGCCTCCCTGCTTGTTGATGTACCACATTGTGGTGGTGTTGTCCGTTCTGACTTGGACCACCTTGCCCTTGACTGAATCCGAGAAGCTCTGCAGGGCTAGGAAAACTGCCCTGAGTTCCAGGAGATTGATATGAAGGAGAGACTCTTGTGGGGACCAGACTCCTTGAGCTGTCAGGGCTCCCAGGTGGGCTCCTCACCCTAGGAGAGAAGCATCCGTAGTTAGAACTACTGATGGGACTTGAGGGAGAAGTGGAACCCCTTGTCTGAGGTTGTCCTCGTCCAGCCACCACTGGAGAGCTTGGACCAGAGTCTGAGTCACTGGGATCAGTTTGGTAAGTGAATCCTTCTTTTGAGACCAAAAAGACCTTAGATGAAACTGAATGTCCCTCATCTAGAACCTTGCTCCCTGCACCACTGCTGTGGAAGCTGCCATGTGGCCCAGGAGCTGGAGGAACTGTCTTGCTGGGCGGGAGACCTGAGGTCGAAAGGAGGAAGCGAGACCCACTAGGGCCTTCACCCTTGCCAGGGGAAGGAAAGCTTTTGCTTGTACAGTGTCCAACTCTATGCCTATAAAGGTGAGAAGTTGAACTGGTTCGAGGACAGACTTTGGAAGATTGAGAAGAAACCCCAAAGACCTGAGTAGCACCTGGGTAGTTTGAAGAGCTGACTTGACCTGTAAAGGTGACTGACCCACTAAGAGCCAGTCATCCAGATACGAGAAGATGGCGATACCCTGTCTTCTGAGGTAAGCCACCACTACTGCAAGACACTTTGTGAACACCCTTGGAGCTGATGTTAGGCCGAATGGCACAGCTCTGAATTGGTAATGGCCAGAAGGCAACTCGAACCGGAGGTATTTTTTGTGGGAGCACCTGATAGGAATATGGAAGTAGGCATCCTTGAGGTCCAGAGATGCTAGCCAATCCCCTGGCCTTAGAGAGAAGGACTATTCCCAGAGTTACCATTTAGAATTTGGGCTTTGAAATGTGTGTGTTCAAATACCTTGGGTCTAGGATGGGTCGCCACTCCCCTGTTTTCTTTGGGGCAGGAAGTACCTGGAGTACAGTCCTTTTCCCCTGTGCTGAGTTGGAACCTTCTCTATAGCTCTGAGAGCTAGAAGTGATGAAACCTCTGCCTCTAGGGCAATGGTTTCTGAGAGTGATGCAGGTGGAAAAGACTTGGCCCTCTTTTTTGGAAATTTTTTGAAGCTGAGGACCAGTCCTTGGCTTACTACTTCCAGAACCCACTTGTCTGAGGTCAGACTTCCAGGCCTGGAAGTAGTAAGCCAGCCTGCCTCCTACTGGAAATGGGGAGTCGACCCGGGCTGACACATCAGGGTCTCTGCTTGTCAGGAGCCTTAGACTGAGAGGAGGGAGCAGCTCTGCTCATCCCCCTCCTGCCCCTCCCTCTGAAGAACCCCCTCTGTGGGTAGGGAGAGGAAGCCTGGGCATTGTAAAAAGGCCTTTGAAAGGGCCTGCCCCTGCCCCTAGACTGCTGCTTGTGTGGAGTGGCGTGCCTTTCTTTGGCCTGTGCACTCCTGTACGTGGTCCTGTATTCATCCATTTTCTTCATGTAAGCCTCTGTCTGCTCCCCAAAGAGTTACCTACTACAGGAAAATCCATAGCCTTAGTCTTGGTATCCTGTGAAAGGCTAGTACATTTGAGCCAAGCATGTCTTCTGAGACACACAGATGCAGCCATGACTCTAGATGCCACATCACTGGAGTCCACAGCAGCATGAAATTGCATATAGGCCTTGATCACCACCTTGTGGATCAAGCGGAAGGCAAGGAAAGCATACACAAGGCCTGTGGTCCACAGCCTCGCAAAGGAATTCTCAGTGTCTCAGACTGTAAGGGCGGGCACAAAACAGCCTCAGTAATGGCCAGCCCGCCGGTGCAGTGGTTGGATGTCCGCTTGCGGCGCAGCAATCTGGGTTCGGGAACGGACCCGGGTCTCCAGAGGGCCGGCCGGGGGAGAAGGATGAAGCATCCCAGAGACTACTCTCCTTCTCTGGGGGGAGGTTGGGGACACCACCCCGGCGCTTGACGGACCCCTGGCGGAGGCCAGAGGTACCACAGCTACCGGCGCTTGACAATATTCGGTGGTCGGGGCAGACTCAGGACAACATTGCACATCTCGGCCTACTGTGCACAAAAAAGGGAAGAAAAAACCCCTGCTCCCGCTGCCTTGATGACGCCCGCTCCAGCTGCATTGGCTTTCAGGCTGACTTCCGCCTTTCCCGTGTTCGTGGCACCCTTGGTCTAGGGCACCATGACCCTGCCCTGTGGGGCAAGCCAGGAGGTCCAGGGAGGGGCGGCTAATATGAGTAGCCGCAGCCGGAGTCTGTGACCAGGCAGATGGTCCCGGCATGGGAAGGAGGACAAAAATACAGAATTGAAAAAAAAAAAAACTGCCTCAGTCTAGTGTTCTCCTAGGAGGCAAACAGATCCACCAGATGAGTGCCCCACAGGAAGAACAGGTAGTTCACCACCTCCTGATTCAGGGACCACTTGTGCGACATCTCTCCTAGGTCCGGGTGCAGGACCATTCCCTGCTGTCTGGGTACCAGTACTGCCTTGGCCAGTCTGGAGAAATCAGGATCATCCACACTTTGTCCTTCTGGGCCTTGAGCACCACCTTGTGGATCAAGGGGAAGGCAAAGAAGGCATACACGAGTTCTGGGGTCCACAGCCTCACAAAGGAATCCCCAAACAGTGTCCCAGACTGTGGGGTGGTCATAAAACCGCCTCAGTCTACTGTTCTCCTAGGAGGCAAACAGATCCACCAGGGGAGTGCCCCACAGGAAGAACAGGTGGTTCACCACCTCCTGATTCAGGGACCACTTGTGCGATGTCTCTCCTACCAGACTGACTTCTCCCAGCTGACTGTTCTCTCCTACGACATGAACTGCCAGCAGATCTGCACCCATGCTGTGCATGAGGGTCCCCGTGCGGAGGGCCTACCAACACAGGGGAAGGGAGTGTTCCACTCTGTCTGTTCAGGTGGAACATGGTCATGATGATTTCCGTCTGGATCTGCACGACCTGACCCCTGACTAGAGCAGTGAATTCTGTCAGTCAGCCATGTTGCACAGAGCTCCAGTAGGTTTATGTGGTGATGGGACTCCCAGGATGACCAAAAGCTGTGGGCTCTGATCTCCCTTGTGTGCTCTCCATCTTACTAGGGACGCATCTGTCATTAGCATGGCGGATGGCTGTGAGCGGACAAATGGAATTCATTCTTCCAGATGGTCCAGGACCAGCCACCATTGGATGGTGTCTTAAATTGGCTGGGTCATTGTGACCAGCTGGTCCAAGTGTCCTAGACGCTGAGACCACTGAGAGCCCAACTCCCACTTGAGGTGGCACATCCAACACCACATCTAATGAACCATGCTGGTGCAGGATGCCACATACTCCAGCAGCGCAAGAAATCCTGGAAAGGGTATGATAGCTTAACTTGAAATGATCCGGCAAGGGAGGTAAGATCAGCTGGCCCAGTGGTGCTGAGGGCTGAGGCGCTGGACGCCACACCACACGCCACGCCACGCCGGTGACCCAAGTTCGGGAGCAAGCTTGGGTGCCAGGGGTCGGCAGAAGAGGGAAAGGATTGAGCATCCACTGGACTGCTCTCCTCTCCTGGGGAGACGGCGATGGGTTGACCGGCATCCCAGCGACCCCGGTGGAGAGCGGGGGCGCTTGCAGGATGTGACCTCACATATGGGTGAGAGTGGCAGATGCCAGGTTGCTGCGGCGCCATGGCATCTGTGCATGCCATGCTCAGGGGGGAGAAGGGATCTCTGGGACTACTATGCTAAAAAAAAAAAAAAAAAACAAACTCCAGCCCAGATAGGAGACAGCCCTCCCAATGCCAATGCCACCGCCACATGTCCAGTGCTGGTTCCTTGCCTCTGCCCCTGGGAGGGACACGGGCCTGGGGAGAAAGTAACGACTTTGAAGAAGACAGGTCCACAGCGGGCGGTAGAGTGGACCTGGCGGCGGCGTGGCCTGAGAGTTCTGGAGCTGGAGAGAATAAACATAATTGGGGGAGAATAAACATAATTGGGGGGTAAGGTCCAGTGCCTGGTCCCCAAGGAGTCTAGTTCTGCCCTGATGAATTTGATCACTGTGGGGATACCAGCTCAGACTTGTCTGAGTTGACCAGGAGGCCCAGATCATCCCTGGCTCTCTCTACGGTCTCTCTGAACAGGCCAGCTATCAGCCAGTCATCCAGGTAGAGGTACACCTGGATGCCTCAGGACCGCAGGAAGGCTGCCACCACTACCATGCACTTGGTGAAGACCCTGGGCACCGAGGAGAGACCAAAAGGCATGACCTGGAACTGGTACAGGTACTGGTGGTGGAAAGGATGGACTGAGATGTGGAAGAAAGCATCCTGGAGGTATAGGGAACAAAACCACAAGTTCTGTTCCAGAGACAGAATGATCTGATTCAGGGTGACCATCCAGAACTTGCACTTTTGTGTGAACTGGTTAAGACTGTGCAGATCCAGTATGGGGCAACAGTCCCCATCCATTTTGGGACCAGCAGTACCTGGACATGTAACCCTGACTGGTCAGGGCATCCAGGACATGAGCTTCTGTCCCTTTTGCAAGGAGCTGAACAATGTCCTCCCAAAGGGCGGACAGCATATCTTGCAACACCCTGTCTACAATGTCTAACACCCACTTATCCGATGCGACAGTGAACCAAAGTGTCAAGAAGTGACATTACCAACCTCCTTCGGGGAGTGCAGACAGGGACAGGACGAGTGGAGGGATGACACTCCCAACCCGTTACTGGGCTGCTTTTGCACAGGCACTAGCCGCTGTGGCTGGAGAGGCACCCCCCACCACCACCTTTCTTAGGACCCTGGCCCTGGACTTGGGCTTGGGACACCATGCCTGATACTCCTCTTGCCGAGTCTGCTTAAAACTTGTGACCATTCAGTCACAGTAGATCTGTGAATATACTTGAATGTAAGGGTTGCTACAGGACTCCAGATAAGAAATTTTGCCATGAGTATTTTACTCCTCATTGTTAAAATGACTTGAGTAAAACCAATTTCAGGTGTGTACAAATGGCAAAAAAAACTTGCTGAAGAGTACATTTTAGAAAAATTAACATATTTGTATTGTAAAACATTATTAAAAAAACTTGCACAAGACAATTATATTGCATAATGTGTTTTATTGTATATATGTAGTAACATCTGCTATGTGTTATTGTAAAACAGAATATTTGAGAGATACATACAGTACAGTGACTCTCAGATATATAGTCAGACAGTATTTTCACAACCCAATACATTTTCAAGTGGTATTTTTACCCGAACGGCTAATGCATGTATGCATCTTGTCGCGTCAGTCTGATATGACGACACGCAACACGTCACTGAATCAACTCCAAATTGAGATTCAGATTGTCACTCACAGACTTAACTCTCTCTCTCTCTCACACACTCACACACACACACACACACACACACACACACACACACACACAAGTGAAGCACATATGGTGAGAAAGGGACCATATGCACGTCAACTTGTCCAATGCCCCATTGAGCATGACCAATGTTGCCTCCTTACATTGACCTTGCACAATAGGGCAGCAGCATGTTGTGGTGTGTGTAATGCCACGGATGCGTGTGTGTGCAAGCACAGCAGGGTTTCTAACTTTGTCCAGAGAATTAATACGAGTCGTATTAGTTCTCTGGACAAAGTTAGAAACCGACAAGACAGACAGTTGTTCAATTACTACTCTGAAACAGCATAAAGGAAGGCAACAAATTAGGTATAGAAAACAGAAGGCACCATACTTAGTGTAGCTCTGTGACACAGTCTACTACTACCTAGTCTACTACTAACTACTACTGCTTTTTCTCAATAACATTTAACCTCTGACAGGCTTGTAGTAAAAAAACAAACAAACAAAAAAAAATACAAATTTAATTCCTGCTCCACACCCCCAACGAGGCAATCCCCCTAGCCAGGTGAGGACCCCTACTAAAGGGTACTGCATCTTTCCTTAGTGTTCCAAGCTGGACTGGAAAGGGGACCTGCTGCAATTCACGTGGGCAATCTAATGGGCAATTGCAGATGCACCGTGCAGACCTCTGGCAACAAACTCATTAAAAACAAGAAACATGTATAATAATACTTGCTTAAAGCCTGTCAAGGTATAAGCAGTAGAGGGCTTTGCAGTACTGTATCAAATATGTATTGTCTAGACTGACAGTACATTCATACGATACAGATAATACAGCACACTACTGCAAAGCCCTTTGCAGATCAGATTTCAAATATTACATTCCATATATGGCCAGTCCTCTTCCATGAACCGCCCATGCCCAGGTACATTTTTTTTAATGTTTAAACACATTCTCCACTCCCCCGCCCCCCCCAATCCCCACTGCAGCAAACTGATTTACTGACAGAGCAGAGTACAGTCTGTTCAGCGCCAGCAATTCTGTCCCATGGACCCACAGTTGTTTTTTTTTTTTCCTCCCAAAGTCAATCCTGCTTATGATTCACTAAGACACAACAAACAATACATATAAGGGGAACCGCGCTGTTTCACCCATTCACTGGCTGTACACAGGGCCAAACTCGGGACCACTCCCCCTGGAAGCTGGTGGAAGAATGCTTCTTCTTCATCTTGACGCCTGACACCCCTGGCTGCTCCTGCGATCGCTGCTGCTCACCTACTCCACCTTACTATAATAACAGCCCCCTCCACCCGCTCCGATGCAGATTCCAACCATTGCGGCGACCAGGCAAATTTTTTTTTTTTTTATAACTCAAGCGCAGTCAAAAAGAGAAACCAACCGTAATGCTGGCTTGTCTTCATTCACCCGTTCTGATTTTACCACTCTCACCAATGTCTGCAGAACAACCTCTGTGAAGCAAAGACAGATTTTGCAGCTGCACAGTGGAGCAGAACGTACTTTTACCACCAAGACCTGTTTCATCCCATTAATATTCGAGGACATATCCTACTGTTCAACTAAGTCATCTCCCCCCACCACCCTTCATTATCACACACAGACTCCTTCCCTGGGACATTAGTAACAGAATTTCCAATTCATTATCATAATATTGTTAAGATGTGAACATGGTGGCTGTGAAGAGGAGGTAAATAGACAGAATAAAGTAATCTGCAGCTCACCATACCATATATCAGACTGTAGCAGTACATTAATTTTCTGAGGGCTGAGAGCTCCCACTGCAGAGGCCTGGTTGACAGCATCCCTTATGGCCAGTTCTTAAGAATAAAGCGAAAATTCCACTGAAGAGAACTTATACAAAACTGGCTGGGATGCTGTCTGCCAGGTTTAGGGAGAGAAGATATTCAGCTCAGGTGGTACAGGAATGACGAGGCCAAGAACGAGCACCAGGAGCGCACGGCCACACTCTTAATTCTTCGGCGCAATCGTGGACCGAGAAGCTGGAGTATTAGCGGGTCTGGCCGGAGGGGTACGGGTCAGTGGGTTTTATAGCTTAAAATCTGGTCAGACCCGTGAAATGCGGCTCACTTGGGGGATATGCAGAAGGGGGAAGCACCGTACTCGCCCACAGCAGAATGTTTTTCCCCTTTTACGTTCTCTGATTTCTTGTCAACTGGTGCCTGTAGCCACCCTACCCACCATCTTCCTGCCACGCTCTACAAAGTTCCCGCCCGGCTGCACAGTGAAGAGATCACTGTGTATGCCAATGGTAAAACAGTGCATGGGTGGGCTCTGTAGAGTCAGCAAATCGGCATGTCCCAAACAGCTTTCTATCAATGAATGACATGACACTGCCACTGGGGTGGGCGAAGGGATTTTTTTTTGTTTTTTTTTACATAACGGTTTATGTACAAGATTTTTTTTTCCTTTTTAAAGCAAAATGGACAGTTTTTGAAAAGGAGCATAAAAACAGGTTACTCACCTGTAACAGTAGTTCTAGGAGAGGTATGTTTTTCATCCACACTGTCTGGCATTGTCCCTTTCCACTTTAAATCTTGCCGGAAGTCTTCAAGCTGGCTCCTCCCACCACCCGGGTGGTAAATACCTCGGCTCCGCCCCATGACGCCAGATGTAGCCCACTGGAAGCAAGGTTGTGCGCCTTAAGCCGGGGAGGTCAGGTGGGTGCGTGTGGATGAACAACATATACCACTCCTAGAACTACTGTTATAGGTGAGTAACCTGTTTTTCTAAGAGCGTGGAGATGTTGTTCATCCACACTGTCTGGCAGACTCCTAGCAGTTCTCCGGGAGGAGGGAGGCAAGGCGCACACCCCCTACTTAGGAAAAAGATTGGAGAACCGAGGCCCCAAAACCAGCATCTCGACACGACTCAAGGTCGATGTGGTAGTGGGTAATGAAGGTGTTTGCTGACTTCCAGGTAGCAGCCCGACAGATTTCCTGGATAGGGATGTCCATGGAAGCAGCCACAGATGCAGCAGTATGGCGGGTGGAATGAGCCCTTAACCCACTGGGAGGCTCCTTGCCCACCAACTCATAACACAGACCTATGCATGATGTGATCCATCTTGCAACAGTCTGCTTGGCTGCAGGTCTGCCAGAAGCGGCTTCAGCGTAGGTGACAAACAGCTGGCGAACCTCTCCCCGAATTTCCGCTGTCCTCTCTTTATAGTAGGAGAGAGCACACCTGAGGTCCAGAGTATGGAGCCTGTACTCGGCGTCTGAGGTGTAATTAGGGTAATATACCGGCAGGGTCAACACCTGGTTAAAGTGAAACTCTGACACCCACCTTCGGAAGGAATTTCGGGTGGGGGCGCAGGACAACTTTGTCCCTGTGAAAGACTAGATAAGGGGAGTCCACTGAAAGCGCCTGGAGCTCCCCTGTCCTTCTGGTTGATGTGATAGCCACCAGGAAGGCAGTCTTCCACGACAAGTGTGAGAGCTCATACTTGTGCATGGGTTCAAATGGCTTGCCCATGAGCTTTGTCAAAACCAGCAAGAGATCCCACGGAAGTGGAGGTTCACGCACCGGAGGGGATATGTTGATCCAGGCCTTTGAAAAAGCACCTGACCACTGTCTCCTGTGCCAATGTCGGCTGACTGGCCCGTGCCCGGTAAGCAGAGATGGCTGCCAGATGCACCCTAAGGGTCGATGACCGAAGACCCCCTTTGGAGAGGGACCAAAGGTAGTCTAGAATGTTAGCCACAGAGCAGGATAAGGGGTCCAGGCTCTTTCCCTGACACCAAATGGAAAACCTTTTCCATTTGAAGGCATAACATTTCCTGGTCGATTCCTTTCGAGATGCTTCCACCACGGTGTAGACATCCTCAGAAAGATCCAGAGCCTGGAACTCTAGCTGCTCAGGAACCAGGCTGTGAGGTACAGGGATTTAAGGTCCAAGTGGAAGACCTTCCCCTGGTTCAATGATATCAGGTCTGGGCGTGTACAAAGCTGCTCCGGGGTCCTGCAGCTGAGGCTGAGGCGATCTGGATACCAGAACTGGAGTGGCCAATCTGGGGCTACCAGGATCACCTTCGCCTTGTCCCTCCTCACCTTGAGTAACACACTGTGGATCAAGGGAAATGGAGGGAAGGCATAAAGGAGGCCTGGGGTCCACAGCCTCAAGAAGGCATCCCCCTGCAGCGAGCCCTGGTGAGGGGGGCGGGCATGGTACAGCCGCAGCTTGGTGTTTTCCCTGGAGGCAAACAGGTCCACCAACGGTTTGCCCCAACGGGAGAACAGATTGTAAGCTACCTCTGGATGGAGAGAACACTCGTGGGATGTCTGGCCTATGCAGCTGAGAGCATCCGCCAGTTGGTTCGAGACTCCTGCCACATGGATGGCCAGGAGATCCACCTCCAGCCGGCTGATGAAGGTCCAGATCCGGAGCGCCTCCCTGCACAGCAGACGGGAATGTGTGCTGCCCTGTTTGTTGACGTAGTATGTGGTCATGGTATTGTCCGTCTGGACTTGAACCACTTGATCCCCCGGAGCTGAGGAGCGAAAGCTGACAGTGCCAGTCTGACTGCTCTGAGCTCCAACAGGTTGATGTGGCATCGGGACTTCTCGGGGGTCCAGAACCCGTGAGCTCTGTTGTCCCCCATGTGGGCTCCCAAGCCCATGAGAGAGGCATCGGTCGTAAGGACGACCGTCGGCTCGGGGCGGACAAACAGGATCCCTTCCCTCAAATGACTCGGGATGGTCCACCATTGGAGAGCGTCCCACATCCTCTGGGTGACAGTGACCAGCTGGTCGAAAAGACCCTGACGCTGAGACCACTGAGCGGCCAGCTCTCACTGAAGGGGGCGCATATGCAATCTGGCCCAACGGACCACTGAGGTGCATGCCACCATGTAACCCAGAAGGCGCAGGAAGTCCCTGGCAGGGCGCAAGTGCCCAACCAGAAATGATTGCGCAAAGGAGGAAAGAACCTCCGCCCTGTCTGCTGGGAGCTGAGCTCTGGCTTGACGAGAGTCTAGCTCTGCCCCGATAAAGCCCATCACCTGAGAAGGCACGAGTTCTGACTTGGCCTCGTTGATTAGGAGGCCCAGGTGGGAACAGGTTCGGAGGGTCAGGTCCCTGGACCTCTCCACCTCCTGTAGGGAGGAACCCGCTAGGAGCCAATCGTCCAGATAGGGGTAAATATGAACCCCTTGATGCCGTAGATGGGCTGCCACCACTGCAATGCATTTGCTGAAGACCCTTGGGGCCGATGACAGGCCAAACGGCATGGCTCTGAACTTGTACAGGGTCCCTTCGACCCTGAAGCGGAGGAACCACTGGTGGGACGTGGTAGAACACATCCTGAAGATCCAGTGAACAGAACCACATGTTTTGCTCCAGAGATGGTATGATCAGGGACGGTTACCATCCGGAAGGTGCGAGACCTGAGATATTGATTCAGGTCGTGGAGCTCTAGGATGGGGCGTCTCGGAACCGTGGGGGTCGGTGTCGGCTGAAGAGGCTGGGGCCAAGTAATGGCCGGTACAGCCGGAATAGACGGCTTTTGACCGGTCAAAAGGAGTTGCTGCCACATGAGGTCCTCATAACGTCGACGGAGTTTCTGTCTAAGTCTCTCCTCGTCCGAGGAGGATGAGAAACGGTGGCAGCGCCTCTTCTGGAAGTGTTTATGACCCTTTCTCAGTTTTTCGACCGGGGTCCTACTCCTCGATCGAGACAGACATCGTCAGCTCTGTCGGTCGGGAGAAGCCGGATTTGGTGAAAACCAAGGTTCCGGCTTTTGTCCCTCGATCGGGATGCCCGAAGGATGGGTCTCCTCGTCAGGGAAGGAGAGAATAGGAGTCCTCTCCAAGGAGTCGTCGACAGGCGTCGGCGACAACGGCTTGATCGGGTCAAGAGAAATCTCTGCCGGTTCTGCCGTATCCTCAGCTTCGGTGCCCTGGCCTGACGGAAGGTCCGAAAAGCCGGCAGCCGAGGAAGCGATCTTGACCGTGGCAGAGACTGCCTGCTCCTGAGTGTCGGACCGCTCTCGGTCCCAGGAACGTCTTCTTCGGCTAGAAGAAGATTTGGGGTCCTTATCCTTTTTCTTGGATCGGGAGGAGTGCGAGCCCGAAGGCACCTCACCCTTGGTAGGGAGAGACTGGTACAACTCCCGAAAGGACCCCGTGAAGGTGGAGACCACGTTGAGCGGGACGAAGAAACTTCGGTTGGCCGAAGCTTGGGCAGCTTCCCCTTCAAAAGCCGCCATCTGTTCGGAGCTGCTCGGTGGATCCTGCAGCCGCAGAAACTGCCCACCTGGCCTCCTTCGATTTCACCGGTGGATTGCGAAGCTCCGGTCTCCCCAGCTTAAGGCACGCCTTGAGGTCATCCAGGACGTTGGGATGGAAGGCCAAACAGATGGTGCAATCCAAAGTATTGTGCACAGCGCCTAGGCAATAAACGCATGAGAGGTGGGGATCGGTTCGAGACATTTTCTGTCCACAAGGACACCGGCGAAACCTGGGGACGATTTGTCCTCCATATCCGAAGCGTAAACTCTGATGAGTTTAAAGGCGCGAGTAAGTCGTGTGAAAACTGTCAATTTTGACTCTTAGGGCCTATGGTACTTGCAAAGTAGCATAAGGGAACCTGTATCTTCCAGCGGAAAGGAAGATCTGGTGTCATGGGGCAGAGCCAAGGTATTTACCACCCGGGTGGGTGGGAGGAGCCAGCTTGAAGACTTCTGACAAGATTTAAAGGGGACAGGGACAATGCCAGACAGTGTGGGTGAACAACATATCCACGCTTCTAGAAAAGTGCATTGTACAAGGGCATCCACATGCGTTTTGATATGCGATTTTACATAGGAACAGGGCACATTTCATGATTTCTGAAGCATAAATTGCCCCTGTACACAGCTTATCTGGAGCCCTGGGTTGCTACTGATCTTGTCTCTTTAAAGTACTGCATACTACATGAGTTAAACATAGAACTGGTTTACTTCCTAATATAAATGTCACTATGAATGCTAATAGGCAGACCAATGTATGCATATCTCTGCAAAGTAATAAGAAGCTCTCAGATTGGTCTAATGATGCTTTTAATATCCGATCCTGATCAGTCTATTCTCCTGAGCCCATTTGAAAAAGTCAGGAGCAAAACCAGCCAGGGGCATTTTTGTTCGCCACTTGTATTTTGCACTTAATAAAGTTTTGATGCATGATCCTGAGACCCAGTGCCAGTTGTCCTGTGTGAGTCAAATACGTAGGTGCTCAAGAAAGGGACATTGGCCAGCCTGTGCTGGATGTCTGCCATGAAGGAGAACAGGCGCAGCCAGGCTCTGCAACACATGGAGACGACCCCTGACATGGCACAGGCATACAAATCTCCTCCTCGTCCAAGGACATCTGGAGCTGGTGTTTAGCCAGCGACTGACCTTTGTCTCTGATGACCATCACCGCTGACTGCTGATCAGTTGGGAGGTAAGGGAGGATTGCATCAAGGAGTGACTGAAGCTGGCCATCATCAAGGCATAACTAGCGTGAGAAAGACCCAAGGATGCTGCAGAGCACACTTTTTTGCAGCGTGGTCAATCTTATGTGATTTCTTGTCCGGAGACTTATCCACACCTCCTTGGTTTTTTGGACTTGTGGAATGCTGAATCAATCACCAACCCCTTTGTGGAAGGGTAGTCAGAACCCAGAAAGGGACTCCATATGGACTGCATACTTGTAGACCATACAGGTATTGGCTGCTGGACAGGATACTGGATGCCGTCAAAGCTCCAGGGCCAGTCCCAAAATGGCTTCAGTCTTGGGAAAGATAACCCCCAGGGATTTGTCACTATCCAAAATGTCCATAATGGGGTACTTAATCTTCTGAACTGGCACTAGTGAGACTGATATGGACTCCAATATTAAGCGGAGAGGTGCACCGAAGGATACCAGGCCATGCTTCATAGATTGCTTCTCAACAGATCCATGGTAAAGGAGGAATGTCCCTGAGGATGCCACAGACTCATGATCCGAGTTGTCTAAGGACTCCTCGAAAATTACCCTTGACCATTTCTCACCGCAGACCACCCCGGGTACCCTTGGCCTGTGTGATCTGTACCGACAGCTGGCCTGGCAAGACAGTGGCTGAACAGTCCCCCTAGGTCAGAATGCCCACTGTCTGCTGCAGTGGCAATGGTTCCATCCCAAGGGTGAAAAGGCAGTTGGGGGAAGCACCTTCTTGGTGTGGACCAGTGAAGCCTTGCAGCTGCCAGCTGACTGGAGGTCCAGAGAGTAGAGCCCTACCCTACCCCGAAAGACAGGGATATTCTGCTTGCCCCACTGACAGTCTTGTTCAACAACTCACTAAAAACAGGAGTTATTCCAGATGACTGGAGAAGGGCTGATTTTGTCTCTCTACATAACAGTGGTTGCAGGAAGAAGGCTGGCAATAATACATAGATACATAGATAGTGTCGGCAGATAAGGGCCTATGGCCCACCTAGTCTGCCCATTTGAGCTTGTAAGTTCAGTTTGTTTTCCTAGAAGTCTATTTCCCCTTACCCCTGACCTCTAGAATTCCTTTATGTCTATCCCATGCATTCTTAAATCCCGTGATTGTTTCAGCCCTCACCACTTCCTCTGGCAGGGTGTTCCACTTGTCCACCACCCGTTCTGTGAAGAAATTCTTTCTCATGTTTCCTCTGAATCGTCCTCCCTCCAACTTCATCCCATGCCCTCTAGTCCTGGAACATCTTTTTCGCTTAAAATAGTGTTTTCCTGCACCCTGTTCCTCCCTGTAAGATACTTGTATGTCTCTATCATATCCCCTCTCTCCCTCCTCTCCTCCAGGGAGTACATGTTCAGTTCCTTCAACCTGTCTTCATAGGATTTGTGATGCAACCCATGCACCATCTTTGTTGCCCTCCTCTGAACCTTTTCTACCCTGTCTATGTCCTTACGTGGGTATGGTCTCCAGAACTGTACACTGTACTCAGGTGGGGCCTCACTAGTGTCTTGTATAAGCGGATTATGACCTCCCTTTTCCTGCTGGTGATGCCCCTGCTATACATCCCAGCATCCTATTTGCTTTACCTGATGCCTTGTCACACTGTTTCCCTACCTTGAGGTCATCAGAGATGACAACCCCAAGATCCCTTTCCTGCTTGGTGCATGCTATATCCTCACCCCCCAACTGATATATTGTGCCAGGGTTTTGTGCCCCATATGCATTATCTTGCACTTCTTTGCATTGAATTTCAACTGCCAAACCCTTGACCATTCTTCAAGTTTCTGCAGGTCCCTTCTCATTCTGTCTACACCCTCTGGTGTGTCTACTCTGTTACAGAGCTTTGTGTCATCAGCGAACAGTGAAATTCTGCCTTCTATATCCTGTGCAATGTCACTGATGAAGATGTTGAATAGGACCGTCCCAGCACTGATCCCTGTGGTACCCACTGGTCACTCTTCCCTCTGTGGAGTGACAGCCATTTACCACCACCCTCTGTGTCCTGCCACCCAGCCAGTTACCTACCCACCACACTACTGTCCTGCCCACACCCATATTCCCAGTTTGTGTAATAGTCTTCTGTGGCACAGTGTCAAAGGCCTTGCTGAAGTCCAGATAGGCTATGTCCACTGCCCTCCCCTGATCCACCTCCCTAGTCACCCAGTCAAAAAATTCAATGAGGTTGGTCTGACATGACCTCCCCCTGGTGAAACCATGCTGCCTTGGGTCCTGTAGTCCATTGACAACCAGATGTTCCACTGATCTCTCCTTCAGTAGTGCTTCCATGATCTTCCCCACTACCGAGGTGAGGCTGACTGGTCTGTAGTTCCCTGCTTCCTCTTTGTTCCCACTTTTGTATAAGGGGACTACATCTGCTGTCCTCAGTCTTTGGGTACCTCCCTGTTTCCAGTGATTGGCTGAACAGGATAGCCAGAGGTTCAGCCACCACCTCTCTTAGTTCTTTAAGGACCCTGGGGTGCACCCCATCTGGCCCCATTGCTTTGTCAACTCTTATTACTTCCAGTTCCTTCAGGACCCTTTCTCGTGTAAAGGGACTTGTGTCCATTTCTGCACCATTCTCACCCCTTGTACTCCCTTCAGACCCATTACCCCCCTCTTCCCTAGTAAAGACTGAGCAGAAATACCTGTTCAATATGTCAGCTTTACTGTTGTCATCCTCCACGCTGCTCCCATCCTCCCCCTTCAGTCTAACTATCTGGTGGGGGAAAATTGATAGAAACACTACTGAAAGAAAGGATGACAGAGCATCTTGAATCTAATGGGGGGGAGAGTGCCATGCCAAACAAATCTAACAGACCACGGTAATAGATCAGGGCCAGGCAGTGGATATGGTCTATTTCGACTTAGTAAGGCTTTTGCCTGTTTGGATTTTAGTAAGGTCTTTGACGTGTTGCCACATAGAGGTTAACTGGAAGTTGATGAATGTGGCCATGGGATCCATAATGGTAAATTGGTTTAGAAACTGGTTAAAGGATAGGAGGCAGAGGGTGGTAGTTAACACCACTCATTCCAAAGAGGGGAGAGTGAGGAATGGGGTACCACAAGGCTCAGTACTGGGACTAGTCCACTTCAGTATCATTACAAGGGACACTGCAGAAGAGCTGAAAGAGAAGGTATGCCTTTTTGCAGATGATAAAATCTGCAGTAGGGTGAACATTCAGGAAGGGGTGGAAGAATTAGCAAGGATCTTGGGGAAACCCAAGGAATGGTCAAAAACATGGCAGTTGAGGTTCAATGCCCCCAAAATTTAAGATTATGCACCTAGGACATAAACCCCCCAGCGTTGAGTGTAAGACTGGGGGCAGTACTAACAGACACTAAGCAAGAAAGGGACCTCACGGTTACCATACCTGAGGACCTTAAGGAGACAAAGCAGTGGGAAAGTCTAGTGGAATGATGGGTTGCACAGGGAGAGGTATCTCAAGCTGGAAGGTGGTGATTTTGCCATTATCGCTCACTGGTGTACCCACACCTGAGGAACTGTATTCAATTTTGGAAACCACACCTTAGAAGGGACATATACAGAGTAGAGTTGGTCCAGAGGAGTGCCACCTAAAATGGTGCATGATTTGTATGAGAAGCCCTACAATGAAAGATTGTGGGATCTCAACATGTACATCCTAGAAGAAAGGAGAGAGCGAGAGAGGGAGAGGGAGAGAGCGAGAGCGAGAGAGGGAGAGAGAGAGAGAGAATATGATAGAAACCTACAAGTACCTCAAGGGGGGAATAGGGTACAGGTGGGGAGTCTCTTTCAAACGAGAACAAGCAACAGAAACAGGGGCATGCAGTGAAGTTTGGGGGTGGGTTTCAAGAATGATATGAGGAAATACTTTTTCATTCAACGAGTAGTGAGCCGGCCTGTCGACGCAGCGGTTAGATTTCCGCTTGCAACGCCAGCGACCCGGGTTCAGGAACGAGCTCGGGGTGCTGGAGGGCCGGCGGGGAAGCAGCTTGAGCGTCCCACGACTGCTCGCTGTCTCCAGGGTGGGCAGGGGTCGTGACCCGGTGCTGAAGCGACCACTGGCGGAGGCCGGTGGTAGAGCAGCATGTCGGGGTCATTAGGGGTGGTGCGTGACAGACGTCTACTCTCGCCTTGACATCCGAACGTCACGCACCTCAAGAAAGCCAGGAAAATCGCTCGCTGGCCTCTGGATGACTGCTCTCTGTTCCTGAGAGCCTCCAGTGCCTTCCCGGCGCCTCCTGTTCCCCCAGCAGCATCTCCGGGCCCTAGAAGTGTGCGTGGGGCTATCCCTCCCGGTGAAGGATACACGGGATATCCCGGGGTCGGCTGCAATCTGGGGAATCAAAGGAGGGCCAGGCAAGGACAGAAGAGGTCAGGGGGAACTTGGTAAGAGCCCGAAGGAGTGGAGGACCAGCGAGCACGGGGCGGAAAAATAGATCATACAAAAAAAAAAAAAAAGTAGTGGATGCCTGAAATAGATTGCTAGAGGACATGGAGGAAGCTAAAATGGGGGTGGGAGGATGGGGCTTCAGCGATGCCCAGGACCAACATAGGGGTATTTAAGATAGGATGCAGGGAGGTAAGAGGGTCAACGGAGACCAGAGAGGGTCAGTGGAGACAAAACAGGTAGGGGACATCAGGGCAGACTAGGTAGGCTAAGCAGTCCTTTTCTGCTGTCATATGCCATGTTAAATCTTTTAATTGAGTTGTAAATCTGATCTGCTGTAAATAATTAAAGGTCCCAAAGTTGGCTCTTATGGCTCTATCATGCATGTCATCTAAAGAACTACTTAGTTATCTTTTAGATTGAAGTTAAAAGCCATCAAGTGTCAACTGTTTAAAATGAGACAGTCTAGGTGCAGGTTGGAGAGAAGGCACAAACAAGTAAGCAAAAAAATAAATAAAACCAAAAATCTGCGGCTCAGCAAAATGAAAGGCAGCACTGTGACTGGTTTGCCAAAAAGGGGGGATGTGGCTAGTCCCATGATGCTGCCTTAAAGGCCCTCATGAGCCATGGGATCTTTAAGTTCCCCATGGAAAACTACCACTAATACACAAGGAGGGACCTCTGTTTATCTAATGGGAAGAACGGCCTCTATGAATGTGAAGCATACCCCTCCACCGCCCCCCCCCAAAGCAGGCTGATTTTGGATTTTAAACAAAAAATGGTTGACATAATATGCAACATACAATTCTGTATTTAATTTTTAAAAGCACACAGACTTAACCTTTGACAATGCTCAAATGGACTGCGCAGGAACCGGGGGGGGGGGGTGCGCTCCGGCTTTTTGGGCCAAAATAGATTGCCTTTTTAATTTATTTCACTGGCTACATCAGTGACACAGTGGACAGTTAGCAGTGCCACTTCTGCCCCTTGAACCGGCTGCCGCTGAGCCCTTCACACCCCGCCCCTTCCCTCTTGAATCTGCCATTCCCCCAGCCCCCCCCAAAACAAAAGATTAAAGAAACAGCTGCAAGCTACTGAACAGTTTTAGAGAGAGAGAGAGAGCGAGAGCGAGAGCGCCAGTAGTGTTACGTGCTTGAATGCATCTCAGTCCTGGCAGAGTTGTAAAGTAGGGTTGTTATCTGAAATGACTACAAAGCTGGCTCTACTTTACAACTCTGGCTGTGACCCGGCAGAACTTTAAATTAGCTGGAGATAAAAGCTGTTGTGAAAGAGCCCATCCATCAGCCCTGCCCTTAACCCCGTGTTTTAACTTACGGCCGTGGAAGGGATTCAGTAATTGACACCGCGACTTAGTTTGTCCTCATGCCTGTGCTGGTGCCTCCAGGTCTGTTCTCCTCTGCAGCAACAACTGGTGAGTGAAATAAATTACTTTAATTTTATTTGTGAATGACGTCCAACTCCAGCATGAAGTTATGACACAGAGAAGCCAGGCAAGCTAGTAAGGGGGTTATAAAGGTAGCCGCTTGTCACTGCACGCACCCATCCCATCTATCCTGCTACTGTGACTTCCTTGCTAAAATAAACTTGCTTTGGTTTGGTGTTGGTTCGGTAAGGTTGTTTGGACCGGACCAGTCAGATTTGGTTGGTTGCTTGCTGCCCTGTTAGGAGTGCTAACTCTCTGGTGTTGATCGATTGTCCCACATCTGCACTAGCTATGGCTGTGGCCAATGTAAACTGATTTTTATATTTAATTTTCTATTTTGTGGAAGCCAGCCAATTTTTTCCCCTCACCCTGCTTGCCGGACCATGGACCCCTGAGAGAGTACTGTGACTTTCTGCCTGCGAGCAGCGAGTGAGTTTCAACAGCCCCTCAGACTAGACTCCATCCCTGCAGCCTAGCGGAGCAGTAAGTCACCCTCTCACATGCTTGCTTGCCCAGTTTCCAAACTTGCCATTGGTCTGATCAGAAGTCCAGTCTGTGGTCGTCGGTGCGGTCGGCTACCTAGGCTCCTTGCATTTGCCCTTAAAAAACAGTGGTCCAGTCAGACTCTGACATCGGTTTATTGCAGGATGCCCACCCAGTCAGACATCCCTCAAGAAGGAGAAGAACTGGAACCCTGAACAGAAGAGGACTATGCTCTCTCTGCTGCTGTACCTGCTTGCCTCTCCTGCTGTTGCTCCCACTATTCTGCTATTGCCAGCCCATTTGCCAACAACCTGAACGTCCAAACAGGTACACTGATATTTTTTATTTACTTATTTATTTATTTTTATTCTTTTTGGTAAAGAGGTGTTCCCCCAGAGGTTGGTGACCTGGGAGCATTGCATTGGGTCTGCCATGGGGGTGGGTGGATAAGTGACTTGCTAGTCAGGGCCCCATCCTAGGCATAATTCTGTATTACAGGTGGAGCTTACATTTTTGTGACTTTTTTATCATTGGGCTAAGCAAAATTACTGTTTGACACTGTGTTTTATTTTATTCTTGTTTGTTGAAAAGGTTTGTTGTCTCAGAGGTGTTTCAGTCTCCTTCTCACATTGAAGGAGCTAATTGCTTTTCCTCCCACAGCTCTTCCAAAGGATTAGGTGTGTATGTGGGGGTGGAGCTGGCAAACTGTCAGTAATTTCCAACAGAAAGAAGGGTTAAAAAGTCAGGTTAGTTTATATCTTGGAGGTAGAAGACTTGGTTTGCTGGCCAAGGCACCTAGCTTCACCTGAGCTCTTTCCTTCTAAGACTGCTTGAAAGGCAGAGTAGAGAACTTACCAGAGCAAGGGAGAAGGATTAAGACTTAGTTTGGCTAAGCAGATTTACTGTGTGGTGGTGTTTTATTTTTTTACTCACAGGGATTGCTACTGTTTGTTGCTAACATTTCATTGCTTTATTTTTCTCTGATTCAAATTGTTGTTGCTGGTATACCTTCTTCTGCATTATTACAAGGTGTGCCTACAGGTGTGTGCTAACAGATTACTGCTGTAATCTTCTGATTCAAATTGTCTTTTGCAAGGTATATCTTCTGTTACTGCTTTATTTTTCTCTGGAGCAAAGTGTTTCTTACAGGGTATATCTTCTCTGAAATTATTACAGGTGGTGCTTTACAGGTTTTACAGTTTTATCTAACATTAGGATAAGCTTTCAGGGTTACTGCATTTGTTGTTGACTGATTGTTTCTCTCTTACCTCCTTGTTCTTTTCGTCCGTGGTTCTTCTTTTAGGCAGGGAAGGGCCCAGCCACCACCCCATCCCCAACCACCCCACGCTACACTCCTTTTATAGGGTACCACAGTTGTGACATTTCCTGTGGCAGAGCAGGAAGGAGGCGGATCAGTGGGGCCTCCACAAGGTGATCTCATTTACAGGGGCACTAGTAATTTAACTTGTTATAACAAGTTAAACAAAGCACAATTAAACCATTACTTGCATTTTTTTCCTTTTTTTTCCGTCTAATTACTCTAACTAGGTTACAAACCCAGCAACTTATTTGGAATGGATTTCATTAACTGCAGGTACTGTGGAACAATTTTCAGAAGGACAGTCTTACAGGATTTAGGACACTGTCCTACATGCTGGGCCTTTGGAGATCTTAGGTCTCAGCTCCGGGCAGCATGGGCAGAGATTGCACACCTCAAATTTCATATTGAAGAGAAATACATTATAAGAACCACCCGCCATTTCCCAGCATCCAACAGAAAAACCTCGACCGCAGAGGGTAGTTGGTCCAGGAGGTTGGCAGGTGGTTAGGAGGAGCAAATCAGGTGCCCCATCACTCTCTGCTCTCAACACATTACCTCCAAAACCATATAAACACTACAAACAGGTATCTGCCTCTATCTCTGAAATCAAATAAAGAGGCAGAAGACACTGCAGAGCAGGACACTGCGGCACAGGAGCTAGCACAACAATACTCACCCAAATCAGGAACCAAAACTAAACAAGCACAAAGGAAATCCAAAAACTTCTGATCATAGGAGACTCCATGATTCGGGAGTTGATACCCATCTCCAGCCAGGGTGATGGTCAGATGTCTCCAGGTACATCAGCATGGAGACACTGACCGCATTACTAAATTGTTCACAAGCAGGAGAAAACATTGATGTCCTAGTACACATAGGACTAATGATCTGCCAGCCGGTCAGTTGTGGAGACCAAGGAACACCTGACTAAGCTGGGTGACAAACTATCATCTATTTCGTCTGGCATCTCCTTCTCTGAGATCCTGCCAGTCTGGGAGAAGGGAGCAGATGGACGGAAGGTCAGAGAAGGGGAGACAGGGAGCTAAACACGTGGCTCAAGGACTGGCGCCAGGAAAAAGGACACAGATTTGTAGGGAACTGGCAACAGTTCTGGGAGCGAAAGTTCTTTAAATTTGATGGACTGCATCTGACTAAAGAGGGAGTCAGTGCATTGGGGCAGAAGTTTGACGTCTTCGCAGAATATTTAAACTAGCAAATGGGGAGAGGGGTGCAGCACCCCATACGTCGAATGGGAAGAACACCCCCCCCTCAGCTAGTGGTCAAACAGGAATTCCAGCGTGTTTGCCGTTCATTTGCATCACCAGGTAAGAAAAAGGTTTGTCTCCCCATACGATGCACAGGGTAATGCCAAACTTCACCCAACAACTAACACACCAAAATCTGGCCAATGGAAAATCATGTACACAAATGCTCACAGCCTGGGAAATAAGATCCCAGACCTGCAGGCAATAATGTCAGAGGCTAAACTGGACATAGTAGCAATTAGTGAGGCGTGGTTTACCAGTAACCACACTTAGGAGACTTCAGTACCTGCTATGTATTGTTCAGAAGAGACCGAGGTGCAAAAGGAGGAGGAGTGGCCCTGTATGTTAATGAAAATATCAAAGCTACAGAAATTCAGAATACACATAAGAGCCAGAAGAACTGTGGTCACCCTGGAAACAGGAAATGGGACAGCTATAAGAACTGGGGTTGTCTACAGGCCCCCAGACCAGAGGGAGGACATAGACACATTACTGTTAGAAGATATACAAAACATGACAGCTAAAGGGAGGTTCTGATAATGGGAGACTTCAACATGCCAGATACAGATTGGTCAATACCAGCAGGAACATCTGCCAGAACTAGACTCATAGTGGATTCCCTGCAGGGAGGGCCTCAAACAACTGGTACAGCAACCCACAAGAGACAGGGCTATCCTAGATCTAGTACTGACTAACAAAGAAGGATCACAGATCTCAGGTAGAAGGTCACCTGGGGCCAGTGACCATCAATGGTATGGTTCAGTTTGGCTACTACATCTAAATCATCCCATTCCAAGGCAAAGATATGGGACTTCAGAGGAGCTGACTTTGATAAGATGGCTAACAGAGTTAA
Organism: Neoceratodus forsteri; assembly: GCA_016271365.2. Classification (NCBI taxonomy): domain Eukaryota; kingdom Metazoa; phylum Chordata; order Ceratodontiformes; family Ceratodontidae; genus Neoceratodus; species Neoceratodus forsteri. The sequence continues at coordinate 717,059,776 of CM057452.1, forward strand.
GCTAGCCCTGGCAAAAGAAACACAGGTGAGGAGGTACAGGCAAAGGGCAAGCATTAAGGATACAATACTTGAAGCAACATCCCATTGTGTTAGACAGAAAGGAAATGCAAAGAAGAAGGAACCACTTTGGTTCTCAAATACAGTAGCAGAAAGGTCAGAGCCAAAAGGCTGGCCTTCAGGAAATATAAGGAACACAGCGGGATGAAGATAGGGAAGCATACCAAACTGCCCTAAGGGAAGCAGGGAAGGCAGTAGGCAGGCAAAGTCCCAAACTGAGGAAACACTAGCACGAACAGTAAAAGAAGGTGACAAGACTTTCTATAGATACATTAGTGAAAGGAGAAAGTCCAGAGGTATTACTAAGCAATGGAGAAAAGGGAGCAGTGAGGCGGAGGACCCTGTACAGGCATCTATCCTAAATAGATACTTTTGCTCAGTATTTACTGAAGAAGGTAGGGCAGGGCCACAGCTCAGCATCATGGACACAGGGGAGGGAGGTGAGCACTACTCCCTTCACAAAGAGGTCCTACAAGAGTTGCTAAGCTCAGGGTGGATAAGGCAATGGGACCTGATGGCATACATCCCAGGGTACTTAAGGAGCTAAAGGAGGAACTAGCAGAGCCATTAGCAGAATTGTTTAGTGAGTCTCTGCACAGGAGAGGTCCCAGAAGACTGGAGAAGGGCTCATGTGATCCCGCTCCACAAGAGTGGTAGCAGGGAGGAGGCGGGAACTACAGACCAGTCAGTCTTACCTCAGTAGTGGGCAAGATTATGAGGCACTCCTTAAGGAAAGGATAGTGCAACACCTAGAATCCATAGGGCACAGGATCCAAGACAGCATGGGTTTACAAAGGAAGGTCCTGTCAAACTAATCTCATAGATTTCTTTGACTGGGTAACCAGAGTGGTGGACCAAGGGGGAGCAGTTGATGTCGCCTACCTTGACTTCAGCAAAGCTTTTGACACTGTTCCACATAGAAGATTGATAAATAAGCTAGGTAGGCTCGGGGTGGGTCAGAAGTTGGTCAACTGGGTGGCAAACTGGTTGACTGGCAGAAAACAGAGTGGTGGTAAATGGTATACAGTCAGAAGAGATGCAAGTCACAAGTGGGGTACCTCAGGGATCAGTCCTGGGGCCAGTCCTATTCAACATCTTCATTAGTGACCTCGAGATGGACTAGAGGGTAAGGCTTGTCTGTTTGCAGATGACACCAAGATCTGCAACAGAGTAGATGATCCAGATGGGGTGGGCAGAATGAGAAGAGATCTGGATAAACTAGCAAATGGTCAGAAGAGTGCAACTGGGATTTAATGCAAAGAAGTGCAAAATCATGCACATAGGGAAGAGAAACCCTGAAGCCACTTATAGGCTGGGAGGGAGTGGTTAGTCATCAAAGGAAGAAAGAGACTTGGGCATCATCATCACTGATGACCTAAAATCATCAAGCAGACCTCTAAAGCAGTAGGTAAGGCTAGGGGTGTTAGGGTGTATTAGTAGGGGTATCACAAGTCGTAAGAGGGAGGTAATAATCCCTCTGTACAAGACATTGGTTAGGCCCCATCTGAGTACTGGCATGTGCAGTATTGGAGGCCACACCTTCACAAGGACATTAACCAAATTGAGGCAGTCCAGAAGGGCAACAAAATGGTGCAGGGACTGCATCAGAAGACATATGAGGACAGATTAACGGAGCTCAATATGTATACCCTTGAGCAAAGGAGGAGAGAGGTGATATGATCGAGACATTTAAACACCTTAAGGGCACAAACAAGGTGAAAGAGTCTAACATGTTTAAATATAAGAAAAATAGCAGGACAAGAGGACACAGCATGAGATTAGAGGAGGCCGATTAAGGGGAATGTGAGGAAATTCTTTTTCACAGAAAGGGTGGTAGATGCATGGAATGGCTTACCACAAGAAGTGGTGGCTATGAATACAGTGCAGGGCTTCAAACAGGCATGGGATAGGCATAAGGGAGCAATACAAATGACTATGAATAGATAGGTCACTGGCAGAGCAAAGGCCAATAGCACATTTATAAGGTAGAAAAAGAAATGGGCAGACTGGATGGGCCTTGCGGTCCTTATCTGCCGTCAACTTCTATGTTTCTATGTTTCTATTTTACCTAAGGAGAAGGGCATTCATGTGGAAACCTGAAAAAAAACACAGGTAATTTCCCAAAGCCTCAGCGAGGTAACTGGACCATGGTACAGTGGCATCAACATCGATCCATGGGACAGTCTGGAGGCCTTCTTGGATGATGTCAGAGTCAGCCCATCCTTCAGAAATTGCCAGCCCCAGGCAAGATGTCATCATTGGTTCTGACTAAATGACACAGTTAAGTTTCCTAAAAAAATATTTTTGCTGATTTGAATTGGGGAACAGGCAAAGCTCAATATGCCTCGAAATGTGGGGTGCAGTGAAGGAGCTATTTATGCCATTTGCCACAGTGGGTACTGTACAAATGTACACAATGAATGCACACAAATGCACAGGTCTGAAAAGCCTATGAGATTTTAGTGTATATTTGGGCTGCAGTGGGTGCAGACTTCTGTTTACTTATTTTCTAAGCCCAATGGAGACTATTCTAGTTTAACTGGGACTTGGCAGTTTGTTTTTCCCCAAATGAGACACTGCTTATGCTTAATAGGACCTAAAGAACCACTTGGACTCAGTTTTTATGGCTGCTTAAATTGTTCAATGTAAGTTTTAACTGCATGCTGTAAGAGTAGAGGAAAGGAGAGGGTGGATTTATTTTTATTCATAAGTGCGCTGTAAACTGGGCTACAGACATGCAATATCTAAGTAGATGCTACACGGTAGGAAACCAAATGGCACCTTAACGACATGCTGATTGTTCATTTTTTTGAAATGAACACAGGTGTCCAGGCATTGGCTTCCGAAGGCAGGGACACCCCCCTCAAAGTCTCTAGATCAGCAGGAGCTTTGAGTAGGTGTGGAGAAGGGAATCTATTTGAATGGTTTAGAGTTGGGAACCTTCATGTTCATGACAGTAGATGTAGTTGATTTGTTCCATTATTGCACACCCTCTTTCTTTTAAAACCTGAAGTCTTTGATTACAGTCCCATTCTTAAATGAATATTAAGTGCACTAGGAAGTAGGACTTAAGCTGGGGTTTGTACAACAGCATGCTGTATTACCAAGCCAGGTTGGGACTGGGAGTCAGGGACACTGCATTTCTGCACATAGAACAGCCTGTTGGCGGCATCTTCATTCATGGCACTGATTTGAAAGGGGCAAGACAGTGACCTAGGGGATTGCTTGTCCAGCCTTGTGAAGTAGCTGGTTGAAGGATGAATGGTATGGTATACTTGCTCAGGCATTAAATTCTGGTTACAGGTAAGAAACAAACAGGATACCATACCTCAATCTTGTCACTGAAGTGAGGGACAGAGATGCTCAAAATAACAAGCATTTGTCAATGCCGAATGTTTGCTTGCTGGCATTGGTAGTGTAGCAGTTACAGAGCTGCATAATAGGAATGACAGTGAAGTATTGAACTGAAGCCAACCCCACCACCACCCTGCAGATACTGACAGGCATTGGGGTGTGCTTTTGGGTCATCAGGCATAACAGCCACGCCATTTCACCACACGTTACCCTGCAGACACCAAGTGTCATGGTGCCTTGGGGTCTTTGGCTTCTTATGTTCACCTAACACGGTGAGATGTGGTGCAATATAGAAAATGGGTGAACTTTGAATAAGAGTCCAAGGCACACCTCAATGCCTCTCACTGGCTACAGGGTGTAGGTGGGGGTGGATTGGTATGAGCACTACAGGCGACAATCCCAAGTCACACCCCTGATGCCTGTTAGTCTCTACAGGGTGGGGCGTTATGGTCGGAAACCCTAACTCCTTAGGCTTTCTTTGGTATTTTCACTCCAAATTTTCAACATTTTTTTGTGACCCCCCCACCTTATGAACAGTGGCAATATCAGTTTGTTATCTGAAAGCAGATTTTGCACAGCGACTACGCCATTTGGCACCACAGGTGCAAAAACATATTTCAAACAGTATGTGAAAAATTACAGCTGTACTGTTCATGGGGAGGTGTAAAAAATGGCAATGTTGAAAATCTGCAGTGAAAATATTTAAAAAAAAAAAAACGAAGTCACAAGCGTGCGTAGAAACTGCGCAACGCACACCCGTAATGTAATTCGTTTGGGTTTTTTTTTTTTACAGCAGATTGTCAGCTCAAGCATTTTGGGACCTCTGCTCATAAACAGTGTCACTGTGATTTTCTTAATCTGTCCCGAACAGTGATTTCCCACAGCGAACATGAATTTCTGCATGGAAGTGCGAATTCACATGGTGTGAAAAATGACAGCTGTACTGTTCATAAGGACGTGTATAAAAATGCCAGTGGTGAAAATCTGGACTGAAAATATTACAAATTCATGAACATACGAGGGTGCGTGGAAACTGCGCAATGCTCACTCGTAACACAGTCCATTTTATGGACTTTTGTCACCAAACTTTTAACATAGCCATTTTAAGACCTCTGCTCATGAACAGTGTCACTGTGATTTTCTTAATCTGTCCTGAACATTGATTTCACACACCGACTGCGCCATTGTGCGCTACATGCATGGAAACACATTTGGGGCAAGATGTGAAAAATGACAGCTCTACTTCTCATAAGGAGGTGTGGTAAAATGGCAATGTTGAAAATCTGGAGTGAATTTATTAAAAATTTGCGAACTTACGAGCGTGTGTAGGAACTGTGCAATGCACACTCGTAAATTAGTCATTTTTGGGAGTTTTTTCACCAAATTTTCAACATAGGGTTTTTGGGGGCCTACCTCAAGAACTGTGACACTGTCGTTTCGAAAATCTGTCCCGAAAGGTGGTTCCACGCAGTGACAGCGAAATCACCTTTCGGGGCCGATTAACCCCATGACAGTGCCAGAATTCATGAGGAGGGGTCCCAAAAACCCATGTTGAAAATTTGGTGTCAGAATTCCAAAAAAAGCCTGAGATATGCAACAAAGTTGAAAAACCCTATTTATTCCATTATACAGCTTACCAGCATTTTCTCAGTTCACGGTCGGCTTTGAGGAGTGCAGGAGTGTTCCCGGTCCACCAAAGATCGTCGCACCTGACACATTGACAGATGGTTCTAATTTCAATATGATATTTTTTATGCAATATAAAGTATGTAGGGGAGGGTCTGTCAGGAGAGAACTGCTGTCTTGCTGAAACTGACATATTAACCCCCCCCCCGGATAAGTTCAAAGGACAAGAGGTAGCTTAAACTGCAGATATCTGAGATGCAATTATCTTATTAGTTTAAAACCAAGATAACCATTTTATAATGTCCTCAGGGGAAATCCTTTGATTATGCACTAGGTGTCATGAGGAACAGGACATATTCATTTGCTTGGGGTTATCCAGTGAATTACACCAGAGTCTTTGTCTGTGGGGAAACAGATCGCAGACTGGTTCAAGAAGTCCAATATGCATGTGTGGAGGGTGTCATCTAAGAAAGCCAAAATTACACCAAAGAGGCTTTGATGTCTGTGAAGAGCAGATCACAGACCGGTTTTGGCAAGTCACATTTATGTCACCTATTTTTTTTAAATATCTTAGTAGGACATCCTGTGTTATAAAATATAAATTTTAATACACCAAGACGGAGTTAGGTGACCTCGGAGAGAAGGCCGGCTCAAGACTGCTTTTAAGATACTGAGCAGACCTTACACAGGGACATTATTAACTGACTGAGAAAAGAAGAACATCAAAGCACTGGAAGATTAAGAAAGTAAGAATACAATTAGCTAAAACCAGTCTGAGTGTATGAGTTGTAGGAATTTGCACTTTTAAACTTGATTTGTTTTTAAGGCTGTATGTGTTGGGATATCTTGTTCTGTATTTTACTGTTTTCCTATTTTAAAGTAAAGATATATATTTTAAAAACAAACTGCCTGGTGTGCCTTGAAACTTCTTTTTATATAAGTGAAGCTTAGATGGTTATAGTTGACACTGTGCATGTGCTTATTGTGATACCAAACTGGGAAACAGATAAGAGTTCTCTAGGTCCTGCATAGAGTTCTAAGGGTTCATTTTGTAATACCTGATTACGTGCCCGTAGGCAAACATATCTGGCCTCCAAAGACAGAATTATCTAAGCTTGACAATTGGGTACGCTAACAAGAGGTTATTAGTTTGAATCCCTCCAGAGCTTGGGACTAGGGTGACTCGAACCCACAAAACAGACAAGAGTGCTACCTTGTTCTGTTAAACTGTTCACAATTCTACGCTCAGAGGTTGGCACTTTGGGAGTAGAGTGCTGACCTGCCGAGTGGGTTTGTGACACCGGCCTCCGGAGGTAAGTATGAGGTGAGGTGGGGCTGTGGGGAGGCAGGGTGCGCAAAGGGTTGGTGCGGGTGGGGGTCAAGACAGTCAGCGAGGACCGTTTTTTCTTACAGGGCATGTGTGTTTAAAAAAAAAAAAAGACTATGTGAGGACTTTTGCCACGCTGGGGTGAGCTCCCAATGTGGCAGCTGGAAGGCTGTTTGGGGGGGCAGTGGAGCCAACGGAGGATCGGGCACCCCCGTCAGCCATACGGACTGTTGCCATGCTGGGGTGGGCTCCAAGCTTGGCACCTGGAAGTCTGTTGGGGAAGGGATACAGTGGAGCTGACTGGGATTAGGCACCCCCATCAGCCTTATGGAACTGTTGCCACGCTGGGTGGGCTTCCAGCATGGCACCTGGAATTCTGGGGCGACGGGGTTGGGCACCCCCCCCGTCGGCCATACAGTGTGTGTGTGGGCGCGCGGGCATGCTGGGGTGGGCTCACAGCGTGCCACTTGTTATGGGGCGAGCTGTCTGACAGCTGATTCAGTCCAGTGTCGACATGTGGCACTTTGCATACTGCCGATGTGGCAGTATGCAAATTCCTACACGTTGCCACCACTGATTGCAGTGGTTTTTTGCCTTCAACTGTATGCCACTGCATCTGAAGGGCTGTCATAGACAGCTCCGACATTCATTGGCGGGGTGTGGCCGCGCCTGCAAAAGGCTGCAGGGCACTGGAAGTGGGGGAGGCACACCTACGAATTCTCGTATGGTGGCACTATGTTTCTTGCACATGCATTCAAGCAAACATAAAAATGATTATAAACAATGTGGGGGCTAGTGCAGCACCAGTATCTTCAAGGTTTTGAGTTTGCATCTTGATGGTTGATTGTCTTATGTGTCACATTCCATGGACCAGTGCCCTAGCCCCAAACAGTTCATCATCATTTCATTTACGTTGAGCCTCTCTCTGTCCTTCACTTCAGTGACAAAAGGTTAAGTTATGGTGTTCTGTTTGTTTCAGTGCTTATAGTTGCTCAAAGCTAATGTTGCTTTAGCATTATATAATAAGAATTTCTGCTTTAAGGTCTGAGTTTACAGCAACTTTCTAATGTGGGACTGGGCACTTTGATTTTTTTTTGTTTAAATACATTTTTATTGAACTTTTTTCTTTTAAATCTGGAGACATTTTACAATCAAGGATTTTCTATCACTTAGTTCAGTTTTGTTGTTGTACAAGTATACAATATTCAAGTATGTATAGAGGTCTTTGCAGTTAATACAGTCAAGCATTGAGAAAGGATTAAATATTCCTTGTTAAATTTAGCAGCTCAAGAGTTCCATGTTACACTCATTTTCTCTCCCCAGTGGCCAACATGTTATGGGCAAAAATCAGGGGCAACTCCTGCTTGATAGTGACCATTTTTACCAAAGTGTGCCAAACTTATGAGTTTGGTTATTAAGTTTAGCAGTGATATTTTCCATCTGATATATAGATATCACTATTCGCCTCCAATCTTGTATGGTAGGGATGTCTTTGGTCCTCTATTTCTTTGTTAAAGATTTTTAGCAGCCAACAAAAATGGGCAGCAGGGTTTTGTCCATGGCGGGGAGAATGATCTGGGTAGACAGCCATTAGTATCACTTCAGCTATAAGCTCAATGTTCTCTCCAAGGCTGTCACTGATTTATTTTTGTAGACTTATCCAGGAGGGCATCAAACGTGGACATTGCCACATGATATGTGCAAGGTCAGCCATCTTGCCTCCACATCCCCTCCAATAAGCCCTGAATTCAATCTGAAGGTATTTCGTCAAACGTGCCGGTGACCTGAAAAACCTGGATCTACACTTCCATGAGTATTTTCTCCAAATATGTGACTGAGTGATTTTAACCACACGCAGAGATGAAGAGGACCACTCTTCTATAGATACATCAAGATCTAAATCCCTATTCCAACTTGTCAATATTGAACTTGTTGATTCTTTGGTAGGATCTCACATCATTTTGTTTAGATTTCCAATTAAGTGATTCCAGTGGTGTCCCAGGGAATGGTCAAAAAATGGTTTTAAGAGAGGAGAGAGTGGTGGAGGCAGTTTGACCTGAATGATTCGGTTACATAATAAATGGTTTCTGATGTGGAAATATCTGAAATGATCAACATTTAGGAGGTTGAATTTAAGCTTTAATTCCTCAAATGATAGAATCCGTTTGGGACCCAGAAATTGGAACACCTGTTCCAGTCCTAGTCTATGCCAACGAGAGAAAGTCAGATCATTGTGTGATGGGATGAAGAGCTCATCCTCTGAAATGACCTTACAGTATTTGTAGGTTAACTGAAATGGCTCTTCATCTCGCATTTTGAACCATATTTTTAAAACTTGTGAGGTTATATCAGTAAAGTCTTTTATAAGACGAGACCTCCCGTGGGAAGAAAAAAATATTTTTTTAATGTCGTACATATAATTTGGGTGAAACTCTAATTTCTTCCATAGGGAATCAAACTGTTTGGAAAGCCAGAGGAAGTATTCTAAGAAATGCGGCTTCCGCACATCTTTTAAGGTCTGGAAGATTAGTTCCACCCTGGGCCAATGATAGTTTTAATATTGAAAGACGGATTCATGGTTTTTGTTTGTTCCAGATGAATATTGATATCATGTTGTCCCATGATTTAAAATAGTATGGAGATGGGAAATATGGAATATTTTGGAACAAATACAATAGGTGAGGCAAGACATTCATTCTGATAGTGTCAATGCGTTGGAACAGGGAGAGTGGTAAGCGAGTCCACCTGTCCAGGTCTTTCTTGAACGAGATGGAGATAGGTTCATAGTTGATTAGTTCAATTACTTGAAGATTATGAGGTATGTGTATGTATAAATATTTTATTTTGGTTGAGTGCCATTTGATGGTTAGACTTCGTTTTAAGGTATTTGGAGGGGTGTAATTGTATAAGAGGGCTTTGGTTTTACAGATATTTAATTTAAAGCCAGCTAATTCCTCTAATCGGGACAGAGTTTTCCATATCTCTTTAATCAAATCTGTGGGAGACAGAAGGGAGAGAAGAATGTCATCTGCAAAAAAGACTGATCTTATATTCAGTTTGCTGCATAGGAATACCTTCTATTTTTTTAGATGTTGTTATCGCCATTGTTAGAGGTTCGAGGTATAGCACAAACAGCAGAGGGGAGAGAGTATTGTGATTGTTATGTATTGGTGTATTGTGATTGGAGAAGAAAGTCCCCCATTTATTTAAATGTATGCTTTGGGAGAGATATATTTGACCCAACCATTGCAAAAATGAGTCCGGGAAGTCGAAGGCTTTTAGTGTATCCCATAAAAAGGGCCAGTGGACCCAATCAAATGCTTTTTCTGCATCTAGGCTTAAAAAGGCTGCTTGGATTTTCAGAGTTTGGATATATTCCATTAAAATTAGGGACTTTCTGACATTGTCCATAGTTGACCTGTTTTTGATGAAACCTGCTTGATCTGAGTGTATTATTGTTGGAAGGATAGCTTCTATTCTGTTGGCCCAAATGGGCATGAACATTTTATAGTCTGAGTTTAATATGGATATCGGGCGGTAGGCGGACGGGTCTAGCTTATTTCCATTAGGTTTTGGGATAGCCGCGTTTGTGGCATTGTCCCAAGATGAAAGGGCTGAATTTCCCTTTGCCGTTTCTCCATACAGCATAAGAAGTCTTGGAGTTAATGCCTTATTAAAGAATTTATACCACTCATTAGTATATCCATCAGGACCCGGGCAACGACCTGATTATTTAGTGACCGCAGCTTCTATTTCTTCGATTGCGATCGGGGCTTGTAATTTCTGGACTTGTGTTGTTGAGTTTTGGGAGTTGTAACTGGTCTAGAAAGGTTTGTCTGTCCTCCTGGGAAGAAGTATAATGTGATGAATATAGTTATTGATAATAGTAAGCAATGGCTTGTCTTATATCATCTTCTCTATGGGTAATCTTACCCGTTTGAGAATGTTTAATTTTTAATATTGTTACTGCATTTTTTTCCTTGCTCTCAACTTTTGAGCCAATCTGTGTGTTCCTCTAGATCCACCCTCATAATTGGTTTGTCTTAAATATATGAGACATTTGGATCCTATCATCTATTTTTTGGATAGCAGCTTTGGTTTCTTTGATTTTGGTTTGTAATTATTTGTCCCCCTTTCTATAGAGCAATTGAAAGGTTTGCAAGTTCATGATAAGGTCATTGTGTCTACTCCTTTTTTTTTTTTTTTTTTTGTGTGTGAGAGGCATATGCGATCTCTCCTATAATGGTGGCCTTCATTGCGTCCCATAGAGTGGCTTCTCAGACAGTCGATGACTCATTTTCTTCAAAAATTGTGGGATTCTCTTCATTTGGTCAGTGAATTCTTTGTCCTGTTTAGGAGAAAAGGATTTAGTCTCCAAAGTGTTTGTTTCATTTTTTTACCCAGATCTAGTTTTAATAGTAGAGGGTGATGGTCGGATATTATTTTAGGACAAATAGTTATGTCACTGACTGTGGAGAAATGTTCGCATGAGGTGAAAAAATAATCCAGTCTTGAATACGAGTGGAATCTACCCGAGTAATATGTAAAGCCTGGGGCAGAAGGAAAAAATTTCCTCTAGATATCTACCAGGCACTTTTTTGATTTTGAGGGGTAAAATGAGAGATGTTTGAGAGGTATTCAGGAATACTTGTTTGCTGCTTCTGCCTTGCAAAAGATGGAGCAAATATTAGGCGTGTTATTGTAGAAGGGAACCTGAAAGGAGTGTGATTAACAAACATCAGTTGTGAGATGCAGGGCCAGATGCCAAGAGGTTCAAACATGTAACTTAAAGGTCACATTCACCGAGTTATTTTTTTACCTGTAAGTGGACTGGGACACACAGTCGTTTTACAGCCATGACTGACCAGGGACAGAGCTCAGCAGGACATCCTCCAGCTACAACAGACTACATTATTTGTTAGCCTTCACATGCACTTCCTCTGGAACCCACTGACTGGGCAAAAAGGAGTATCAAAAAAAGCCCATCTGCAGGGAAAAATCATTTGTGACAACTGAGGTTGAGGATAAAAGTAAACAGTAATCAAGAAGATTGTGGTTTGAGTCAGTGTTCTTCTGGATTACAGTTTTTTACTTATCATTCCTCTACCTCATGACACATACTTCTTCACTTCCACCCTGTAGATGGGCTTTTTTGATGCTCTTTTTGCCTAGTGGGTCCAAGAAGCTGTGCATGTAAAAGCTAATGTGTAGTCACCTGGGCAGCCATTGTATCAGGTTAAGCAATGGATGGTTCAGACTTCAGATGGAGCTATTGGAGGAAATGGATTGACAGCTGAGCTCTTAATATACTGTATTAAATATTCGTATATGGTATAACTGCATTCTTAACATTATGACTCATCTTAAATGTGCATTTATTGTATTTTGGTATGGCAAAACCTGGTTTAGAAAAGTGCCCTTTGTACCCAAGTGCCCTTCCGATCCTCAGCCCCCCTCAGCTTTTACCATCTTCTGGCACCCATGATGGGCTGCTACCTTTGTATAGCTCCTAGTGCCTGTGTTATGCTTTGTGTTATTTGACCTGTTGAATGTTAACTTTTTGTTCTGTATTGCCGAACCGGTACTTAACATACTCATTCTGTTTTGTTATGTCACTGAATCAATATTGTCCAGCCTTTGTTAATTAGTTTTTAATACTGTCTTTGACATGGTATAAACAAATTGTTATTCTGACAAGGAACCTTTGTAAATCAGCATTTCTGCTCAAAGGTGTATTTCCAAACTTTGAAATAAATAAAGTGGTACAAACAGCACAAGGCACCAGAGTGGTATGCCACTCCACCAAAACACAGAGCCCCCGCCCCCTTTAGTAGTTTTGGCCCCACTTTCACCACGTGAACAATGCCGCCATTGCACTCTCATATACATTTTTTGAAACAATTGTCCCTCTTGAATTAACTAAGCACAGAAATATACTCTGAATTTAAAACACCTGTCAACTCTCTGTTAGTGGGTTCCACCTCCATATGGCAACTCACATTCAAGACAGCATATGATCATAAGGCCCCAGGTCAAGGGTACAGCCAGAGGCAAAGCTTCCTGACCAGCGCAAAGGGGGGTGCCCAAGTTCTGCTCCTGCACTAGTTCCATTAGTGGACCAGTGAGGTAGATCTCTGCCTTCACCACAAGAAGCAGCTGCAGAGTTGAGCATTCTGCAGGGGCACTGCTAGGGTTGAGGAAGAAACCTGGGGGTGAAAAACCCACAAGTCATTCAAATGACTGTCTGCATCACAAATGTAGCTATGACACAGTGGTCAGGTGTTGGGGGTGACTGGGACCCACTGAGGGAAGACTGCTGTGGAGGGGAATAAAAACTAATATGAAAAAAGGGTCATAATTGCTTTCTGGGGAAACAGACACTGAGTACTGACACCTTTGGGGAAGCTTTGAAAAATAAAAGATTTAGGCAGAATTCAACTAACAGTTCATGTATCTCTCTGTTTTTGCTTTCCTTTCTTTGTAGCTTTTATAAAGAGCATTCGTAGTAAATTTGAATCTGTGTCCCATTAAACATATTTGCTCTGAGCTCGTGGTTGACCCAGTGGCAGAACACTGCGCTGTCCTGTGTACCTAGGTTTGGGAACAAATACAGTGCATTGTGTCGTGGGCCAGACCAAGCCAAGACAGCTGCCATACAGCAGTGCATCTGGGCCAGGAAGGTCTGGTGAAAGGTTCTGCCGCCACAACAACTCCTGTGGCTGGGCCAGGGAGCTTTTTCCTGCCACAGTGGGGTGCTCTGTGTGAGTGAGGCCTAAACAGGCACTGGCCCATACCTGGAGAGGGGGGAATGTGGGAGAAAACAATAGCTGACATCTGTATGATGGCCTGGATATTCTCGGCCTGACCAGGGTATATCCCTGCAGACTGACAGCTGGATGGGATATAAAATGTATATGGGAAAAAAACATGTACCCACTCCTACTGCTCAGTCTCCATCCCTTCTGAAGTCACATGTCCAGTTCTGGAGGCTGCAGAACATCAACAGAGTGGAAGCAGTTCAGAGGAGGGCTACTAAAATGGTGCGGGGGTTGCATGAGAAACCATAAGAGAAGAAGCTGTGGCAACTCGACATGTACCCTCTGGGTGAAAGGAGAGCAAGAGGGGACAGGATAACAACCTAAAAGTACCTAACCGGGGTGAACAAGGTGCACAAAGGGAGTCTCTCACAAAAGGAAGAGCACCAGGACACGGGGCCCTACTATGAAGCTGGTGGGAGGGTCTTTAAGAGGGATGTGAGGAAATACTACTTTACAGAAAGGGTGGTGGACGCTTGTAACAGCATACCAGAAGAGGTGGTAGAGGTGAAAACAATGGGCAGTTTCAAACATATGTGGGATAGGCACATGGGTATAATAAATGGAGGCAAGGGAGGGACACCTGTTACCAAATAGAGTCCAGGGTGTAGTGTTAAGTAGGGGAGACTAGATGGGCCTACCAGACCTTTTTGGCCAACAGATTCAATGTTACTAGATATTTTCAAAAGTTCTGACAGCTCTTCAAAGCAGAGCAGGGGAACAAACCCCCCAAAAATGGCAGCACATATAAAACTAATAGGGTCACTCCCACCACACACAAACACGCACACGCTCTATGTGATAGCCTGGCTATTAAATGCTTGAGTACAGCTCTGTGTTCCTCTAGCAATACCCTTTTAGAGGTACCCAGAGTAAGATCCAGTGCAGGCAAGAAAAAAATTACTCACCTTAGTAATCTTGTTTCTTCCAATGTATTCTTCCATATTCATTACTCTCTGCAGTTAGCATGCTCAGTAGAACTGCCCAGAGAATGGAACTATATGCTAATGATGGAATCACTGGCACATGATAATTATTCAAACTGCTGCCCTCATCTACTGCACGTTCTATCAATGTCTCAGATTTCTAGGAAGCCCACAAGGAAATCTATTTAAAAGTATTCAAACCTGAATGCTGCTAATACAGCAGAACTACACTCTATATACTAAAGCTGATACTAATGATTATGGTATCATTCCTACCTCAAAATGACCAGAATCACCTAGGAAAAAGAAAGGTAAGATAAAACCCCACAGGATTAAAGGTAAGTGTGCCTGTGTTTGGGACTGGACAGGTAAGAAGACCATTCAGAGGCTCTGGTAGGAGAAGGTAGGGAGGGAGAGTTATGAATATGGAAGAATACATTGGAAGAAACAAGATTACCAAGGTGAGTATTTTTTTCTTCTAACCCCATGTACTGTATTCTTCTCATATCCATAACTCTCTGCAGACTTCAAAGCAGTACCTTTGGAGGTGGGCAGAGAACCTACTTAGGAAAGAGGCTCTGCAGAACGGCAGTGCCAAACCTGGCACCACTTCCGATCTCCACTAAAGGGATATCTCTAGAAGCTGCTATTGAAGCGGCTGTGCCACTAGTAGAATGGGACCTGAGGCCTTCTGGGGCCTGTCTTCCATATTTTGTGTAACAAGACTGAATGCACTGAACTATCCAGTGAGAGATTGATCTCTTGGAAGCTGGGGTGCCCATTCCCACATCCCCATAAATGAGAAAAAGTTGTTATCACCTCTGTGATCCTTGGTGTGGGTCAAATAATAACTCAATGCCCTTTTTACATCTAGACTATGGAGTCTGTGCTCTCCTGAACAGGCATGTTCTGTGAAGAAGACTGGCAGTGTCATGGACTGGTTTAAGTGAAAATCAGAAACCACCTGAGGAAGAAACCTCCTATTAGTTCGAAGTACTACATCATTATGAAAGGATAAATAATCCTTTTCCACGCATAATGCTTGCAACTCCTTATTCTCCTAGCAGAAGTGATAGCCACCATAAACACAGTTTTCCAAGTGATATACTGCAAGTGTGCTGATGACATTGGCTCGAATGAAGGTTTCATGAGCTGAGCAATGCAAATGTTCAGATCTCATACAGGAACTGGCTCCTTAATAGGAGGATGTAAGTGACATAGCCCTTTAAAGAACTTTTTGAAAATGGGATTAGACGCAAGGGAAAAGATTTTCCCTGCAGAAATAAAAGCTGAAACTGATTCCAAATGCACTTTCAAGGATGTATGCTTCAGACCTTGTGAGTGTAACTCAGTAAGATATTCTAACAGCACCGGGATTTCTGCCAGAGAGGGAAAAATATGCTTGGCATCACACCAAATAGAAAAACTTTTACATTTTGCATTATAGGTTTTCTTAGTAGATGGTTTTCTATATCCTTTTAGGATATCCAGAACAGCTTGAGAAAGTTGTAAGTTTGCAAACTCTTAAGTCCTCAAGAGCCAGGCTTTGAGCCCGAGAGACCCGAGGTACTGGTACAGGATCTTCCCTTGGTGGGATGTTAATAGATTGTGCCTCCTGGGTAGGAGGATTGGTCTGGACACTGACATTGACAGCAGAAGGGAGTACCATGGCTGCCTGGCCCAATCTGGTGCTATCAGTATCATGGACGCAGGCTGTGACCCAAGTTTGAGTAGCACTCTGAAGATGAGAGGGAAGGGAGGAAAATCCTATAGATGTCTTCCTGACCAGACCAGGGGTACAGCATCCAGGGAAATTGTACCCCTGACTGAAGGCCTGCAACAAAATAGGGGCAACATGTGATTCTTGTGAGAGGCAAAGAGATCTACCTCTGGAGTGCCCCATCGTTTGAACACTGAGTCCAGTACCTGCCTGTTCAGAGACCATCCGTGATGTGCCTGGTTGATCCTGCTTAAGGCATCTGCCAGGGTATTGTCCTTTCCTGGTACATGAATGGCTTGCAAGGAAGCTTTTAGTGAGTTAGCCAGTTCCCAGATTCTCATGGTCTCTGTGCACAAGGGATCCAACCTTGTTCCCCCTTGCTTGTTTATGTAGAACACTGTAGTGGAGTTGTCTGTTCTGACCTGCACCACCTTGCCCTGTATCAACTAGGAAAAATGTTTTAGAGCCAGAAATATTGCTCGGAGCTCTAGCAGGTGTATGTGGAGGACAGATTCCACACTTGGCCAAGTGCCATGGATAGTGTGCTCTCCTATATAAGCACCCCATCCTAGCAGAGAAGCATCTGTTGTAAGAATGACTGAAGGATTTTCCCTCTGAAAGGGAACTCCTGCCCTTAGATTGTGGACATCTGTCCATCACTGAAGGGACTGGATCACAAATTCTGTTACAGGAATCAATTTTAACATATTGTCTTTTCTTTGGCACCAGTGTGCTTGTAGATGAAACTGAATGTCCCTCATTCGAAGCCTTGCTCCCAAGACCACTCCTGTTGCTGCAGCCATGTGTCCCAGTATTTGCAAGTATCTTCTTGCTGGACATGTTTTCCCAGCTCGAGTGAGGCAATCAGTTGCAGAATAGACTGAACTATGTCCTCTGGAAGAAAAGCTCTTCCTTTTAAAGTGTTCAGTTCTACTCCAATGAACTGCAGGACTTGAACCGGTGTGAGAATGGACTTTTCCTGGTTTAGCAGGAATCCCAAAGAATGTAACAGATTTTTTATTTCCAGGTGTGCTTGCACCTGCTGAAATTACTTTCCCATGACTAGCCAGTCGCCGAGATGAGGAAACACTAATTCCTAGCTTTCGTAGGAATGCTACTACCACTGCCAGGCATTTTGTGAATACCCTTGGTGCTGAGGTGAGACTGAAGGGCAGAGCTGAGAACTGGTAGTGACCTGAAGGGAGTCTGAACCTGAGATTTTCTGTGAGACTCCCTTACAGGGATGTGGAAATAGGCATCTTTTAAGTCCAGAGATGCCAGCCAGTCTCCCTGCTGGATGACGGGTTTGGTTTTACCACATATTTGTTCAAATGCCTGAGGTCTAGAATAGGCCACCACTCCCCATTTTTCTTTTTGTTAAGAAAGTACTGGGAATAAAACCCTTTGCCCCTCAAGGTTTGGCACCTGCTCCACTGCTTTTATGCTGAGCAGGGTTTGAACCTCCTTTTCTAGGAGCTGTTCTTTGAGAAGAGAGGCTGGTTTGAACAGCCTTGACTTCAGAGGAGGGACAGATTTGAAACTTAAGAGACAATCCCTGGCTCACTAATTCCAGTACCCACTTGTTTTTGGTTATGGCCTGCCAGGCCTGGAAGAAGTGAGCCAGTCTGCCTCATACTGGTATTAGGGAGGCAGCCTTGACAAAGGAGTCAAGGATTTTGTTTCAGTGGAGCCTGAGCCTGGGCGGATTGGGAACCCCTCCTGGAGCCCATCCTACCTCTCTGGCCCTATAATACATAGTCTGCTGTGGGTATGACTGCGGCTGTGTGACAGCTTGAGGCTGATAGAATGGCCCACCATAGGACCTTCCTCTACCTCCCCTTCCATAAATTATAGGTGGTTTTGTATTCATCCACCTTCTTCATATACTCTTCGGTTTGTTTGCCAAAGAGAGAATGATCTTGTATGGGGAAATCCATGGCCTTAGCCTGGGTGTCCTGTTTTAAGTTTGTACCCCTTAGCCAAGCAAACCTTCTCAGGGCTACAATCCGAGCCATAATCCTAGCAACATTATCATTGGCATCTGCTGACATCTGGAACTGGTATTTAGATGCTTCCAGTCCAAACCTGACTGTTTCTGCTAGGTTGTCAGAGATAGGGGAGGGAACCTTCTCTGACATGGCCAAAACAGACTGCAACAGTGTTTTTTGATACTGTGCAGTGTAGGCCTGGTAATTAGCTTATCTGACTCCCAGGGGGCAGCAAAATACTCTTTTTTTCTGACATGCTGTCAATCTTCCTTGAATCCTTCTCAGGAGGGTGAGAGGATAAAGGAACCCTCGCCTTCTCACAGGCTGCCTGTTGGACTATATCCTGATGATCAGGGTGAGAATAGAGGAATTCAGCCCCTTTTCTGTCCAATTGGTACTTCTTGTCAGCTGTCTAGAGGCAAGACAGGTAGGATTCTGCAAGACTGTGAATAAATCCTTCTTGAAGAATTTATTAATAGGCAGAAAACATTTCTTAGTGGGTGTGAACCCCATCATTTCCATATATTCTGCCTCCTCCTCATCTTCTATGACCTCGATGGTAGCCAAGTCAAGGGCATCTACTATTTTCCTTACAGAGAAAAATCCTCAGGCCTAGGAGGAGAGCCAAAATCCTGCTCTGGGGAGATTTCCAGTTCAATGGGCTCACCATTATCACCCTCTGGTTAATCATACTCCCCAGTATCTATATCCTGAGACTGGGATCAGAGGAGGGAGTGATCTCCTGAACCCTTGAAGGAGGAGGAGGGGTTGGAGAAGGTATGAACCCCTGAATTGCCTCAATGACTTTAATAGCCCTGGCAATCTCCTCAGCAATAGGCAGACTGTGAGGCACAGAAGAATCCCCTGTAGGTTTTGCCTGGGGTTCGACGTGCTTGGTCTTTGCCTTTTTGGAGGGGACCAGAGAGGTCAGCTGGCCCACTCAGCCTTTTTAAGGAGGTTGATGCACCCTTATCGGAGTGGTAAAAGAAGAAGCTGTAGTTTTACTCGCTGATTTTGAAGGTGTTGACTGGTTAGAGCCTGAAGCACCTCCCAATTGTTTTTTCAACCTCTCCATTCTTTTTTCCAGTTTTTTGTGGAAATGATTAGCAAATTTCACAGTCAGTATTTAAATGCTCAGTTCCCAGGCAGAACACATAGCTGTCATCCTTGTCTGCTCTGGCGAACACTTCCTCACACTTGACACAGTTTTTTAAAACCTGGGGGACCAGTCTTTTTCTTAGGTTTTTCAAAATGCTCCATTTTTAGGAGGAAAAACCTTAACAGCAAAGAAGAATTTCTTTTTTTTTTTTTGCCTTCTGTTCAGGAACAAATTAGGCCCCAAAAAGAACTGATGAAATTTAAACTCAGAACCGGGTCAGCGGTTCTCGGAACCGGTTCGCAGTAACCGGGTCAGCGGTTAGAAAAGAAACCGGGTTAGCGGCTTCAAACAAAGTTAAATACACTAAATACAATAACATTTTAAATAAAATAAAGCGGAAAAACTCCGTAACTAATATAAAATTACTTGATTCCCCAACGGTTATCCCGAACCGTGAGGAACTGAGAAATAAATGCTAAATCTAACTAAATTTAAATAAACTAGACGTTGGACTAAAAAATTACAATAAATGAAGGCAGCAAAAAGAAAATTATGTATAATTAAAGAATTATACTTCACAATAAGCCAACAACAACCTGAGGGAATCTCCTGGGTGTCTAGACTTGTGAGGCGGAGTAAGAAATCTGAGCCGTTGATGGAACGTGCGGCAGATGAGGGCAGCAGTCTGAATAATTATCACGTGCCAATGATTCCATCATTAGCATAGTTCCATTCTCCAGGCAGTTCTACTGAGCAGGCTAACTGCAGAGAGTTACGAATATGAGAAGAATACACGGGGTTAGAAGAGGTCTTTTGCCACCTTTGCACCTTCCCTATGGAACTCCCTGCCATCAACCCTGCAAGACTGCTCCTCACTTGGTAGATTCAAGAAAGGACTCAAAGTTGTCCTGCTGGAGCGTAGCCAGTGACTCTAACCTTTTGGGCTGATTTGTGTCATTACTGAACTTACTCTATATTATTGCTTTTTCAATTATCTATGCCTGTATTTAGTTTGACTGCCTCTGATTATATAGTGAGTGTGATATGTAGTTATCCTACTCAGTTCATTAGCTCTCCCCTGTATTTACAATGTTTATTAATGTGCTGTTATTGTACTCCAAGCATTACTGTATGTATTGTCTTCTATTATGCATCTCTCTTGTATCTTGACTTTGTAATGTTTAACTCCATGTCACCCCTGAAAAAAGGGACTCCTATGTCTGTGTGCCTACCTAGTTAACTAACTAGCTAACAAACTAACCTCATACTTTCATAAGATACTGCAGATAAGCACAGAAAACTTTTTAGGACTGCATCTTTTTGTCAGATGTTTCTTTTTTTGCATAACCGTACACTATAAATAGGATATGGGAAACCATCCATAACTAATCTACCAAAGGGCAAGACCCCTGAAGCATCAATAGCTCCTAAACCACAGTAAAATGCCAGAAACTGCAGAAATCTTTTTTTTTTCTAAGCTGATGCTGCTTTCACATAAAAAGAAAACAGTGCTTCTCTACGGATAGGACAGTCACTTATCAGTAACAGTAGATGTTCGAGGGGGATCTCCTCCAGTGAGCTACATCTAGGGAACATAGACGCCACCAGACCTATCCAGAAACGTTTGCCTAGCGGACTACCCACAATGATGTGCATCGCTGGTGCCTATATATCATGGATGGCCCCATCCCCCCTCAGTTCTGCCTGTCCGTTGGACACAAAACAATGTTGTCAGTCCTACAAATGGCAAAGACGAGCACATTCAAGTTCCGGAAGGGAACAATGATCAGAAAAGAAAAAACAAGTACACAGTAAAAAGGGCAAAACGATGACACCAGAACTCCCAACTGTACCACTACAGACCGAGAGAAGGCAGGAGGGTGTGCTGTGGCTGAGTGGAGATCTATTGTTACTGTTAAGTGTAACCCCTAGATGGTGCTATCCCAGGGGCTACTACCCCTGCCTGATTTGCCACTAACAGGTTGAGGGGCCTGGATCCAATGGCGGGTGCCTCCACCCAGAGGTCAGGGTTTGCAATAGTTAAACTAACTTGGTCACAGCCCTCTGGGACACTGCAACCCCCCTTTCTTCCCACTAGTGGCCCACACAATATATCAGAATTACCTTCACAGTATACACACTTACCCCCAGGTCTGGTTCCGCACTGGGACCTCCTGTGAAATGAGATACAGTGCAACAATCACAGTACAGTACTTTAACATAGACAAATACCTCAGGCAGTATAACTTTGCTGAAACAAGCAGCTCTGATTTATTTAGGGGGATATAACAAGGACAGGGGGAAATCAGGTTAATTAGCTTATCACTCTAATAATCTACCTATGGCTCTGTGCACAGGCCTATCCCTATCAGTTACTGTCCCTGGGTACCCAAGCCCTAGTGGCTAGTCCAAACCCGTGGCAGCTGGTAGGGGCCCTTTCACACAGAGAAAGGAGAATTAAACAGTCACAGTACAGTAATTCCATTTGGATTTAATGTGGCAATTCAACAGGAGCGACCCTGAATTAGTACTCACGACCTCCAAATAAGATAGGGTCCTTCAATGTCAGCAGGGCTCACTTGAGGTACACAAACCTCTTCACACATCCATATAAAAGAAAGCACTATACCAGGCAGGCTGCATCTGTATCCCGATGTAATTACTGCACAATACCGGAGGAACACACAGCAGATTCAGTTCCTGACAGACCGAATGCAATTTTCAGCAATTCCTCCAGTCTTCTACAGGGTGAGCCTGGTTTCTACTCTTCAGAGATCCTTTGATTCTTTCACAGGACGGATTCAGTCCTAACAAGCTGCAGACCGGAACTCTGGGCCTTACACATGTTTTTGACTAAAACTGCACACTGAAAAAGCACAGGGCTCCTTCCTTCTTCACTGCCAAAGCTCAACTGAAACTCCAACTGACAAAACGGGCACTTCCTTTGAGTTCCTCCCAGTTCTTGACTGGATTGGCTGTCACTCACAATAGACTGCTGCTGTTGGTCCAAAAGGCACTGAAGTCTAAACTACATCTCCCAGAGTCACTGCCCATACAATCCTCTTGTGGCTGGCTCAGATTATGAGTCCAAGTTCTCTGATTGTCCAAGGCACCATTTTAGAGCTAGCTTACCCCACACTGATTGGTCCAGTTCAGCAGTTCAAAACTAGAATGGGGAACTAGCAGACACAGTTCTGACTGCAAAGAAAGCAGGTTAGACAAACTGTAATTTCATTATTACTCTAAATAATTTCTGGCAAACAGTTACATCTTTCAGATAGGTTCCCTTTGCACTCTAGTGACTGCAAAATGAAGTGAATTGCAGCAGCTTGAGTGGTACTCAATCAAAAAAAACACAGTCCCCTATACAAACTAATTATGTCTGCAAGCAGACAGCTC
The DNA here is from genome assembly GCA_016271365.2 of Neoceratodus forsteri. Taxonomy (NCBI): domain Eukaryota; kingdom Metazoa; phylum Chordata; order Ceratodontiformes; family Ceratodontidae; genus Neoceratodus; species Neoceratodus forsteri. The sequence continues at coordinate 717,082,087 of CM057452.1, forward strand.
TTAAAGAGACAGTACCAGAGGTTCTAAAAACACTCACTGATAAATGGCTTAAATGCCAAACACCATTCAGGCTTGGAGCATTCAAGCAAGCTCCTGGAAGTCTTTTGGGAACCCCCATTTGCAGGGGGGTTACACAAGTAACTGTCCCATCTTCCTTCAGGAGATCTCCCTCCAGTAAGCCCCACTTATAGAACTATTCCAAGCAGTACCCTAGACAACAGTGGAAAAACCATCAGGGAGACATACTAGCCAATCCATATGCAGGCAATGTCCTATCGGACAAAGAAAATGGGAGACACAAGAAACAATTACTCACCTTAGTAATGTTGTTTCTTCTAATGGAGTCTTGCTATATTATGACAAGTTGCAGTTTGTCCCACCACTAGAACTGCTCCGGAGGTGAAATAGTTAAATCCATTCCATGAATGGAACTTTGAGCACGAGCTCAAAGATAGAAGCTCTGTCTGTGTAGTTTCAAACCTGAACTGTCAGATCTTTACGAGCAAAAACTCACTAAGGTCTGTGTGGAAGCTGTAACCTACACTAGCCAACTGGCTACCTAAATAATAACACCCATTGCTGGTCCCAACACCAAAGACTCAAGTCAGGGGACCAGAATTAATAATATAATTTAACAATATGAGAAATAACACAAGAGAATAATAAACACCACACCCCAAACCCCAAAAGGGTGAAACGCCTAAAAAGGGCATAAAATAGTGCCCACACTAGGTTGCCCACACCATACCCAAGTAGAAGTTCTGAGAGGGGCAGGCTGGGAGGTCATAATATAGCAAGACTCCATTAGAAGAAACAACATTACTAAGGTGAGTAATTTTTCTTCAAACAACATGAAGTCTTGCTATATTATGACAAGTTGCAGACTACACAGCAGTACTTCCATGGAGGAGGGACAGAACCTACTTAGGAATAGGCTCTGAAGCACAGCTGTGCCAAACGCAGCATCTCTCCTAGCCTGGACATCCAGGGAGTAATGCTTGGTGAAAGTGTGCACCGTTTTCAAGTAGCAGCCTGGCATATCTCCAATATAGGGATGTCTCTGGCAGCAGCTAGAGAAGCTGCTGTACCTCTGGTAGAATGAGCCCTCAAGCCAGAGGGGGGATCTCTGCCCAGTTTCTGATAACAAAATTGGATACAAGAGACAATCCACCTGGCAATTGATCTCTTAGTGGCAGGTTTCCTTTCCCAACCTCACCATAAGTGAGGAAAAGTTGGAGGATTTGAACCTGTGACCCTTAGTGATCTCTAAATAGTAACTAAGGGCCCTCTTAACATCAAACTGTGCAATCTCCTCTCACCAGAAGAGGAGTGTTCAGTGAAGAATACTGGAAGGGAGATAGATTGGTTAAGATGGAAATCTGAAACCACCTTAGGCAAAACTTCCTGTTAGTCCTGAGGACTACCTTATCCCTGTGGAAAGAAATAAAGTCAGTTTCTACTGACAAGGCTTGCAACTCACTTATGCTGCCTAGCAGAAGTGATAGCCACTAGGAAAACAGTTTTCCAAGTTAGATACTTCAGCTCTGCAGAAAACAGAGGTTCAAAGGGGTTGCATTAACTGGGCAATGCAAACATTAAGGTCCCAGGCAGGGCTGGATCCCGAAAAGGTGGATTAGTATGGAGTAATCCCTTAAAAACTTGGAAAACACAGGGTGAGCGGAAGAGGATGACTTTCCTGCTGAAACAAAAGCAGAGACAGCTGCCAAATGAACTCTCAGGGTAGCTGGTCTGAGGCCCAAGGAATTAAGATGGACCATGTAATCTAACACAATGGGCAAATCAGCAGATTCTGGGAAATACGCTTCCAGAACACCAAATGGAAAACCTTTTCCATTTAGAATTATAAGTAGCGCCTAGTGGAAGGCTTCTAGAAGCCTTTAGAATTTCAAGAATACTGAGAGAGGTGTAAGTCACAGCACTCTAACTCCTCAAGAGCCAGGCCTTGAGGTTGAGGGATTTGAGGTTCGGATACCAGACTCTCCCTGGGCACAGGATAATAGGTTGTGATTCCTGGGGAGACACAGGGGAAGATTGACTGTCAAGGACAGAAGAATGGGTACCAGGCTGCCTGGCAATCTGGGGCAATCAGAATCACCCTGCAAGGCTGGTATCTGATTTTGACTAACACTTTGAACAGGAGAGGGAAGGGGGGAAAAGCATAAAGAAACTTCCCTTCCCAATCCAGAAGGAGGGCGTCCAGGGGGACTGAGCCCAACACTGGAGGCCTGCAGCAGAACAGTGGAAGTTGGTGATTGTCTGGGGCTGCAAAAAGATCTATCTGAGGGGTGCCCCATCTGGCAAAGACTATCCCCAGTACTTGAGGATCCAGGGACCATTCGTGATGGCCCTGAGAAATCCTGCTGAGAGCATCTGCTAGAACATTGTCCTTTCCTGGAAGGTGAACTGCTATGAGGGAAGTGTTCAGGAATAGGCCAGAGACCACAACTTCATTGCCTCAGTGCACAAGGCCGAAGACCGAGTGCCCCCCTGCTTGTTGATGTACCACATTGTTGTGGTGTTGTCTGTTCTGACTTGTACCAGTTTGTTCTGAACAGATGCAGAAAACACCTGAAGTGCTAAAAAGACAGCTCTGAGTTCCAGCAAATTGATGTGGAACAGAGATTCCTGGGGAGACCACACTCCCTGAGAGAAAAGGTCGCCCATGTGGGCTCCCCACCCCAGGAGGGAAGCATCTGTAGTGAGAGTCAACGTGTGAGCAGGGGGAATGAAGGGGACCCCCAATCTTAAATTGCTCTGATCCTGCCACCACTGGAGGGCCTGGATCAAGGTTGAGTCACTGGGACCAACTTGGAAGGGGTCTCTTCTCTGAGACCAATAGGTTCTCAAGTGAAACTGAATGTCTCTCATCTGAAATCTTGCTCCTGCACTACAGCTGTGGATGCAGCCATGTGCACCAGGAGCTGCAAAAGTGTCTTCTGGCGAGACCCGCAGAGTGAAGGAGGAGGCCAGAGCCACCAAGTCCTTACCCTTTCTAAGGGAAGAAAAGCTCTGGTCTGTTTGTGTCCAATTCTGCACCTATAAGGTAGTACCTGGACTGGTTCCAGAACCGACTTTGGTAGATTTAGCAGGAAGCCCAGGGAGGTGAGAAGCTGCTGGGTGACTTGCAGGTGAGATTTTACCTGTTCTGGGGACTGGCCTACAATGAGCCAGTCGTCTAGATAGGGAAAAACAGCAATCCTTTGCCTCCTTAAGTGAGCCACTGCTACTGCCAGACATTTTGTGAATACCCTTGGGGCAGAGGTCAAGCCGAAGGGCATTGCTCTGAACTGGTAATGACCTGAGGGCAGTTCGATTCTGAGGTACTTTCGGTGGGAGCTTCTGATTAGGACGTGAAAATAGGCATCCTTGAGGTCCAGGGAAGCTAGCCAGTCCCCTGGCCTTAGAGAAGGTAAAATCATTGCCAGAGTTACCATTCTGAACTTGGTTTCAAAATATGCTTGTTCAGATATCTGAGGTCTAAGATGGGCCGCCATTCTCCTGTCTTTTTTGGGGTAAGGAAGTATCTGGAATACAGACCCCTGCCCTGGTATAGGGGAGGAACCCTTTCTACTGCTCTGAGAGCCAACAGGGTTGAGACCTCTGCTTCTAGAGCAAGGGTCTCTAAAGAACTTGCAGTAGAAAAGCCTGGCTCTCATCTTGGGAACTTTTGAAGCTGAGAACCAGACCCTGGCTTACTACTTCCAGAACCCACTTGTCTGAGGTTAAAGACACCCAGTTCTGACTGAAGTAAGCCAACCTGCCCCCTACTGGTAAAGGAGAATCGGCCCTGGGCACCCCATCAGGGTGCCTGCTTGGCAGGTGCTTTAGGCTGAGGGGTGGGAGCAGGCCTGCCCACACCCCGTCTGCCTCTGCCTCTGAAGAACCCCCTCTGAGCATAAGCAGAGGAGGCCTGAGTTTGGTAGAAAGGCCTGTGGAAAGGCCTACCCCTACCCCTGGGGGTGTGCCTCTGGGGAGTGGCTTGCCGCTCCTTAGCTTGGGCACTTTTGTAAGTAGTCCTATATTCATCCATCTTTTTCATATAATTCTCTGTCTGCTCCCCAAACAGAGAATTTCCCACCACAGGAAAATCCATAGCCTTAGTCTGGGTATCCTGTGAGAGGCTAGTACACCTGAGCCAGGCCAACCTACGAAAAGCTACAGATGTGGCCATGACTCTAGAGGAGACATCATTAACATCCATAGCAGCATGAAACTGCACCTTAGAAGCCTCAATGCCATCGGCAGCCACCTGTTCCAGCTCGCTAGCAAGCTGGCCATGTTTGGCTAATTCCATAACAGTATCCCATCTAGATTTCTGATACCTTGCTACATAAGCCATATAATTTGCTTGCCTGAGTCCCAAGGACGCTGCCATGTATTGTTTTTGCCATGGCATCAATCTTCCTGGAATCCTTGTCAGAGAGGATGTGAAGCCAGGGAATATTAGCTTTATCACAGGCTGCAGCCTGAACTACCCCAACATGACTGCATTGCTGAGAAAGGAATTCTGTATCAGGACCTGACAATGTGTACCTTCTGTCCATCTTTTTATCTACAGGAGGCACAGAATTAGGAGTTTTTAAGATTTTTATTGTTTGTTTCCTAAAAGACTTATGCTAAGGAATAGACAATCTCCTAGACTCTGGAATAGCCATCATTTCTACAAAATCAGGCTCCTCTTGCTCATCCACAGCTTCTTCCAAAGGAAGCTGGAGGGTTTCAGCAACTTTTTTGTAAAACATAAAATGAGAGGGGGACTCAGAAAGCATAGGGGGAGATTCTAAAGGTCTGTCTGGAGAAATGTCTGGTTCAATGGGCACACCCAGACCCTCCCAGCCACATTCATACTGTTCATAATCATCCTCCTCCTCTGGTTCATAAACTCCTCAACATCATATTCTTGAATCGACGGAACCGACGAACCGACCTTTTACCAGATAGTGGCGGTTCGGACGGACCGAGACAGTGACTGGACAATCTGAATAGCTCTTGCTATCTCTGCAGCAGTTGGAGAAGGGATTTTGACCCAAACCTGCTGACTTCCTTTGTTCTCTTACTGGAACTGGTTCCTCCGAACCAGTTTTCTTTTGCCCGAGGAAGTCTCGCCTGGTCAGAGGGCACTCCCTCCATCTGGCTAGCACCAACCGGGCTGGCCATCCGGTCAGCTGACTTTGGCCTCTCGCTCCCTGAGCCTGCCCAATCTCTTTCCAGGGTGGCTGCAGGAGATCCTTACAAATCTGGCAGTCTGACTGGAGGTGGTCAAACCCCAGACAATAAACACATGTGGTGTGTGGGTCAGCCTTGGCAAAGACTTCCCACAGACATCACAGTGTTGAAACCCAATGGGCCGGTTTTCTTTTGGGTTTCTCAGACATAATGCCAGCCTAACCAGAAAAACTTGCCCTTGAACGCAGTGCCAGGCAAGACACCCTTATCGGTTCCTAACGTGTCATGAGTATTGGAAAAAACGTAATAAATCCGTTTTTTTTAGAACCGATAAGAACCGGGAACCGCACTCTAAAATGACAAGCTTTAAAATTTTTAAGCTTTTAACTCAGCTGATCGGTTCAAAACCGAACCGATAAACTTACAAGTTCCACACAGAAAATACAATTTTAAATTACTTACGATACCACAGACAGAGCTTGAACCGAACGGTTTTGCGGTTAAAATAAAACTATTCTCGGTTGAATCGAACCAAAAAACACTGTTTAAACCGAGAAATGAACCGAGCAGTAGGAGAAATCTCCGGAGCGACTGTTCAGTGAGGTGGAGTAAAGAATCTGACAGTTCAGGTTTGAAACTACACAGACAGAGCTTCTATCTTAGAGCTCGTGCTCAAAGTTCCATTCATGGAATGGATTTAACTATTTCACCTCCGGAGCAGTTCTAGTGGTGGGACAAACTGCAACTTGTCATAATATAGCAAGACTTCATGTTGTTTGAACAAGGTGACACCAACAAAGCACAGGCAGGGCATAGGAGCAAGAAACCTGAAATTCACCAGATAATTCAGAAAAAGCATGGATGGGAGACGCACACAAGGATCTGTGTACGGACAACCAGACCAGCTAGAAAAATAGAAGATCAACAGAGCAAGACTCCGTGAACTAACCACAATGATGGCAAACATGACAACTAATCTAGAAATGCCTCCGAAACAGAGCCGAGGGTGACTAATGCCGAATAATGGTGCACAAACAGCCGGTGAGGCAAAGCTGTGCAACAGGGGCAAAAGACAGCCAAAGGCCCCATGAGCAAGGGGGCCTGGCCAGAGGCAAGATACCATCTGCAAGAAACGGAACAGCCAAAACCAGTCTATGGCAAAGTTGGCAACAGAAGATGTGGAAGTGGCTATGGACAAGCAGAGTACTGCAGACAAAGTGGGACAGTAATGAGGCAGAGCAAAGCGATAATCAATATAAAGAGAGAGCACTGAAAAAACGTCAATCCCCAACACAGCAAGACCACTGACAAGGCAAGGACAAGCACAGATTTGGCCAAAAGGATATATGAGCCCCACAGAACTGAGGGCAGGGCAAGAAGCCAGCAACTGACCAAAGTATCCCAGAGGATAGCTGGCCAAGTATAAAGTCAAGCTGAAGGCAGAACCAATGAACGAAATGCAAACACAGCCAAGTGCGAAGCACAGGACTGGAAAAGGAGCAGAAAAGTCAATGAGGCAGAGCCAGGTGATCAGCACAAAGGGAAATGCCGAAGAACAGCGACCCCAGCCCAAATAGTAAAGCCACCCTTGAGGCAAAGTCAGGTGATGGAGCTGAAGGGATCCATGAGCCCTGTGGTACCGGAAGGCTGCGATATCAAGAAGCATCCAAAAAGAACCAGCAGTGACACCAAGCACTAAAGCTTTAAAATTTTACTGCTGTGCAAAAATGTAAAAACAGACTTACAGGGTCCAGCATTGTAGAATCGGGAACAAGGAAGTGATAGCTTAGTCCCAGGGCTGCAATATCAAGCTAGAAACTGACCCTAGCATCTGAAGACAGTCAGAATGGCTGGGAAGGCCAGGTACATGACCAGTACTCACTACCCTAACAGAGTAAAGCATTCACCAGTACAGATCCATGCCAGTAAGGTCAGAACTACAAAACAGCAGTGGAAACATGCACAGTAGGGGGAGACCAGCAGGGATCCAAAAAAGGGAAGCAACAACTGACAGCCAGTGGCGGTAGGACAGCAGGCAGCGTCAGCAGCACAGAAGACAAAGTCCAAACAGGAAGCAGGAAAATACAGGCCAACATCGCCGAAGAAAAGGAAATAAAGGCCGGCGAAGTATACAACAACTTAATCCAAGGAGGGAGATCCATTGGTCCAATGTGAAGTCAACGGCAGACAAGAAATGAATGGAGGAGGTCTGGGGCTGCCACAATGACACATCATTGACATCTATATATCATGGGTGCCCACTAGGCAAATGTTTCCAGAAAGGTCCGATGACAGTGGCCATCTATGTTCCACAGGTGTGGCTCACTGGAAGAAGATATCCCCAAAGAAGATCTTTTGTTTCTTAAATGTCAGTTATTTATTTATTTGTTTATTTCATTTGTTAACCAGGTAAGAGCACTGGACCAAAGGCCCTTCCTCCGGCCCATCCTGGAGACAATAAATACAAATACAAATAAACGGATCATACAAGACTAATACAAAAATATAAATTATTACAAAGAACAGTTGCATAAAGATTTCATCAATGAATGTTGCTTCAATTTTGCTTTAAAATTGGATATATAAGTGGTCATGGTATCTGCACAAATCATTAAGTGCCCTGGAGTTTGACTACATTAATTCAATTTAAGTAAGCGTAATGTACAGTATCAAACATTTATTTATTTAGAAACTGGTGACTAGGAAAGGCACACTGATTCAAAACTCATTCCCAGTTATGACCAAGGGGAAGGGTACAAGGGAGTGAGCCAATCCACCAGACAGGTAAAAAAGCAACACCAGTTTAAATACAGTGCAAATGGTACAAGTTAGAGCAGGTAGAAAGTGTACAGAACTAAAACAGTATAACAACCTAGGATACCATGATAAATAATAAATTACATTTGTATTGCAATTATCTGATTTACCAGGAAGAAGCTTCAATTGAGCAAAGCTCATTTACAAGAGGGTTGGGTACATGAATAATACAGTATTTACAGAGTACAAAACAGGCAAGCAAGTATAACTATATGAATGTTTGTTCATAGTACTCACCATTTACGACCAATCCCACTACATGGCAGCCCATTCTTGACACACTGTATGACTCTCATGGTTTTCTTCATCTGTGGATTCAGGTTTTCTACTCTTTTTTGATAATCACATCTACTTCATTCTGACCTCTATTCTACTCAAGAGCTAAATATTTTTTCCTGACAAATATCTAATACAAAACTGGACTGAAAATGGTCCGATTTCTTGAGACATCAAGGCTTTCCGCCTCCTCCTCAGACTTACTATAACAAAGATGTAAAACATGGCTATCAAGCCTTCCCTTAAAAAATAGAAATTAAATTATTTATTTTCAGCGCAAATCATTTGGTAGACTCCAAAATAAATCTGATAAAACTGACCTTGCAGGAAAACTAAACTGTTACAAATGTTACCTTTCTGTATATCTTATTTTTGTCTAACTTTCACCCTTCGAGTCACTGCAGCACATTAGCTAATCCTGCTCAATAAAACCTCAGCAAGTTAGGGTTTTTCTCGCTGAGTAAATGCACTATTCCCCTTGTTTTAACCAAGAATATATCCATTAAATCTACAAAGCTTGTACAATTTTCTAAGCCTTGGTATTACTCATTTAATAGCCCTTGATCAACCTGAATTTTTTCCTTTGTTTTGTTTTTCCCTTAAAAAGAAGCTTTCTACCTAATTGTTCCTGCCATAGCATTATCCATGTTCTAAATACTGTACACTTACTACCTTTTCATGCTTTTCCCCTGCCAGTTTACATGTTTATTTTCCCCAAGTCTGTCGCTGCTTGCTCCTCCTGACTCGCCAGAGCATTTTACGGCAGACTAACACCAATCATTAGATTAAAACTGGATCAGCCCAGGGGGTGGAGACAGACACAGACTCTGGTCAGGCTGTGCTACTCAGTGATGTCAGTTTCTTTATGCAAATTTACAGCCAGCTGATACACAGACTGCACCTGAGGAATCTTTTTAACAGTGCGCACACACACTGCACACAGATACACACCGACTACTTCACATGAGGAAGTGTGCTCTGATTTAGTTTCAGTTTGCACAATAACTAGGTAAAACCAACTAAAGTATTACTATTACTGTTTTGTGTGTGAGAACAAATGGAGGCTTCAGATTCACATGCATTCACTTGACCAAAAGCCAGCAGTGAGTACAATAAGACAATATAGCAAAAGGCGGACAGCATGCACAGCTGAGGAAAAGCTTTAGGGTAATTCTGGATAATACATTCAAGCAGGCAATACGCTACCATATTAAATACAGAAAATGCAATACAGTACTAAGATGCACCGAGGGAGGTGAGTATTTATTTAGCTTTTGTTAACTGGGTGAATAGAAATGACTATTTTCAGACAAGACCTGGGAGGTTACAAGCACAAACAGTACAGTACAAAGTAAATAGTAGAGTGTGGCTTTTGACAGAGGTTACAAGCACAAACAGTACAGTACAAAGTAAATAGTAGAGTGTGGCTTTTGACATTAACAGCATGGTACAGTTAAATGGAGAGCAATGACAGAACAGTCTTGATTACAACAGTAGGATATAGCTTTCAGTGACATAGAGACAACTAGTGGAAATAAGGTAGACAAACCATAATAACCTGGCTGACAAGAAAGCTAGTATAGGCCTTGGGGAAGTGCCATAGACATATCAAACAACTATAAAGTATAAAAACAAGCTTAACAACTAGCTAAAATACAATTAACAAGAGCCAGAAAGAGTGGCTGCTGAAAATAGGAGCAGGAAAATACAAGGGAAAGGTGTAGAGGGAGAAAGAGTTGGAAGTAGAGAAGTTTGGGGGGATTAAAACACGTGCCAGAGGCAGGTTTACATAGGTGAGACAGATGAGCTTTCTTAAAACAGGGATGGCTAGGCGTAGTCCACACAGCTAGAGGAAGAGTTCCATAGTTTGGGGGCAGCACAGAGGAAAGCACAGGTACCCTTGACAGTTTTGCATCTAGGCAATTGGAGTAAGGATTGGTCGGTGGACCGTAGGCCGTAAGAGGAGGTTGAAGAAAGTAGGAGGGAGGCAAGAGATAGCAGGACATTGGCTCTAATACTACTATCCACCAGCATACCAAAGGAGAGCAGTTGATAGTTTGAGGGGGGAGGCCAGTTAAGGTCAGCGTACAGCTGACATCAATGTTTGAGTCGCGGAGATGCTGAGGCATAGCAACAGTTGCAGTTATATGTTGTGTTCCATCTGTGTAGGGATGCGTTAGAAACATTAATATAAGTTGCAGCTCCATAAGTTAGAGAGGGGAGCAGAATACCTCTAGCAATAGCTAATCTGCCAGAAGGCATCAGGATATAAGCAGTTTTTATAAGCAAGCACGATTTTGGAGTATACAGTCTTGCATGTCGACAAGGTATGTTAGTCAAAGTCGAGGGACCCGACAAGCAGGACTCCAAAGTATTTGAAGGAGCTTACCATCTTAAGTAGAGAACCATCAAGGCATGAGACATTGAGTTGACTTTGGGACAACCTGAGTTTGGCCTCAGTGCCAAAGACCATGGCCTGAGTTATTTCCACAATGAGCAGAAGTTTGTACCTGGACAGCCAAGCCTGAACATCATGGAAGGCAGAGGAAGGGTAAAAGATTTATCTCTGGGAAGTTCTTATGGCTATAGTACAGAACAAGGTCATCTGCATAAAGGAAAGATGAGCAGTGAAGGGTGTCCTGGGTAATGTGGTTGATAAAGGTAGAGAAAAGAAGGGGGCCGAGGATGGAGCCCTGGGAAATGCCAATATTAATGGATGCTAGATCCGAAATGGCTGAAATGAATTTCACGACTTGCGATCGGTTTGTGAGGTAGCTATTAAACCAGGCCACAGAATGTGATGAAAAGCCCAGAGATGAGAGAATTGAGAGGCAGCAGAGGGTGATCAACCAGATCGAAGGCTTTTGTGGGGTCTATGAATGCAGCTCCTGTTAAAAGACCAGTGTCCATAGCACAAAGGACATCGTTAGTGAACCTGAGCAGGGCAGTGGTGGAACTGTGCTGGTTGGGTGACAGCAGTTCAAATCTGGATAGATATTCAGTAGTTTGAGATGCTACAAGCTTTTCTAGGATTTTCCCTAGGACGGAGAGTATCGCAATTGGTCGACAGTTTGAGATGTCTGTCTTGTCCCCTTTCTGGAAAACAGGAGTTACTCTGGCAAGTTTCCATATTTGAGGGTCATGACCTTGACAGAGTCAGAATGTAGATTCTAGCCAGAGGGGAGGAAATAAATGGGGCTGCTAGTTTTAGAAGCTTGGGCTCGATACCATCTGAGCCAACACTAGTGTTGTCAGAGATTGTATTGAGTAGTTTTAGGACAGCAGTATTGGTGATGGCTTTAAAATAGAAAGGAGGGTGATTTGCCTGTGTGAGGCTAGGGTTAAGCTGGGTAGAGAGGAAAGCTGAGGTATAGCTAGATAAGTCTGCAAAGTGGCAGTTAAAACAGTTAGCAATAATTGTCGGGTCATTGCAGTGTATGCCATTCAGGACCATATCATTGTCAGGGTTGGATTTTCGGGTACCTAGAAAGGTTTCAACAAGTGACCAGAACTTCCTTGGGTCTCCTGCACCATCCAGTAGGAGTTCTTTACAGTAGTTACTCTTAGCTAGCCTGATGTGCCTCTTACAGGAGTTCCTCTGTGCTCTGTAGCTGTTAAAGTCAGCTGGGGGGCCGGATCTTTTATAGTGCCTCCAGCTTTTGTCCCTAGCCCTGAGTAAGGCAAGCAGATCTTTGTGGAGCCCTTTTGTTTGTTTGCCAGAGACATGTCTAGTGATAAGAGGGGTAAGTCTGTCCTGAAGAGCTCCGAACTGGGTACTAAAGTAATCAAGTGCCACCTGTGTGTCCCTGGATGAATAAAGGAATTACCAGACAACAGAGCCAACCTCAAGCAGGAACTTTGCTTGGTCCAGCCCAGCAAAATTTCTAAATGTGACGTATCTGGGTGGCAGGGAAGGGATGATTGAGGTACTCCGTGTACAGAAGGTGGGGGAGTGGTCACTTATAGCGTCCAGTCTATCAGGGCACTAGAATTTGAGGCAGATGAAGTTCTAGCAGGACAGTTTATTATTTGATGCAGGCCATAACCTTGAGCAATTCTACAAGGCCCAGGATACCACTTTTTGGGGGGTTGTAGACGCAGACCATGTGAAGTTTTTTAGTACCCAAGAGGAGGGTCGTGTGCAGGGATTCACAAGAGGAGAATGCTAGGGTAGAAGTGACGGAAAGATCAAGGTGTGATTTGTAGTAACTAACTACTCCCCCACCCCTCCTAGTGGGCTGCTGTCACATCTAATGAGGTTGTAGCTGGGTAGGAAGCATCAGGAGTCCGGGACTGATGGCTTGAGCCATGTTTTAGATAGGCATAGAACATCTGGGTGATAAAAATTCACCCATGCCTCCAGCTTAGAAAGATTACAGAGCAGACTTCTGATGTTGGTATGTGCTACACGTAGTCCCTTAGCAGTAGACCATGTTTGGTCAGTGTGGCGCCATGGGACCTGGGTTTAGTTCAACATCACCTGCAAGGATGAGGGCAATTAGTAGTAGTTACCAGAGTTTTCTATGTGCAATGGGGCGGGGTAGAGGGATTTGGAAGTGACAAGCATATATATATATATATATATATATATAGTGCTCAAGCCCAGATAAGTAATAAACTTTGGAAGTGCGAGATCCAAGGCGTTCAGGTGGTGTGCTGAGCAGGTTTGAAAAGATGAAATCAGTATGGGTGAGATGTGTGGACATGGGCACAGATGGAGAGAATATCAGGGACAGTCAGGCTAACTGGAGTAATGCCACGCCAAGGAATGCTAGGGTCAGCATTGTAAGGGCCATAGCTGAGAAAAAGCTAATGCAAGTCCAGGCGACATGAGTTGCAGTGGCAGGAACTTTGTAGATAGAAGGCATTGTTGTAGCTGGAGTTTGTAGATAGAGGGCACTGTTGTAGCTGGAGTTTGAGGATAGAGGGAGACACTAGCAATATCAGGTAGATGCAGGAGAAGAAAAAAAAGAGAAGAGAAGAAAACAAAAAACAGTAGTGGGAGTAGCAGGGAGGTGGCACCCCTAGTTATTTGTTATTATTAGGAGCAAATGGCAAAGTGGGCTGTTAGTCACATGGCAGCCTGTACCTGTAAGAGTAAATGCCCATAATGGGTGGGGGAGGTGGGGAGCCAGCACGCAGCACCAACGGGCTTCTGCAGACTCTCTCGCCATGCTCACTGGCTGATTTGCCCACAGAGCAGTGGCTCCTTGCAGAATTTCTCCTGCATGTGGTGTCCCAGAGGGGTTTAGCACTTGTGGTCCTTCTCTGGTTATGGCTCGGGGGGGGGGGTAGATCAGCGGCTTGCTGTGGGAGGATGCTACCGCTCACACAACATCCAGTGGTAACCCAGTAAGGCTGGGTTAGCCTAGGGAGAAGGGAGAGCAGGTATAAATAATTAGAAAGCCAGGGTGGGATTAGATAGTCAAAAGAAATGGGTGGGTTAGGAAGGAGATCAGATCAGTAAGCAGATTTAGGAGGGGCCAGGGGATTACAGATATGCACAGATGGGCTGGGAAGAAAAGACAACAGCAGAGCGAGGTTTAGTCGGGGAGCGATAGGGAGAAGCAGGTAGAGCAAAATACAATCACTGGCGCAACCAGAATACCGGTACAGATTATTACTCTAACAGGGTTCACTGTGGTAAATGAAACATAGAAAGATGGACTTTGACGGCAGATAAGGACCGCTTCGCCCACCTAGTCTGCCATTTCCCTACCTACAGGATAGGCCGCAGATCCTAGTTAACTAACAGCCTATTTCTTCCTACCCCCACAAGAATTACCTCATGTCTGTCCCATGCATTCTTGAATTCTCCCACAGTTTTAGACCCCACAACCTCCTCAGGAAGGCTGTTCCATGCATCCACTACCCTCTCTGTGAAAAAATACTTCCTCACATTGCCCCTGAACCACTCCCCCTCTATCTTTAAATTGTGTCCCCTTGTTCTTGCATGTCTCTTTTCCTGAAAGATGCTATGCTCTTGGACTTTACTGATTCCACTGAGGTACTTAAAAGTTTCTATCATGTCCCCCTTTCCTCAAGGGTATACATATTAAGCTCCTTTAGTCTCTCCTCATATGGCTTCTCTTGCAGACCCTGCACCATTTTAGATGCCCTCCTCTGGACTGCCTCTATCCTTGCGGAGATGGGGTCTCCAGAACTGGACGCAGTACTCCAGATGGGGTCTCACCAACTGTCTGTACAGAGGGATAACAACTTCCTGTTTTCTGCCAGTGATGCCTCTCCCTATGCATCCCAGTATACCCCAGCCCTCCCTACTGCCTTCTCACATTGCTTGCTAACCTTAAGGTCATCTGATATGATTACCCCCCGGTCCCTTTCCATTTCTGTTGTTACTACCCCCCTCCCAATTGTGTAATATTCCCCTGGGTTCTTGTTTCTCAGGTGCATTATTTCGCACTTCTTTGCATTGAATCCTAGCTGCCATACTTCTGACCATTCCTCCAACCTTGCCAAGACCCTTCTCATTCTTTCCACGCCTCCTTGTGTATCACCCTGTTGCAGACCTTTGTGTCACCTGCAAAGAGGCATACTTTTCCTTCCAGTCCCTCTGCAATGTCACTTATAAAGACATTAAAAAGGACTGGACCCAGTACTGAACCCTGCGGTACCCCACTAGTAACCTCTCTTTCTTCAGAGTGGACTCCATTTACAATTACCTTCTGTATCCTATTGTCCAGCCAATGTTTCACCCAGGCTACCACCATGGGACCCACTCCCAGGCTGGTTACTTTGACTATTAATCTTTTGCGTGGGACTGTGTCAAATGCCTTCCTAAAGTCTAGGTAGACCATGTCCACAGCCCCTCCCTGGTCTACTACTTTAGTCACCCAGTCAAAGAAATCTATTATATTCGTCTGACATGACCTTCCAGCTGTGAACCCATGCTGCCTTGGGTCCTCTGCCCCACTGGCCTCTAGGTACTCAACAATTCTTTCCTTCAGAAGTAACTCCATCACTTTCTCTACTGCAGAGGTCAAACTGACAGGTCTGCAGTTTCCTGCCTCTGTCTTGCTCCCACTTTTGTGAAGGGGAATCACATCCGCCTTCCTCCAGTCCTCGGGTACCACACCATCCTCCCATGATTTGTTAAAAAGTGTAGTCCGTGGTTTCACTAGTCCCCCCCTAATTCTTTTAGAATTCTGGGTGAATTCCATCAGGCCCCATTGCTTTGTCCACCTTCAGTTTTAGGAGTTCTTGCAGAACCTTTCTTCTGTGAAAGGACTGTGATCAACCCCCATCAACAGTGCTTCTGTTAATTGGATTAGGCACTTCCCCTCCTCTTTGTGAATACTGAGCAGAAATATTTGTTCAGTATCCCTGCTTTTTCACTGTCCCCCTCTGCCCACCCACCATTCATTCTATTCAGCCTCACTATCCCTCCCTTTGTTTTTCTACACTCTCTGATGTACCTATAAAAGGTTGTATCCCCCTTCTTAACCAAGTTGTCTATCTTTTCCTCAGTTTGGGCCTTTGCTATTCTGACTTCCCTCCCTGCTTCCTTCTGCCTTAACTGGTACAGCTCTCTGTCCTGCTCCTTCTGTGTTTCCTGATACTTCCTGAATGCTAACTTTTTCTCCCTGACTTTCCTAGCCACCTCTTTTGAGAACCATAGTGGCTTTTTCTTTCATTTTGATTTGTTTATTTGCTTCACACAAAGGCTTGTTGCCTCTGTGATGGCAGTTTTGATGATTCCCCATTGTTGCTCCACCCCTCCTTCTAGCCTGTTTGGTAGTTCTTTTCTGAGGCACTCTCCCATCTTGCCAAAGTCAGCTGTCCTGAAGTCCAGTATCCTCACTTTTGTATGGCTTGACTCTGTACCCGAGTTTAACGTGAACCACACTGTTTGATGGTCACTTGCTCCCAGATGGCAACCCACTTCTAGATCTGAGATCCTCTCACTGCCCCCATTTGAGAGTACGAGGTCTAAGATTGCTCCCTCACGTGTGGGTTCCGAAACTAGCTGTCTGAGGCCTGACACCTGCAGGGCATCGAGAATGGCCCTGCTCTTGGATGTGGCTGCAGCAAATATGCTCCAGTTAACATATGGCATATTCAGGTCTCCCATCAACAGTACCTCCCTTTTCTCTGCCATCCTAAGAATGCCTTCTATCATATCCTTGTCCATTCCCTCCCCCTAACATGGGGGTCTGTACACAACCCCTGTGCGGACTGTGGTGCCCTTTCCAGTCTCCAAGGCGACCCACAGTGCTGCCTCCTCCTCCCCGCTTACTCTTTTGTTCAGCTGCTTTGATCCCTTCCTTTGCATCGAGGGCTACTCCTCCCCCTCTTCTCCCCTGCCTGTCTCTCCTGTAGGTTATGTACCCTGGTATGTTAACATCCCAGTCATGGTTCTCTGTGTACTATGTTTCTGTGACTGCTACGATATCCAGGCATCCCTCTTCCATCAAGGCCACCAGTTCAGGGAGCTTGTTGCCCAGACTACGGGCATTGGTACTTATTACCCTCCATTTCCTGATGGCCTTACTCCTTTTGCCCCATCCCTGTCCTTCTTGCCTTTGTCACTTTCCCATTTACCCCTGCCCTTCTCCCTATCGACACTTCTATGTTGGTGTTTACTGCACTTACTACCGCTGATTTTTGGGGGCTAGGATTTCCCTGCTCCTTTCCAGTGCCTACCCCCTTGGCTAGTTTAAATGCTTGCCAATGAAGCATTTAAACCTATCACCCAGGATCCTGGTTCCCCTCCTGGACAGATGCAGCCCATCATGCCAGTATAGGCTTACATCACTCCAGGTGGACCCCCAGTCCCCAGTGAAGCCAAATCTCTGAGCTCTGCACCAGTTGTTCAACCACTGATTGAATCCCATATTGCAGAACACCCTAGCCTCTCCTACGCCATAGATGGGCAGCACCTCTGAGAAGGTTACCGTGCGTGCTACTTGTCTAAGGCCCCTTCCCAATTCCACAAACTCTTCCTGCACTGCTCTAATCCCTTTCTTAGCCAGGTCATTTGTCCCTAGGTGGACAGTGACATCCAGCTCCCTTCCCTGTGCAGATGCTATGGCAATCCTGAGGATTCGCTCCCTGTCCCTCCAAGCCATGGAGCCAGGCAGGCATCTTACCTCCCTCTCCCCTTCCTCCCCCAGTTCTACCTTCCTAACAATGGAGTCCCCCACCAGGAGTTGTTTCCTTCCCCTGTGGGGTCCCATGCCACCCTCCTGTGGGTCTCCTTTGTGGAGGTTCCCAGCATCCTCCTTGGTCTCCACTGTGGGTGCCTCCATAGAGGAACCACACTTTGCCAGAATGGCATAGAAATTGTGGAGAGGTACAACTGGAGGGATGCACCTCTGTTCCACCACCCTTATCCTCCCTGAGCCCACTGTGAACCAACCACTCCTCTTTCTTGACAACCTCTGAGGGAACGGCAGTGGCACTGGTGGTCCCTGGATGGAAGAGGAGGTCCCACAAATCCTGGCCAACTCAGCCTGGAGATGAGCAACCTCCTCCCTCAGCCCAGAGAGGTGCCTGCAGATGGGACAACACCGCATCCTCCAGAATTTAACGAAATTCAATAGCTGGAACACAATAGGCTAAAATCGAGGGAAATCAGCAGTATAATTAAAGATAGTTTAAAACAGACACTTTAAAATGGTTTAAAACAAAACGGGTTAAAAATCAGTCCCACAGTAGTTGGAGCCGGCACCGGAGCTTCAGCAGTAGCTGAGCAGTGTGCAGGGTTCGGACCAGTAGTGGATGTTTGAAAATGCCGCCAATAGTTTTTAAAAATGAGCACTGCACTTCTG
Organism: Neoceratodus forsteri; assembly: GCA_016271365.2. NCBI lineage: Eukaryota > Metazoa > Chordata > Ceratodontiformes > Ceratodontidae > Neoceratodus > Neoceratodus forsteri. The sequence continues at coordinate 717,100,158 of CM057452.1, forward strand.
CAGACTCTCTTACCGGGCGTTCACTGGCTGATTTGCTGACAGGAGCAGCGGGGCCCCCTGTAGAATTTCTCAGGTGATGGCGGCATCCGAGAGGAGTTTAGCACTCCTGTGGTCCTTCTCTGGTTATGGCTCGGGGGGATGGGGGTAAGTCAGCAACTTGCTGTGGGAGGATGCAACTGCTCGCACAGCATCCAGGGGGAGCCCGGTATGGCTGGGTTAGCTGGGCGTTCACTGGCTGATTTGCCGACAGGAGCAGCAGGGCTCCCTGCAGAATTTCTCCGGTGGCGGCAGCGGCATCAGAGGAGTTTAGCGCTCCTGTGGTCCTTCGACCATTACGGCTCGGAGGGATTAGATCAGCGGCGGCGGCTTGCTGTGGGAGGATGCCGCCGCTAGCAAGGCATCCAGCAGGAGCTCAGTATGAAGAAGGTCACACAAGTTGTTCCTTACTGCAGCACAAAGGACACTGAAGGGACTGAGAGGGTCCATCACAGAGACACAAAACTGATTAAGGGCTTAGGAGACAAGAATTAGAAGGAAAGACTGGATGCATTCAATTTATTTGGCCTAGGAGAAGAAGACTGGAGGCACAGGGGGTCATATTTAGTTTTCCTATCTTTTTATTTATAATTTATTTTCTGTATTCTCTCCAGCCACGCACCTCTATACCTCCTTGCCCTTCGACATTCTGCTGAGCTCCAGCTGTCTCTCTCACACATATCTACTTCACCAGGCACTACTGAACCCACCACAGGAAGCTCACTGATTGCATGCAACCATGCTCCCTTCTCGTGTGATGCATCTGGATCCTGCCCTGGGCCCCACAAGCCCAGACAAGAGAGTCTGGATCAAGTTTCACTCCCCAGTATCCTGTGGGGTAAAGTATGCACTACCAGTAGGCATCACTGGCGCTACCCATATTGTTCCTGTTAAATACATCCCCACTACTTGGGCACATGCACCTCTAACTTTGCTGGGAATCAAACCTGGAACATCCAAGCCCTGGTGGTAGCTGCTCTAACCACTCTGCTAAAGGAATCCCCGGAGGTTAGAGAGCTCTTTTTTCCTGCAAAGATTTTCACTAAGTTTTGTTTACTTATTTATTTTAATTTTGTTGCCTGGGTAGGCCCACTGAGCCCAGTGGTGGTCCCTTTTTAAGGGGTGACCTGGAATTAATTACAGGTAGTGCAACAAATACGGAGTGAAACAAGTACAGATAAGAGACAGAAGTTTACAGTCACATACTAGGGTTCAATCAACAGTATATAACTCAATCAATAGTGTTTTAATTTTCACATGAGTACTCACATAATTGCATGCAAGAAGTATAAAATTACTTAGCTACTGTATAAGGTTTCTGTTAACAGCACAAGGTCTTGTGAACCACTATACAAGGGAAGGGTTACATGGGAAGGGTCTTTCTGAATAATAATTTGTAAACAAACTCAGGCCTTTTACTACTTGTTACACTACAGTATAAGTATTTTTATAAAATGGGGTAGGGAAAGAAAGGTAGCTAATTCGTGGAGGTGCATCACCTGACAGTGCATTAATGCCTACTTATCGACACGCTTGGAGTGATGCAATCTGCTCTCTCCAGTAGAGTGGGCAACATGGCTCTTGTTTTCTCTCTTATGGCTGGAACGTCAATGGCAGTTGTTTGCAAATCCAGCACTGTGAGTGTTACAGTGTAGTAGATCTTACCAAGCGCTGCAAAGAGCCAGGTGTTAGCAGTTTAAAAAGATAGTGCAGAACAGTGTGAAACTGTTACTGGTACTGTGACCTAGCAGCATTGTGAGTTCAGAAACCCACCCACTTGACCGGCAGATCTCCATGCATCGACCACACAGTGTGGTCCCCATTGCTGTCACAAGCCAGGCTATCATTATTGTTGGCATGGATCTCTGTGCATACCCACCCACCCTGCGGATCTTTGTGTTGCGGTCGCAAAGTGGGGTCCCCACTGTTATCATACCCCATGCTGTCGTCATTGTTGGCAGACATCTCTGTACATACCCACCCACTCACCCCACTGATCTCCATGCAGCAAACGCACAGTGTGCTCCCCACTGCTATTGCAGCCCATGCTATCATGATTTGTGGCAGACATCTCTGTGCATACCTACCTACCTACCCCAAGGATCTCCAGACACTGACTGCACAGTGTGGTCTGCACAATTTACATTCGCATTGCTTTTGTCAATGTCGTGCATCAACAGCAAGTCACAGCAAGGTGCCTATTCTTGCTGACATGTCATGAGCCCCAACAGTACTGTGGTGAATTGGTAGCGACAATCATGTCCGCAGCATGGTACGTCTCCCCAGCCATCTGGAGTGCGGATCTCCAGGGATGGACAGCAAAGTCAATCGGAAGCGTGATTCAACAGTTGTGAAGCAAAGTGTGCAGCAGTGTGGCATTCTCTGCAGAAGACACAGCATGCTGTTTTGTTTCCTCCCACCCCCCTATGGATCACTTGTATATGCTGCGTGTAGGTAGCCCTGTCAGCACAGGTAGTGAAAGCTGAGTAGTTGTTCCAGACACCTACCTTGTTTCAGAAGTCACTGTCACCCCTTGCAGAGCAGCAGTGCTGTGAAACAGTGACTGTGTGTGCACTGGTTGCAGTCAGTGCGAAAGTGGCAAGACAATCTGCTATTCCAGATAAAAAGGGTTGGTGTGAGTGCCCTAGGCAGTCGAGAACCTGCAGCAGTCACTGTGACACACTCATGCTGCAACCATAGGTATCCCCTGCTCTAAGTGTTGGGGGGGCATTACCCCTGTACAGGCACAGCGGTGATGTCTCAGAGGTGTCAGCAATGCACAATTAGTCGTGCAAGCACATGATTGCTTGGCAGTGAGCCTCATTGGCCCTTTAGCTGTCATACTTCAACCACAGGTATCTCCTGCTATAAGTGGTGTTGGGGGGCGCCCCAGTACAGCCACAGCAGCGACTTGGTTCACCGACGGTGCAAGTAGTGCAACAGTGTCAGCACACTGTGCTATTCCAAAGGACAGGCGCTCTGCAGGGTGCGGAGTGGGTGACTGCAATTGGTATAGTCCGCAGTATTCACAGTCCTCCTACAAGTATCAGTGTCCCACTGGGTAAGTGTGTTGGGAGCAGGTAGAGGGCCACCCACGGTACAGACACAATGCTGAGTTCAATATGCAGGAGAAAAAGGTAGATAAAAGTGGCACAGTCTGCTTTGCAGTAGCCGTAGCAAACAGAGCCAAGTGACAGCCCACAGAGGCCATTTCGTGACAGTATGCCCCACAAAGCATGCTCCTTGTCATGGTATGTTCTGCAACATTCCCAAGTGATTGTGTTTCTGTGTGGATTGGGGAGGGAGTAAGGTTGTCAGTTTGCCCACGCTACATTGTAACAGTGTGCCACACAGTATGCTTCTGTGTCTAGGACATGCAGTCAACTGTGGTGAAGTTTGCAGCTGAGTGCCAGCGCTAGACAGTCACAGCATGCCAAGTATGACAACACAGCACAATGTCACTGTTTCTATGTGCAGCACAGCCAGTAGGTACACAGAGAAAGAGCAGTGCAGCACTGCAGACAGTTGCTGTATTGTGTGTGACTCCTGTCCACAGCGGCTATGTAAAGTGTCGGGGGGGCCACTGTCCTATGTTACACATGACTGCAGAGCACGTTCTTGGAATAAAATGTGACGGATCATGTCAGCCGTGCCTGTGGCATATTTCTATGTCAAGAAATAGAAGGCTGCGGCTTCGTGCCTCACAACACACCTGGGTGTGCGTTAATCCCCAATAACAGCACAACCTGTTGTGGGCTACTGCTTACTAAAAAGGCAGCTTGCCAACATATGTCTGTGGCTGGGGTCATAATCAGCAGTAACATACACCGTAGATCATACAATGATTAAGTGAGATCGTGTGTATTAAACACCACTATAACTGTTAATTGAGGGTACAGGTTCAGTAAATTAGATGGAGACATATACGAAGTGGAACATACAGTCAGCATCATTTACATTTTAAGGTTAGATAGCTGTAGTCAGAAGGTCACCTTCCAAGAGTCACTATTTTGCAGCGGCTACTGTTCTTGTGGTTGGTAGTACAGCCCAGCTGTGGTGAGTTTTGTCATTACAGTGGAATCTTGTTCTTCTTTTACAAAATAAAAAACTTGCATTTTGAATCGTGTGTGCTACATATTTTGGATTTACTAGTGTATTTTTTTGGGGAGGGGCAGTTTCCCCATACCCCTTAGGGGTCTTCACAGCCCCTTCCCCGGCGCCTCTGCGCCCAAGCTTACCCTCCCTTGGGGGCCACTGGGTGGCACCCCCTTCCCAGGTCAATGGTAGGTTACCCTGGCTTACCCCCCAGGGTGGGGCCATAGGAGCGGGGCCCCACCCAGCAGACATGGTTGGCAGTGGAGGTGGCGAGGTAGAGTTTCATGTGCCGGGCCAACATTTTTATAGCCAGTTTCAGGGGCGGGGAGGTGCAATGACTACCAGAGTATGCCCCACCCCTAACGATATGGCACCGGCACTTCGGCTCCCCCAGCTTCCACCAGGGGTCCATAGCATGCCGGACACGTGCACACTCCCCGAAAGGAAAGCAGTCCCTAGGACGCTCAGTCCTTCTCCCAGCTGGCCCTCCAATGTCCCGAGTCCATTCCTGAACCCTGGTCATCGGCGTCTCAGCTGGACGTGCTGCTGCTGTGCCAGCGGGCTGGCTAATTTGCAAGTGTATTCTTGGGAGGAGGGACTTTTTCTGTCTGTTTCTGCAGAAAATGCAAACTGGCACATTAAAAGCAGTTCTCCTTGAACAGTAAAGTATGGTTACGTAAGAACTAACCATAACAGCAGATCTTCGAGATAGGCTCTTGCAGTCGGTATTCACATATAGGACTGACCCGCCAGGCATGGGATAAGCATAAAGGTACCCTGCTGTACAGCAGAGTGGGGGAAAGGCAGTCCAGGTAAGAGTAGGGATTACCAAACCAGTAGGGAAATAGGCAGACTAGGTGGGCTGTATGGTCCTTATCTGCTGACAGATTCTCTGTTTCTGGTAGTTACTGTATAGGAGAAGCTCCAAAGGACATTGAAATTGGCAGATCTTACTTCAAGAGGGCTCTTGCAATAGGTATTCACATACAGGACTGACCCGCCAGGCATCAGGACCCCACGGAAACCTTTCTAGCTAGCAGTTTCTGGCGGGGGACCGCCCCTACATCAGGTGACTGGCATCATTTGATGTCAGTATAAAGCGGTCCCCATGCCCACCTTCCAGTTCTTTTCCAATTGCCGGGTTAGAAAGTTCCTCACATTGAACAACGTCATTAGTCAGTCTGCCGGGTCTTTAAGTCTTCAAACTTTTCAACCTTTTTCTCTGTCTTTAAGTTTGGTTCTCTCTTCTGCAACAGTTTTCAGAGGAACCTCCACTTCCTCTTCCTCTCTCGCAACAGTTGTTGACCCAGGATCAGGGGCCCTTGTTCACCCAGGTCTCAAATCACTTAATTTACATACATAGCTCCTGCAAATATAGCAAAAGCCCGCTTTGGAGTTTCTCTGCTCGTAGCGGACATATTGGTACAGGCCAGAAAGCCTTCCACCAGGTCCACCTACACCATGAAGCAGAAACTATTTTCTATTTTTATTTATTTAGTTTTTGTTGACCGGGTAAGTGCACTAGACAAATCTTGCCTATTTTCAGGCATGACCTGGGGGAGGGGGATACAGATGAATGCCAACTGACCTTGAACCACATTAAGCTGTTGGTGGTATTTTTAGTAAATTTAGTGTATTTGGGCTAGCTCGAAAGACTACAAACCTTTCTCATGTCCAGCTACTAAAGTCCTGGACTACATGCGTCACCTCTTCGATCTGGGTCTCAGCCATTCCTCATTAAAGGTCCACATGGCCACTATTTCAGCCTACCATATTCTCTTCAGGGACAAGACTTTTGCTCAGTTGGAAGTCTCCAACACCTTCCTCAAAGGGGTTCTCCATTTGAGACCCCCCATCCGCATTCCTGCCCAACCTTGGGACTTGAATTTCATTCTGGAGAAGATTACCCTGCCTCCCTTCAAGCTGGCAGCTACAGCAGATTTAAAGTTCCTTTCTTGGAAGACACTCTTCCTAGTGGCCAGTACTTCTGCTCGGCGCATTTCCAAGCTTCAGGCCTTGATGTGCAAAATCCCATACCTAATTTTCCACAAGCAATGTGTGGCTCTACGCACCAACCCTAAGTTTCTCCCTAAGGTGGTGGCTGAATCTACACTGAATCAATCCATTGAGCTACCCACTTTCTTTACGCAACACTCTAATCAAGGGGAGTATCTCCTGCATACTTTGGATGTTCACAGAATACTGAGATACTACACTACTCGGACTAAGGATCTCAGGAAAACTGATCAGCTTTTTGTCTCTTTTGCTCACAAAAGAGAAGGCAATGCTGTTTCTAGGCAATGCATATCAAAATGGGTGACTCATTGTATCACTTTCTGTTACGACAGTACGACAAGACCCTGTCGGGTCAAGTCTGAGATCACTCTATGGCTTGTTTCAAGAATGTGTCAGCGGGCAGACATCTGTGCAGCCGCAACTTGGACTTCTGTCCATACCATTACGAAACACTACAGTTTGGACATTGCCTCTCGCCGCAGAGCAGGCTTCGGGTTGGTTGTATTACAAGGTCTCCTTTCATGAGACCCCTTTTCTGCCTGAGGTTACATGCTATGGATGACAGTTCTCCTCTTGAGTGCTTTTCCTTGTTCCAGACTGCTTGGGACTCAGTCCTATAAGTGAATACTTACTGCAAGAGCCCTCTCAAAGTAAGATAGTACAGTTACATAAGAACTTACCGTAACAGAAGATCTTCAAGAGAGGCTCTTGCAGTAGGTAGTGCCGCCCTCCATCCACCTAAGCTTTTTTGGCTCCATTTCCATTGGGGGGGGGGATATCCTCTTCTCTCTCATCTTGCCTCTTTTGGCCCTTGGCGGGAAAGAACTGGAAGGAGATTGTGAGGGACCGCCCCTTTATACTGACGTCTTATGACACCGGCCACCTGACGTGGGGGCGGTCCCCCGCCAGAGACTCCTAGCTAGAAATTTTTCCATGGGGTCTTGATGCCTGGCGGGTCAGTCCCTATACGTGAATACCTACTGCAAGAGCCCTCTCGAAGTAAGATCTACCAATTTCAATGTCCTTTGGAGCTTCTCCTATAAAGTAACTATCAGAAACATAGAATCTGTCGGCAAATAAGGACCGTACAGCACACCTAGTCTGCCCATTTCCCTACTTGGCTTGGTAATTCCTACTCTTATCTGGACTGCCTTTCACCTGCTCTGCTGTACAGCAGGGTGCCTTTATGCTTATCCCATGCACTTTTGAATCCCAGTACTATTTTCGCTTCCACCACCTCCACTGGCAGGCTGTTACACTGATCCACCACCCTCTCTGTGAAAAAAATACTTCCTAACATTCCCCCTAAGCCTCCCTCCCTCCAGCCCCATGTTATGTCACCTTGTCCTTGTGCACTTTCTTCTCTGAAATATGCTCCCCTCCTGTACCATTTATTTCTCCAAGGTATTTGAAATTCTCTATCATCTCCCTTCTCTCTTCCAGTGAATAGATGTTTACTTCCTTGAGTCTTTCCTCATAAGGCTTGTGGTGCAGTCCATGTATCATTTTTATTGCTCTTCTCTGGACTGCTTCCATTTTATCTATGTCCATCCTGAGATGCAGTCTCCAGAATTGGACACAGTATTCCAAATGAGGCCTCACCAGTGATCTATACAGTGGCATCACCACTTCACTCCTCCTACTGGTTATGCCCCTTCCTATGCACCCCAGCATTCTGTTTGCCTTCCCCACTGCTTTTTCACATTGTTTGACTGACTTCAGTTCATCAGATATGATAACCCCCAGGTCTCTCTCCTGACTTGTGGTGGTTAGAGCCTGCCGCCCCATCCTGTATTCCTCTCTTGGGTTTCTGTGTCCCAGGTGCATTATCTTGCACTTCTTAGCATTGAAACCCAACTGTTAAACCCCTGAACATTCCTCAAGTGGTCTTAGGTAGTTTCCCATTTTATCTAGCCTCACCTGTGTGTCGACTCTGTTAGAGATCTTGGTGTCTTCTGCAAACAGGCATACTTTCCCCTCCAGTCCCTCCACAATGTCGCTTATGAAGACACTGGATAGAACTGGACCCAGCACCAATCCCTGTGGAACCCTGCTGGTAACCTCCCCCTCTTATGATTTTATGCCATTACTACCATCCTCTGGGTCCTGCCTTTTAACCAGTTTCCAACCCATTTTACCACTTTAGAGCCCACACCCAGATTCTCCAATTTGTTAAGCAACCTCCTACGAGGAATGGTGTCGAAGGCCTTACTGAAATCCAGGTAGGCCACATCCAGCGCCCCTTCCTGATCCACCACCCTGGTCGCCCAGTCAAAGAAACTGATAAGATTAGTCTGACAGGACCCACCCTCAGTGAATCCATGCTGCCTTGGGTCTTCTGCACCACTTGACTCCAGGAACTTCATTACCCTCTGCTTAAGTAGGGACTCCATCAGCTTCCCCACCACTGAGATCAGGTTTACAGGTTTGTAATTGCCTGCCTCCTCCCTACTTCCAGTCCTGTGCAGAGGCACCACCTCTGCCCTCCTCCAGTGCCCAGGTACCTCCCCCGTGTCTAGTGATTGTTGAAGAGGGTTGTCAGCAGACCTGCTAGGACTTCCCCGAGTTCTTTCAACACTCTAGGGTGAATCCCATCTGGCCCCATTGCCTTGTCTGGCTTTACTTTTCCTAGTTCCTCCCAGACTCTATCCACCATAAATGGGCTGGTGTCCACCTCTCCCCCTGTACATCTTTCCTCGTGAGTCTTGGCCCCTCCCCTGCATCTTTTCCTTGGTAAATATTGAGCAAAAATTTCTGTTTAGTATCTCAACTTTTTCAAGGTCGTCCTCAACCCACACACCCACCATCTCCCTTCTTTAGCCTAACACTACCATTTCTGGTCTTCTTCCTCTCTCTAATATAACGGAAGATTGTCTTGTTCCCCCTTCTTAATAGCCTGTGCTATTCCTTCCTCCATTCTTGCCCTAGCCCCTCTGACAGCTTTCCCAGCTTCTCTACTAGAGATGCTCTGTATCGGCATATTCTGATCCGACTGGACTTTATAGGAATTTAGGAGTTTAATTTTCTAATCGGATAACTGATTCTGAAAGGGACCTCCGATTCTAAACATATTTTGAATCCTAATTCCTAAATACTAATTTCCTGTGTCAAAACATGTTTTAGCCTTTAATTCTGGAATTAGGATTTTCAGACTGCTGCAAGTCCAAAAAGTTTAATTCTAACAGTCTGGTCAATACCTAACAAATCCAGTTTTGTGTCTCAGACTCCAAACATCCCTAGTGGCTGCAAACAGCGGGTGGGCACAAGGGGAAATGGGTGCCGCTAGGTTAAATAAATAAGCATCAGGGTTTAGCATGTGCAGAATCCTATGCTTCCATGAAAAATAAAAGCATTTAATTATACAACATTATCTAAAGACATCAAAGTGCTCTAACAAACAGGCTCAGATGAAACAGCAAGGTGAAGAGGGTCCAACTGTATCAACAGCAGCAGAGAACTCCCACAGCGGACTACAGCTTTGATTAGTAAGACTTCTTGCATAATGCTGTTATGAAATGCTGTTATGAAATGGTTTGGCATTTGATTTACTCTCATCGTGACTAAGTAAAATCCTTATGGCTTTGTTACAGTGACAGTATTCAGCTAATGTTGATCCCACGGGAGCAGTTTCTGCAGTAGTTCAGCAGGATTAGTATGGTATTCATCTTATTAGTCAAACTAGATTGTCAGACTAATCGAAGAACTAAAAGAATAAAAGAAACAGGTTTTTAAAAGCGTGCCTTTTGACTGGTACAAACACTCAACGGCATACAGAATGTATTGCTGAACAAAGGTCAGGTTTCACAGCATGGTTAACCCTTCAAGAGCAATTCTGTACTTCAGCATTTACTTTCATAAATATAATGTTTCATCTATTACTGTTTACTAGAGAATAACTTTTTTTTTATTTTCAGTGTTCCTTCCCAAGGTTTAGAAGTACATATTGGTGCTTTGTCCAAAACGTCTGAATAAAAAGTATTTACCTCTCCCCAGTTAAGCTCACAGTGCATTTGTGTATGACATCATAGTACTCACCATGACAGACTGTCACAAACAGCACTTGTGAGGTCAGCAGAAGAGATTCAAATGCATTTTGAAACACTCAGTGAAATAAGTAAAATTATCTGCATTTCTGCAATAGTTATTACACAAACATAAAGTAAAAAAAAATAAATATAATAGTTAAGTAGTGTAGGATAGATTGCCTTGTAGGCTTCTTAGAAATCTGAGATGTTGATAGAACGTGCAGCAGACAAGGGCAGCAGTTTGAATGTGTGTCACGAGCCAATGAGGATTCCATCATTAGCATATAGTTCCATTTGCTCTGGGCAGGTCTACTGAGCAGGCAGACTGAAGAGAGTTATGAATATGAAAGAATACATTGGAAGAAACAATATTACTACGGTGAGTCATTTTTTTCTTACTGTAAATGTATGTTTTTTATTTAAATGTTCACAATCATTGGATGAGTTCTATGAGATACAAGTCTTCTTTACAGAATGTCCCATGTCAAGTAATACAATACTGAAAAATACAGCCTAGTACAATAAACATAAAAACATGCAATCAAGTGGCAAAACAGTTACAGCAAAGTTGAGTATTTAACATGTGAAGTTTTACAGGAACACAAGACGGGAGAGAGAGGGGACATGATTGGGACATTCAAGTACTTGAAAGAGATAAATAAGACTGATAAGGAGAGTCTCTTTAAGATGAGTGGCAACCATATCACAAGGGGGCACAGTCTTAAGCTGGAGGGTGGAAGGTTTATGAGGGAGGTCAGGAAGCACTTCTTCACAGAGAGGGTGGTGGACACTTGGAATGCGCTGCCGGAAGAGGTCATCTTGTTGAAGACAGTGGCCAGCTTTAAGAGAGGCTTGGATTTGCATAGGGGGAAGGTAAGAATCGTAGGTAGGGAGGATGGGAGGAGTGGGGAGGGAGGGCAGGGACATTAGCTCAGGTTGTGGACCCTGCAATACGAGCAGACTTGATAGACCAAATGGCCTTCTTCTGCTAGCTTCTTCATATGTTCATATTAAAGCTATCTAATACAGTATAACTGCATGTTGTATACTAAAGCTGATAGCAATATCGGTATTAATAATGATAATAGTAATAATAATAACACTAGTGATTATATTACAAAATACCTTCCTTAAGTGCCAGAATCACCTGGGAGAAAGAAAGGAAAGCTTAAAAACCCCACAGGATTAAAATATGTATGCCTGTGTTTGGGACTAGCAACCAAAAAGACTCATATGAACTGCAGAGGCTCTGGTTCTGGAAGGGGAGGCAGGGAAGGAGAGTTATGAATATGGAAGAAACAATATTATTAAGGTGAGTATTTTTTTCTTCTAACCCCATGTATTATTCATATTCAGAACTCTCTGCAGACTTCAAAGCAGTACCTTTTGGAGGTGGGCAGAGAACCTACTTAGGAAAGAGGCTCTGCAGAACTGCTGTCAAACCTGGCATCACTTCTGGATTGTATGTCCAGACTATAATGTTTGGTAAAGGTGTGTACTGTTCTCCAAGTAGCTGCTTTGCAGATTTTCACTAAAGGAATATCCCTTGAAGCTGCTATAGAAGCAGCTGTGCCCCAAGTCGAATGGGCCCCCTCAGGCCTACTGGGGCCCGTTTTTCAGATTTTGAGTAGCAAAACTGACTTCACTGAACTATCCCGCGAGAGAGATCTCTTGGAAGCTGGAGTGCCTTCTCCCATATCCCCATAAGTGAGAAAGTCATTTTTTACCTCTATGATCCTTGGTGTGGGTTAAATAGTAACTTGATGCCCTTTTTACATCCAGGCTACGGATGCTGCGCTACCTGAACTGGCATGTTCTGTAAAGAAGACTGGCAGTGTTATGGACAGATTTTAAACAGAAATCAGAAACCACTTTAGGAAGAAACCTCCTATTCATTCGAAGCACTACCTAATCATTATGAAAGGATAAATAATCCTTCTCTACACATAGTGCTTGCAATTCACTTATCCTCCTTGGAGAAGTAATTGCAATCAAAAACACAGTTTTCTATGTGACATATTATAAGCTTGGAAAAGACATGGGGCCATATATTCACAGTTTTGTGCCGGGCAAAAAACGTTTGTGTGGGCCTGCTATATTCAAAAGGCCAAACAGCGCACGCAAACCGCATTAGCGCCGGGCAAACCATAATTATATGCAAGGGACAAAGTGAACATGAATACAGGTACAATGAGATATTCAGTGACTAGTGCTGTGCTAAGGTGTTTAGCGTGACCCATAGTGCTGTACAAATTACCGCCCAGGAAAAGCTGGTCTTAACCCTGGGCAAACAGCTTTGAGCGACATTGTTGTTTTGCACGGTGTTAGCGTGGCATTAGTGTGGCTTGCACAACCCTAACATATGAGTATGACACTTAGAAACTGCCAGACATGGAGGACACATGCTGCTCACTGATGGCACCACCAGGATGCCAACTGCTGCCACAGGTTTCAGCCATGCACAGGCAGTAAGAGGTGATCGGGCCCACAGGGGACAACATGGTAGTGTGTCCATACAGCACACACCTGCAGACCATACGTCTGTGGTGCCCAACAGATGCCAGCACACACAGGCAGCACTGTGGGCATGGTGGCCATTCAGGGGAGGGTATACGGGTGGCCAGACCTCACCACAGCCCAGGTGTGGTCACAAGACTGGGACACAGCACACAGTGCACATGGGCCAGTAGTGATAATACCCCCACCACTTGTGTGCCTGTCGGATCCTACATATACACTCCCACCACATACAGCACAACTGTACAGATGCCACAGCACACACAGCCGGCCATGTATATGCCACTGTGTGCATCCCATGCCACAGGTGCAGCATCTGTGGACCACACAACAGCGTAACAGTAATGTCCACAGTCAGTAAACACCTGTCCGTTGGGCCTGTCACTGTGTGTACAGTGCAGTCAGCATCACTGCCCTACAGACCATAGGCAGTGCTGTGTCCCTCACATTACTGGCCTCCTTTCTACTGTAGTGTCTGCTGTGCACTATAGCATGCCCTACAGTGACAGTTGCACGAGCACCACCACCACCTGTACCTATGCTGTCTTGTCCCCTGGGGAACAATATGTTATGCTATACTGATTACATGTAGCCTGCAGCTATCATCGTGCACTGCCAGACTGACCTACAGGTGGAGCTGCGGTCGGACCTGGCCATCCACTGTACTTCCAGACTGACCTACAGGTGGCTCTGTGGAACCCTGCAGTAATGCTGGGCAAACTGCATGCAAATCACGGCATAATGAGTTGCTAATCTGGATGTCTGCCCAGAGACTACTTAAGTAGGCTCATTTGCATGTCCCTTTTGAATATGGCAAAGTTTAGCACCGGGCAAACAGCTTAGCTCCACGCTAATCCGCGAAAACGCGTTGGCTCTGCACTAATGGTTCGGGGAATATTATACTGTTTTGTACACTGTACTTTCTCATAGGCTGCTCTCTGCAGCTGTACTGGATCCACACATTTGCTGGAACACACATTGGCCACATAGGTCGCCTCTAGCTACCTGCACGTCACCGTGCACTGTGTTGCTATTGTGGTCTGCACTTCCTGGTTGCTATATTAAGAGCTGTCTTATTCCAGGGCTAAGTTTGCCCTGCACTCCCAGACCAGTTTGCCCGGCCTCATTCCCATGCTATATTCAGAAGCTGTTTGCCCCGGGCTATTCCTTTTGAATATAGCTTGCTTTGTGCTCCGGGCTAAGTTAGACCGCTGGGCAGTGCTAATTTAGCCCAGGAGCAAAGTTTGGAATATCTGGCCCATGGGCTCAAAGGGAGGTTTTATAAGCTGAGCAATGCAAATGTTCAGATCCCACACATGGACTGGTTCTTTAACAGGAGGATGCAAGTGACATAAACCTTTAAAGAACTTTTCGAAAATGAGATTAGATGCAATGGAAACATTTTTCCCAGCAGAAATAAAAGCTGAGATTGATGTCAGATGTACCTTTAAGGATGTATATTTCAATCCTTGTGAATGCAAATAAGTGAGGTACTCCGATAAGATTGGGATTTCTGCCAGAGAAGGAGAAATCCGTTTGGCATCGCACCAAATTGAAAACCTTTTCCATTTTACATTGTAGGTTTTCTTGGTAGAAGGCTTCCTATAACCTTTCAGGATATCCAGAACAGCTTGAGAAAATTTTAGATTTGAAAATTCTAAGTCCTCAAGGGCCAGGCCTTCAGCCTGAGGAACTTGAGGTTCAGGTACAAGATTTTCCCTTGACAGGAGGTTAGGAGATTGTGCCTCCTGGGTAGGTGTATTGGTTTGGACACTGACATGGACAGCAGAAGGGAATACCGTGGCTGTCTGGCCCAGTCTGGTGCTATCAGAATCATGGACGCAGGCTGTGACCTGAGTTTGATCAGCACTCTGAAGGTGAGAGGAGAAAGGAGGGAAGGCATACAGATGTCTTCCTGACCAATCCAGAGACAGGGCATCCAGTGGAATTATACCTTTGGCTGGTGGCCTGCAACAAAATAGAGGCAATAGGTGATTCTCATGGGAGACAAAGATCTACCTCTGGAGTGCCCCATCTTCTGAACACTAACTACAGTACCTGTCTGTTTAGAGACCATTCGTGATGTGCCTGGTTGATTCTGTTTAAGGCATCTGCCAGGGTATTGTCCTTGCCTGGGACATGAATGGCCTGCAGAAAAGCTTTTAGTGAGTAGGCCATTCCCCATATTCTCATGGCCTCTGTGCACAGGGGATCTGATGTTCCCCTTGCTTATTTATGTAATACATTGTAGTGGTGTTGTCTGTTCTGACCTGCACCACTTTACCCTGTATTAGTTGAGAGAAACTTTTTAGGGCCAAAAATACTGCTTGGAGCTCCAGCAGATTTATGTGAAGGAGAGACTCCACACTTGACCAAGTGCCATGGGGTAGTGTGCTCTCCTAGATGAGCACCCCATCCTAACAGAGAAGCATCTGTTAAGGATAACTGAAGGATTTTCCCTCAGAAAGGGAACTCCTGCTCTTAGATTGTGTACATCTATCCACCACTGTAGACTGCAGCACAGATTTTGTTACTGGACTCTATTTTGACATTTTGTCTTTTCTTTGGCACCAATGTGCTCTGAGATGAAAATGAAGATCCCTCATTTGAAATCTTGATCCCAAGACCACTCCTGTTGCTGCAGCCATGTGCCCCAGAATCTGCAAGTATCTCCTTGCTGGACATGACTTGCCCAACTTGAATGAGGTAATCAGTTGCAGGATACTCTGAACCCTGTCTTCTGGAAGAAAGGATCTTCCCTTTAAAGTATCTAGTTCTGCTCCAGTGAAGTGCAGGACTTGTACTGGTGTGAGAATGGACTTTTCCTGGTTTAACAGGAATCCCAGAGATTGTAACAGGTTTTTTTGTTACTGCCAGGTACTCTTTCACCTGATGTGATGACTTCCCCATGACTAGCCAATCATTGAGATATGGAAAAACTGAAATTCCCAACCTTCGTAGGTATGCTACTACCACTGCCAGGCATTTTGTAAACATCCTTGGTGCTGAGGTGAGACCGAAAGGCAGGGCTGAAAACTGGTAGTGACCTGAAGGGAGTCTGAAGCTGAGATACTTTCTGTGAGACTCCCTTATAGGGATGCGGAAATAGGCATCCTTTAAATCCAGAGATGCCAGCCAATCTCCTTGTTGAATGACTGGTAAGATCAGAGACAGTGTAACTATTTTGAATCTTGGTTTTACAAGATACTTGTTCAGATGCCCGAGGTCTAGTATAGGCTGCCACTCTCCATTTTTCTTTTTGGTGAGGAAGTACTAAGAATAAAAGCCTATTCTTCTCTGATGTTTTAGCACAGGCTTCACTGCTTTTAGGTGGAGCAAAGCTTGACCCTCTTTTTCCAGAAGCAGTTTCTCCAGAAGAGAAGCTGGCTTGAACAGCCTTGATTTTAGAGGAGGAAGAGACTTGAAGCTCAGGGACAGTCCCTGACTCACTAGTTCCAAAACCCACTTGTCTGTGATAATGGCCTGCAAGGCCTGGAAAGAGTGAGTCAGCCTGCCCCCAACTGGTACCAGGGTGGTGGCCCTGACAATGAAGTCAGGGATTTTGTTTAAGCTGTGCCTGAGCCTGGGTGGAGTGGGAACCTCTCCTGGAACCCCTTCTACCTCTGGCCCTGTAATATCCAGTCTGCTGTGCGTAGGGCTGTAACTGTTGGGCAGCTTGAGCCTGACAGAAGGGCCTACCATATGGGGACCTTCCTCTGCCTCCCCTTCCACAAGGCCTGTATGAGGTGGAAGGCCTTCCCTTGGATGAATTACTCTTATAGGTGGCTTTATATTCATCCACCTTTTTCAGATATTCTTCAGTATGCTTACCGAAGAGTGAGTGGCCTTGCACAGGAAAATCCATGGCCTTAGTCTGGGTGTCCAGTGTCAAATTAGTAGCCCTTAGCCATGCCAACCTTCTCAGGGCTACAGTCAGCCATCCACCTAGCAGTATTATCACTGGCATCTGCTGCCATTTGGAACTGGTATTTGGGTGCTTCCAATCCAAATCTTGCTGTTTCTGCTGGGTCACCAGAGACAGGAGAGGGAACCTTCTTTTGACATTGCTAGTACTGACTGTCACAGTGCTTTTTGATACTGTGCAGCATAAGCCTGGTAATTAGCTTGTCTGACCCACAGAGAGGCAGCTAAATACCCTTTCTTAGACATACTGTCTATTTTCCTGGAATCTTTCTGAGGTGGATGAGAGGATAGAGTAACCCTTGCCTTCTCACAGGCTGCCTGCTGGACTATACCCTGATGGTCAGAGTGAGAGTAAAGGAATTTAGCCCCTTGTCTGCCCAGCTGCGATACTACTTGTCCGCCACCTTATCCAGAGGCAGGACAGAATTAGGGTTCTGCAGGATAGTAAATAAATCTTTTTTTTTAAAGAATTTATTGAGAGAAGAATTTTCTTAGTAGGTGTTAACCCAGTCATCTCCATGTATTCAGCAAACAGATGGAAGGATGATTCACTGTCCTCTGAGGAGGATATCAATGGAGATGAGGCACTGACCCCAGAGGCTGTTGGTGCTGAGAAGAAGAGCCTCAAATTGGCCCTGTTTGAGTCCCTATGAAAGACAACTAGGGCACCAACAGACTCCATGTGTTGCTACCACATTAGTGGTCCCTCTGGGCCCATGAAACCTGCAACCTCTCCTTAAAGCATTGAGGCCCCCCCCCCACCCCGAGGGGAATGAGACTCAGGATCTCCAGGGCCACTACCTGGGCTGCAGGACTGCACAAGGGACCTTGCCTGGAGGGCCTGGCAGTCACCCAAAAGGGGTCCTCCCACATCAGAGGAGCAATCTGATTGGTGCCCACGGGGGGGGGGGACCCCAGATGAGGAAAGCGGAGCTGCACAGTTCCCATAGGGCAGCCCCTGTCTTCACTGGTGGTGGTGTCATCCAGTGGCTCTGGGGAGAACTCGGTATCCAGAGCACCATCAGACTCTGAGCCACCGACACCTCCAGCACTGGGCTTGGAGTCAGCGATGTCCTCTGAGTTGCATTCATCCCCCTGATCACCTAGGTGCTGAGCATGGTGTCCGCTCTGGTGTCTACTCCAGAGTCATCCCCCACTGTAGTGCCACAAACAGCACTAGAGTTCAACCCAGCACCGCACGCAGCACCAAGGTCAGGGACAACTCTGTGGATAACACAGTCAATGAAGACATGCCCGGTTCTGAGCACGGGACCAGTACTTTGGCCATTGTCGTGTCTAGCACTGCAGCCGGCACGGTCATCCTCCTCAGAGGGAAAACCTCAACCTCCACCTCAGCAACAGGATCTACTACAGCCCCAATGTCTGTCCGTCTTTTGACACCATAAAGTGTGTCAGGGGGAAGGGCCTACACCTTAGTTGCTATCACCATGAATGTAATGACAGCATGGGCAGTGCCAGAAGATAACACTGAGGTGTCCATGGATGTAGATAGAGTGTATAACTTCTAGCTTGCCACCAGAAACGTCTGCTGCTCAGGGCAGACAGACTGGGGGTTACAACCTGCTGCCTAGAAGGGGCCGACTGTGCACCAGACCCACCCATCAGGGCCTTTGACATCTCAGCATGGTGAGGTTGAGATGGCCCCTGTGCTTCCATGGAACCAGAGACACAGAAATATAGAAGGTGACAGCGGAAGGAGACTGTTAGGTCTATCTAGTCTGCCCTTGATTTATTTCTACCCTCCCCACCACCACCATTGCGTGTGAGGGCTCCCTTGTGTCTGTCCCATGCTGCCTTGAATTCCCCCATGGGTTTTTGCCCCCACCACCCCTTGGAAGGCTATTCCATGTACATACACCACTCTCTTTCTCTCTCTCTCTCTCTCTCTGTAAGAAGAACCTCCTTGTATTGTTGAATCTCCCTCCCTTCAGCCTCAGATCATGCCCCCTAGTTCTACTGTTCTCCTTAAAGTGAAAGAGGTCCTGTGTTTGCATTTATGCCCTTCATGTATTTGAAGGTCTCTATCATGTCTCCCCTATCTCATCTCTGCTCCAGGGAGTACATGTTTAATTCCCGTAATCTTTCTTCATAAGACAATTGTTGCAACCCCTAAACCATTTTTGTTGCCTTTCATTGTACTGTTCTATATGGTCATTGTCCTTTTTGAGGTGTGGCCTCCGAAACCAGCTCCGAAACCAGACACATTATTCCAGGTGCAACCTGACCAGGGCTCTATACAGCGGCATGACCACCTCTCTCTTCCTACTTGTGATTCCCCTTCCTATACATCCCAGCATACTGGAGGCCTTTAGTGCCACCTTTTTGCATTGTTTCCCCTTGAAGTCTTCTGAAATCATGATTCCCAGATCACGCTCTAGTTTGAAGTAGTTAGTCTTACCCCTCCCAAGTAATACGCCATCTTTGGGTTTCCATTTCCCATGTGCATGACTTTGCACTTTTTGGCATTAAATCTCACCTGCCATGCTCCAGACCACTCCTCAAGCTTTTTTAGGTCTGATTCCATCTTGTATACACCATCTATGGAGTCCACCCTGTTACAGATCTTGGTGTTGCTGGTGAATAGACGCACCTTCCCCTCAAGCTCATCTGCGATGTCAGCTATGAAGATATTAAAGAGTAGAGGCCCCAGTACCAAACCCTGTGGTACACCACTGATTACCTTACCCTCTGACGATAGTGTGCCATTTACCTGGATCCTCTGTGTTCTGCCTTGCAGCCAATTTTGACCCATTTTTACCACCTCCTGTCCAACCCCATGTAGTCTAACTTCTTTACCAGCCTTCTATGTTGAACTGAGTGGATGGCTTTTCTAAATTCCAGGTAGACCACATCCACTGCCCCGCTGTTGTCCACAGCCCTGGTAACCCAGTCGAAACATTTCACCAGATTTGTTTGGCACGACCTTCTCGATGATAAACTGTGCTGTTTTGGGTCCAGCTGTCTGCTTGCTACTAGGAACGCTATTATTCATTCTTTTGAGTAGTTGACTCCATCATTTTTCTCCACTATAGACGTGGGGCTAACTGGTCGGTAGTTTTCCGACACCTCCTTGCTGCCTGATTTATGGAGTGGGACTACTGTTGCCCTTTTCCAGTCCTCTGATACCACTCCGCTTTCTAAGGATCTGGCAGAAACATAGATTTTAATGGCAGATAAGGACTGCTTGGTCCACCCAGTCTGACCATTTCCCTACCTAATGGATCAGCTGCAGATCCTAGTTATCCAACAGCCTACTTCCTCCTACCTCCCACTATAATTACCTTATGTGTTATGTCTGACCCATGCATTCTTGAATTCCCCCACTATTTTTGACCCCACAACCTCCTCAGGAAGGCCGTTTCATGCGTCCACCACCCTCTCCATGAAAACTTCCTCCCACTGCCCCTGAGCCATCCCCCTTCTATCTTCAAATTGTGCCCCCTTGTTCTTGCACATATCTTTCTGTCAGATGCTACCCTCTTGGACTTTGTTGATTCCCTTGAGGTACTTAAAAGTTTATATCCTGTCCCTCCTCTCCTCGAGGGTATACATATTAAGCTTCTTTAGTCTCTCTTCGTATGGTTTCTGGTGCAGACCCTGCACCATTTTGGTTGCCCTCCTCTGGACTGACTCCATCCTATGTCCTTGCAGAGATGGGGTCTCCAGAACTGCATGCAGTACTCCACATGGGGTCTCACCAACTGTCTGCACAGATGGATGACAACTTCCTGTTTTCTATTGGTGATACCTCTCCCAATGAATCCCAGTACCCCTCATCCCTCCTTACTGCCTTTTCACATTGTCTGCTTAATGTTACACAGATCTTCTTTTCCTAGGGCTGCTAGCATTCGATAGGCCCCCTTCTCACCCTCAGAGGGGTGGGGAGAAGCAGAGCTCCCACAGGGGCTTCTCCTTCTCTTCCCCTTTCCCTCGTATTTGAAAGATACCAAAATCCTCTGCTGCACTGGGCTGCTAGGAAGTTAGCCTCCTCAATTTATAGAGAAAAAGGTTAATGGCAGGGCCATAAATATATTCATGCTCTGGCCCCGGCAACCCAAAATGTGCAAAGACACAAGCATTCAGTCACCCTGTTGTCCAGACCAGGCCCAGCAGGAAACAACGCTCAGGGTCTGGCTTAACTCTTTGAGTGCTTCCTTGTAACCTGCCTTGAGCTTAGGAGAAGAGAAAGGCTGCTTACAAGTACAAGCTGTGTAATTTGAAATTTGGGCACATCACATGCAAAATTCATGACTCACTTCACTCATTTTGGAGAGCCATCATGAACATGGCTGCCACCCTTACTATACTCACTGAAAACATTCAAAAAGGCCTTAAAAAGCAAGCCTATCCACGCAGCAGTAGCCCTACTGCTCATGACACCAGCAAACTGAGTTTGGGAATGACCTTTAATGCCCTACATGGACAGGGATTGCGTTATTTGCAAGATCTTCTTTATCCCTACCGACCCCTCCAACCACTTCGTTCCTCCGAAGGGGGATTGCTATAGGTTCCCAGGGTTCAACTTAACACTTTGGGCCCATTTTTGCTTTTATGGCCCCCACCCTATGGAACTCTCTACCTCGCTGGGTTAGAGAGTGGCTGACCATTGAGAGCTATCTGCTCTCAAAACTCATCTTTTTGGAATGGCGTTTCCGGATTCTGATTGATAGACTGTTTGATTTTATATTCTGAATTTTAATTATAGCTGTTCATATTTATATATTTGTTTTATGTTTACCTATTTGGTACAAAGCACGTTGATCTAATTGGAATTGCACTTTTTTAAAAATAAACAATTGATTGATGGTTTGCCGGTGCAGTGTTCACAGACGTCTACAAGGCTTTTGACGCTGTTTGTCACCCCCTCCTGCTCGACTCCCTCCATCAACTCTGCTTTTCCACTGGTCCCCTTGCCTGGTTCTCCAGCTACCTCTCTGCTAGATCCCAGCATGTGAAGATAAACTGCTCCCTGTCCCATACCCAGCCCGTTCATTCTGGGGTACCTCGGGGCTACATTCTGGGCCCTGTACTTTTCAGCCTCTACCTCAACACTCTCCCCAGTTCCTGCACAGAAAATGCTCCTCTATGCAGACGATGCAGTTCTCTTTGCATCCCACCTTGATCCTTCTTCTCTCCAGGTATCCCTCCAGCACACCTACAACCAAGCTGAAAAGTGGTTCCTTGACCACCGACTTGTCATTAACCTAAAGTAGACTAAGTCAATGCTCTTCTCCTATCACCAAAACAAGGCCGAAGAATGCACCCCACTTCATTCTCCCCGGCACTCTGCACCCGCTGGAGCATGTGACTTCTTACAAATATCTAGGCATCACTTTTGACTCAGCTCTCACCTTCCACACCCACATCAATGCCCTATCCTCTGCCATAAATTCTCGGATAGTCCTACTACACCGTCATAGAGACTGTCTCCCCCAAGTTGCCCTCGGGCAGGCCATCACCTCTTCTGTCCTGTCGCAAGAGGACTATGGCTTGCCTATTTACATTGCGACGGACAATACCACCTTGACTAAAATCCAGCTCTCAATCAATAAGGCCTGCAGGCTCCTGACCGGAGCTCCTAGCTGCACTCACACTTGCCTGCTCTAATCCACCACCAACCTGCTCACCTTTGAGGAGCGTATGCATTACCAGACCTGCCTACTCGCCAAAAAATCTCTTCTAGGGCTCTCCTCCCCGGGGGCGGGGTCTCTGCTTCCCTACAGCGTGTGTCCTCGTCTGTTGCCACCCATAGCTCTGTGAAGGCCACTTTTCTGGTGCCCAGAACCAAGACCTCACTAGCCCAGAGGTCCTTCCATTACCAAGCTCCTGCTTGGTTCAACTCCCTCCCACTCTGCATCACAGACATTGCCAAAATTGGTCCCTTCAAAATTGCCCTCCGGAACCATCTCTTTGACGCTCATTGTTGTAGATGCACCTAATTAATCCCACTGTGGGCTCCTCCTGTCAGGCCTCCCTGATTTGACAATGTCCTCCAGACAGCCTATCCTCTCCCCTTCCCTCCACCCCACTCCCATCCCTACCTCCACCCTCTCCAGGTATTATCTAGGTATGTCAAGGGCTGTACCCCCAATATAACCCTTGGGTACCTTGTATATGACTGTAACCTATTATAAGTAACATTATTATGTAACCTATGTATACTCTGTTTAATGTTCTGCACTTGTACTGTTCTCACTGTTGTAACCACAACTACCCCCCCTGCAACGAGGTGCCTTTGTAAATGAGTCCATGACGCATAGGTCGCAAATCCAACTTTTCTAATAAATAAATAGTTGAAATGAGCCCTAGTCATCGGAGAGTAGGCCAGGGGGATGAGACTGAACATCCACAGGACGCTAACCTCCTCCAGGGACAGAGGGGGAACACTACCATCACCTTAGTGACCATGGGTGGTGGTGCAGACTGAAGTACACAACAGAGAGGGTGAGATGCCGAATGGTTGGGGCAGGCACTCATGCCCGCACTCAGCCCACGTCACTGTGGGAGGGAGGGGAAGGAACAAAAAACAGAACCCTCAACACGCAGAATGAAGGCCCTATACCACCAGCAGACCCTGCAACCGCCAACCTTGGCTATCACTTGTGACTGAACTGAGTGCCCAAGGGACCTTGCCCAGCATGAGGGTCCCATTGTGGGGGGCCAAACCATAAGAGCAATGCAGAGGATAAAGGTAATAACTGGGAGATGGTCAGTGACAAGGTTGAGTTGATGCAGGGTCCTGAGAAGAAGCCACTGGCTCCTACTAAATGGCTCTGAGAAAAGCTTACAAAGTGGGGGGAAGATATCTTTGATAGTTCTTTATTTTGAGTCCTTGGGTAGGTGGATGGGCCTGAAATTATTGATGGTTCTTGGAAACTGAGTAGGGGAGGAGGAGAGCAGCAGAAAACAACCTCTACTACTTGTCAGTGGCACCTGTGATAGAAGCATTATGTCACTTCTCATGCTGTTGTTGGGTTCTGCAAATTATTTTTCCATATTTTATCTTTAACACTGTGTAAGACAAAAAACAGAAGAGGACAGGAAAAAAGGAGTGGGCTCATGTGGTGAGAGTTCACACTTTATTAATTGAAACTCTTTAAAAACATAAAAAAAAACTCCCACTTCACACAGGTGATTTTGGCAGCCTCATGTTAAAGTGTGTAACACATGACATGAGGCATTGGTATTGCAAAGGAAAATGTTTGCATCCACATGTTCCAGTTATGGAGGGGGTCCAATGCAGAGCCACCAGGATGATCACTGGAATGGAGGACAAACCCTACGAGGACAGACGGAAGGAGCTCATCATGTACTCCCTGGAGGACAGGAGGGATATGACTGAAACCTTCAAATATTTGAGGGGCATAGATTAAAGGGAGGGAGAAACACACTGCTGGAGGAGGTGGTAATGTTAAAGTCAGTGGCCAGTTTTAAGAGGGGGTGGAACAGGGTCAGGGGAAAGGTCCACATCCACTTCGGAGCCCGCACCCTCTTACTCCTCTGTCTGCCTCCCCCCTCATTGATCCTAACATCCTGCCTCCATTGATGAAAACATGTGCAGCACTCCTCAGAGCCACCAGGTCCTCCCCACATGCCACACTGCTTGCCAGAAGATTTAAACTCCCTATTGCTTACTCTTTCCTCCTCCTCCTCATCCTACTCCTTGCCGGAGATATAGAACCAAACCCGGGCCCCTAGCTCATTCCTCAACCACTAAGCACACATAAAGGTCTCTCCATTACCCATGTTAATATTAGAAGCCTCCTGCCCAAAATCGACCAAATAACCTGCTGGTTAGCTAAGCACTCCTCTGATATCCTTTGCCTGTCTGAAACCTGGCTCTCCGCAAGGATCTCAAACACCCCTCTTACTCTCCTTAACTATGCTCTGCTCAGGCAGGACTGCGGAAAACGAGGTGGCGGGGTCGCCATATATACGAAACAACCCCTTCTATGCTCGGCCCACTTTAAGGAATCCTGCCCAGGATCCCACTAAGTCCTCCTGTCCCAACTTACCCTACCTGCCTCTCCTCCATTGTTTATTGGGGTGCTCTATGCCTCACCCCATTTCGCACATGAATCTCTTGTCTCCACCACTACCACCCTCCTCGAACAAACATCAAATGGGGAACTGATTCTGCTAGGCGATTTCAACCTGGACTGGCTTGCGCCCTACTCCTGATCCACATTCCTAAAATAGAGCCCCTCAACCTCACTCAACTGCACAAAAAGCCCACTCACGCAACCACTCTCTAACTGACTAGATACTTATATTGCATCCCCACAGGATTACTTTATCTGGCATTCTCGCAAATACACTGAGCGACCACTGCATAACATACTGCATCAGAAAAGCTCGCTTGCCCAAGTCTGCTCCAAAGTATATAAACACTCGCTCACTATACTCCCTGGACTCCAAAACCCTGCTACCAACCTAAGGCAAACTGACTGACACCATGTGTATGCAGCCCCTAACATGGATGTTGCCCTCTACAGCTTCCTGCGCACCCTCACAAGTATCTGATTCCCATGCCCCTCTGAAAAAGTTAAGGGTAAAAAAGTGTCACCACAAGTGGATCTCTGCCTCCATTCTCGCCTTATGCAAGGCTTGAGACAAAGCATGGTCTGCTTTCAAATCCCTCCCTAACCCGAATAAAAGGCAAGCCTACAATACCCTCCAAAATACCTGCACCAAGGCCATTAGACAAGCAAAAGCCGACTTCAAGTCACACCTGGCCCATGCTCATCCATCAAATTTCTGGAATGCTGTTCACGCACGCCTAGACCCCGCCACCCCAACTCATTTCCCCTGCCCTCAAGAGCAATAGTCAGCCCACTACCGACCATATCAGCATTGCTGATCCCCTCAACACATTCTTTAAGTCTTGTGGCGTGCCCCACGGCCCAACCCCAACTGCTGCGGTTCACCCCTCACCTACCTGTCAAAACAAATTCAAATTCTCGCCCATCTCAGAACACGAAGTCCTCGCGGCCCTATGCAAATTAAACACCTCCAAATCCAGCCCAGACGAGATTCATTCCCAAACTACTACAGATCTCTGCTCCTGCAATTACAAAGCCTCTCACCCATATCCTCAACCTCTCCTTCGCCTCGGGCTCAGTCCCTCAGGCCTGGAAATCAGCCTCAGTAATACCCTCCTCCCGACTCTCGCAAAGCTACAAGAATCCCTGGCTCACTCCGAGCTGGCTGGCTATCTCAACACGAGCAACCTCCTATCTCCGCCATCAGTTAGGCTTCAGGAAACAGCACTCCACTATCTCTTCTCTCCTGCGCGTCACAAACCATATCTACACCACCTCTGATAAAGGCCTCCTTACTGCCACAGTCTTTCTCAACTTGGCCAAGGCCTTTGATTGTGTCCCCCTTCCCCCCATCAAAACTCGAAGCTGCAGGTCTTGCCCCTATCTTCATCCTGTGGTTCTCTTCCTACCTCTGCAACAGGCCACAGTCTGTCCAAATAGTTGACGTCTCATCCCCACCTCTACCTATACTAGCAGGTGTACCACAAGGCTCTGTCCTCGGTCCCATCCTCTTTTTCCCCTTTCCATCAACAACCTCCCTTCCTCCTGCTCTAAATCCAGCATACACATGTATGCTGATGACACTACCCTCTTTACCTCATGCCCATCAATAACTGAAGTCCAAGCTACCCTCCAATGTGACTTCAATAACATTCAGCTTTGGATCAACTAAAACTAAATACTTCCAAAACCGTATCCATGTTCTTT
The DNA here is from genome assembly GCA_016271365.2 of Neoceratodus forsteri. Classification (NCBI taxonomy): domain Eukaryota; kingdom Metazoa; phylum Chordata; order Ceratodontiformes; family Ceratodontidae; genus Neoceratodus; species Neoceratodus forsteri. The sequence goes on from CM057452.1 coordinate 717,126,541, forward strand.
GGCACGGCTCAGAAAATCAACAGACCCCCCCCCCCATAGTTTCCCTTGATGGTACCCCACTACTTCAGGTCAGTAAATACTAGTACTTGGGTGTTTGGCTTGACCCCCACTTATCATTCTCACCTTACATAGAAGCAACTATCTCTAAACTACGCCCCAAACTTGGCATGCTCTACTAGCACAGGGACTCCCTATCACTTCCTGCCAGATGGCAAATCTTAACAAAAGTGATCCTCCCTATTTTCAGTTATGCAGATGTGGTCTACAGCACTGCTTCTTTAACCACCCTAACGAAGCTAGACACTCTACTAAACTCTCTTTGATGCTTTGCTTCCAACTCACCCTCTCTACTCATCACTGCGATCTATACCCCCCCTTCTAGATATTACCCTGTTGTCCCACCACCACTACATCCACTCTCTCACCTTCATAATTAAATTCTGGTTTAATTTGTTACCCTCTTATCTAGTGGACAGTCTCTTCTTGGCCCCGGACACCCCTTATGTGCTCAGACACAGAAACAAAAGGTCCTTTTTATACCTCACCCCTCCTCGGCTTTTGGTAAATCTGCCTTCTCCCATCGGCTTCCCAACCTTTGGAACAAGCTGTCTACCACCACTAGAAGTGCGACCACCTACCTCACCTGCTGGGCACAACTACGCCTCCTGCCGTCCCACCCCTGCCAATGCCCCAGATGCCCCAGCCCCGCACTCACAGGTCCCAGCCATGCGGGAGCACTTATTTTTATGACTCTGTTCCTCCCAGAGTCCTATGTCACATGTTCTGGTATTGTTATCTAGTTTGCTATTTTATTCTGTTAATCTTGACCTAACTGCTGTAACAGAGTTCTTTTTTCGTCTTTTTGTGACTCAGACCTGGAACTAGATGTCACATCTTGCTGAACCTGATTGTAATACCTCGTGTAATGTAATGGTCTTGAGTTTCAACCATATGTACTTCCACTGCCCCGGGGTCATACCTGGAAACAAGCCTTGGCTCAGTGTGCCTATCCCGGTCAACAAATGTTTAAATAAATAAAGAAAAAAGTCATTACCCCAGGGGGAGGGGGAAGGCAGCTGCAGAGTAATAAACTGCTAGCTGCACACTCGAGTCGACTCAATAGACCCAAGAGCCTGTATCTTCTGGCATTTTTCGTATGTTCGTATAAGTTATATTTACCTTATGTAACCTCCTGGGTCATGCCTGAAAATGGGCAAATGTATGCCTAGTGCACCCCACCCGGTAAACAAAAACTAAATAAATGAGCATTTGTAATTTTTCACTGTCAATATTCCCATAAGCAATATCTAACAAATACTTTAGTGGTCATTTGCTACCAAACAAAGTAGATTGTGTTACCAAATATTTTAAGTATGTAAAACATCAGATCAGTACTGATGATAATGATTATGTCACAACTCTTCAAATGCATAAGAGAGACTCGGGATATCCTTAAACAAGTGAGAGAAAAGGGAGTGAAGATGAAGATGCCCTTTCCCACTCAAGTTGTACTGGAACTCCCAGAAGGAAGGCAAGTATATCCAAGTCTTTAGGGGTCTGTACCCGTGATCTGCAAAATAAGAGTGGACATACTAAACATAGAGTCTGCCATGTAGGAGAAAGAGCTAAGAAGGGGAGTGTGACTGAACAGTGAGAAGGGTTCAGATGAAGGTAATAAATATCCACTCTGTCTGCAAGAAGACATCGGGGTACTCTGAACGACCTGATGCCAGCCATCCCAGATGAGGAGGAACAAGGAACTGCCCCTGCCCTAGTGGAGCAACAACACTGCAGACCACCCAAAGCAGATGACACTGGCAGCACATTGGGCAAGGGAGCTGCAGGTAGTACAGATACATAGATACAGTATATAGACTGTGTCTGCCGATAAGGGTCTTCAGCCCTCCCAATCGACCCATTAACGCTAGTAACTTTGCTTCTTCAAGCTTTCCTGGAACCAGGTTGTACCCCTTCCCTAAATACCAAATTCCCCCTATGCCTATCCCATGCATTCATAAATCCTGTAATAAGTACCAAGGAACAGAGAAAGCCAAGGTTTATAACAATCTGTTTCACCAGTTACAGAGATTGAGTGTTTTGGACCGAGGCAGCATGTGGTCTGAAGACGTATCACATAAGTTAAAAAATCAAGACAGAAAAGAACACCATTGCCATTCACTTTTTTTTTTTTTGCTGGCTCCCCAAGAACCCGAATGGGCTTGCCAGGCTCTGACAGTCAACCCCTCATACTCTGGCTTGCCCTGCTGAGCCTGTCATAAACTCTGGTGGCCAGAAGGTGCAACAATGGGCCGGCTCATTAGAGAACTGACATTTTTGTATGCTGTAATCCCCACAGGGGTGGGGACGTGTAATGATGTCCCTCATCACCCACGAATGTACAGGCGCCGACTGCCGCGGAACTCCTGGCTTCTGCCAGGGGTCCGTTGAGCATCAGATACTCAACCCCACCTCCCCTGGAATAGGACAGCAGCCCACTGGACGCTCAAGCCTACTCCCCTCAGCCGACCCTCTGACTTTTATTCCAAGGAACACTACCACTGCTGAGGCTGGCCCGATAGCGCAGAGGACTGAGGCAATGGGTGCCTTACCTTATGCTATGCCAGTGACCTGGGTTCGGGAACGACCTTGGGTCATCGGGGAGCCAGCACAGGGAAGGAGGAGCAGGATTGTGCAGCCTCACAGGAGCTCTCCTCTCCTGGGGGAGGTGGTTGCCCTCCCCCCCACAGTCCCACCGCCACCAGGTGGAGGTCTGGTGTCAGCACAGGTGGAGGGGGTGTCTCGATTCTCAGTATACGAAAGATGGGGGTGGGAGTAAAACGGGGTAAAAAGCCTAATAAAATATACATGGGGGAGGAAAAAAAAAAAAGACCATCACTGCTGGTTATGGATGAGTGAGGGTACATGGCAGGAAAGACTGCTGCAGGAGGCCTGGTGTTGGCTGGTGATAGGGTTTTGGCCCTGCACGATCATCTACAATACTTACTATACTTGCTGCTTGGGAGTGTCACTCTGTGTAGAAATTAGGGTAAGGGATGAGGAGGCAGCACAAGAGGTAAAATGTTGAGCATTACTGGTACAAAACTGTGGAAGGGCAGGACCTCGTCATAATCCTAAAGGCTAACTAACGCATAACAAGGGTGACAGCCATAGTCCAGGCTGTGGCAGGGGAACACGACCAAGCCACACCATTAAACATGTGCCAAGATCTGCCATCCTAGACAGGCAGAAAGTGGCAAAGTCGAAGGCTATCTACCGACCCAACATCAGTAAAGGTCGATGGAATGGTCTGGTGCCATTTGATACAGGTTTCACAAATGGTGACTGCCAAACAGAACAGGGAGATGCTGTGTCAGGAATAAAAAGGTCAGATGCCACTGACAACATAGTTAAAAGCTGGAAACAAAGGTGGTGTTGGCTCGTTCCCTCTTCCTTGTCACCCTACCATGTAATGTAGGTATCAGGCTAATAAGACACACCTGGTAGGATATGAGGGTATAGATCTCTCGCAAGGCTGCCTTAGGCCCACTTCCATGAAGCCAGGGGATGCTCACTTCCTGCCTGGGGGGAAAGGTTAAGAGACTCTAATTGATTACACACCTCTCAGGGGGCATGGAAAGCCCAGTCCAGACTCTGAAATACATCAGCATTAGCTGAAGGGGTAGTTTGGGGACTCTGCAGTACATGGAGTCTTATCTCTAGCAGGAAGAGGGAGAAGGTGGTGCCACTATATTGTACAGCACCTAGAGTATTGGCCGTTTTGGAGGTGGCACCTCGGAAATGACAGACAGGGTGGAAGCATTCAGAGAAGGGCAACTAAAATGTTGCTGGGGTTGCAACAAAACCCCTATGAGTAGAGACTGAGGGATCTCAACATGTACACCCTGGAAGAGAGATGAACAAGAGGGGACATGATACAGACCTACAATTACCTCACAGGGGGTGAATAGGGTGTAAGAGTAGAGTCTCTCAAATGACAAAGAATACCAGGACCAGGGGGTATGCGATGAAGCTGGGGGGGGGATTACTGTAGGTGGGATGTGAGGAAGTACTGTTTCACTGATAGAGTGGTGGATGCATGAAAATGACTGTCAGCAGAAGTGGTGGAGGCGAAAACAGTAGGGGACTTCAAGCATGTGTGGGACAGCACAGTGAAATATTAGTAAACAGGCAGGGAGGAGGAATGGGTAGCCAGAGACCAATTAGGGTCTGCAGAGACAGACTAGGCAGGAACCATCCGAGCAGACTGGGTGGGCCAAGGAGTCCTTTTTTGCCGACCAACTCTATGTTTTAATGTAAAGGGTGTTAGCAACCTGGTAAAAACTTCCAGCAGAAGTATTGGAGGCAAAACAGTGGGGGGGGGGGCCTGCAAGTATGCATGAATTAGAAGTATGGTAATATCAGTAAATAGGGAGGGAGGGAAGAGGGTCACCAAAGACCACTTAGGGTCTGTGGAGACAGATTAGGCAGGGAATATCTGGGCAGGGGTTGAAACATTTTTGGGAAGGCCGTAAGTCCAGACCTTTGGATCCTTTCACTACACAACTACGAGGCATGTGTTGGTAAGTCGCATTGTGTTTTCACCTAAATTTTCACCAAAGGCTAAATGTTGTCTTCATGTCTCTAATTTGTGCTGTGCACCTAATATAGTTAACTTACATAGGTCTGCATGTTCTTTCTTTCCCTTTTATTTTCTTTCAGAGTTTACACAGGTAGAATGATCAAGGTCCTTACATAGAGGGTCAGAGACTCAAACCATTATTTAAAACCAAAATCAATTACAGCAGACCACTCCTTGTATTTTTTTTTTAATAACATCAGGCATTAAACTAAGTCTGACCCACTGAGGCTTAGCATACCACGTTTGTGACACAGACGTTCCTGCACTCTTGTTGTCTAATTTGTTCTCACAGATGCTAGCTAATTCTCTCTCCCAAAGTGTGCAGGTTGAATGATAGACATCCTAAATTTCTGTCCCCAGTGGTCTGCAAGCCAGCCACCTCGACCAAGCATGTGTAACTGTAGGGCCTGCCTGCATGCACAGACTCTTATCACACAGCCTGCCAGCAGTCACACATTTCCTTTTGTAATCTCCTGAGTTTTTATTTAATCAGTTCTCAAAACATACACTTTTAAGCAGAGTAATGTTCCTCTGCCTCACGACTGCCACCAGAGACCAGTTCAATCACAGACCAAGAGCAGCAGACTGCAGTAAGACATATCTGTGCCCATCAGTTTCCAGGGCTAATGTGACTCTTAGATGGCGTTGGATTCCCAGATTTTCCCTCCCACACAGGAGTTGTAATTTCTGAATTATCATATGATGCCAGAACTGCAATGCCTTGAATCACATGTGAGTCACCTGCTCCAGTGTGGGGGGCTCTTCAATCTTGCTGCAGTGTCCCTGGTGCTCCTGCTTTTCCAGCTGGTTATCTTGACCACTGGCTGAGCACTATGCATGAGACAACGCCCACTCCTGCGGCATGCTTCAGTGCGCAAAGACATCAGTTTGGGAAAGAGATGTAACCTTAAAAAAAGGAAAATAACCTCCGCTCTGACTCTGCTGTGATAAGTAAGCTCCCCGCGTAGAGAAAAGGGGCGGTGTTGTTGCTAAGATGGGTTCCAGGGCCAGCTGATGCAACTAGCTCCCAGGGTGGGGTGGGTGGGAGGGAGGGAAGAGAAGGATCACTTGCCTTGTAGTCCACAGTGCAGCCTGGTAGTCCCCAGTCAGTGCACCTGACGCATGCGCGCAAAAAGCTGAAACAGGCAAGTCCATCGGACTGAAAAAGGCTGTGAAGCTCAAGTCCAGCTGCAGTTTGCAAGGGTCACAGACCTCAGACTTGGGTATTTTTCATCCCCTGCTGGGTGGGCCAAGCAGTCCTATTTTACCAACAAGTTCTACGTTTCTACAGCCAGGCCACAAGCTGCAGCACTGGGTGATATAGAAAGACAGCAACAGTAGCAGTTCCATATATTAAAGATGTGACTCAAACACAACCTGACAACACTGGGGCATGAGGTGACAGGGCCCATAGCCTAGTAAGCATTTAACGTGGGGTCCAGTAACAGGTCGATCACTGAAGCTCCAAAGAACAGATGAGATTCCTGGTATCAGGAGGTTGTCCCCAACCTGGCATCTCTTTTTTTTCATGTTTATGTTTTGGCCCTCCCAAAACACTGGAGGGAAGCCCTGGAGAGGGTTGTACCCATGGGGAATTTTCCACCTAGTTGTCTGCTGTTGAGCAAAGCACCAGAAAGAAAACTACCACCTTGAAGCAAATGCGCTTCAGGATACCACAGGTCTGGCAGGACAAAAACATACCAAAGGAGTTCTCCAGGGCATTTACATTTTTTGTTAAAAGTTAAGAATGTTCACACATTGTTACTGTGGTTCCCTGCAGTTTGTTTGGCTGGGAAATTACTTCCATCAAGGTTAGGGTCCAAATGGGTTCAGCTGGAGTTAAAAACCCCAGTCTAACAGTGTGTGTGGACGCGACCTTTAGAATACAAGGGCTGCAGTTGGTCAGCTGTTTAGGTGGGGTGACAGAAACTGGGGAGGGACAGAATTAAAACAGTTAAGAAGGGACTACAGGCCCCAAGGGAGCATAGCACATGCATCACTAACAGACATCTACTCAGGGTTAAGATATAGGGAAAGGAGGTTGATAAGCTGTAGATAGAGAGATGCTACTAGAGACCAGAGGTGAAGATACTGCCCCAAAGAGCGGGTAGTGATAAGGAGCCTGATGTAGCAGATCGATATAGATGCTTTGGGGGTGGCATGAAGCTGAGAGTTTTATGAACAAAATTGAAAGCATTCACGATTCTGTCATACAGTTTAAAAGTTATTAATTCAAATTTCAATTCAACTTTATTTATAAAAAGTGCTATTCACACTGATCATAGCGCTTGTACAACAAAACACAATAAATATCTTACTTAAAAACCACTCAAACAGTCCTGCAACAAAAAGAAAAAAAATACTCGCCATAGTAATGTTTCTTCTAATGGAGTCTTGCTGTATTCTGACATTATGCAGTTAGCCCCAGCATTTGAACTGCCCCAGAGAGGAGAGAGTTAACTCTATACAGAAGCATAGAACGTTGAGCTCGAGCTCTGTTTTCAAACTTCTGTCTCTGGTACTTGCCAGTGTAACTGTCAGATTCTTACGAGCAAACTAACTAAATGCTAACTATGGAAATTATATAGTATATGGCCAAAAGGCAACAATTTGGGTCCCAAAAAGACTCAAGTCGAGAACCCAAGAAAAAAAGTGACACTATAATATATATATTAAGCATAACAACAAATACCCCACCCGTAAGAGGGAGGGTACACGGTACACCCCTGAGGTGCAACACTGTACCTGCCAGCCCACTTCTCAAAAATTAGGTTCTGAGAGAGGAGGCAGAGAGGGAGGTCAGAATACAGCAAGACTCCATCAGAAGAAACAACATTACTACGGTGAGTAATTTTTTCTTCAAACAACATGAAGTCTTGCTTTATTCTGAGATTATGTAGACTACCAAGCAGTTCCCCCTGGAGGAGGGAATGCAGAACCTACTTTGGGAACAGGCTCTGCAGTACTGCTGTGCCAAACCAAGCATCACTCCTTGCCTAGAAGTCCAGAGAGTACAGCTTGGTGAATGTATGGACTGTTTTCCAAGTGGCAGCTTTACATATTTCTAGCAAGGGTATATCTCTGGCCACAGCTAGAGTAGCAGCTGTATCCCTAGTTGAGTGAGCACTCAGGCCTGGAAGGGGTGTTTTGCCCAATTTGTCATATCAGAATTGTATGCAAGAGACAATCCACCTGGCAATAGTTGTTTTAGCAGCAGGTTTACCTTTCCCCACTTCACCATAAGTGAGAGACAATTGAAGACAGTCATTTCTGTGTGCCTTAGTATGCTCTATGTAGTAGCTAAGAGCCCTTTTAACATCCAAACTGTGTAATCTTCTTTCCCCTGAAGAATGGTCAGTGAAAAACACAGGAAGAGGCATAAGACTGGTTCAGATGAAAATCTGATACCACTTTGGATAAGAACCTCCTATTGTTTCTTAGGACCACTTTATCCCTATGGAAGGAGATGAAATCAGGTTCGACTGACAGGACCCATAATTCACTAATCCCGTCTGGCAGAAGTAATAACTACCAGGAACACAGTTTTCCAGGTCAAGTACTTAAGCTCGGCCGAAGTCAGAGGTTCAAAGGGTGGCTGCATAAGCTGGGCAATGAAGACATTAAGATCCCAAGCTGGAGTAGGCTCTCGAAAGGGAGGGTTAATGTGAACCAGACCTTTGAAAAACTTGCTGAAAACAGGATGAGATGCCAGGGAAGAGCCCTTCCCTGCTGAAAGGAATGCAGAGACAGCTGCTAGGTGAACCTTCAGAGTTGCAGGCCTAAGGCCTAGACCACTAAGATTAACCAGATAATCTAAGGCTGTAGCAATGTCTGCGGAATCGGGCATAATGCTCTTCTGAGAACACCAAATGCTGAATCTTTTCCATTTGAAATTATAAGTTTTTCTAGTGGAAGGTTTCCTGAAAACCTTCAAAATATCCAGGACTCCCTGAGAAAGATGCAGGCCTGCATATTCTAACTCTTCAAAAGCCAGGCCTTGAGGTTGAGAGACTCGAGATTGGGGTACCAGATCCTCTCTTGGGAGGAGGTTAGGAGATTGTATCTCTTGAGAAGAGACAGGGGACGTGACACTGCCAGAGACAGCAGCAGAGGATACCAAGGCTGTCTGGCCCAATCTGGAGCCACCAGTATCACCAGGTTGAGATCTGATTTTGATCAGGACTCTGAACAACACAGGGAAGGGAGGGAAGGCATACAGAAACCTGCCCTTCTGATCCAGAATGAGAGCATCCAAAGGAACAGTCCCCCGGACTGGAGATCTGCAACAAAACAGAGGAATCTGATGACTGTGCAGTGCTGCAAAGAGATCTATCTCTGGAGTGCCCCATGTGGAGAAGATGACCTTTAGTATGGGAGGGTCCAGGGACCATTCGTGATGCCCCAAAGAGATTCTGCTCACAGCATCTGCTAGTATATTGTCCTTTCTTGGAAGGTGAACTGCTATTAGGGGAGTCTGAAAAGAATAGACTAGAGACCACAGTTTCATGGCTTCTGTGCACAAGGCCGTGGACCGAGTGCCCCCCTGTTTGTTGATGTATCACATTGTGGTGGTGTCTGTCCTGACTTGGACCACCTTACCCCTGACTGACTCAGAGAAGACCTGAAGGGCTAGAAAAACTGCCCTGAGTTCCAGGAGATTGATATGAAGAAGAGACTCTTGTGGAGACCAGACCTCTTGAGCTGCAAGGGCTCCCAAATGGGCTCCCCAACCTAGGAGAGAAGGATCTGTAGTTAGAACTACTGAGGGAACTTGAGAGAGAGAAATGGAACTCCTTGTATGAGGTTGTCCTGGTTCAGCCACCACTGGAGAGCTTGGACCAGAGTCTGAGTCGCTGGAATCAATTTGGTGAGGGAGTCTGTTTTCTGAGACCAAAAGGACCTTAGGTGGAACTGAATGTCCCTCATCTGAAATCTGGCATGTGGTCCAGGAGTTGAAGAAACTGGACTGCTGGACGAGAGACCAGAGGCCGAAAAGAGGAAGCAAGATCTGTTAGGGCCTTTACCCTTGTCAGAGGACGAAGGCCTTTGCTTGGATAGTATCCAGTTCTATCCCTATGAAAGTAAAAAGTTGTACTGGTTCGAGAACAGACTTTGGGAGATTGAGGAGAAACCCCAGAGAACTGAGCAAGTCTTGAATGGTTTGCAGAGCTGACTTGATCTGGTCTGATGACTGACCCACAATTAGCCAGTCGTCCAGATATGGGAAGATGGAAATACCCTGCCTTCTGAGGTTGGCAACTACTACTGCAAGGGACTTTGTGAACACCCTTGGAGCTGATGTTAGGCCGAATGGCATGGGTCTGAACTGATAGTGTCCTGAAGGGCAACTTGAACCTGAGGTACTTTCTGTGGGAGCACCTAATAGGAATATGGAAGTAGGCATCCTTGAGGTCCAGGAATGTGAGCCAATCCCCTGGCCTTAGAGAGGGAAGAATTATTCCCAGAGTCACCATCTTGAATTTGAGATGTGTTTGTTCAAATACCTTAGGTCTAGGATGGGTTGCCACTCCCCTGTCTTCTTCGGGGTAAGGAAGTACCTGGAGTACAGACCTTTTGCCCCTGTGAGTAGGAGCCTTCTCTACAGCTCTGAGAGCTAGAAGAGAGGAAACCTCTGCCTCTAGGGCAAGGGTCTCTGGGATGGATGGAGGTGGAAAAGACATGGCCCTCAGTTTCGGAAACCTTTTGAAGCTGAGGACCAGTCCCTGGCTTACCACTTCCAGGACCCACTTGTCTGAGGTAACAGACTTCCAGGCCTGGAAGTAGTAAGCCAGCCTGCCTCCTACTGGAATGAGGGGTCAACCCGGGCTGACGCATCAGGGTGTCTGCTTGGCAGGAGCCTTGGACTGGGAAGAGGATACAGCCTTACTCATCCCCCTCCTGCCTCTCCCTCGAAAGAACACCCTCTGTGGGAAGGAACAGGAAGCCTGGGCTTGGTAAAAAGGCCTGTGGAAAGGCCTGCTCCTGCCCCTAGACTGCTGTTTCTGAGAAGTGGCTTGCCTCTCTTTGGCCTGTGCACTCCTGTAGGTGGTCCTGTACTCGTCCATTTTTTTCATGTAAGCCTCTGTTTGCTCCCCAAACAGAGTTACCCACTACAGGGAAATCCATAGCCTTGGCCTGGGTATCCTGCGAAAGGCTAGTACATGTGAGCCAAGCATGTCTTCTGAGAGACACAGGTGTAGCCATGACTCTTGATGCCACATCATTGGAGTCCACAGCAGCATGAAATTGCACTTTGGAAGCCTCAATTCCATCAGCAGCCACCTCCTCCAGCTCTTTGGCTAGCTGGGGGGAGGCCTGTTTAGCTAGTTCCAGAACCGTATCCCACCTGGATTTCTGGTACCTGGCTGTGTAGGCCATGTAATTTGCCTGCCTGAGTCCCAAACAGGATGCCAAGTATTGTTTTTTAGCCATGGCATCAACTTTCATGGAGTCCTTGTCTGGAGGGTGTGAAGCCAAAGCTTTGTTAGCCCTGTCACAGATGCAGCCTGCACTACCCCACACATGGCTGCAGTGAGTGTATAAGAACTCTGTACCTGAGCCTGATAACACACACCTCCTGTCCACTGTCTTATCCACAGGAGGTAAGTAGTTAGGTGTTTGTAAAAGTTTTTGTGTCCATTTCCCCAAGGACTTGTGAAGAGGGTTAGACAATCTTTTGGACTCTGTGATGTCCATCATTTCTACAAAATCAGGCTCTTCCTCCTCCTACTCCTCCTCAGCAGCTTCAACCATAGGGAGCTGGAGGGTTTCAGCCACCTTCTTGTAAAACAAGAAGTGAAGGGGACTCAAAGTCTGGGAGGGGAGACATTGATGGGCCTGTCTGGGGAGATGTCCGGTTCAATTGGCACATCCAGACCTTCAAAGTCATTACCTTCATCCTCATCATCAGGATATTCTTTTTCTCCCCCCCTTCCCACTCCTCAAAGAAAGCATCCGGATCATAATCCGATGGAGTCGGATCCAACTGAACCCACCATCTCACCGGCAGTAGCGGTTCAGATGGAACTGGGCGAAGCGACTGAACTATACTAATCACTTTGGCTATCTCGTCAGTGGTTGGAGAACATGGTGCTGGATCCGAACTGGCTGACTTGCGCTTCTTTTTCGACTGAACCAACCCCTCGGTGTTGGACCTCCTTTTGCCCGAGGAGGTATTGCCTAGGTCAGTAGGCACCTCCGCAGGTTCGGCCACAACTGAACCGGGCTGGCCATCCGGATCTACGGACTTCTTGGCCTCCCTTTCCTTCAGCCTACTCAACCTTTTTTCAAGAGTGGCTTTAGGGAAGTTTTTGCAAATCTGGCAGTCTGTGTTTATTGTCTGGGGTTTGGCCACCTCAAAACAGATGAGGTGGGGGTCGGCCTTGGCAAAGGCCTCCCCACACTCAGTACAGTGCTGAAACCCAGTGGGACCAGTTTTTTTTCTTGGGTTTCTCAGACATGGGCAACCTAACCAACTACCTTAATGCTTCCAAGGCAGGTAATAAAGAACCAATCAATAACAAATTGTGTCACGAGTTCCATAAAAGAGCAGGAAAAAAGTCCGGTTCTTTTGAAACCGATCGGCACTGGAACACCATGTTAATCCCAGAAAATAATAAAATAATCAGACAAGTCGGTTCCTAACCAGACCAACCGATGAAGAATAGACACAAAACACAATTTATAAAATAACACACAAGTCACCTCCTATCTACCACACTGCCTGTACCATAGACAGAGGCTGGAAATCTGAAAATAATAAACAAATCGGTTTCAAACCAACGCTTTTTTTGAACTTTACCGAACCGAAGTAGAGGAAATCTCCAGAGCGACTTCATGGTTAGGCGGAGTAAAGAATCTGTCTCTGGTACTTACCAGTGTAACCGTCAGAGGTTTGAAAATCGAGCTCTACGTTCTATGCTTCTGCACAGAGTTAACTCTTTCCTCTCCGGGGCAGTTCAAGTGCTGGGGCTAATGGCATAATGTCAGAATACAGCAAGACTTCACGTTGTTTGAATCAGTAATCTGAAAAGACAAGGTCAAACGGGTACATTTTTAGAGCGGTTTTAAAGCTTTCCACCATCAGGCACTCTCGTATCCAACGAGGTAGAGTTCCACAGGGTGTGGGCCACAAATGCAAAAGCCCGGGCTCCAGATGTCTTCAACCGAACCCCAGGAACCTGTAGCAATCCCTCGTCAGTGGAGAGGAGTGGTCGGAGGGGGCAGCAGGGATGCAAGAGCTCTTGCAGGTAACTCAGACCCTGCCCATATAGGGCTTTAAAGGTCAGCAAGCAAACCTCAAAGGTGATCTGCCACTGAACTGGCAGCCACCGCAGTTCGCACAGCACAGGCGTGACATGACTAGCTCGAGACAGCCGCATCAACAGCTTGGCTGCCGAATTCTGCACCAGCTACAGGCGGTGGATATCAACCCCAGGTAGCCCTAGGTACAGGGAGTTACAGTAGTCAAGGCGGGAGGTCACAAAGGCATGGACCAAAGTAGGTATGTCGCCAGGCAGAACAAGGTGCTTCACCCGGGCGATGTTCTTCAGATGGTAAAAAGAGGACCTGACGACGGCTGACACCTGAGAATGCAGCGTCAGTCCATTGTCAAGGATAATACCCAGATTCTCCATCTGTTTAGAGGTCAACAGCTGGCTACCACCAAGCCAAAGTCCAGAGGCAGAGCCAGCCACCAACCCCTCTACCCGATGACCCGGATCCACCACCAGAACCTTGGTCTTATCCTGATTCAACCTCAACCAGTTGCCATTCATCCAGTCCTGGATCTCAGCAAGGTAGTTGTTAAACACTGAGACCGCACTATCTTGCTCAGGCACAAAGGACAGGTAAGGTTGGGTATCCTCTGCATAGCAGTGAAAACCCAACCCACACCACCTCACAATGTCTCCCAACAGCAGCATGTACACCATGAACACCATGGGTGACAGCACAGAGCCCTGCAGTACTCCACACAGCAGAGAGAAGAAACAAATTACTCACGTTAGTAATTGTGTTTCTTCTAATGGAGTCTTGCTGTTTTCTGACATATGTAGTTAGCTTTAGCATTTGAACTGCTCCAGAGAGGAAAGAGTTAAATTCTATGCAGAGCATAGAACGTTGAGCTCGAGCTTGGTTAAAACCTCTGTCTGCTGCACTCTGAAGTGTAACCGTCAGATTCTTACAAGCTAATACTAACAAACTACCCCCCACTATGTGGAAATTATAAACATTTTTACAAGCCAAAAAGGCAACCAAATATTTTGGAACCCTAAAAGACTCAAGTCGAGAAATCCAAGACAAAAACTAGGTAGTGAACCAATACTTACCAAATTATAACACCAACCCACTCCCTTTGATAAAAAAGGGAGAGTGCCAAGGACACCTCTGAGGTGCAACACTGCGCCTGCCCACCCACTTCCCAAAAAACAGGTTCTGAGAGGGGAGGTGGGGAGGGAGGTCAGAATACAGCAAGACTCCATTAGAAGAAACACAATTACTAAGGTGAATAATTTTTTCTTCAAACAACATGACGTCTTGCTGTATTTTGACATATGCAGACTACCAAGCAGTACCTCCATGGAAGAGGGAATCGAACCTATTTTGGGAATAGGCTCTGCAGTACTGCTGTACCATACCGAGCATCACTCCTAGCCTGGATATCCAGAGAGTAATGCTTGGTGAATGTATGAACTGTTTTCCAGGTGGCTGCTTTGCATATCTCTAGTAAGGGATACATCTCTGGCAGCAGCCAGAGAAGCAGCTATACCTCTAGTCGAATGAGCCCTCAGGCCTGAGGGTGGTGTTTTGACTAGCTTTTCATAACAGAATTGTATACAAGAGACAATCCACCTGGCAATAGTTCTCTTCATGGTGGGTTTGCCCTTTCCCACTTCCCCATAAGTGAGGAATAACTGGAGGGAGTCAAACCTGAGTGCCTTAGTATGCTCAATGTAGTAGCTAAGGGCCCCTTTAACATCCAAACTGTAATCTTCTCTCTCTTGAAGAAGAATGATCAGTGAAGAAAACAGGGAGAGACATGGATTGGTTCAGATGAAAATCTGAAACCACTTTGGGTAAGAACCTCCTGTTGGTTCTAAGGACCACCTTATCTCTGTGGAATGAGATAAAATCAGGCTCCACTGACAGAGCTTGCAATTCACTGATACGTCTAGCAGAGGTAATAGCTACCAGGAAGACAGTTTTCCAAGTCATGTACTTAAACTCTGCTGAAGACAAAGGCTCAAAGAGGGGTTGCATAAGCTGAGCAATGCAAACATTAAGGTCCCAAGCAGGAGTAGGATCCTTTAAGGGGGAACTGGTATGAAGCAATCCCTTGACAAATTTACAGAAAACAGGATGAGATGCCAGTACGGAGTGCTTTCCTACAGAGAGAAAAGCAGAAACAGCTGACAAGTGTACATTGAGGGTAGCTGGCCTGAGGCCTAGGCCACTAAGATGAACCATGTAATCCAGAACTGTAGACAAGTCAGCAGTATCTGGGGATATATGCTTCTTGGAACACCAAATGCTGAATCTTTTCCATTTGGAGTTGCAAGTTTTTCTGGTGGCAGGTTTTCAAGAGGCTTTGAGAATGTCCAGAACCCCTTGAAACAGATGCAAACCTGCATACTCTAACTCTTCAAGAGCCATGCCTGGAGATTGAGAGACCAAAGGTTGGGATACAAGATCCTCCCCTGAGAGGAGGTTAACAGATTCCTGGGAAGAGACAGGGGAAGATGGACTGCTAGGGACAGCAACAGGGGATACCAAGGCTGCCTGGCCCAATCTGGAGCAATCAGGATCACTTTGCAAGATTGTGCCCTTATCGTGGCCAGGACCTTGAACAGTAGAGGAAAAGGAAGGAAAGCATACAGAAGTTTCCCTTCCCAATCAAGAATCTGAGCATCCAGAGGGACTGAGCCCAAGACTGGGGGTGTGCAACAGAAGACAGGAAGTTGGTGATAGTCTGGGGCTGCAAAGAGATCCATCTCTGGAGTGCCCCACCTTGGAAAAAAAAAGCACTTTTAACACTAGGGGATCCAGGGACCATTCTTGATGGCTCTGCGAAATCCTGCTCAATGCATCTGCTAGCACATTGTCCTTTTCTGGGAGGTGGACTGCTACCAGAGAGGTATGTAAAGAATAAGCCAGGAACCATAATTTCATGGCTTCCGTGCACAAGGCCGTAAACAGAGTGCCTCCCTGCTTGTTGATGTACCACATGGTGGTGGTGTTGTCTGTCCTGACTTGAACCACCTTGTTCTGTTCTGTACTGATTCCAAGAAGGCTAGCAGGGCCAGGTAAACTGCCCTGAGCTCCAGAAGACTGATGTGGAGCAGAGACTCCTGAGTTGACCACACTCCCTGGGCTGTGAGAGTCCCCAGGTGAGCTCCCCACCCCAGGAGAGAAGCATCTGTGGTTAGGACCACAAAATGAGACTGAGTGATGAATGGGACCCCTTCCCTGAGATTGTCCTGATCCTGCCACCATTGAAGAGCCTGGGTCAGGGTTGGAATCACTGGAATAAGTTTGGTTAGAGGATCTTTCTTCTGAGACCAAAAGGCCTTCAGGTGAAACTGAATGTCCCTCATCTGAAATCTGGCCCCTTGGCCACTGCAGTGGAAGCTGCCATGTGGCCCAGAAGCTGAAGGAAGTGCCTTGCTGGTCGAGAAACCAGAAGGTGGAAAGAAGAAGCCAGCTCTATGATGGCCCTTACCCTTACCAAGGGGAGAAATGCTCTTGCTTTGACAGTTTCCAGTTCTATCCCTATGAAGGTCAGACGTTCTACTGGCTCGAGAACGGACTTGGGAAGATTGAGAAGGAATCCTAGAGAAGTGAGCACTTGCTGGGTCACTTGCAGATCTGACTTGACTTGGTCTGGAGACTGACTCACAATGAACCAGTTGTCCAGGTATGGGAATATGGAGATATTTGTTCTCCTTAGAAAAGCCACTACTACTGCTATGCATTTTGTAAACACCCTTGGAGCTGATGTTAAGCCAAAGGGCATTGCTCTGAACTGATAATGGCCTGAAGGCAATTCGAACCTGAGGTACTTTCTGTGGGAGTACCTGATGGGAATGTGAAAGTAGGCATCCTTTAGGCCCAGGGAGGCTAGCCAGTCCCCGGGCCTTAGAGAGAAAAGAATTATTCCCAGAGTCACCATTTTGAACTTTGGCTTTAATAGATATTTGTTCAGGTATTATGTCTAGGATGGGCCGCCACTCCCCTGTTTTTTTCAGGGTAAGAAAGTACCTAGAATACAGACCTTTGCCCCTGTGAACTGTAGAAACTTTCTCTATGGCCCTTAAAGCCAGTAGAGATGAAACCTCTGCCTCTAGGGCAATGGTTTTGGAGATGTTTGCAGGTGGAAAGGACCTGGCTCTCAGCTTTGGAAATTTTTTGGAGCTGAGGGCCATTCCCTGGCTTACTACCTCCAGGACCCGCCTGTCTGAGGTAACAGACTTCCAGGGCTGGAAGTAGTAATCCAGCCTGTCTCCTACAGGAATTTGGGAGTCGACCCGGCGGACACATCAGGGTGTCTGCTTGGCAGGAGCCTTGTGCTGAGAGAAGGATGCAGCCCTGCCCATCCCCCTTCTGCCTCTCCCTCTAAAGAACCCCCTCTGGGGAAAAAGGAGAGGAGGCCTGTGCTTGGTAGAAAGGCCTATGAAAAGGCCTGCCCCTAGTTTGCTGCCTCTAAGGAGTTGCCTGCCTTTCCTTGGCCTGTGCACTCCTGTAGGTGGTCTTGTATTCATCCATCTTCTTCATATAATTCTTTGTCTGCTCCCCAAACAGAGTATTATTAACCACAGGGAAATCCATAGCCTTAGCCTGGGTATCCTGAGATAGGCTAGTACACCTGAGCCAAGCTAGTCTCCGAAGAGCCACAGATGCAGCCACGACTCTTAATAACACATCACTGGAGTCCACAGCAGCATGAAACTGGATTTTCGATGCCTCAATCCTATCAGCAGCCACCTCATCCAGCTCCCTGGCAAGCTGTGGGGAGGCCTGCTTAGCCAGTTCCAGTACAGTGTCCCATCTGGACCTCTGGTAACTGGCTGTACAGGCCATGTAATTAGCCTGCCTGAGTCCCAAGGAAGATGCCATATAGTTTATTTGCCATGGCATCCAACTTCCTGGAGTCTTTATCTGAGGGGTGTGAAGCCAAGGGTATATTAGCCTTATCACATGCTGCAGCCTGCACAACCCCAACATGGCGGCATTGCTGGTACAAGTACTCCGTACCTGAGCCTGACAACATGTACCTCTTGTCCATCCTTCTGTCTACAGGAGGTAAAGAATTTGGAGTTTCTAACAACTTTTGTGTCTGTTTCCCAAAAGACTTATGAAGGGGAATAGACAACCTCTTGGACTCTGGGATGTCCATCATCTCCACGTAGTCAGGCTCCTCTTGTTCCTCGACAGCTTCTTCCAAAGGGAGCTGGAGGGTTTCTGCCACTTTCCTGTAGAAAATAAAGTGGGAAGGGGACTCAGAAAACCTAGGAGGGGAAACACCAGAAGGCCTGTCTGGGGAGATGTCCAGTTCTTCTTCTTCTTCCTCTTCCTCCCCCTCTCCATAAAAATCTTCAGGGGAATAACTCTGAACTGACCGAACTGAAAGCACTGGATTAGTTGGAACTGGAAGAAGCGATTCAACTATGCTAATTGCTGGGGCAATTTCTTCGGCGGTTGGATGATGCAGTTCTGGATCCAAACCGGCCAATTTATCTTTTCTTTTTCTTTTTACCGGAACCAACCCCTCAGGATCAGCTCTCCGTTTGCCCGAGGGAGTATCGCCCAGGTCAGTGGGCACTCCCTCAGGTTTGGCCGAAACTGAACCGGGCTGGCCATCCGAGTCAGTGGACTTCTCAGCCTCCTTTTCCCTAAGCCTGCCCAATCTTTTGTCCAGGGTGGTTTTAGGGAATTTTTTTACAGATCTGGCAGTCTGACTCCAGGTGGTCAAAACCCAGACAGGAAACACAGGTTTTGTGGGGAATCGGCCTTAGCAAAGGCCTCCCCACACTCACTGCAGTGTTGAAATCCAGTGGGCCCAGTTTGTCTTGGGTTTCTCTGACAAAGCCATAACTAAACACCCTTTTTTTGGCAACCGCCAGGCAAGACCCCCTTATCGGTTTCTAACTGTGTTACGGGTATTTGAAAAAAACGATAAAACACGTTTGTTTTTTTTTTGTTTGGTTTTTAAACCGATAAGGACTGGTACCACACTCTAAATTCTTAAAGAAAAAGAACAACAACACACTCTAAACAGTAAACGGTTCAGCCGAACCGGTTAAAACTCTTTAAATCACAATTTCCACAATAGTTTTTAAAACAAGTCCACTACCTATGCCCTTACTGTACCACAGACAGGGATCTGAACCGAAAAAACAATTAAAGTATTGGTAAAACCAACGATTTTTAAACCGACCGAACCGTGAGCAGAAGAGGAATCTCTGGAGCGACTGTTCAGTTAGGCGGAGTAAAGAATCTGATGGTTACACTTCAAAGTGCAGCAGAGAAAGGTTTGAACCGAGCTCGAGCTCAAAGTTCCATGCACTGCATACAATTGAACTGCTCCGGAGAGGAAAGAGTTAAAGTGCTGGGGCTAACTGCACATGTCAGAATACAGCAAGACTTCATGTTGTTTGAATGAGTCTGAGGAATAAATTCCTGACCCCACTCTCTGAGATCTGCTGGTGAAGAAAGAATGTAACCATCTGAGGACTGTACCTGGCAGGCCACAGATCAACCCCAGATGCTTTAGAAACACCACATGGTCCACAATGTCAAATGCTGCACAGAGATCAAGAAGCACCAAGATATAAGAGCTCTTCCAATCCCTTGCTAGCAGGAGATCATTGAGTACCCGAACAAGGGCAGTCTCCGTGCTATGCCTCTTCCGAAATCCCGACTGGAGAGGATCATAGAGGTCATGGATGGTAAGATGATTCTCCAGCTGCAGCATGACCGTCTTCTCAATAACCTTCCCTTCAAAGGGGAGGTTAGAGACCAGCCTGTAGTTGGCAGGACAGTCCAGGTCGAGAGAAGATTTCTTAAGGAGGGGTGTCACCACTGGCTCCTTCAGGGAGTCCGGAAACTCACCCATCTCTAACGAACACCGGACGATCTCTGCTAGGACCGGGCCAATGACTTCAACACACCCCACAAGGAGGTGAGTTGGGCCCGGGTCCAAACCACAGCAGGTCGGTCACATACTCTGGACAATCTGCATGATAATTACAATCTCCAAATGGTCAAAGTCAGACTAGTCAAACTGAGGAACTGTAACCTCCCACCAACCACCGCCACCCCCACTGGAGCCAGCCAGTCGGATCTTGGACCTGATGTCAGCCACCTTATCAGCAAAGAATCGAGCAAACTCATCACACTTTTCCTGTGAAAATGCTCTCCAAATCTGCAGACAGACTGGATTGCACACTCTGTCCACAGTTCGAAAGAGCTGAGCTGGTCAATTCTGTGCTGCAGCTATCTTCCCCGGACTGGAACTCTGCCTTCTTACGAGAGATGGCAGATTGATATTCCCTATAATGGTCCATCAATCTAAGTTTGTCAGCATCAAGGCCTGATTTCCACCAGCAACACTCCCACCTTCATCCCACTCGCTGCAACTCCCTCGAAGTACCACCAAACCAAAGGGACTGAGGGCGAAGTGTGAGGGTGCGAGCGAGGACAGGAGCAGTGGAATCCAGAGCCCTGTCACAGCCCTATTATAGGCTAGCAACAGACTGTCTGGCCCCACGCTTGCATTCAGTAATCCCAACAGATTCAGCACCGCCATCAGGGGTCAAACTCCTCAAAGGGCGGTACCGGACCATCGCCATAGGGGCAGGTCTATTGGGGGAGCTCGGAAATTGAATCTTATAGTGTGATGGTCAGACCATCCGACTGGCTCCACCACCATATTGGAGGTCCCCACACCCAGAAGACCAAGTCCAATAAGTGACCACAATTGTGTTACAGATGCAACCACCTGAGTGAAGCCCAACGACTTCATAAGTCGGAGGAAGTCCTGACCAAATTGTAAAAGCTGTATAGAGAACCCAAATCCTAACAGAACTAAAAAGGCACAACTGTGACATCACCTTACTGTGTCAACCCCTCTGAACATTTAAAATTCAGGAAGCAATGGTCAAGGCAGGTCTTTGCTTTATCACACGCACACCACAGAAAGCCTGGAGCAGCAGTACTCCTGCACTGGGGTCAAGCATTTGAGGCATTTAGAGTAGAAACTGATAAGAATGTGAGGTTGGTCATTGTGGGGGGTAGGTCCATTAACTTGGTAAATGTATACACCCCAAATGCGGACAAAGGGCAATTCAGGAAAGAAATTTATGACAAAATGGCAGCTCTTCCCAGAGTGTTGCACCATTTAGTGGGGGGCGCTATAACTGCATTCTCAACCCACATATGGACAAATCAGCACCGATAAGGGGAGGAGAAACTGGGGTGGCCAAAGTAGGGAAGGCACTCCTGGGGGAAATGGGCATGACTAAAATATAGAGGGAACAATACTGAAGATTTTATTTTCTACTCCAGCCCTAATGGAACATACTCATGTATTGATTGTATGTATACTCAGCTGGACCATACATTAAAAGTACTGAGAGCATGCATACTCTCAATCATAACATCGGACCATGCTCTGATCTTATTTATTTATTTAGCTTTTGTTTACCGGGTAAGTACACTAGACAAGTATTATGCCTATTTTCAGGAACGACCTGGGAGAGTACAACATGAGGAACAACAGTCAAGGAGACATGGCAAAGAAAGTACAGTTTTTTGTCACAGTAAACAAACATGTGGGAAATACATCATTTGACGCTAGGGGAAACATACAGTAGTAAGCACATTTCAGATTATACATTCTAGACTAGCTAGTTCAACTGACAGATACATATCTTGGTGACCTTGGAGTGGGACACACAGGGTAGGAAAAAACTTTATGGCATTTCAGTGCCACTCTTGTAAATCAGGAGGCTTTCACGACTAAGGTTGAAGAGTTGATTGCAGACTACCTGCACCGTAATGATACAGGTGAAATGCAGCAAAGGTATGTCTGGGAGGAGCTCAAAGCTGTTTTAAAGGGCAAAACAATCAGATATGCCTCGCAGACAAAAATGAAAAAGGCAGTAACGTATATAGGAGGGACTGGGAAAGCAACTCAGGGGACTGGAATGGCAACATAAAAACACAGAGGATAAACAGGTCAATCGAGGTGTTAAAATGTGTGCTGAAGGCCCACCTTTTCAGTCTGGCCTTTGTAGATTGCTGAATTCCATCTGTTATGTCCAGTCTGCTTTTTGGCAAACCGATGCTTTTAAAGTCGTTGAATTATTATATTGTGTATTTATGGGAATGTTATAATATGTTAATGTTTTCTTTTGTATTGAGTATTGTTAAGGTGCTCAGAGTCTCCAGGAATGAGCACCCTACAAATAAAATTGCCTTGCCTTCATGACACAAAAGGAGAGACCTGAAATCTCATTAATAAGAAAACAGAGAGAAAAGTTTAGTTTATTTACTTAAAAAGCGTACTTTTTCGATTGTGACTCAAGGTGCTGTATACATGAGCAAGTTCATTAAATAAAATTAAAAAACACAGTTAATACCCATAAATTACAGCAGTTTAGGTTAATTAATTTAAAGGAAAAAATTCTCTAACAACAAATGTCTTCAGCTGCCTTTTGAAAGCATTTACTGATGGGGCCTCTCTAATTAAATAAGGAAGTGAATTCCATAGGGTTGGTGTCGAAAATGAGAATGCTCAGGCACCAGAAGATTTTAAACAAACCCTAGGAATCACCAGAAGGTTATCTTCAGCTGACCGGAGGGGACAGAGTGGGCGATAAGGCTGTAGAAGGTCTAGCAGGTATCCGGGCCCCAGTCCATGCAGGGCCTTGTAGGCCAGCAAGTCGACCTTGAAGGTGATCTGCCACCTAACAGACAGCCAGTGCAGAGAGTGAAGCACAAGTGTAATGTGCCAAGACCTTGAAAGGCTGGTCAACAACCTGGCTGCCACATTCTGCACTAGCTACAGGCAGCAGAGCTCCACCCCGATATTCCCAGGTAGAGGGCATTGCAGTAGTCAAGTCAGGATGTCATGAAAGCATGAACCAGTGATGGCAGATCATCCAGAGGGATCAGGTGTTTAATCCTGGCAATGTTGCGAAGATGGTAAAATGCACTCTGTACTGTGGCTGACGCCAGAGACTTAAGTGTCAAGCCGCAGTCCAACACCACGCCAAGATTCCTCATCTTAACTGAGGTAAGCAATTGGGTGTCCCCGAATCTAAGCCCAGAGACTTGACCAAATTCCACCATTAGTACCTCCATCTTGTCTGGATTTAACCTCAACCAGTTGACTCTCATCCAGTCTTGGATCTCAGCAAGGCACTGATTGAACCTTGAGACAGCATCCTGTTTGGCGCAAAAGACAGGCATAACTGAGTATCATCAGCATAGCAGTGAAAACTCAGCCCATACTACCTTACAATGTCCCCTAGTGGTAGCAAATACACCACAAACAACATGGGTGCTAAAACCGAACCCTGTGGGACCCCACATGGTAGGGGCAGTGGTGCTGAGGAAAAAGTTCCTAATACCACCTTCTGCATCCTGCCCGTGGAACAAGTTGAGGACTGCACCAGCCAGCCCACAACAAACCTGCAGGCGTTCCAACAGCACTCCATGGTCTACAGTATCAGATGCAGCCGAAAGATCGAGGAATATTAAAGTGATTTAGTCACATTCCACAAATGCTTGTTTCACATAGTATGCCATTGCCACTTGTGCTTCAGATGTTGAAGCTGCAATTTGTTTTGTAGAAAAATCTGTTATTTTTTTGTATGTTTTTGTTTCTGTCCACCCTCCAGTTTTCTGTGTGTAGCCAAACCCCCAGAATGATGTCATGCAAAAGAACTGTCAATGTTTTACATACGGCAACAAGGAATTCTGGGTAAATTATAAAGTTGACTTAAATGTTCATTACTCAGAGGTGCAGTCCCTTATATTGGTAGTGGGGACTGTAGAGTAGCACCTAATATGTAGGCACATAACCTAGTTCTGGAGAAGCTTGAAGAAGCTAAGTACGTGCACACATGGGCAGACTAGGTGGGCCGCAGGCCCTTATCTGTTGTCAATGTATATATATCTATGTGCATACATATATATATATATATATATATATAGGCATTGTGGGTACAGTACAAAGCTGATTTTTCTGTCTCCCTTATCAAAGGGCAGTCTCCTATGTCGGTAGTGTTTGTTTATTTTTTTATTTATTTATGACTTTGACAACCGGGTGAGTGCACTGATCCCAGGGACCGTTTTCAGGCACGACCCAGGCCATAACGCATGGCGCAGGGTGACAGTGGAGTACAAGGTAACAGTAATACACATGAAACAGATTTGATACAAGCAACAATAGTAGACACAATATACAGGTTTGATGCATAGGTCCATTTGAGAACAGTGAATACAAGATTTCAATATCAGACATAAGAAGACTTGGTACAAACAAACAAATCATAGGCACAGTGTACAATGTGTGACTGCATCGTCCAGTGAGCAAGTAATACACAGAATACTCAGTAAAAAAATGTATATACAATATCTACAGGCAAGGAAGTCAAATATTACTGTGAAAAATGCAATATAACAGCTGTAGACAAGAGAGTTGACTAGTGTGGGTAGGTGGGTAACCCCTGGGCTGGGGAGTTGACTAGTATGGGTTGGTGTGAGACCCCTGGGAGCATCGGCAGGATGCTTTTTCCAGGCACCAGACTTTAAGGTGGGACTTGAAACTGGAGTGTGTGTCAATGGAATGGAGTTCAGCTGGTAGTTTGTTCCACTGTAAGGGGGCAGCTGCAGACCAAGCTCTGCTACCCATGTTGGTGGATACCCTAGGAACAGCTAGGAGGGGAGTGCCATTTGAGCGGAGGTCTTGGAGGAGTGTCTGGTTTTACAGAGCAGTTAGGGGGATTCTGAGCCGGCAGATGACATTGTCCACTATGCAGCAGAGGGCTAGGCCGTGCCGACCTTGCAGCGTAGTCATCCAAGGGTATTTAGAGGGTACAGTGGTGGGTGGAGAACGGGGCCAATAAAGCAAAGTGGCAGGTGCTGTTGTAGGCAGCGGAGAGTTTAGCCATAGCAGTAGCTGAGGTCCTGGCATAAATAGGGGAGCAGTAGTAAAGAATAGGGAGAAGACTACCCTTGACAATGGCTAGTCTAGCTTCAGGGGTAAGGTATTGCCTGACTCTATAGCCGGCAGCTAACTTTTGATGGAAGCTTCTGACAAGGAAATTTTGCATGCTCAGTGAAGGTGAGGGAGGGGTCGAGCAGTACTCTTAAGCATTTGTAGGTGTTGACATCCTCCAGGGCTGTACCATCTGGGGTGAAAATGTGTAAGGGGGCATGGCTTTTAGTTTTGGCCAGGAAGGGCTTAGATCCAAACAGCATGGATTTAGTTTTTTTTGGCATTTACTAAGAGGAGTTTTTTTTGAGAACCAGCTGTGGGCTGCAGCATAGTTGTGTGAGAGAACTGAGGAAACTGCAGCCAAGGATTTGTCACTGTGGAAGAGGACAAGGTTATCAGCATACAGGAGAGAGTGACAGTTGAGGCAGTCGAAGGAAAGTGCATTAACGAATAAGGAGAAAAGAAGGGGACCCAGGATTGAGCTTTGAGGGACCTCCACAGAGACAGGCAGGTTTACAGTAGTATAGTCTGTAGAAAAGAATCTGGACAACTGTTTTTGTGATGCAGATAGGCCAAAAACATAATTTGCTAGTTTGTGTAAGATGCTGTCTGACTTTTACCACCTGCTGGTGAAGTGATGGGTCTGACGGGGGAGTGGTGGCATTGTATGTCAGGGAAGGGATAAAAGCGACAGTCCCACAAGACGGGTGGGGGGGAGCAGAGGTGTTATGGGTAACCCTGGAGGTGGGAAGGGGAACAATACTTAGAACGGGAGTGATATACAGGCCCCCAGGGCAGGCAGAGCATGTCGACAGAGAACTACTGGAGACTGTAGAGAACATGACAATAAAGGATGAAATGCTGCTGATGGGTGACTTCAACTTGCCAGATGTGGACTGGAGCATCCTGGTAGCAGCCTCAGCCAGGAGTAAGGGATTCCTGCAGTTGCTGCAAGGGGCGGGTCTCACACAGCTAGTGAGGGAGCCTACAAGGGAAAATGCAATTCTGGATCTTGTCCTAAGCAATGGGGACAGGATAAAGGAACATACGAACATATGAATCTGCCAGCAGAAACAGACTACCCAGTCTATCAATGTCTGCCCGAGTGTGCAGCTAGCCCCCTAGATTGCAGCTGTGGGGGAGAGCCTAGGGACTAGTCACCATCGAGCTATGGGGTTCACCATAAGGACATCACAGGAGGCTAACCACACAAGGACTAGAATCTTGGATTTTAGGAGGACAGACTTCCGTAAGATGAAGGACGAATTTCAGAAAGGCTATGCAGGGATACGATGACGTAAGGGGAGTAGTTCAACAGCGGGCTAAGATAAGGGAAGCCCTGCACCCGGTAGCAAACCATTGTGCCAGGCCTTGCAGCAAAAGCAAAAGAAAGGAAACCACTGTGGTTCTCAAGGGGAGTAGCAGAGCTAGCAAGAGGACAAATGATGGCATTTCTGAAGTACAAGGCAACACAAAGCAAGGAGGACAGGCAAGAATACTAGGAAAAACAAAAAGACGCGAACAAGGCAATAAGGGCAGCAAAGGCCAAACCAGGAAAAACCAACAACCGTGAAGGAAGGTGGAAGGCATCTTTAGGCATATTAGCGAGAGAAGAAAGACGGGGAGGGATTGGGAGACTCAAGGAAGAGGGAGGCTGGGTAGTGGAGAAAGACACTGACAAGGCAACCATCCTCAACAAATACTTTTGCTCCATATTCACGGAAGAAGACAATGGGGATGGTTCCCCATTAATGGAGAAGGGGTGGACATTAGACCTTTTTCAGAGGACAGAATAAAAAGAGCACAGCTCAGAGGTAATTTAAGGAAGTATTTCTTCACAGAGAGGGTTGTGGATGCATGGAACGGCCTTCCGGAGGAGGTTGTGGAGTCAAAAATCAGTGGGGGAATTCAAGCATGCATGGGACAGTCATAAGGCAATTCTGGGGGGTTGGGGTAGGAAGAAGTAGGCTGCTGGTTAACTAGGATCTGCAGCTTATCCAGTAGGTAGGGAAATGGGCAGACTGGGTGGGCCAAGCGGTCCTTATCTGCCGTCAAATTCTATGTAACAGCTTAGGGTGGATGAAGCTATGGGGCCCGATGGGATACACCTGATGATCCTAAAGGAGCTCCGGGAGGAAATGACTAAACCTCTGGCTAAGCTGTTCTGTCGATCACTAGAGACAGGCGTGGTTCTGGAGGAGTGGAGGAGGGCACAAAAGTGGTAGCGAGGAGGAGGCAGGAGACTAGCACACAGTCAGTTTGACCTCGATGATAGGTAAAATGATGGAAACCCTACTTATGGAAAGGCTGGTGGTCTACCTAGAGACAAGGGGGCTGGCTGGACCCAAGGCAACATGGATTCACAGCAGGGAGGTCTTGCCAGACCTACTTGACCGATTTCTTCGGGTGGGTGACAAAGGAAATGGACCAGGACAGAGCAGCAGACGTGGCCTATCTAGACTTCAGGAAGGCCTTCGACACAATCCCACACAGGAGACTAATCCACAAGCTGGCAAATCTGGAGGTGGGGACAGAAGTGGTCACATGGGTTAGAAACTGTTTGAGTAACACAACACAGAGAGTGGTGGTAAATGGGGTTAGCTCACAGAAGGGACAGGTAACAAGTGGCGTACCCCAGGGATCAGTGCTGGGACCAGTGCTCTTCAATGCCTTCATAAGTGATACTGCAGAGAGTCTAGAAGGGAAGGTTAGCCTGTTTGCGGATGATACAACGCTATGTAACACGGTAGATACACAGGAAGGTATAGAAAAAATGAGGATGGATCTGAAGAGGCTAGAAAACTGGTCCAAGGTATGGCAGTTGGGCTTCAATGCAAAAAAGTGCAAGATTATGCACTTAGGGAGGGGGAATCCTAGGGCTAAGTATGAACTAGACAGGATAACACTATTAGTCACAGAAGACAACCTCAAAGTAGCTAAACAGTGCGACAAACCAGTTGGAAAAGGTAACAGTATGCTAGGGTACACAGGGAGGGGTATAGCAAGTAGCAGGAGGGAAGTGGTGGTACCATTGTACAATTCCCTAGTAAGGTCTCATCTGGAGTACTGTGTTCAGTTCCGGAGGCCCCATCTCCAAAAAGACTAAAGACAGGATGGAGACAGTACAGAGGAGGGTGACAAAAATGGTGTTGGGGATGCAACATAAGTCGTATGAGGCGAGACTCAGAGCTCTAAATATGTACACCCTGGAGGAAAGGAGAGAGAGGGGGGACATGACAGAGATACTCAAATATCTAAAGAGGATGAACAGGGTACCAGAGGGGACCATCCTTCACAGGAAGGGAAATAGCAGAATAAGGGGGCAGAGCATGAGACTAAAAGGGGGAAAACTTAGAGGGAATTTGAGGAAATTCTACTTCACTGAAAGGGTGTGGAGAGATGGAATAGTCCCCAGGAAGTGGTGGGGGTGGCTACGGTTCAGGGATTCAAGAATGCGTGGGATAGGTACATGGGAATTATCAAGTTAGGGTGAAGGGGGGGCCTGTAGCATCCAGGGTACCATAAGCATTAGAAAGAGGGATAAGGCAGACTGCATGGGCCACAAGGCCCTTATCTGCTGACAACATCTATGTATCTATGAAGTGGCAGCTCCTGCCAGAATGTGGGAAGGTGATAATACTTTTTTCTGTTTATGTTATAGGGCCTGAATGACTAAGTAGTTCAGGAGTGTAATTATGGATCAGACTACTTTTCTTTTTCTTTGGTGTCCAGCTTCTGCTATGAGTCCAAAATTGTGAAAGAAAAAGGATGTCTGCAATACCAAGACTGACCAATAGATGTCTCTGTTTCAACACAGGGCTTAAAATCTTTGCTTCCCTTGCACGATGTCACGGTTGGGGCTTGCAGCACTGAGGAAAAAAGGGACAGGGTTATGCAAATGAGGCAGAACACAGAAATAAAAGCATTTTTTCACAGAAAACATCACTTTTTGGCAGTTTGAATGGTATGCGATTGATTCATAACTCCTACAGGTTACTACTGTCATTTGCTATGGCAAACATGACAAACTCATTTGAAGATGGAATGCTTTCCTTGATCCCTCACCACCAGAAAGTCATTCAGCAGCCAAACCAGGGCAGTCTCAGTGCTGTGCCTTTTCCTAAAACCAGACTGGAGAGGGTTGTAGATGTCGTGAGTTGATAAATAGCCCTCCAGTTGAAGAAACCCACCTTCTCAATAACCTTTCCCATAAAGGAAAGGTTAGAGACAGGTCTGTAGTTGGCTAGGCAGTACGGGTCTAGGGATGGTTTCTTTAAGAGGGGTCTCACCACTGTCTCCAGCTTCCCTGTCCCTCCATCCTTCCACCACCTATCCAGTCCCTCCCCCACCTCTGCCCCACCCACTCTACCATCTCTGCTGTCCCCACCCACTCTACCATCCCAATCCAGAACATCCCTATATCCCTACCAGCTTCTCTGTCCCTCCACCCTTCTGCCATCTATCCTGTCCCTCCACTCTTCTGCCCCCACCTCACTACCATCCCTGCCCAGACCCCCTCCGCACCCTACTGACCCCTCAACTCTAAATTCACTTACTAACTAGCCTGTTGTGCTCTGCAGTGAAAAATACCTACAGCACTTAACTCCATGCACTTTTCTGTTTCTACTGCTTTCAAAAGTGGTTGTCCAGATTTATATCTGCAGCAATTACTGCCTTGTCTTCTACCCAATAGTTAGTTCCTTACTATGTATTAGATAGTGTAAATATTCTGTACCCTTATTCCCTGTACACCATTCTCATTATGGGATTGTAATAGTACCAATAGTTAGTTCCTTACTATGTATTAGATGGTGAAAATTTTCTGTACCGTTATTCCCTGTACCCCATTCTCATTATGTGAGTGTAATAGTACTAGATAATCTTTCTGTATAATTACATACAGTATATGTCCTTATTATTGTCATTGTATACCAGGAGCACCTTGTGAATGGGCCTGCTCAATGGAGTAATTTCCTGTGATAAACTTGAATTGAACTGAAGAGTCCAGGAGAGCCCGCCCCACAGAGAACAGCGGACAATCCAGCCAAGACTAGGCCGATGGAATCAACACACCCTACAAGAAGGCATGTTGGGCCCTGGTCCAAAGTACACTAAGTGGACCTCAACTCCCGGATGACCTTCACAACATCTTTATCTGTCAATTGGTCAAAGTCAGACCAACAGGCGGAGCTGTCCACAGCCTTTGATTTGACACTGCATGCCCCTATAAAGGGCGCCGACTGGATCCCGGATCTGATTAAGGCAATCTTAAAACAAAAACAGTGCAAACTCTTCACACTTTGATTGTGAAAATGTTCTCATGGACCGAAGACAGGCCGGATTACACAACATATCGACAGTCTGAAAGAGCTGAGCTGGTCTGTTTATTGCTGCAGCAATCTCCCTGGACAGGAAGTCTGCCTTCTTACAGTAGATTGCTGATTGACAGTCTCTATAATGAGACATCAAAATAAGCTTGTCCTCAGCAGACCGGGACCTTCACCAGCACCGCTCCAACCTTCGACCCCCTCATCTTCAACTCCCTAAGACTCTCGTCAAACCAAGTGAACCCATGCGTTAAATGATGGGTCGAACACAGACCGGTACGATTGAGTAGAGGGCCTCAGTGACCATCCTGTTATATAATCGACACTAATTCCCCCCGCTCATCGCAAACACTCATTACACCTAATAGGTCCAGCACCGGCAAAAGACCTTCCAGGGTCAATCCCTTTAAAAGGTGGTACTGGACCATTTCCATAGGGGAAGGTCTTCTGGGGGGGCTTCGAAGGAAAGCCATACGGTATGATGGTCTGACCAAACTACCAGCTCCACCGTAAGGTCAATAACCTCCACTCCTAGTGAGAAGGCCAGGTCCAGTGAATGGGCATGTATATGGGTTGCAGAGGCAACTACCTGTCTCAGGCTCAGCGAATTCATCAGCTGGAGGAAGTTTTGTCCAAATGGCGAGAGTTCATCATCGACCCAAGCATTGAAGTCACCCAGAATAATCCATCTGGGAGACTCCAACACCAGTTTGACAATGAAGCCTGCAACTTCCTGCAGGAATTCCCTCTCATTCCATGGAGGACGGTAAATGAGAAGGACCCTGCAACCTGCACCTGCAAACACTGGAACTGCCACACAGTCAAAGGATGTGGATGCTCCCACCAGGAGGGCTGGGAGGTGCAGACTCTATTTAAAACAAATTGCCACACTCCCACCCCTACAATCCTCTCTCAGGCAGTGAATCACTGAGAACCCAGCCGTAATTGCTGATTCCAATATTGGGTCCGCACTAACATCCAGCCAGGTCTCGGTGATACATGCCAGGTCTACCATCGAAACAATATCCGCTATAATCGCAGTCTTGTTCTTAATCGACCTGGCATTAAACAATGCTGCCTGAGAAGGATAGGTGAATGAGACTGGTCCATTGGATACCTGCCCACCAATGGAGGAGCCCTTGGTTATGGGCACCAGACAGGGAGAACCCTTTCCTGGACACATTTTCCCCCTTGGTGCCTCCTAGACAAGGTAACTCAAACAGATGCACTGTACTTTGCAACATGGCAGGCAAACTGCTTGTGTATAGACAATGCAAACAGATGGCAGATCTCAGGATGAAGGGGTTTAAAGGTAGGCAAGAAGGTCACAAAACCGGGAGACATACAAGCCCAATTTGCAGACTTTTATAGGCAGCCACACATGGGGGAGAATGGTGAGGACAACCTACAAAAAAAGGGTGCATCATAGTAAGTGCTGTCTACCCAAACTAAACCAGGAAGACAATACCCTTCTTGAAACCCCAATTGCAGGCGACTAAATAGAGGCTAAAAAAAACTCTGAAGAGGGTAAAGCACTGGGTTTCATAGTTACACAGTGGAATTCTTTAAAACCTCTGAGAGTGTGCTAACTCCAGTCCTGGTTTAACACCAGGGGGTGGGAGATGCCATCCACTTGGAGGGAGATGTTCATCATGTTCATTCTCAAGGAGAGCAGAGACCCAACGGACTGTGGTAGTTATCACCCAATGTCCCTACTAAACAGGACACCAAGATCATTGCAAAGATCTTGGCTGAATGGCTGCAGAGGGTGATAACAAAGCTGGTGCACACTGATCAGCAGGGATTCATCCCAGGCAGATATTTAAGTGACAACTGTACGAACCCTGCTGAACACCTTCTTTGTTCCTTCCTCATCTTCCTTTCAACAACTGGAAATCGCCATCTATGCAAAAAAGGCGTTCAACAAGCTAAGCTGGGCATGGAGACTCTGACAGCCTTCAATATAGAAGAATATTTGGGAGATGGGCAGCAGCCCTGTATACTGACCCATCAGCCAGTGAGAAAGTAAACAGCACCGTTTTAAATCATTTCAGCATAACTAGAAGCACAAGGCAGGGGTACCCCTTTTTGAATCTCCTGTTTGCTTTAAAGGGACACTGTCAACCTTTTTTGCATTATATTATTTCTAGCCAAGAACTCACAATTTATGATTACTTCTTCTCTAAAATTCATTGATGTTGCTGGTTGTTTTACCTGCTTCCCTTCTTAGTAGAACTAAATGCATGCTAATGGTGCAGGTAAACCCAACCTTGTTTGGTTTCAGATTCTTAATCTACTCTCATTGCGTACTTTCGGAATATTAGAAACATTCAGTCTCCTCTTCTCCCACTGCATAATGAGTGGCTAGACTATGTTGGGGTGTCCCAAAGTCCGGGAAAAAGGCAGTTGGAGTTTAACAAGGACTATAAACAAATACATTTTGTGTGGTAACACCAGTGTAGTGGGCAGTCTGCTTAACACTTTTAAAAGAAAAAAGGAATCAGAATCGAACTACCAGCTCTATCAGCAATCTCTGCAGAATGTGACCAATCATAACATGCCTTTTTTTGTGTGTTAACTAGAGTCACTTAGAGACCTACGAGGGCTGACAATGTCTCTTTAAGCATTGTGCCACCAGCTCAGGCAATTACGGAAGATAAAAACAACTGAGTGGTTGGGGGAATACTGAACTAAAAGTGAACCACAATGCAGGCAACAGGTTAGTTTATCTTAAGGACCTGTGCTTTTCTTTCCCTATCTTCAGTTGGTACTAAGAGATTATAGGGCACACTCAGGTTTCAAAATTAATGGTATAAAGACAGATGTTCTGTTACTGTCAGCAAGACTATGGAACTGTTCAACTCTTTGCCATACAAATGAGTTTTGCAGAGTTTCAGCTACTTGGGGATACATGTACCAGTCCACCTGATGGATTTGTATTCTGTACTTCTCTAAAACTGACAAGGGAAATGAAGATGGAGTTGGTATGATGGGTGCACTCGTCAGTCCTTAGCAGGAAAACTGAATCCATATGAATGAGCTTTTGTTTTCTCATCACTAATCTCCCTCTCCAGATCCCAAATAAAACATAAAAGGAACTGCAGGGAATGCTATCCAGATTTGCATGGGGGTGTAAAAGACCCAGGAAAAACTGGCAAACATTTACACATGGGAGAGGGGACCCTGGCCATGCCAGACTTTAAAAAATACTTTGAAGCAGCACAGATGGTAACTTGGTACCAATCCTGATGAGGGATACGGAAGCGACCTGGATGGACATTGAAACAAGCCGTATCACAGCAGAGGGCCAGACTATCATGCCATTTATTCCAATCACCAAAAACTGGGTGGGGGCAGGGGTCCAGATAATTTTGGGGATTCGGAGGTATTTACTGCCAGCTTCTTCAGACTGGTAGTATTTACATCTATATGGATATAATGTAATCTGTAGACCAGTCTCGGAACCCCGCCTTTACACCAAGTCTCAAACATACTAGACACTTTTAGTCACTGGCTTTTTGCTTGGTATTGCTGTGGAGTTAGAGGTACCTTCCTCGTGCTACTGTTTATAGTGCTATGACTTATTACAACAACATTTATGGCCAAACACTTGGCTACTTCTGACATTGTCTCCTGCACTGTACACACCTGATGCTGATGCTCTTTTCTGTCTCCACCCCTACTGTTTCCACTCTGCTACTACATAGTGTCATTGCTGCTAACATCACATGGTGCTGACAATTTTGTGCCCGTGTATCAAATATACTTAAAATGTACTGGGTGAGAAATAAACTCTTAAAATTAGAAAGTGGGGGTATATTATGCAAAAAAATGGTAGTAAAATACTCCTTTAGATGGGGGTCCTTGTCAATCCGAGACACAGGAAACTTGGCTAAATGTGATCAGAGCAACAAGCAAAACTACAACTTCTGTGGTTAATGGTCCATTTGAATGCCTTCCGCTGACTCCTGGAGGTTCTATTATATCAAAGGGGCACTGTTAAATAATTTCATATTAGGAACAATTATAAGTGTCTGGCTCTGTGGAGAAGCATGAAAGTAGCCCCACTACTGAATCCTCTGGTAAATGTGATTAAGGAGCAAAGGTTAGCAAACCACATGAGTGGGTATACACCTATTGCAAGAGCCACAAATCTACTCCTAGTGTCAGAACTGTGCTGGGATAAGCAAGACTTTTGCTGCCTCAGCACATTTTGGAAACAAGGAAGATGAAGTTATGGGCGACTCTCTGGAAATGTAACGAGCTAACTAAATAGATAAATAAATAAACAAGCAGAATTTCAGCTACAAAAGGGTGACCCCCCCCGCGCCCCACGTACCTGCAGCTGCAGCACTACAAGCAAAGTCCCCAGTGCGGGAAACAGTTATAGCAACCAGCTCATGCATTGTTAAATTTCATCCACAGGGCAACCAAGGTACAGACCCTGTTGCATGGACACCCACAGAATTCCAACACAATGCAGAAAAAATAGGAGTAGGCCATGAGGCAAATCCTGGGAGACAACATACAAGGCAAGCCATGGAAGAACACATTTCACACCACAGCCTCCAATGGCTGGAGGCAACACCGACAGAAGGTCCTGCCAAGATACTTCAGGACTCCAGATATCATCAAACACTTTTGCACCTCCAACACAGATCATAGAAACACAGAATTTGATGACAGATAAGGACTGCTTGACCCATCCAACTGCCCATTTCTCCCAACCTATACTAATACATCAGACCGTGCCCAATCTACAGCTTTTCCTCCTCCCCCTTCCTTTCCACAATTATTCCTTTGTACTTACAGTCGTGGCCAAAAATACTGGCGCCCTTGCACTTTTTCAAATAACTCACAATTCCTCTAAACATAAGTTGAAATTAACAACAGTACAGTATTTGGTCTCCACAATTCTTTATTTCTCTGTTAATATTACAGAACCTTTGTTTTTGATTCAGAATTTAATATATCCTTTTAAATTAGAAAATGAAAAGAAATGGCATTGACAAAATTATTGACACCCTAGACTTAATATTCGGTAGCACAGCCTTTGGTCAAAATAACTGCAATCAACCGCTTCCTATAGCCATGCATGAGCTTCCTACTGGCAGTTTGGCCCACTTTTTCTTGTGCAAACTGCTCCAGTTCTCCCAGATTTGAAGGGTGCCTTCTCCCAACTGCTGTTTCAGATCTCTCCACAGGTTTTCAATGGGATTTAGATCTGGACTTATTGCTGGCCACTTCAGAACAGTCCAGCGTCTTGTCTTGAACCATTCCTGGGTGCTTTCTGAAGTGTGTTTGGGGTCATTGTCCTGCTGGAAGACCCATGACCTTGACGGAGACCCAGCTTTCTGACACTGTCAACATTATGCTCCAAATGGCCTGGTAATTCCAGATTTCATGATGCCATGCACACGCTCAAGGCACCCAGTGCCAGAGGCAGCACAGCAACCCCAAAACATCACTGAACCTCCTCCATGTTTGACTGTAGGGAAGGTGTTTTTTCTTTGAAGGCTTCATTTGTTTTCTGTAAACACAGAGATGATGTGCTTTACCAAAAAGCTCTAATTTGGTCTCATCTGTCCACAGGACATTCTCCCAGAAGGATTTTGGCTTGTTCAGGTGTGTTTTGGCAAACCCCAGTCGGGCTTTCTTATGTCTCTCTCTCAGCAGTGGGGTCCTCCTGGGCCTCCTACCATATAACCCCTTTCATTGAGTTGGCGACGGATGGTGCAAGAGTTGAAACTGTCGTACCTTGTGTCTGAAGGTCAGCTTGAATCTGTTTGGCAGTTGATCGAGGTGCTTTCTCCACCATTCTAACAATCCTGCGCTGCAATCTTCGATCAAGTGTTCTCTTGTGGCCACGTCCAGGGAGGTTGGCTACAGTGCCATGGGCCTTAAACATCCTGATAACACTATGTATGGTGGAAACAGGAACCTCAAGGTCTCTGGAGATTGATTTGTAGCCTTGAGAATGTCCATGCTTGACTACAATCTTCTGTCTGACCTCCTCAGACAATTCTCTGGCTGTCTTTCTTTTCTCCATGCTCATTGCGGTACACACAGTGACACAAAACAGGAGAATGAGTAATTTTCTCTATTCAAACTGGTTGAATGAGTGATTTTTATATTGCAGGCACCTGCAACTCACCACAGGTGAGTTCAATTCCAAAGTGAAGGAGAATCACCTGCTTGAAATCTAATTATTTCTAACTATTTCTAGAAGGTGCCAATAATTTTGTCCGGGCCATTTAAGGATTTCTGTGTGGAATAAGCTAAGACTTAGTACATTTTTCTGCTTTTTGTGTTTTATTCCACTGCAAACCAAAGAAATACATATGTGGATACCAAAATATTTTTTTTAATTTCAGCAATCTTCTGGAAGGAATGGTGCATTATTAGAAAAAACTGCAAGGACGTTAACATTTTTGGCCACAACTGTATCCCCATGCTTTCTTGAACCCTGCTGCTGTTTTTGCCCCCACAACCTCCACTGGAAGGCAGTTTCAGGAATCCACCACTCCTTCTGTGAAGAAGTACTTCCTCACATCTC
Organism: Neoceratodus forsteri; assembly: GCA_016271365.2. NCBI lineage: Eukaryota > Metazoa > Chordata > Ceratodontiformes > Ceratodontidae > Neoceratodus > Neoceratodus forsteri. Next base: position 717,163,287 of record CM057452.1, read on the forward strand.
TCCTGAATCTACCCCCCCAGCTTTGTAGCATGTCCCCTTGTTCTTGCACACCTTTACTTCTAAAAAATCTCCCCTCCTGTACTTTATTCACCCCCATGAGATATTTAAAGGTCTCTTATCATATCTCTCCTCTCCTGCCTCTGTTCCAGGGTATACATATTGAGCAGCATTCCCATTCACGCACAGATGTACTGCACGTACAAAAATAAAATTTAACATTCATCTATGTGAGCAGGGGGTACACTACATGTCAAGAAGCCTGACTGAGTTCTCAGAATACAGGCATGGATGCGGGTATCTGTACATGTAGACTGTGCCATTGGCAAATGTTTTTTTTTTTCCCTCAACAGCCGGTGGACGATTGGTCCAGTGCCACTCTAAAGTTTTTTTTTTTTTTTTTTTTTTTTCTGAAGCTATGGTATGACTGTGGTTGGTGCACACTGCATAGTTCAGATATCCACCCTATCCCAATGCACCAGTTCTAGTGTGGGCGTGCACCTATCAATTCACAGGCGCGTGGGACCTGCAGGCTTCATATGAGAGGGAGATTGTGGAGAGATAGAGAGGACTGTCTAGATGCTAGAGACCACACAACGAGCGACCACCAGGCTGGACCAACAGAGATACCGTGGCCTGGCCACCCGACATTTGAGTCCAGAGAGAAACTGTCCCAGAGTGCTGAAAAGACAGAAGAATCTGCTACCAGGTACTGCATGAAATCACGCTGGAATGTTTTTCCCTCCATAGCCTGCATGTCCCTAGGCCTTCCCTGACACCCTCACTCTCCATTCTCCGTCTCCCCATATCTCACCAGCCCCATCCTGGGACTGGACTGGTCCTCCACTCCTGTATGCTTGAGAGTACCTGCCATTCCTGGCCTGCTGAATCGATCGAGTGAGTCCCACTCTGCCCTCCCTCCTACAGCTCCTCAGGCTGGTTGACTGAATTCTGGAGAACAGGATTGAGCACCACGACCTTTACCCACATGCTGTAGCCTCCCCAGTCAGACTTGCATCTCGCACTGACCATTTCTTGCAGTGCTCACCCACACAGGCTGTCTTCTCTCCGAGTCTGACTCCTCACTCACAGGCCCAGCCGCGCCTAGGCCACGCCACTCTCAGTAGCCCATCTTGGATCAGAGCACTAACTTGCAGGTGGGAGGTGGTGATGTTGACGTAAATCATGTGCACTGGACTCGTCCCGCCATCTGTCCCTTTGCTCCTAATGCTTGTTGAGTTTCCGGGATTCAAGGAGTGTGAGACTGGGGGTCAGGGAGGGGGGCTCAGCCTCGCCTCGCCTTACCATACCAGCTCACTCAGAGATGGATGGGCAGGAGGAGGACTCGGAGTTAGAGACTGCTACCAGTGGCAGTGCTCTCTCATTGATAACCAGACACCAGACCGTGTTTAGAGTGATACTGAAGGGCAGCCCTGATTGAGATGATCCACTGTGCGAGGCCAGGCCTGGCCTGCATATCCATTCCTGTATTGTGCAGTGATGCAGTCAGTGTTTGTTTTTGAATTTGACTGCTCTGTGTTACTATTTCCATCCTAACTCCCAAGTCCTGTCAGTCCTGTCCTGAGTTGAACCCTGATGACCCCACTACACTGGCAGCCTTGTCCCCGACTGAGACCATACGGAGTACCATGAATGCATACTGCATATGCTGCATTGTTGTCTTGTGACCAGTGGCCCATTTTGCTCTGCTATGCCTGCCTCCTTATTACACACACTCTTTACTCTTTTGGAGTCAAGTCACAGAACAGTGACTGTCAGCCTGTGTGTGTATGCGTGTGTGCGCGCACGGAGGGGGGGGACTACTGGAGAGAGTCCGTAAATTTTGCTGCTAGTGCCTTTCATGCCTTGATGCTGAATTGTCTGGTTATTTATGATAATATGATCTATCATGTGGATGACTGTGCTATTAAATTAATTTGCATAACACTTACGTACTTACTCTCTCATGTCAGTCAGTGTCAGTGAGTGAGTGGTGTACTGACAGTGTAGTAAAGTTGGCCGAGTGCAGACTACTGCAGCTGTAGGCTGTAGCAGAAGAATGCTGCTCGCACAGTATAGACTGTGTAATGCATTGCAAAAGATGCAGATGTGCATATGGTATGTAGAAGTCAGATTAAAGATGGAATAGTTTTGCTTTCTTGCTGTTGAGATGAGTTGACTGAGACTAGTTAAGTGTTACGCACAGTCTGACTTTAAACTCTCACAGTCTCTGTCACTCACTGAGTTTGACCTGGCTTGATTTATCTGAGCTGCTGAATCCTAATTCTTTCTTTCTGTCATGATCCATCAGTCAGTCACTGTCACACAATGTGAAATTAATTGATACTGAGATGTCAAGAGTTCACTGTGTCTCACAGTCACGGAACTGAGGTGAGAGTCAGTCTAGTCAGTCTTAATTAATTTATATTGCCATTTGACAATCGAATCAATGCCTGGCCCTGCCAACAAATCAATCACCTGCAATGTGGAACTGGGATTTGACTTACTAGAGTAAGAACTATTGAGCGATCAATGAAAGAGGCTGCTGGGGCAAAGGGCTGTGAAAATATTTGTTGTTTTCTGGCCTGGGTAAATATGAAGGTAGTGGAATAAGGTGGTATTGGTAATAGGGGTACATGCTGTCAGGGCCAAGTGGGTGGGTTGGGTCGTGTTGGGGGGGTTGGGTGATGCTGTATGTCTCTGACCACCTGTTACATTACAGATGGAAATGGAATCATTTACAAATTTTACAGTTTTAATGTATATCCTATCCTGTCCTATTCCCATCCTCTGTAAATGAGAACATTAAATCATTGTATGTCTTTTTTAAATAACACACAGTAAGTAATAAGTATAACAAATCAGAAAAAAATTGAATAACTTCGCTCATGTGACGTCTCTCATGCAGAATTATTCATACTCTTCTGTCTTATCACCAGTGCCACGCACTGTGTTTAAAGAATAAGGTATTGTGACAGGCTGGCTATCTTAGAAACAAGTTCAGGCGATGAAGTTACAGTTTGTGACTGTCAAAAACCACGGTGTTCTGCTTATGCAGTCACTGTTTGCATCTGTGCACCATACCCCTTTAAAATGTGTACCTCCATGATTTTCTGCAAGGGGTGTGGCGTACCCTCAAAACACAATTTGTACCCATGAAACATTTGGAGAAGAGTACGCTGTACCCCCTGTTACGTGGCTCTAGTGGGAACAGTGATATTGAGATCCTTTAGTCTCCCCTCATAGGGTTTTGATGCAGACCCTGCACCATTTTAGTTGCCTTCCTCTGGACTGCCTCCACTCTATGTCCTTCCGGAGATGTGGTCTCCAGAACTGGCACAATACTCTAGGTGGGGTCTTACCAGCTGTCTATACAGAGGCAACACCACCTCCCTCTTTCTGCCAGTGATGCCCCTCCCTATGCACCCCAGCATCCCACTTGCCCCCCCCCCCACTGCCTTGTCACACTGCATGGCCACCTTTAGGTCATCCAGTATGATTACCCCCAGGTCTCCTTCCTGCTTGGTGGTCGTCAATACCACCTCACCTATTTTGTACTCTGCCCCTGGGTTTCTGTGCCCTAAGTGCATTATTTTGCACTTTTTTGTGTTGAAACCCAGCTGCCATACCCTTGACCACTCCTCTAGTTTTCTCAGGTCTCTGCTCATCCTTTCAAACCCCCCCCCAGAATGTCCACCCTACTGCAGATTTTGGCATCATCTGTGAAAAGGTGGACCTTCCCTTCCAACACCTCTGCAATGTCACTTAAAGACATGAAAGGCACCCCACTGGTCACCCTTCCTACTTTGGAGTGAACCGACATTTATCAACCCTTTGGCGCCTATCCCATAACCAACTGTAACCCCTAGGTGGCGCTTTCCCAAGGGCTACTACCCCTGCCTGCTTGGCTAGTAGCAGGTTAAGGGACCTGAGTTCTGAAACTGGTGCCTCCACCCAGAGGTCAGTGTTGGTAGTGGTCAAGCTAACCTGGGCACAGCCCTCCGGGACACTGTAACCCCCGTCTTTCCTTACTAGTGGCTGGAACAATACACAGTGATCACTTCCACAATACCCCGATACACCACACAAGTACCCACACTGTTTGCACTTACCACCAGGGCTTTCCTCTAGCCGGCCCTGGGGACCCCCTGTAAAACAAGGTTATACACAGCACATAACTGCAGTACAGTACTCTTGCACAAACTGGAACCACAGTCAGGGTAAATGCAAAAAAGAGTTAGATATGATTTATTTAAGAGGCTTGAACGAGGAAGGGGCGTAATCAGGTTAATTTGCTTAAAGGCTCCATCAATCGAACAGTTTTGCATGCACTTCAGGGTCCATAAACAGTCACACTCTGGGTACCCAGAAGGAGAATGGTGGGCTAGCCAGGAACGTTGCAGCTGGTTGGGGCCCTGTGATGGAAGAAAACAACATGCACAACACACACTATTTGTAATCCGGAGCCGGAGGGCTCAGTTCGTGAAAAGAAAACAACAAGACAATCAGACGACACACTTTTAGATTAGGCTGTTGTTGCAGGGAGCTACCCTAATGATTACTCACGATACCCAAGACTGGACACAGGCTGGACGAACATCGAGACAGCAGGTGGTTAATCTGGAGTGCCAGGAGAAGCAGGGCCCACATGATTCGCCGAGGCGTTGTTCCTGTTCAAGCGTGGAGCAGGGGGCTGATCCCCAGGCAGGTCTCTTGTCGGTGGCTTTCTCTGTGCAGTGGGGTAGTCTGGCAGGGCCAACATGGCATGGCCCAGCCCAGATGGCGATGAACATGGATTCAGTTCGATTAGGCTGGATAAAGTTTCCAGCAAGCAGAACACAGTTCACACAGTGGGGAACCAAATCACGACCCACTTTCAATACACAGCACATTTACATAAAAGGAAATGCTACTGTACCAGGCAAGCTGCTCTCTGGTCACAATCGCAAAGTCTCTGCACCAACCGGGGATTCAAAAGCAGCTGGAAATCCTGGCAGGCCGATTGCATTCAGCAAATCTTCGGTCTTCTTCAGATATGAGCCTGGTAAAAAATCAGTGGCTTACTTTGTTCTCGCAATCTTGGATTTAGTCCGAAATAATTCTCTTCTCTCCCTCTCAGGGGCAGCAGGCAGACATGCAGGCTACAACTCAGACCTTTCCACAGTTCTCCCGCACAAAACTACTCAGACAGCTGCTTGACTGTCTCAAGCTCTTGCTCATTCAGCTCCTAACTGAGATCTGACTCAACTGCCAGCAAGCCAGGGACTTTCCCCAGAATCCAAAAGGTTTGGTTGGCTGATCTGTCTGTCAGTCACAACAAAGGCTCCCCCTTCAGGTGCCAAAGGGCACCAAAAGCCCCAAACTACAATTCCTACAGATTTTGACTCCAGACAGCTCCATTTTAGGTCCCACCAGAATTGATTAGTCCAATTCGCAGTCCAGGACCAAGATAGTGGAGATAAACAAAACAGTCCTTGCTGCAAAGAAGGCAGGTTAGACAAACTACATTATCATTATCACTCTAAATGATTTTCAGCAAATAGTTAGATCTTTCAACACAGCTCCCTCTCAGCTCATTTATGACTGCAATCCAGGCAGCTCTTAAAGAGACAGTGCACAGAGGCTATACATGCACTCCCTGGCAATCGCATTTAAACTGCTAAAACGCAGGACACCAGCCTGACAGTGAGCATTTAGACAAGCTCAAGGAAGACTTTTCGGGAACCCCCATTTGTAGGGGGGTTACACAATTTCTTATCCAGTTTACCACCTTTGGACCCACTCCTAAGCTATCCAGCTTGCTTACTAGTCTCCTATGTGGAACAGTGTTGAACGCCTTACTGAAATCTAGGTAGGCATGTCTATCACTTCACCCTGATCTAGTTCTTTGGTCACCCAGTTAAATAAATCTATCAAGTTTATGTGATACGACCTCCCCCCTGTGAAACCATGCTGCTTTGGGTCTCGTAACCCACTGGATTCAAGATATTCCACAATCCTTTCCTTCAGCAATGATTCCATTAACTTTCCCACCATGTCAAGCTGACTGGCCTATAACTGCCAGTCTCCTCCCTGCTACCACTTCTGTATAGTGGGACTACATCCGCCCTCCTCCAGTCTTCTGGAAGCACTCCCATTTCCGGTGAGCTGTTAAATAGGACTGTAATAGGTGCAGTCAGTATTTTCCAAAGCTCCCTCAATACCCTTGGATGCGCCCCATCTTTCCCCACTGTTTCTCCACTTTCAGATAAGCAAGTCCCTTCAGGACTCTCGCCTCTTAAAAAGGACTAGTGTCCACCTCCCTCCCTCCATCCAAAGCTTTTTAACTTTTTTTGTGGTACTAGAGGGGGTGTGGCCAGTAGGGGGATCACTGCCATATTCTGTAGTCCATCCCAAAGTTGCCCCCTTTTGGGTTAAATGCTAGAGGGAAGTAACTAAAATATTACCAATACAGCAACACCTGGAGTGTGCCCATCTACTTCTTGGGAGTCAACCGGCAGCAGTTAAGAGGAGTATAAATACCTCTATAATATACTGGTTGTGGCAGCCAGTAAGACACTCACCTAATGCTGGGTAAGCGTTAAATGTCCCTTATTAGAAGCATGGTTAGCAAACTGCATGTGCATCCAACAGATGGAGCTTATAACTGCTAAGGTAAAACTATAGTTGGAGACATTTAAGGCCACATGGCGCCTCATTTTTGGTTACCAAGAGCAGCAGAAAGGATTGATGGTTCTGAAGCAGTTGAGAGCACTGCAACAGTAAAATATCTGAGTGGTCCTACCTAGAGACATGTGCATGCAAATACATATACAGCACCACACAGTTTGTTTGGGTCCTCCTAGTGTTTGTGCTTATTAAGTTGTCTGTATTTACAGATTTAGATATTTGAATTTCATTTTTTTCTGTGTGAATATTTTCTGAATGGTACAGGTAAGGGGTGACATGTGCAAGGTAGTCAGGTGAACTGGAAGCAACAAAGATGCATACAGCCCAAGGTTTGGGAACAGTGCCCAGGGTTACCCGAATCGTCAGTGTTTTCAAAATAAGGGATGATACACAGGTCTCTGCCACAAGGTATGCTAAAATATTTATTATACATTTGACAACAGTATACTTTCTTTATAGATGTACCAACATTTTATCCACTGTTACAATAAATGAGGAACATCAGTGTATATTATTTACACTCACATCTGAAACTGTACCATGTATGTATTGCCTGAATATGTATTCTTAAAAAGAAGTTCCAAAATAAAATGATGGATGACTGAGGTACAGTACTGCTGATGAAGGAGGCAAAGTGGAAAAATAACTTCAAACTAGTTTCCAAAAAATATGGTCTGAGCGAACATATTAAATGGGTGAAACTTGCATCTGTGTGTATTATGCAATGACCACCAACCCCAATCTCCACTGCCATTGCCAACTCCGTCCTTTAGTTCATCTTTAAATTTTCTAGCACTTATTCTATGTTTGTTGTGTATATATATATATATATATCCATAAAGTGAATTAATCTAAAAAAGTAAGTGTGATCTAGATAATAAAAAAGTAAGTTTGTAATTTAAATGAGGGTGCATTTTATGGAATCTCACCTTTACCTTCTTTCTGTAACTAACTGAAGGCAGAGGGTGCGAGTCCTGATCCACCACTATGCTGCTCTTTCAGGAGATTGATTACTCAGACTGCACAGCTTGAAGCATCCCATGCGCAACATGATGACATCATGACACTCTTGGCATCACTCTGCTGGCCAGTGCACCCTCAGAGAAGATACAAAATATTTCCCCACATGGAGGTAACTTCAGTGTCCTTAAGTAATAGTTAGAGCCTGTAAATACGGAGCTAGACCTCACAATTTAATGTGCTACTCTGCCATGCATTCAGTGTAGAAAGAACTGTACCATTCAATCATAAAACTGTTTTACATAGTAGAGAATTGTCTTTAGCGCACTAAGCAAATGTCGTTTATTTCATTTACATGCCACTAATGGATCTTACATAAATTGTAATTAGGAATACAGACTCATGAGATAAGGCTTGGGAATATGCAAGTGACACAGACTTGCTCCAGGAACATAAATAATGTGCATGCTGTTAATCCAACCTTTGCACAATTTTTTTTTTCTTATTTTTTTCTAAACTGGCAGCTTGTTAGAAGATGAGCTATGGAGAGAAAGCATTATTTTGCCACACAGAGCTTGTTTTACTTTAAGCTTGTAACAATGCTGAGACTGATTAAGATGACACAGAAAGTGACAGCTGAAGGGGAGCGTAAGGTCTATAATAGTCTGCCCAAGAACCTACCTGGTGCTATTCCCCTCCCCTCCTTTGCCTTTCCGTATGCTACCTTTATGTCTATCCCATGCGTTCCTGAACTCGCTTATCATTTTGGCCCCCACTACCTCCTTCAGCAAGCTATTGCATGGGACCACCACCCTCTCTGTAAAAAAGAACTTCCTTGTATTACTCATGAACCTCCCTTCCTTCAGCTGATGATTTATCACAGCAATTGAGAGACTCATCATAAACTGTTCACCTGTATGCTTCCTGTTGTATACATTATTATTATTCAAGTGTTTTATATGTGTATCTGTATTATTTTTTATTTATTGTAATGACCTATGGTCAAACAAATAAAACTCTGAATACGGAATACTGACTCATAAAATGTTTATTTGCAGATAAGAAACTCCATTCTGGAAAAAGAGGGAGATAAAAAAAATGCTGATCTCATATGAGAGAGACTTTTTTCATAAAAAAAATATATAAGTGATTCATAAGTATATATCTTTGTCAACACACTACCTTGAACTGAAACAGAAGTTTGTAGACAGAGACTATTTTGTTGTATACCTTTAATACTGACTGATGAATTATACTGAAGTACAGACTTAAATTGTTTTCTTTACTGAAGATACTGCTCCAAATAATTAAGTGCGATTTAAGAAATTATTCATAGTTCCCTGTTGATTAAAGTGGGAGTATACATATTCTGGGGGGATCACTGTTTGAAAATGCAGCATCAAGAATATAGTATATGATTCAGTGCTGTTACCACTGAAAATTCACCCTCAGCATAAAGGATTGTATTCAGGGAACTGTGGCAAACTGGTTTCTCCCAGACTCAGTCTGCAACTGTTACCAGTGTTTTCAAACCCTTCAGATGCCTGCAAGGGTTCTCAGTAGCTGCCACCACTCAGAATGGACACTCTCTCAGGGTAACTCTAGGTCTGAATTCCTCCAGAGTCACTGCCCACACAGTATAGCACTCCCTGCCTAAGGGCAAATGACCCGCCCCTCTCTGTCACAGCTGAGAACACCTTACTTTAGATACCAAGGGCCAGATATTCAAAACTTTGCCCTGGGGCTAAAGTAGCACTGCCCCACATGCTAAATTAGCCTGGATCCAATAGCCCGCTATATTCAAAAGGGATAGCCCCAGTGCTAACCCAGCTGAATATAGCATGCTAAGGAAGACAGGCAATCTGGGCTGAGCGTGCAGTGCAAACATAGCACAGGAATAAGACAGCTCTGAATATAGCAACCAGGGAGTGCACACCACAACAGCAACCAAGTGCACAGTGACACGAATGTAGGTAGGTAGAGGTGAACTACATGGCCAAATGCGTGGACCCAGTACAGCTGCAGGCAGCAGTGCATGTAAAAGTACAGTGTGCAAAACTGTATAATATTCCCCGAACCATTTGCGCGGTGCCAACACGTTTACGCGGGTTTAGCGTGGAGCTAAGCCCTTTGCCCGGTACAAACACATTTGCCAGGGGCTAAACTTTGCCATATTCAAAAGTGACATGCAAATGAGCCTACTTAGGTAGTCTCTGGGCAAACATCCAGATTAGCATCTCATTATGCCCTGATTTGCATGAAGTTTGCCCAGTGTTACTGCAGGGTCCCACAGCTCCACCTGAAGATCAGCCTGAAAGTACAGGGGCTGGCCGGGTCGGCCCACAGCTCCACGTGTAGGTCGGTCTGGCAGTGCATGATGGTAGCTGCAGGCTACATGTGTACAGTACAGCAGAGCATATTGTTCCCCAGGGGACAACACAGCATAGGCACAGGTGGTGGTGGTGGTGGTGCTGCATGCAACTGTCACACAGTAGGTCATGCTACAGTGCACAGCAGACACTACAGTAGCAAGGGGGCCAGTACTGTGAGGGACACAGCAATGCCTATGGTGTGTAGGGAAGTAATGACCACTGCACTGTATACAGTGACAGGCCCAACCTGCAGGTGTTTACTGACAGTAGACATTACTGTTACACTGTTGTGCGACCCAGAGATGTCACACCTCTGGCATGGGATGCTCACAGTGACACATACATGGCCGGCTGTGTTATTTTTGTTAGGAAGTTGGTTTTTTTTTTAATAATTACTTACCGCCTAGAGGTAGTGGCGGCAGTGCGGTTTCAACCGACGAAGAAATCTGGTAGCAAGCGGTGAAAACCCGGAAGAGCTGTAGGTTGGGCATGCACATAGCGAGGGAAACTGCGCACGTGTTTGCTGTTATAAACGCCCTTTATAACAGCAAATTATGCCACGGTTTCCCTATGGGAAAAGCTTAACCCAGTTATATATTTTTATATACTTCAGGATTCTGTGACTGGGTCCTTGAGGTACCGATAACTGGTTTATTGCAGACAAAAGCGGTGTTTCTGTCGATGAGAAAAAGCCACAGTTACATACATATGGCCAGATATTCAAAACTTTGTGCTGAGCGAGCTATTTGCACAGGTTCGCCTTGGGTCCACTGTATTCAACAGGCTAAATAGTCTTGGCATAAACTGTCAGTAGCTGCTGGGCAAAATCATAATGTGCAAGGGGCAAACTGAGGTGTGGTGTTTGTACACATGTGTGGTATGTGGCTGGGGGGCCACGTATGATCAGACAGGCACACTGGCGTTGGGGTATTCCCAATACTGGCCCATGTGCACTGCATGATGTGTCCCAGCCTTGTGGCCACACTCGGACTGTGGCGCAGCCTGGCCACCTGTACACCCTCCCCTCAACACTCTCCATGCCCACAGTGCTGCATGTGTATGCTGGCATCTGTTGGTGTCCACAGATGGGTGGTCTGCAGGTGTGTGCTGTATGGCCACACTGCCATGGTGTCCACTGGGGGGGCTGGGTCATCACTTACTGCCTGGCATAGCTGGGACTGGTGGCAGATGTTGGCATCACTGTGATGCCATCAGTGAGCAGCATGTTTCCTCTATGTCTGTCTTTTTCTCGTGTCATACTAATGGGTTAGGGGTCATGTAAACGCTGCACAAAGCTGCCAATGCGCGCGCAGTTGGCTTGCCCAGGGTTAAGACCACTTTTTCCTGGGCGGTAATTTGTACTGCGCAAAGTGTCGCACTAAGTCGCACAAAACCACTTTGCGTGACGCTAGTCGCTGAATATAGCACTGCACCTGTATTCATGTACACATACCCTCAGTTTGCCCCTTGCACACATTATGATTTTGCCCAGCGCTAATACAGTTTGCGCGCACTATTTAGCCTGTTGAATACAGTGGACCTGCGCTAAACCTGTGCAAATGGTTTGCGCCCAGCACAAAGTTTTGAATATCTGGCCATATGTATGTAACTGTGGCTTTCTTCTCATCGACAGAAACACCGCTTTTGTCTGCAATAAACCAGTTATCGGTACCTCAAAGGACCCAGTCACAGAATCCTGAAGTATATAAAAAATATATAACTGGGTTAGGCTTTTTCCCATAGGGAAACCGTGGCATAATTTGCTGTTATAAAGGAGCGTTTATAACAGCAAACACGTGCACAGTTTCCCTCGCTATGTGCATGCCCAACCTACAGCTCTTCCGGGTTTTCACCGCTTGCTACCAGATTTCTTCGTCGGTTGAAACCGCACTGCCGCCACTACCTCTAGGCGGTAAGTAATTATTATAAAAAAAAAAAAACTTCCTAACAAAAATCACACCATAAAGGGGACAACAAAACAAGAAAAAGTAAACTGCTGCTAAGCGACCGAGGACTCTGCTAAACATCATCCAGACCGTGGCAGACCAGACCATTTATTTTATATAATTGGCTGTGGTGAAAAGCCTAACCAGCAATTATATACATAATATAGTGGTGTGTAAATTAATTTTATATACACTCGGGTTGGATGCCTGATATATGCTATCCAACTCCTTTGGGTGTGTAAAATCTCATACACACACCACCCCCATACTTTATTCTCTATTTTTTATTTTTTTTTTATTTTAGCTTTTGTTGACCGGTAAGTGCACTAGACAAATCCTGCCTATTTTCAGGCACGACCCGGGGGAGGGGGATACAGATGAATGCCAATTGACCTTGAACCAGATTAAGCTGTTGGTGGTATTTTTAGTGAATGAGGGAAATTTGGCCAGGACACCGGGGAAATTCCCCTACTCTTTTCGATAAGTGCCATGGGATCTTTAACATCCACCTGAACTACCACCAATCCAGGCAGATGGGACCTCGGTTTAACATCTCATCCGAAAGACGGCACCTCAGAAATGCAGCACCCCTCTCATGCTGCATTACAGTGTCAGTACTGGGATATTAACCCAAGTGCCAGATGTGGGAACTGAACCCACAGCCCTCCGATCTCCCAGCCTCAGAGGTGAGTGTGCTACCTACTGAGCCACTGACACTGCTATTTTACACCTATATTACAGGATACTACATGAAGACTAAGGGGAATAGTAATTCTACAGAAGTAAAAAGTAAATGTTTTGCACATAGCAGAAAACAACGTACAGACAAATTTCTTTGCACTTCCTGATTTTCCCAAACTAGGAAGGCTTACCAACACAAGAAACCTTGGTTTATCAGGGCAGACTCGAACCTTTGAATTTAACTATTTGGAGTCCCAGTCTAACTCTTTTAGGCTTTGTCAGTCCTCAAGACTCTTGATCCCCCCCCCCCCACCACCATGACAAGTCATCTAGTAAGTCACTCTGACTTCATAGATTCAACACTTCTTTTGTGGCCTAGAAAACCTTTCATCTGGAAAAACTAGACCAAACTGAAATCTTGGGTCCATGGATTGCAAGGTCCATCTACTTGTCTTCTCTCCTGTTTCATACAGCAGGAGTGACTGCTTCACTCATTAGCCAGGGCCCTTCATGAAATATGAAAGAGCTGTTTTGTTTTCAGCTTTCCCATTAACTGACCAGGGGTCCTGTAGTACAGGCCAAAGAGACTCTCTACAGTCATCTGGCATGCCTCATACTTACAAGAGGTCTAGCTGATGATAAACATTAAACACAGAAACATGAATAAACAATGTACACAAAAGTTATTGGGGCAACCTTAACTTTTTTTTGCACTAGCTAGCCGGGCTAGTGAACAAGAGATTGCACTAGCCTGCAGAAGTCTGCAGTAGCCCGCAGTCAGTATGGTTAATAGTGATTTGTTAAACGAAAGGCAAATAAAATCTCATTTGTCCTGCCAACAGTCTGGAAACCTACCAACTGATTTTGCACTGTGCCTTTAACTGCAAACCGCACATACACCATCTCAGCTTCTGTGACTGAAGAGTCAGTGGTTCTGTCACTGATGACTGAAATTAACTTTGTTCCCATAGTTGTTTCTCATAGTGCCATGTGTTCAACCTCGGCTACATAGTGGATAAAGTTCCAGGCATATTTGTCGTCCTGATATGCTGAACTGATATCTAGCCCTTTCATATCTTCAAGGCAGCACATCCACACAAAGTCTGTGACAGGACATTCTTTCTTAGCAATTGCATGGCATGTGCGAAACAGTTTATCCAGATGGTTGTCCCTGGAGTAGCAGTGTTGGCATCGTCCTTTTCCTTTGCCCTAGCATGAGCTTCACCGATATTATGGGACGAGACAAAGTCAAGCCGGAAGTTATCTGTACCGAAACGAAAATTATTGTTATTGCTCGCGTTACCCAACTTTATTTCATGTTTGCTACACAAATGGCAGAACATCAGATCTTTTGCACCATCATACCCCAACCAGTCATATTTTTCTAGCCAACATTGCTGGAACTGATGGCTTCGCTTTGTCTTTTCATACTCATGATCTTTCATTTGTTTGTCTTCGTCAGCATGCTTTCTATTAATGTCAGCTGGGTTACCGACTTTAATATATTTCCAAATTTTCAGATTTGTAGTTAATAAAATTGTGTCGTGAAAAGTGTGTGTGTGTCTTTTTCTTCCCCTTTTCCCACCCTGGCCACAGATCCCAGAAATGCTCGATTGTCCCAGTTCTATTAAAAAATGTTCACCAAAAAAAAGTAAGGGCAAATTCAACAGCATCAACCCATACTGTTATTTATTTATGTTTATTCTTTGGCAACCAGGTAACTCCATTGGGCACAAGACCCATTTACAGGGGTGGCCCAGGAACACATGGAGGTTAAGTGACTTGCTTAGGGTCTCACAGTATGCAAGTGGAGGCTGTGGGAATTAAAACCCAGATCTGCTGGATGTACAAAGCCCATTCACAAGCTGTTGCTCCCTCTGTTAAAACACTCCATGTTTCCTTTCCATGACAGTCATGTATTCTGATATGCTTTGATCACCTTTCTGATAACTGAACTATCGGTACTTGCGGCATCCTCGATACTAAATTGTGTTCCCTTTACCTCATCAGCTACTGCTGTTTCTTTTCAAATATCTAAGACATCACATTCCACAATTTCAGACACACCTTTCCATGCTATTTATTCCAGTGGCCTGTACAGGTGTAGCTAATATCATGGAACGTTCAGGTTGGTAGTATAAAAATAAGAGCAACAGCTGCTGAGGATTTAGGAGAGAAATAATCAACGCAGTGACAAAGGCAATAAGAATGTGAACGCTAATTTCAAAAAGTGGGTCTAAAACATATGAGAATATAGGAAAAACAAAAAGGAACCCATTACAGCATATAAAGGTGTAAAAACGGTTCCCTATCATGGCAGTAAATGACCATACTTAAAATACAGAGTTGAAAAGATTAGGTTGCTTTACTGCTATTGGTCTTAATGACCATACTTTACACCTCCTAGATAGACTAGTTTCACAAACTAAGGCCTGTGACTAGTGACATCAGAACTTTTTTCCTAACCTGCACATGCATGCAACAGTGAATGATTTGATACAGTCAGTTTTAATACTGTCTTTGAGCACTCAAAATGGCCCAAAAACTGGACTACATTTAATCAAAACCGGACGACCAGATATGGACCCTGAAAACCAGATTATCCAGTCTATAACTAGACAGGTGGCAACCCTAGAACTGTGCTGTTCCTGGACACAGTCACAAATCTGCCTGTCATGAGTACTGACCTAAACAAGGAAAAGGAAAGGAGAAAGGATCTTTACCAGTAAAAAAAATAAAAGCAGCAGTTAGTATAAAATGAAACAGTTTGTAAATGCACTATGCACAGACATCTATTTTTTCATTTCACTAATGCTAAGGCAGTACATAGTTAAAACTCCATGAAAAGGACCTGGCTTTAAATTAAATAAGTTGTATTTATGTATTTATTTGTTTACTTGATACCCAGGTTGACAATGGAACTGCAGCTTTCCACAGGAGGAATTGCACTAGCCCAGCTGAGCAAGTAACAGAGATTCTGCACTAGTACCCGGGCTAGTAAATGAATGTTAAGGTCGAACCCTGTGTTACATCCCCACAGGAAATAGAAAACAAATACTTTAACACTATTAAATGATGTTTGTTTTTCATGTGAGTCATTTGGCTCCACCTGCAATGTGGTTCACTTTCTGGATGAACCCCTCATTAGTTTCTCGTAGTGCCTCTACTACTTAAACAAACAAACAGCAAAAAGGTACTAACTATTGGCTGGACAGCCCATCTGCACTGCCATGCTGCAACCACTGCGATACCCAATGTGCATAATATAGGACTGCAGCACTAGGCTCCACCTTAGCAATTTTGAGTTCTGTCCGATGGTCCAATGCAGTCATGTAAGGGGATTGTGATCAGTGACCATGGTAAACTCCCTTCCATACAAACAAGGCTGCAGCTTCTGCAAAGCTCAGACAATACCTGGACACTTCTCTCTTGTGATGTAGGCCTCCTCTCTGGGCAGCAGCTTCTTGCTCAGGTACACAACTTGATGTTCCTCTCCAGAGTAACCTGACTGACGCAGAACTGCACCTAGCCCATGAACACATGTACCTACATGTACAATAAACTTTGGAGAAAGTCCAGGCTGGCAAGCACATTTGCCAGACACAATGCCTCCTCTAGCTGGCAGAAAGCGGCATCGCAGGTTTCCGTCCATCAAACCCTTTCTGGCATTTTCTTCTTGGTAAAACTGGACAGGGGTCTGGCCATACTGCTGATATTTGGAACAAACTTATGGTAGTACAATGCAATCCCTGGGAAGGCCCATGTTTTCCTCTTGGTCCTGGGCACGGCCCATCCCTGGCTGACCTCAGTTCTCACAGACTCAGGCTGGTTGTATCCATTCCTCACCCTGTGCCCAAGGTGTGACACTTCTACCATTCCTATATGGCACTTCTCTGCCTTGACCATTAACCCAGCGGCCTACAGCTCGTGGAACACCTTGGAATGGTCACATGCCTGATGTGATCTTCCCAAGTCTGGCTACAGATGGCGATGTCACCCATGGATGCCAGAGTGAAGTCTCCTACCCCATTTAGAATGCAGTCCATAAGTCGTTAAAAGACGGCGCATTCTTCATCCCAAATAGCATTACCCAGGACTTGAACAACCAAAGAGGTGATGAAGGTCGACCTCTCGGCTTCGGAGGTTGTGGATACCCACCAACAGCCCTTTGTCAGGTCTATGGTGGTCAGATAAACGGCTCCCCCTAACCTTTATTGAAACTCATCTGTCCTGGGCATGGGGTATGCATTGGACTATATGCAGCTGCTGAGCTTGCAGTAGTCAACACAAAACCTTGTAGTCCTGTCATTTTTGGGGATCACTACCACTGGAGAGGCCCAGGGACTACTGGACTCCTAATTTACTCTAAGAGCCAGCATCTCCTTGATCACTTCCTATATGCCGTGTCTTACTCTTTTCAAGACTCCTGTACGGTGGCTGTCTCAGCGAGGCTTGGGACCCTGCATCCACATGGTGCTCTGACATTGTGGTATACCCCCGTTTCTCCATGAACATTTCACCAAATGTATGCAGCACCCCATGCGTTTCGGCAACTTGAGCTGTTGTCAGCCACTCCTAGACAGTTACAGCATCCACTGAGGATTCTCCCTTAACCTCTCCAAGGAGATTCACTGGCGGGTTTGCTTCTACCTTCTGTGGATAGCTGCACATCGCCAGGGCCATCTTGTCCCAGTCATGGTAGGGCTTCACCATGTTTATATGGTAGACTCACGGTTCGCACCTCCTGTCTGGTAACTCCACCACATAATTAACATAATTTACCCTCCTGACCACAGACTAAGGCCCCTGTCAAGCTGTCTGTAATTTGTTCTGCTGGATGGGGATGAGCACCAGCACTCATTGCCTGACTTCATACTACAAGGCTGTGGCTCCACGGTCATACCATGTCTTCTGCCCCTGTTGTGCAGCAGCAAGGTGCTCCTGGGCAAACACCATGAGTTACCCAAGCTGTGACCTGAAATTCAAGACATACTCCACATAACAGATTCCTCTTGGAGAGCAAGCTCACGCTCCCATTCATCCCTTACGCTGTGGCCAAACCAGAGCTCAAAGGGTGAAAACCCTGTGAACTCCTAGAGGACTTCCCTATATTCGATTAAGAGATGGAGTAGGTAGGTGTCCACTCTCTCACATGCTGGTCAGTGAACACCCTTAACATGGTGGACATGCTGGTCAGTGAATGCCCTCAACATGGTCTGAAGATATCCACTAAATCGCTCAACCAGACTGTTAGTCTGGGGAGTGGTACGGCGAAGCCCTAAGCTGACCTACTCCACACTTCTTCCAAAGACTAACCATCAGATCCTACATGAATTTGTTGACCTGGTCCAACAGAATCTCTTGGTGGAATCCACCCAGCTAAATATCCCCCACAGTTCACTGATCACCTTGTCAACCTCGATGGAGGACAAGGGCACTGCCTCTGGATACCCTGTGGGATACTCTATGACCATCAAAATGCACTGCTTGCCAGTGCGACTTGAATGGTAAGTGGCCCCAGAATGTCCACTGGAACTCGCCAGAATGACTTTTCGATAACAAGTAGGGGAATCAAAGCTGCCTTGGCCTTATTCTCAATCTTTCCCACCTTCTGGCACTGTGGACAAGTCCAATAGTAGTTTGCCAAGTTTTAAAAAATACTGGGCCACTAAGAATAGGTTACTCACCTATATCCGTAGTTCTAGGAGTGGTATATGGTTCACATCCACACTGTGGCAGTTCCACTGGACTGCAATGATTAGCCAGATGTCTTTAAGCTGAGCGCCTCCTTCAACCCAGGAGAATATATCCCCTGACTCTGTTCTGTCATGTCAGATCTCACAGACTGGAAGCAGGATCAGGTGCCACTTGCCAGGGGAAGCCGGGTGGGTTGTGTGGATGTGAACCATACAGAACTACAGTTACAGGTGAGTAACCTTTTCCTTTAGGGGCGTGTATATGATTCACTTATCCACACTCTTACAGACTCCTAGCAATTCTCCAGGAGGCAGGGCCAAGGCGCGCACCCCTGCTTGGTGAACAGAGATTGGAGAACCAAGATCCCAAAACACACATCCCGGCATGACTCAGGTTTGATGAGGTAGTGGGAAATGAAGGTGCGTGCTGACCTCCACATAGCGGACCTACAGATCTACTGTATGGGTATATCCCTGAAAGCAGCCCTATGTCTGGTGGAATGAGCTCTAATCCAAAGGGAAAGTTCCCAACCAGCCAACCTACAGCAGCGGTCGATGCAAGATGTGATCCACCTTGCAATCATCCACTTTGCTGCCGGTCTGCCAGGCATGGCTTCAGTGTAGGTGACAAACAGCTGTCAAGCCCGTCACTGAATTCAAGCTGTTCACTCAACATAATAGCAGTGTTCTCCGAAGGTCCAGGGTATGGAGCCTGCAGTTGGCCTCCGAAAAAGGGTTGGTAAAGTATACCAATAAGTTAATCACCTGATTAAGATGAAAACACTTTTGGGAGGAAGTTTGGATTGGGGTGAAGGAGGGCTGGCAGTATAGCCTAGAGGTTAGAGTAATGAGCTGTGATTGAGCTTCGTACATCCAGTAGACCAGACCTGGGTTTGAGTCTCACAACCCCCACTTGCATACTGTGCGACTCTGAGCAAGTCACTTAACCGCACAGTGCTCCCAGGTCACCCCTGAAAACAGGCATTTGTGCCTAGTCTAGTGGGCCTTACCCGGTTACCAAAGACTAAAATAAAAAATAAAATAAACTCTATCCCAGTGGAAGACCAAATAGGGGGAATCCACCGGGAACACCTGGATCTCTCCAAGCCTTCAGGCAGATGTAATGGCCAGCAGGAAGGCAGTCTTCAACAGCAGGTGTGACATCGCACACCTGTACACAGGTTCAAAAGGCTTGCCCCTGAATGTAGAAAACACAAGCAGTAGGTCCCACAGTTATGGTGGTTCATGCACCAGAGGTGGCAGGTGGTCAAAGCCCTTAAAAAGTGCCCGACCACATTCTTCTTGGCCACTGTTGGCACAACAGCCTACACCCAGTATGCAGAGAAGGCTGCTAGGTGCACCTTAAGGGTCATCTCTCACAGTCCCAACTGAGAGATGGATCAAAGGTATTCAAGGATACTAGTCACAGGGCAGGCAGGGGGATCAGGCTTCGTGCCCTAAAACCAAATGGAAAAGCTTTTCCATTTAAAGGCATAGCACCAGCAAGTCGGTTCCTTAATGTAGGTCTTCACAGTGTGGAGCACATCTTCTGAAAGACCCAAGGCCTTGAACTCTATCTGCTCAAGAACCAGGCTGTGAAGTGCAAAGACTGAATGTCCAAGTACAGAATCGTCCACTGTTGTCTGGTTAGCACGTCTGGATGAAGAGGCATCCGCCATGGAGCTCTGCTGCTGAAGCTGAAGAGATCTGGCTACCAGAACTATCTTGGCCAGTCTGGTGCTATCAGGATCATCTACGCCTTGCCCTTCCGGACCTTAACCACCATCTTGTGGACTAGGGAGAAGGAATGGAAGGCGTACATAAAGCCTGACTCCTGGGCCTCATGAAGGCATCCCTAAACGGTGTATTGGGCTGAGGGGGGCACAAAACAGATTCAGTTTTGCATTCTCCCAGGAGGAAACAGATCCACCAGAGGGGTTCCCCACTGGAAGAATAGGTGGTGTACCACCTCCTGATGCAGAGAGCACTCATGCGACATCTTTCTTGCCTGGCTGAGAGCATCTCCTAGCTGACTGTTCACTCCTGTGACATGGATTGGCAGGATCTACACCGAGGCTGCACACGATGGTCCAGGTTCTGAGGGACTCCTGACATGGGAAAGGAAGCACATTCTGCCCTGTCTGTTTACGGAGAACATGGTTGTGGTGCTGTCTGTGTGGGCTTGCACAACCTGACCTGACTACACAAGTGAATTCCTTCAGAGCAAGCTGCACTGCACAGAGCTCTAGCAAGCTGATGTGGTGCTGGGACTCCTGGGGTGCCAAGAACGTGTGGGCTCTGTGGTCTCGCAGGTGTGCTCCCCACTCCACCAGAAACGCATCCATCATGAACGCGACAGTTGGTTCTGGGCAGACAAACGGGATTCCTTCCTCCAGATGTTCTGGAATCAACCACCACTGGATGGCACCCCTGTCACAGAGTGCCTCTGTGAAGGTTTGGGGGCCCCAGAATGATTTATGAAAAAAACATTAGATACCCGAGTGTCCTGTACTATGAAACTGTGATAGTGCGCAATTTCGTACAGGTAGGCTGAAATTTCAGCCAGTCTGTTCATTTCCTACTAGTCTTAAGTAATATTAGTAAGAAAGTCATGTTAAAAGACTGTGAAAGTGCTTGTACTGCGCTTTGGTGAATTAAAAATATATGTGACTTATTTATTAACAGGGGGGAATGGGTTGACATGCAACACATTTAGGACGCACTTACAGGGTGCCCCTGGAATTTGAAAGGCATTTTTAATGCTTGTTTCAGCAGTGAAGTGATTAATCTGATGTAAAGACCATCCGTTCTGGTAATATGAGCTGTGTTCTCAGCTATGTGTTCATAAAACGGAGCTTGGTTGGTGCGTGCCTGTCTGTTGTAACCCTCTTGCTAAGAAAGAAAGTCCTTTCTTGTTTGAAATTAAGTTTCAGTGTAAGAATAAGTAATATAAGCCCTTAGCGTTTTAGGTTAAATGAGATAGTATGTACTGACTCACAGCCAGGCTGGATAGCTCAGCTGTTCTTGGTAAAAGAAATAAAATAGGCTTGTGATAGGAATAAATGGTGAATACGAAAAAATGACCTCACCTTAGTAATTATGTTTCTTCTACTGGAGTCTTGCTGTATTCTGACATGTGCAGTTAGCCCCAGCCTTTAAACTGCCCTGGAGAACAAAGGGTTAACATTTCTATGCAGAGCTCGAGCTCGGTTGATGTCTCTGTCTGTTTTCCTTTGAACGCTAACCGTCAGATTCTTACTAGCAACACTCTAATAGTATTCTATGTGGAAAATGTAAAACAACATTTTTAATAGCCAACTGGCAACAAAACGTTTTGGACTACCAAAAGAAGACTCAAGTCAGGAAACCCAAAATTAAACGGGAATATAACAAAATAAACACCCAAGATTCCAACAGAAGAAACATAATTACTAAGGTGAGTCATTTTTCTTCAAACAACCTGAAGTCTTGCTGTATTCTGACAAGTGCAGACTACCAAGCAGTACCTCCATGGAGGAGGGGCAGAATCTACTTTGGGAATAGGCTCTGAAGTACTGCTGTGCCAAACCAAGCATCACTCCTAGCCTGGATATCCAGAGAGTAATGCTTGGTAAAGGTATGGACTGTTTTCCAGGTGGCTGCTTGACAAATTTCTAAGAGTGGGATATCCCTGGTAGCAGCCAGAGAAGCAGCTGTACCTCTTGTGGAATGAGCCCTCAGGCCTGAGGGTGGAGTTTTTCCCAGTTTTTCATAGCAGAACTGTATACAAGACACGATCCACCTGGCAAAAGATCTCTTGGTGGCAGGTTTGCCCTTTCCCACTTCTCCATAAGTGAGGAACAACTGGAGGGAGGCAAAACTGTGACCCTGGGTATGCTCTATGTAGTAACTAAGGGCTCTTTTAACATCTAAACTGTGTAGCCTCCTCTCTCCTGAGGAAGAATGATCAGTGAAGAAAACAGGAAGAGACACAGACTGGTTTAAATGGAAGTCTGAAACCACTTTGGACAAGAACCTTCTATAGGTTCTAAGGACCATTTTATCCCTGTGAAAGGAGATAAAATCAGGTTCCACTGATAGGGCTTGCAATTCACTGATACGCCTGGCAGAGGTAATGGCTACCAAAACACAGTTTTCCAAGTCAAGTACTTAAGCTCTGCTGAGGACATAGGCTCAAAAGGGGGTTGCATAAGTTGAGCAATGCAAACATTCAAATCCCAGGCAGGGGCAGGGTCTCTAAAAGGAGAACTGGTGTGAGGCAATCCTTTAAAAATGTACAGAACACAGGGTGAGAAGATAGTGAGGAAGACTTCCCCACAGACAGAAATTCAGAAACAGCTGACAAGTGTACCTTAAGAATAGCTGGTCTGAGGCCTAGCCCATTAAGATGGACCATATAATCCAGAACAGTAGGCAATCCAGTAGTATCTGGAGTAATATGCTTCTTAGAACACCAAATGCTGAATCTCTTCCATTTGGAGTTATAAGTCTTTCTGGTGGAGGGTTTTCGAGAAGCTTTGAGAATATCCAGAACCTCTTGGGAAAGATGCAGATCTGCAAACTCTTAACTCTTCAAGAGCCATGCCTTGAGACTGAGAGACTGGAGATTGGGGTACCAAATCCTCCCCAAGAGGATGTTAACAGGTTGTAATTCCCGGGAAGAGACAGGGGAAAATGGACTGCTAGGGACAGCAACAGGGGGTACCAGGTCTGTCTGGCCCAATCTGGAGCAATCAGAATCACTTTGCAAGGTTGAGACCTTATTATGACTAAAACTTTGACCAGGAGTGGGAAGGGAGGGAAGGCATACAGAAACTTCCCTTCCCAATTCAGAATCAGGGCATCCAGGGGGACTGAGCCCAAGACTGGAGGTCTGCAACAAAAGAGAGGGAGCTTGTGATTGTCTGGAGCTGCAAAGAGATCTATCTCTGGAGTACCCCATCTTGAAAAAATCACTCTCAACACTTGAGGGTCCAGGGACCATTTGTGATGGGCCTAAGAGATCCTGCTCAGTGCATCTGCTAGCACATTGTCCTTCCCTGGAAGGTGAACTGCTACCAGAGAGGTCTGCAGACAATAAGCCAGGGACCACAACTTCATGGCTTCCGTGCACAAGGCCGTGGACTGAGTGCCTCCCTGCCTGTTGATGTACCACATGGTGGAGGTGGTGTCCGTCCTGATCTGAACCACCTTGTTCTGTACTGATTGAGAGAAAGCTTTAAGGGCCAGAAAAACTGCCCTGAGCTCTAGGAGATTGATATGGAGAAGGGATTCTTGGGGGACCAAAGCCCCTGGGCAGTGAGGGTCCCCAGCCCAGAAAAGATGCGTCCGTGGTAAGGACCACTGAACAAGACTGAGTGGCAAAAGGAACACCTTGTCTTAAATTGTCCTGATCCTGCCACCATTGGAGGGCTTGGATCAAGGTCAGAGTCACTGGGATCAGTTTGGTAAGTGAATCGTTCCTCTGAGACCAAAAAGCTCTCAGATGGAACTGAATATCCCTCATCTGGAATCTTGCCCCTTGGACCACTGCTGTTGAAGCTGCCATGTGGCCCAAGAGCTGGAGGAAATGCCTTGCTGGTAGAGATACCTGAAGGTTGAAGGAAGAGGCTAGTTCCATAACAGCCCTTGCCCTTTCTAGAGTGAGAAAGGCTCTTGCTCTGACTGTGTCCAGTTCTGCCCCTATAAAAGTAAGAAGCTGGACTGGTTCGAGAACTGACTTGGGAAGGCTGAGAAGAAATCCTAGAGAAGTGAGCACTTGCTGGGTCACTTGCAGGTGAGACTTGATTTAGTCTGGAGACTGGCGCACTATTAGCCGATCGTCCAGATATGGAAAAATGGAAATCTTTTGCCTTCTTAGAAAGGCAACTACTAGTGCTAGGCACTTTGTGAACATCCTTGGGGCTGAGGTTAGGCCAAAGGGCACTGCTCTGAACTGATAGTGGCCTGAGGACAACTCAACCCTGAGGTACTTTCTGTGGGAGCACCTGATGGGAATGTGAAAGTAGGCATCTCTGAGGTCCAGGGAGGCTAACCAGTCTCCTGGCTTTAGAGAGGGAAGGATTATTTCCAGAGTTACCATCTTGAACTTTGGTTTTAAAAGATGTTTGTTTAGATATCTTAGGTCTAGGATGGGTCGCCACTCCCCTGTCTTTTTTGCAGTCAGGAAGTACCTGGAGTACAGCCTTTTGCCCCAGTGTAGGGTATGTATTCTCTCTCTATGGCTCTTAAGGCCAGAAGAGAAGAAACCTCTGCCTCTAGGGCAAGGCTTTCCAAGAGATTTGCAGGTGGAAAAGATCTGTCTCTCATCTTTGGAAATTTCTTGAAGCTGAGAACCAGTCCCTGGCTTACTACTTCCAGGACCCACTTGTCTGATGTAACAGACATCCAGTCCTGGACAAAGTAAGCCAGCCTGCCCCCTACTGGAATAGGAGAGTCGACCCAGGCAGGCCATCAGGGTGTCTGCTTGGCAGGGGCTTTAGGCTGAGGAGTGGATGCAGCCTTGCTCATCCCCTTTCTGCCTCTCCCTCTGAAGAACCCCCCTCTGTGAAAAGGAAGAGGCCTGTGCTTGATGAAAAGGCCTTTGAAAAGGCCTGCCCCTACCCCTAGACCGCTGCCTTTGAGAAGCTGCCTGCCTCTCCTTGGCCTGAGCACTCCTGTATATGGTCCTGTACTCATCCATTTTCTTCATGTAATTCTCTGTCTGCTCCCCAAACAGAGAATTACCCACTACCGGAAAATCCATGGCTTTAGCCTGGGTTTCCTGTGGGAGGCTAGTACATCTGAGCCAAGCCATTCTCCGAAGAGCCACAGATGTAGCCATGACTCTTGATGACACATCATTAGAGTCTACAGCAGCATGAAACTGAACTTTAGATGCCACAATCCCATCTGCAGCCACCGCCGCCAGCTCCTTGGCTAGCTGGGGGGAGGCCTGTTTAGCCAGTGCCAGTTCAGTGTCCCACCTGGACTTCTGGTACCTGGCTGTATAGGCCATATAATTCGCCTGCCTGAGTCGCAGGGAAGATGCCATGTACAGCTTTTTTGCCATGGCATCAACCTTCTTAGAGTCTTTGTCTGGGGGGTGTGAAGCTAAGGGAATGCTTGCCTTAACACAGGCAGCAGCCTGCATAAACCCAACATGGCTGCATTGGTGGTATAAAAACTCTGTTTCTGAGCCTGAGAGTGTATACCTCTTGTCCATTTTTCTGTCCACAGAAGGTACAGGATTGGGAGGCTTCAGAATTTTTTGAGTCTGTTTCCCAAAAGATTTGTGGAGGGGAATAGACAGTCTCCTGGACTCTGGGATGTCCATCATTTTTACATAATCAGGCTCCTCCTGATCCTCCATTGCCTCTTCCATAGGAAGTTGAAGGGTCTCAGCCACCTTTCTGTAGAACATAAAGTGGGAAGGGGACTCAGAAAGCCTAGGAGGGGATACACCTGAAGGTCTGTCTGGGGAGATGTCTGGTTCCACAGGCACATCTAGACTTTCATCATCATTATCATTAAATTCCACTTCCTCCTCAAACTCTGGTTCATAAAATTCTTCGAAAGTATAATCATGAACCGGGGGAACCGACCAAACCAAGCCCCTGCCAAAAGGTGCTGGATCAGTCAGAACCGGGCGAAGAGATTCCACAATCCGAATCACTCTGGCTATTTCTTCGGCAGTCAGAACATGGACTTCTGGATCCGAACCGGACGATTTTTCTTTGCGCTTTTTTTTTTGTCGGAACTGACCCCTCGGGATCGGCTCTCCTTTTGCCCGAAGAAGTATCGCCCTGGCCAGAGGGAACTCCTTCTGGTTCGGTTGGAACCAAACCGGGCTGGCCATCCAGGTCAGCAGACTTCTCGGCTTCCTTTTCCCTCAGTCTACCCAATCTCTTCTCAAGGATAGATTTGGGAAAGTTTTTGGCAGTCTGAATCGAGGTGGTCAAACCCCAAATAATAAACACAGGTGGTGTGGGGAATCGGCCTTGCCAAAGACCTCCCCACACTCACTGCAGTGTTGAAACCCAGTGGGCCCGGTTTTTTTCTTGGGTTTCTCAGACATAGCCAACTAACCAAACTTACTCTTTACGACGGCCGCTAGAGCAAGACTCCCTTATGGTTCCTAACTGTGTCATGGGTCTTGGAAAAAAAAACATTTCAAAACACGTTTTTTTAAGAACCGGTAACCACACACTAAAATTTACACAAGAATTAAACAAATGATCAGTTTGGCCGAACCGATCCACACTGTTTACAATTTCCACACAGAAACACAGTACAAAACTATCTAGTACTCACGATACCACAGACAGAGACTGAACAGAGTTATGCGGGAAACTTTTTTTGGTTAGAAACCGACGGAAAAACGACACTTAAACTGACTTTCGAACTGAGCTGCAGGGGAAATCTCCGGAGCGACTGTTCAATAAGGCGGAGTAAAGAATCTGACGGTTAGCATTCAAAGAGAAACAGAGACATCAACCGAGCTCAAGCTCAGCATTCTATGCTCTGCATAGAAATGTTAACCCTTTGTTCTCCAAGGCAGTTTAAAGGCTGGGGCTAGCTGCACTTGTCACAATACAGCAAGACTTCAAGATGTTTGAAGTCAGGATTTCCCTGTCCTTGTTATAGTATGTCATGTAATAATAAAGTCTTGAGTGTAAAAATATTGAAGGGGTTATTATAGAATACCCCATAAATGTTCTGTTTTGCCTTACGGTGTTTCTGTGGGCTTGCTTGCTTTTTTGCAGGCGTTTGGCAGGCTTTGAAGTGGTATTAGGAACCTTTTGAGTCCTTTCCTTGTTCCTTGTAAAGTGCTCCTTTTGAAAAATGGCCTGTGTCTCCTGTAACAATAAAATATAAAATAGCTATCTGGAGCCGTTTTGGTTGCATTCTGCAGGCTACCCTCTTTGTTAAATTGCCAGCTTACATTCCGGTTTATGAGGGTTTGTGTAAAGAAATACCCTTCCATAGACGTTGTTGCAGGGTACTGTTTCTGAACGTTTGGTTCTCTTTCCTATTCCCTGGTATGCCTTCTGGCAAGAGCCTTTTGATAATGCGGCTTTTTCTTGCAAAACTAAGCCACTTAATTCCTGTGCGACAGTGCACATACGAGCTCCGGTTAATTTCCACCTGCTCGAATGTGCGCATTGTCACGGAGATATTTAACATTTTATATCCCTTTTAACACTGAGTTTTCCTGTAAATGAAAAGGGATTTAGTACACTACATATCCTCCTGAGTTTATTATAGGTATTTTTGAGTTGCTTCTAGGTTTTTGTGCGAGCGAAGGTATTCCTACCTCTGCGGGCGTTCTGGAGCCCAGAGTTCATAGAAACATAGACTCTGATGGCAGATAAGGACCGCTTGGCCCACGTAGTCTGCCCAGTTCCCTACCTACAGGATAAGCCGCAGATCCTAGTTAACCAACAGCCTATTTCTTCCTACCCTCCCCCCACAAGAACTGCCTTATGTCTGTCCCATGCATTCTTGAATTCTCCCACAGTTTTAGACCCCACAACCTCCTCAGGAAGGCTGTTCCAGGCATCCACTACCCTCTCTATGAAAAATACTTCTCACATTGCCCTGAACCGCCCCCAATCTTTAAACTGTGTCCCCTTGTTCTTGCACGTCTCTTTTCTAAAAGATGCTACCCTCTTGGACTTTGTTGACTCCACTGAGGTACTTAAAAGTTTCTATCATGTCCCCCCTCTCCCTCCTTTCCTCAAGAGTATACATATTAAGCTCCTTTAGTCTCTCCTCGTATGGCTTCTCTTGCAGACCCTGCACCATTTTAGTTGTCCTCCTCTGGACTGCCTCTATCCTGTCTATGTCCTTGAGGAGATGGGGTCTCCAGAACTGGACGCAGTACTCCAGATAGGCTCTCACCAACTGTCTGTATAGAGGGATAACAACTTCCTGTTTTCTGCTGGTGATGCCTCTCCCTATGCATCCCAGTATACCCCCAGCCCTCCCTACTACCTTCTCACATTGCTTCTAACCTTAAGGTCATCTGATATGAGTACCCCAGGTCCCTTTCCTTTTTGTTGTTGTTACCTCCCCCATTGTGTAATCTTCCCTGGTTTTGTTTCCCAGATGCATTATTTTGCACTTCTTTGCACTGAATCCTAGCTGCCATATTTCCGACCATTCCTCCAACCTTGCCAAGTCCCTTCTCATCCTTTCCATGCCTCCTTGTGTATCAACCCTGTTGCAGATCTTTGTGTCATCTGCAAAGAGGCATACTTTTCCTTACAGTCCCTCTGCAATGTCACTTATAAAGACATTAAAAAGGACTGGACCCAGTACTAAACCCTGCGGTGCCCACTAGTAACCCCTCTTTCTTCAGAGTGGACTCCATTTACAATTACCTTCTGTGTCCTGTTGTCCAGCCAATGTTTTACCCAGGCTACCACCCTGGGAACCACTCCCAGGCTGGTTAATTTGACTATTAATCTTTTGTGTGGGACTGTGTCAAATGCCTTGCTAAAGTCTAGGTAGGCCATGTCCACAGCCCCTACCTGGTCTACTACTTTGGTCACCCAGTCAAAAAAATCAATTAGATTCATCTGACATAACTTTCCCACTGTGAACCCATGCTGCCTTGGGTCCTATGCCCCACTGGCCTCTAGGTACTCAACAATTCTTTCCTTCAGAAGCGATTCCATCACTTTCCCTACCACAGAGGTCAAAATGACAGGTCTGTAGTTTCCTGCCTCTGTCTTGCTCCCACTTTTGTGAAGGGGAATCACATCCGCCTTCCTCCAGTCCTCGGGTACCATACTATCCTCCCATGATTTGTTAAAAAGGGTAGTCAGTGGTTTCACTAGTTCTCCCCTTAATTCTTTTAGAATTCTGGGGTGAATTCCATCAGACCCATAGCTTTGTCCACCTTCAGCTTTAGGAGGTCTTTCAGAACCCTTTCTTTTGTGAAAGAACTGTGATCGACACCCCTATCAAGAGTGCTTCTGTTAATTGGATTTGGCACCTCCCCTTCTCTTTTGTGAATACCGAGCAGAAATATTCATTCAGTATCCCTGCTTTTTCACTGTCCCCCTCTGCCCAACCACCATTCATTCTATTCAGCCTCACTATCTCTCCCTTTGTCTTTCTACATAGAAACATAGAATTTGACGGCAGATAAGGACCACTTGGCCCACCCAGTCTGCCCATTTCCCTAACTAATGGATAAGCTGCAGATCCTAGTTAACCAGCAGCCAACTTCTTCCTACCCCCACCCCCTAGATCTGCCTTATGACCGTCCCATGCATGCTTGAATTCCACCACTGTTTTTGACTCTACAACCTCCTCCGGAAGGCTGTTTCATGCATCCACAACCCTCTCTGTGAAAAAATACTTCCTTAAATTACCTCTGAGCCACCCCCATCTTCAAATTGTGCCCCTTGTTCTTGCACACCTCTTTTTGGAAAGATGCTACCCTCTTGGACTTTGTTGATTCCTTGAGGTACTTGAAAGTTTCTATCATGTTCCCCTCTCCTCCTTTCCTCGAGGCTATACATATTAAGCTCCTTAAGCCTCTCTTCATATGTCTTCCGTGCAGACCCTGCACCATTTTAGTTGCCCTCCTCTGGACAGCTTCCATCCTGTCTATGTCTTTGCGGAGATTGGGTCTCCAGAACTGCACTCAGTACTCCAGATGGGGTCTGACCAGCTGTCTGTACAGAGGGATAATAACTTCCTGTTTTCTACTGGTGATGCTCTCCCTATGCATCCCTGTATCCCCCCAGTCCCCCTTGCTGCCCTCTCACATTGCTTGCCCACCTTAGGTCATCTGAAGCTGTACTTCTAGTGGAATGAGCCCTCAGGCCTGAGGGTGGAGTTCTACCCAGTTTTTCATAGCAGAACTGTATACAAGAAACAATCCACCTGGCAATAGATCTCTTAGTGGCAGGTTTGCCTTTACCAACTTCTCCATATGTAAGGAACAACTGGAGGGATTCAAACTTGTGACCCTTGGTACGCTCTATGTAGTAGCTAAGGGCTCTTTTAACGTCCAAGCTGTGTAGCCTCCTCTCTCCCGAGGAAGAATGGTCAGTGAAGAAAACAGGGAGAGATATAGACTGGTTGAGGTGGAAATCTGAAACCACTTTAGGTAAGAACTTTCTGTTAGTTCTAAGGACCACTTTATCTCTATGGAAAGAGATGAAATCAGATTCCACTGACAGGGCTTGCAATTCACTGCTGCGCATGGCAGAAGTAATAGCTACCAAAAACACAGTTTTCCAAGTCAGGTACTTAAGCTCTGCTGAGGACAAAGGCTCAAAGGGAGGTTGCCTAAGCTGAGCAATGCAACCATTAAGGTCCCAAGTAGGAGCAGGATCCCTAAAGGGGGGACTGGTGTGAAGCAATCCCTTGAAAAACTTACAAAATACAGGATGGGATGATAGAGAGGAAGGCTTGCCTACTGACAAGAAAGCAGAAACAGCTGCCAAGTGTACTTTAAGGGTAGCTGGTCTAAGGCCTTGGCCATTAAGATGGACCATAAAGTCCAGAACCATAGGCAATTCAGCAGAGTCTGTAGAAATATTCTTCTTAGAACACCAAATGCTGAACCTTTTCCATTTGGAGTTGTAAGTCTTCCTGGTGGAAGGCTTTCGAGAAGCTTTAAGGATATCCAGAACCCCTTGGGAAAGATGCAGATCTGCAAACTCTAACTCTTCAAGAGCCATGCCTTGAGATTGAGAGACTGAAGATTCGGGTACCAAATCCTCCCCGAGAGGATGTCAACAGGTTGTAATTCCTGGGAAGAGACAGGGGAAGATGGACTGCTAGGGACAGCAACAAGGAGTACCAGGCCTGTCTGGCCCAATCTGGAGCAATCAGAATCACTTTGCAAGGCTGAGACCTTATTTTGACTAAGACTTTGAACAGGAGAGGGAAGGAGGGGGCATATAGAAATTTCCCTTCCCAGTTCAGAATCAGAGCATCCAGGGGGACTGGGCCCAAGACTGGGGGTCTGCAACAAAAGAGAGGAAGTTGGTGATTGTCTGGGGCTGCAAAAAAGATCTATCTCTGGTGTGCCCCATCTCGAGAAAATCACTTTCAAAACTAGAGGATCTAGGGCCCATTTGTGATGGCCCTGGGATATTCTGCTCAGTGCATCTGCTAGGACACTGTCCTTCCCTGGGAGGTGAACTGCTATCAGAGAGGTTTGCAGGGAATAGACCGGGGACCACAACTTCATTGCTTCTGTACACAATGCCATACACCGAGTGCCTCCTTGCTTGTTGATGTACCACATGGTGGTGGCGTTGTCTGTTCTGACCTGAACCACCTTGATCTGTACAGATTTGGAAAAAGCTTGCAGGGCCAGAAACACTGCTCTGAGTTCCAAGAGACTGATGTGAAGCAGAGATTTCTGAGGTGACCACAATCCTTGGGTGGTAAGATCCCCCAAATGGGCTCCCCAGCCCAGCAGGAAAGCATTTGTGTTGAGTATCACTGAATGAGACTGTGTGACAAATGGAACCCCTTGTCTCAAATTGTCCTGATCCTGCCACCATTGCAAGGCTTGGATCAGGGTTTGAGTCACTGGGATTAGTTTGGTAAGGGAATCCTTCCTTTGAGACCAGAAGGCTCTTAAGTGGAACTGAATGTCCCTCATCTGGAATCTTGCCCCTTGGACCACTGCTGTGGAAGCTGCCATGTGGCCCAGAAGCTGAAGGAAATGCCTTGCTGGTCGAGACACCTGAAAGGTGAATGAAGAGGCCAGTTCCATAAGGTTCCTTGCCCTTTCCAGGGGAAGGAAGGCTCCTGCCTTTACTGTATCTAGTTCTGCACCTATGAAGGTGAGGAGCTGTAGTGGTTCGAGAACTGACTTCGGAAGGTTGAGAAGGAATCCTAAGGAAGTGAGCACTTGCTGGGTCACTTGCAGATGTGACTTGACTTGGTCTGGACACTGACTTACCATGAGCCAGTCATCCAAGTATGGGAATGGTTATCTTTTTCTTCTTGGAAAGCAGCTACTACTGCTGGGCACTTTGTAGAAACCCTTAGGGCCAGTTAGGCCAAAGGCGCTTGCTCTGAACCGATAGGCCTGAGGCAACTCAACCCGAGGTTTCTGTGGAGCACCTGATGGGAATGTGAAAGTAGGCATCTTTGAGGTCGAGGGAGGCTAGCCAGTCCCCTGGCCTTAGAGAGGGGAGGATAATACCCAGAGCTACCATTTTGAACTTTGGCTTCAAAAGGTGTTTGTTCAGATATCTTAGTTCCAGGATGGGCCGCCATTCTCCTGTCTTTTGGGGGTTAGGAAGTACCTGGAGTACAATCCTTTGCCCTTATGTAGGGTGGGAACCCTCTCTATAGCTCTGAGAACTAGGAGAGAAGAAACCTCTGCCTCTAGGGCAAGGGTCTCTGAGAGATTTGCAGGTAGAAAGGATCTGGTTCTCATCTTGGGGAATTTTTTGAAGCTGAGAACCAGTCCCTGGCTTACTACTTCAGGACCCACTTGTCTGATGTAAGAGACTTCCAGTCCTGGACAAAAGTAAGTCAGTCTGCCCCCTACTGGTATGGGAGAATCGGCCGGCAGACCCATCAGGGTGTCTGCTTGGCAGGGCTTTAGGCTGAGGGGTGAATGCAGGCCTGCTCATCTCCCTTCTGCCTCTCCCTCTAAAGAACCCCCTCTGTGAAAAGGAAGAAGAGGAGGCCTGAGCTTGGTTAAAAGGCCTTTGGAAAGGTCTGCCCCTGCCCCTGGACAGCTGCCTTTGAGGAGATGCTTGCCTTTCTTTGGCCTGAGCACTCCTGTAAGTGGTCCTGTACTCATCCATCTTTTTCATATAGTTCTCAGTCTGCTCCCCAAACAGAGAATTACCAATTACAGGAAAATCCATGGCCTTAGCCTGGGTATCCTGTGAGAGGCTAGTACATCTGAGCCAAGCCGTCCTCCGAAGAGCCACAGATGTTCAAGTTCAAGTTCAAGTTTATTGCAGGAAAACTCCATTGAGCAAGCTCATTCACAAGGAGGTCCTGCGACATAAACACTTAAAGTACAAACACAGATAGGTAATAACAGTATATACATGAAATGCACGTTACATGATACAGGCTGGATATACATACAAGGGTACCACACAGGGTGACCGCGGGTGGTAAACATTGATATGAGACAGGAAGCGATTTACAGGTTGCATACTGATAAATGAAACATGATGACTGGTGTGTCAATACATATATTTTGGCAGCTAGAACAAACAACAGACTACAACTGATATGGGGGAGGAGGATTTGATAGAGTAGCAGTGGAGCGAAACATAGATCAAGCCAGGAGTAGAAGGGAAGGAAAGCAGTTAATATGACAAATCAATTATACCTTACTAGTGGATAAATATGGCACACATGGGGAAGGAAGAGACTTAATGACAGTTACAGGTGTCTTTTATTTGGGCTGAACTTAGCGATTTGTAGAAGTTTATTGAAACTGTGCTAGTTAGTTTCAAGTACTGGTTTGTAATTGGTTCAAATGGAGGGAAGGGCATATGCACAGTACCGCTTACAAAGGAAGTCGCGTCCTTGGTATGTCAAGCATAATAAAGTCAGATTTTCTAACGAGTATGCACTATGTGAGATACTAATAAGGAAGAGAGATAGCTTGGCAATTTCTGCAGGAGCAGTTTAAGAGTCCATAGCCCAGCATGGAGCAGGCATCTGGTGGTAGTAAGGGATGTCCAACCAACAGCTGCATATAAGTCAGCAGTGGTGCGAACGGGGTAGGAGTTGGTAATGAACCGTAACGCACGGTGATAAAGGATGTCCAGTTTACTTAGATTTGCAAGAGTGGTGGAGGAATAGATTACATCGCCGTAGTTTGTAGGGGAGAAAGTGGCCTGTACAAGCTTGTTTCGAGTTTCAAGGGGAAAAGGGCCTATTTCTGTAGAAGAAACCTAACCTTGCTTTAACCTTCTAGAGACATCTTCGACATGGTCATTGAAAGATAATTTATTGTCGATCCAGATACCCAGATATTTAAATTTGGTTACAACTTCCAGAGGCCTCGCTTAGCGTGGTGACAATGAAGTCTTGGGCAAGGGTATTGGGGGGGTCTGTGACAGCACTGCGGGAGAATACCATCGCTTTAGTCTTCTTAGCATTGAGCAGAAGTTTTGCCTTTATTAGATTATGCTCAAGTTGTGCGAAGTCCGCTTGAAGCACTCCCTTGACTTCAGATAACGATAAGCCAGAAGTATACAACACAGTATCATCTGCAAAAAAGTGCAGATTGGACGTAGATATGTTAGCATCTAAGTCATTAATGTACAAAGAAAACAAGATAGGGCCTAAGATGGATCCTTGGGGACTCCTCCTGCAACTGGCAAGGCAGCAGAAAAAAACCTTCGCCTTTACTTTTGGAATCTTCCAGTTAGTAGCTAGAGAACCACTGGGTGGTATGGTATGTGGCACCCAACTTTGCAAGGCAATTGACTAATAGTTTGTGATCAACAGTATCAAAAGCTTTGCTGAGGTCCAAAAAGACTGCACCAGTTACCTTCTTAGCATCTATAGCAGAGATCCAATCATTGGTTACTTTTGCTAGTGCAGTGATTGTGCTATGATTAGCCCGGAAGCCAGATTGAGCTGGGTTAATGAGAGAGAAGGTTTCCAAGTGAGATTTTAACTGAATATGGATCAGTTTTTCAAGAACTTTAGAAAGGATAGGCAATATGGAGATAGGCCTATAGTTGTTTACATCACATGGGTCACCAGATTTAAATAGAGGAGGATATGTGCTGATTTCCAGCAGGATGGCACAGTAGCAGATGTAATGGAAAGATTGAAGATGTGGAGAATTGGGGCAGTGAGATGGGCGTGGCTGACCTTAGGAAAAGGGTTCAAAGCCATCGTCCCTGCTCTTTTTGGTGTCTAGTTAAGAAGAGAATCTTCTACTCTTTATAAGTTATCTCGCGCAGTTGGAAGGGGGCTGGGCAGGACTAGATGTAGGGGAGGGTATGCTGGCTCACCGCAGCACCAGCATAAGGTGACAAGTCAAAAGCTAATCCAGCTGAGGCAAAGTGGAGTTAAGTTCCTCCAGGATTAGGGACTTGTTTTCCACAATCTTGCCACTTGCAACTATCTTTGTTGGGACAGAGGGGGCCATGGGCCGTCCTTCTATAGCTTTGATAGTCTTCCATATTTTATGAGGGTTACCTGTAGCCATGACTCTTGATGAAACATCACTGGAGTCCACAGCAGCATGAAACTGTACTTTCGATGCCACAATCCCATCTGTAGCCACCTGCTCCAGCTCCTTGGCAAGCTGGTCAGAGGCCTGTTTAGCCAGAGCCAGCATAGCGTCCCACCTGGACTTCTGGTATCTGGCTGTATAGGCCATATAGTTAGCCTGCCTGAGTCCCAAAGATGCTGCCATGTATTGTTTCTTTACCATGGCATCAATCTTCCTGGAGTCCTTGTCTGGGGGATGTGATGCTAAGGGAATATTTGCCTTATCACAGGCAGCAGCCTGCACAACCCCAACATGACTGCATTGCTGAAAAAGGAACTCCGTGTCTGAGCCTGAAAGAGTGTACCTCTTGTCCATTTGTCTGTCCACAGGAGGTATAGAATTAGGAGACTTAAATATTTTACGTGTCTGCTTCCCAAAGAATTTCTGGAAAGGAATAGACAGTCTCCTGGACTCTGGGATGTCCATCATCTCAACATAATCAGGCTCTTCCTGATCCTCTACAGCTTCCTCCACAGGAAGCTGGAGGGTCTCAGCCACTTTTTTGTAAAACATATAGTGTGAAGGGGACTCAGAAAGCCTAGGAGGAGAAACACCTGAAGGCCTGTCTGGGGAGATGTCCGGGTCAATAGGCACATCCAGACTTTCATAATCACCATAATCATCCTCATACTCTCCCTCCTCCTCCTCTGGTTCATAAAATTCATCCAAAGTATAATCCGGAACCGACCGAACCGAGGTCCTGCCAGATGGTGCAGGTTCGGTCGGAACCAAAGAAAAAATTACTTACCATAGTAATCTTCTTTCTTCCCAGTGACGCTCAGACATTCATAACTTTGTGCAGTCATCCTGATGGGTTGGACTGCCCGGAGAGATGGAACACATGCAAATGATGGAATTATTTGCACGTGAGCATCTTTCAAATACTGCCTCTACCAACTGTAGTGTTCTAAGCCCTTCAGATTTGTAAGAAGCCTGGAAGTCAGGCAACATGGAAAATGTTCCCATAAATTATTACTAATTAACAAAACATTTTTAATAAAACATTTTTAGGATTAGCCTAATAATCAACTTATTTGAAAAAACCTCCAAGGGAGGAGCTATATCTAAATATAATAATGGTATTCACCATAGCATGAGAAAAACTATTTTGATAGACAGAAAAACTCTGGTAAAAACTCTGTCTAGCATAGAGACATGTACCCAGAAGGATATGGCTATGTGGCACTAGCATGCGGAATGCAGAGGCTTAAGTTCTGGAAGGGGAGGATGGGAGGGAGTTATGAATGTCTGAGCATCACTGGGAAGAAAGAAGATTACTATGGTAAGTAATTTTTTCTTCTAACCCCAGTAATGCTCAGACCATTCATAACTTTGTGCAGACTACCAAGCAGTACCCAGGTGGTGGGACAGAACTTATTTTGGAAACAGACTTTGCAGGACTGCTGTGCCAAACTTGACGTCACTTCTGGACAAAATGTCCAAATTATAATGCTTTGTAAAGGTGTGTACTGATTTCCAAGTAGCTGCTTTACAAATGTCCAACAATGGCACCTTCCTACTCCCTAGCAGCTGCAATAGTGGCAGCTATTCCTCTTGTTGAATGAGCCCTCAGCCCAGCTGGGGACTCTTTACCCGTTTTATTGTAGCAGAATTGGATGCACTGGACAATCCACCGAGAAATAGATCTTTTTAAGGCTGGTTTGCCCATTCCAACATCCCCATATGTAAGGAAAAGTTGTTTTTTGTCTTGCCTATGGCCTTTAGTAGCCGTCATGTAGTAGCTGAGAGCTCTTTTCACATCCAGACTGTGAAGCCTTCTTTCACCAGAGCTTGCATGGTCTGTGAAGAAGACAGGCAGAGTGATTGGTTCAGACGGAAATCTGAAACCACCTTGGGAAGGAATTGTCTGTTTGTTCTGAGGACTACTTTATCCCTGTGGAAGGAAATATAGTCCTGGTCGACACAGAGAGCCTGAAGCTCACTGATTCTTCTTGCTGAAGAGATTGCTACCAGGAAAACTGTTTTCCAGGTAACATACTTTAAATGGGCTGTAGCCATGGGCTCAAAAGGAGCCCCCATCAGCCTTGCTATACATACATTAAGATCCCAAGCGGATACTGGTGCCCTGTGAGGGGGGTGCAAATGCATTAGGCCTTTGAAAAATCTTTTGAAAATGGGATTTGATGCTACAGATACCTTTGTCCTAGCAGACAGGTATGCAGATACTGCTGCAAGGTGGACCCTCAAGGAACTGGGTTGCAGACCTTGTGAATGCAAGTGAGTTAGATAATCCAACACCACTGAAACCACTGCATCATTTGGGGTGAGGTTTCTAGTAGAGCACCAGAAAGAGAATCTTTTCCACTTAGCAGAATAAGTTTTCTTAGTTGAAGGCTTCCTGTAACCTTTCAAAATGTTTAATACAGCGTCAGAAAGGTTCAAGCCTGCATACTCTAACTCCTCAAGAGCCATGCTTTGAGGTGAAGAGACTTGAGATTTGGGAATAGCAATGTTCCCTGATTGGAGGTTAGAAGATTGTGCCTGAGAGGCAAGCTTATTGGCCTGCTCACTGCCATGGAGAGCAGAAGAGAGTACCATGGCTGCCTGGGCCAATCTGGAGCTATCAATATCAGAGAAGCTGAGAGGGATCTGAGTTTCAGCAGCACCCTGAAACCAGAGGGAAAGGGGGAATGCATAGAACTTGCCCGACCAATCCAGCACCAAGGCATCCAGAGGGATTGTGCCCTGGGCTGGTGGCCTGCAACAGTACTGAGGCAACTGGTGGTTCTGGTGGGATGTGAACAAGTCTATCTCTGGAACACCCCACCTGTTGAAAATTACCTGTACCACCTGCTTGTTCAATGCCCATTCATGATGGGACTGATTGATTCGACTCAGTGTGTCTGCCAAGATATTGTCCTTTCCTGGCAGATAGATGGCTTGCAGGGACACCTTTAAAGAATATGCCAGAGCCCAAATCCTCATGACTTCTGTGCATAGGGGACCTGATCTGGTGCC
The DNA here is from genome assembly GCA_016271365.2 of Neoceratodus forsteri. Classification (NCBI taxonomy): domain Eukaryota; kingdom Metazoa; phylum Chordata; order Ceratodontiformes; family Ceratodontidae; genus Neoceratodus; species Neoceratodus forsteri. The sequence continues at coordinate 717,201,817 of CM057452.1, forward strand.
ACCCTGTTTGTTTATGTAATACATAGTGGTGGTATTGTCTGTTCTGACCTGTACCACCTTGCCCATTACCAGTGTAGAGAAAACCTTTAGTGCCAGCCGCACTGCTCTGAGTTCCAACAGACTTATATGCTGGAGGGACTCTGCTTCTGACCAGGTACCTGAGTTGTGTGCTCCCCTAGATGGGCACCCCAGCCCAGCAGGGATGCATCTGTTGTGAGGATTAGTGAGGGATCCTCCTTTTGGAAAGGGACTCCTTGTCTTAGGTTGGATTCCTTTTTCCACCACAAGAGGGCATGTAACAGGGGCCTTGTCACTGGGATGAGCTTTGAGAAAGGGTCTTTTTTCTGACTCCAACGAGTCCTGAGGTGAAACTGGATGCGTCTCATGTGAAACCTGGAACCCTGCACTGTACCTGTGGATGCAGCCATATGACCCAGGAGCTGCAGAAATTGCCTGGCTGTTTTTCGACCATGCAATTTGATGGACTTTGCTATGGTCTGAAGACTTTGCACCCTGTCTAGTGGTAAAAAGGCCCTGGCCTGCAGGGTGCTGATTTCTGCCTCTATGAACTGTAAAGTCTGTGTAGGGGCGAAGACAGATTTTTTCTGGTTTACTATGAAACCTAGAGATTGCAGAAGATCCTGTGTAAGCCTTAGAGAGGTTGTGACCTGCTCTGGTGATTTGCCCACTATCAGCCAGTCGTCCAGGTATGGAAAGACAGTCACTCCGTGTCTTTGAAGAAATGCCACAACAACTGCTAGGCATTTTGTAAACACCCTTGGTGCCGAGGAAAGGCCGAAGGGTAGAGTTGCAAACTGATAATAACCTGATGGGAGCCTGAATCTGAGATATTTTCTGTAAGATTCCTTTATGGGGATGTGGAAATAATCGTCCTGTAAATCCAGAGATGCCAGCCAGTCCCAGTTCTGAATTATTGGTAGAATCCGAGCCAAAGTGACCATTTTGAACTTTGGCTTTTTCAGGTGCTTGTTTAAAGCTCTGAGATCCAAAATTGGCCGCCACTCCCCATTTTTCTTTGTTGTTAGGAAGTATCTGGAGTAAAAACCTCTTCCTCTCAAGGTTGCAGGGACTAATTCCACTGCTTTTAGCTGAAGCAGCTTCTGGACCTCTGCCTCGAGCAATGAGATTTGTGCTAGAGGTGGGGAGGCAGAAATCCTGGGGTTTTTTAGAGGAAGAAATTTGAACTGCAGAGACAGACCTTTGCCCACTACCCCCAGCACCCACTTGTCTGTGGTGATGGTTGACCATCAGGGGAGGTAATGGGACAGTCTGCCTCCAACAGGTAGGGAGGAGGCGGCGTGCATCTCAGGGGTTCTGCTGAGGCTGGGACTGAGGTTGTGGCAGAGTCCCTCGCCTAGAGCCCCTTCCACCCCTACCCCTTGAGTAGCCCTGGGGGTACTGCTGGTATTGGGGCATGGCTACTGGCTGGAAGAGAGGTCGTGATAAAACGGACGACCCCTAGCCCCCCTTCCATAGGGCCTAGTGGATGAGGAAGCTCTGTCTCTAGCAGAGTTACTTCTGTAAGTAGCCTTATATTCATCCACTTTTTTCATATAGGCCACTGTGGACTCCCCAAACAGCAGATTTCCTTCCAGTGGGAAATCCAGGCCTTTGACTGTATCCTGAGTGAGGTTTGTGGCCCTAAGCCAAGCAAACCTCCTCTGAGCCACTGTATTAGCCATCCATCTGGCTGCAGTGTCATTCAAATCAGCAGCCATTCTGAACTGGTACTTGGCCGGCTCTAGCCCAAACCTGGCAGTTTGTCAGGTCATCTGACAAGGGTGGGGTGGCCTTCATGGACATTGCCAGTACCGACTGCCACAGGGATTTCTGATACTGGGCAGCATAAGATTGAAGAGTGGCCTGTCTCATGGCCAATGAGGCTGACAGATAGCCCTTTTTGGCCATACTGTCCAGTTTTCTGGAGTCCTTGTCCGGAGGGTGTGAGGACAGAGGGACCTTAGCCTTATCACAGGCATCTTGCTGTATAACCCCTTGATGATCAGGGTGGGAGAAAAGGAATTCAGCTTCCTCTCTGTTCAGCTGATATTTTTTATCTATTCTCTTGTCAATAGGAGGAATAGAGTTTGGGGTCTGGAGGAGCTTCATAGCATCCTTCTTAAAGAATTTATATACTGGAAGTAGGAGGGCTTTTGTGGGTGTTAAACCCATCATACTAAGGTGTTCAATCTCTTCCTCATCTTCCACTTGCTCTGTTGTGTTGATGTCCAGAGCATCAGCCATTCTTCTTACAAAAGAAAAATGGGAGGAAAAATCCTCAGACACTCTGGGAGGAGACCCAAATTCCTGCTCAGGGGAAACCTCTGGGGGAATAGGTTCATCCTCCTCATAAATGTCATCATCCCCTTCGAAATATTGTTGCTCTGAAACAGGAGGCAACACAGAAGCAGCAGCCTGAGGGCCCTGGGGAGGGGAAAGAGGCTGAGGGATGATGCTTTGCAGAGCCTGGATAATTTTGAACACCTGGGCTATGTCTTGAGCCGAAGGCATGACAGGCTGCTGCGCAGAAGACCCTGGTTTAGCAGGAGAGGGTTCTGCATGTTTGAGCTTCTTTAATTTCTTTGAGGGAACCGGGAAGTCAGCCGGTTCTTTCCCTCTTTTTGCCCCTTTTTCGCCCGTATCAGGGGCAGGGGTAGAAGCACTTGTCAATTCAACCACAACAGATGGGGGTGTCAGCTGGTCATAGCCTGAGGGACCCCTTGGAAACCTTTTGTGAAGCCTTTCAAGGCGTTTTTCAACAGTTTTTTCTGGGAATGTTTTGCATAGTTCACATTCCTGGTCCAAATGTTCAAAACCCAGACAAGCTACACATAAGGTGTGCTTGTCTGCCTTGGCAAACACATCTCCAAACTTCAAACAGTTTTTAAAACCAGGTTCACCGGTTCTCTTTCTAGGTTTCTCAGTCATGGTGAAATATAAACTGAAAAACCTCAACCGCTAATACTCAAAGCTAATGCGATTATTAAAACAGCTTAAAAAGCTTTTACTTTTTTTTTTTTTTTGCAGTCGGTTCAGGAACCGATAGGGAACCAATGGAACTGAGAAAGGAGATGAAATATGAACCGGTTCAGTGGTTCTGTAACCGATGAAAAGCGGTTACAAATAAAAACTTTAAGGACCAAATTTAAATTAAAATGAATAGGTTCTTTAGTTAGAAAACCGAAACAAAGTTATAATTAGCTCGGATCCCTCGTGGTTATACCGAACCGTGAGGAACCGAGAAACAACAATTTAAACAATAATAAACTATATAAAACTAACAAATTAGTAAAGACACTAAAAGAAACTAAAAATACTTATGGTTTTTAAACTTTTTCTTTCTTCTTCACGCGAAAGAGGGCGACAGAGACTCCGAGCGACCAGACTTTCAGGTGGAGAGAAAAATCTGAAGGGCTTAGAACACTACAGTTGGTAGAGGCAGTATTTGAAAGATGCTCACGTGCAAAGAATTCCATCATTTGCATGTGTTCCATCTCTCCGGGCAGTCCAACCCATCAGAATGACTGCACAAAGTTATGAATGGTCTGAGCACTACTGTGGTTAGAACTAAGCGACTGCACAATCCTTATCGCCTTGGCTATCTCATCTGCGGTCGGAGTATGAATTTCTGGGTCCGAACCGGGTGCTCAGAGAGCACTCCTTCTGGTTCGGTCGGAACTGAACCGGGCTGGCCATCCGGGTCAGCGGACTTCTCAGCCTCCCTTTCCCTCAATCTACCTAATCTCTTTTCCAGGGCAGATTTGGGAAAATTCTTGCAAATTTGGCAGTCTGAATCGAGGTGGTCAAACCCCAGACAATAAACACAGGTGGTGTGGGAATCAGCCTTGGCAAAGACTTCCCCACACACACTGCAGTGCTGAAATCCAGTGGGCCCAGTTTGTTTCTTGGGTTTCTCAGACATGGCCAATCCTATCCAAAAACATACCCTTTTTTCGGCAATCTGTCAGGCAAGACTCCCCTATCGGTTCCTGACCATGTCACAGGTCTTGGAAAAAAATGTAATTAAATCTGTTTTTTTTTTTTAGAACCGACACAGACCAGTTACCACACTCTAAAGTAAGCACAAACTTTTTTTCCTCAAACTGATTGGTTCAGCTGAACCAATCCACAATTTACAAGTTCCACACAGAAATAAAACAAAAAACCTATCTAGTACTCACGGTACCACAGACAGAGACTTGAACCAACTAAGCAGTAACAGCAATTCGGTGGAAACCAACCGAAAACCGACACTTCAACTGACTTTTTGAACCGAGCAGCAGAACTCTCCGGAGCGACTGTTCAGTGAGGAGGAGTAAAGAATCTGACGTTGCAGTTTAAACAACAGCAGACAGGGGCTACAACTGAGCTTGTCATGAACATTCTATGCTGACCATGGAAAGTTTAACTCTTTGTTCTCCGGGGAAGTTGAAAGGCAGGACCTAACTGCATATGTCGGAATACAGCAAGACTTCAAGTTGTTTGAAACATCAGAGGGTCCCAACTCAACTCTCTGAGTCGGGAGGAAGATTTGAAAAAATCAGTGGGAGAAAATGGCACCTGTGCTGGCCCCTGCACCAGAACGCAGCATTGACAGCACCAGAGAAGGCACCACACGATTAGAAAGTCCTAATTGCCCTGCTTGCAGGTTCAAAACCATTAGGCTCGAAGGCCCCAGAGATGGACCCGCAGCCTCGGATAGGCAGGACAACTGCCGAACCCATTGCTCCCTAAGGGCGACCCAATGATGAAACTGCTCACCGGAAGACCCCCAAGGAGGCAGGGAGGGACTTCAGTGTCAAGGAAGCTGCTCTCCAGGAGCAGAGGCTGAAGGGGACCCCAGAGGAGCCAGAGTCGGACTCCTGCCCCTCGCCACCGACGATCAATGCGCAGACATGCCAGACGGCAACCTCGAGCGGTATCATTTCTTCTTCGACCGTGAGGTTGAAGAAGAACTCTAGGTCAAGCGGTGCAGAGTCCTCGAGGAAGACTGAGAATGGGACTACTTCTTTTTGTGCTTTCAGGAGGACTGCCCATCCCCCGAGCACCAGACTGCCTGTAGTCAGAACCCCCACCCACCTCTGTAGAGGGCAGTGGACCAGACCCAGCCCTGCTGAAAACACAGCTTTCATGTGAAGTCTCCCTACTGTCACCGGCCCCGTTCATGGTCAACTCCGTCGAAGGCAGGCTGAAGAAGACTTCTTTGAAGATGAAAAGTGTTTTTTTTTTTACTGAATTTCTAAAATAATAAAGACTAATCAATAGTGAACGACTATAGTTGCTGTTGTATAGAAATGAAGATTCGACTCCCGGAGGGCAAGCAACATCGTCACTGAAGCGCACTCGAAAGTGAGAAAAAAGGAACTGAGACGGTTGGAGGGTCGACGCTGAGGTAGCCAATACAGGGCAAGCCAGGCTCACGGCACCGCTTCCTCGTGGCCCTACCTCAGTGCTGGCCCTCCTGAAGATTTATGGCTCCCGCTCGGTCCTAGCACCTCCGGCGTAGTCCCATTAGTGTGAATGAGTAGTGGAAACTATGTCCAGGAAGATCCCTACATTTCCAGATACTGTTGTAACACAGTAGTGATGTCCAAATATTATTGTACCACACACAATAGCTACAGTATGTCACTACTGTGGTACAGAAGCATGAAATCCCATGTTTATTAATATTCCTCATGCTTACCTACACCGCAGAGTCCTCATAGCGAAGACATCGGCAAGGTTGAAAATGCACCAAGTAAACTGTTCGCTAAAAGATGAACTAGAAATGCTGCCACTTTCTGTAGCAACCACCATACTTAAATCATATTACACGGTTTTAATCTCATCCTGTTTGCTTTTTTATTTGAACACAGTTCAAGACAGAGATAGAAAGAAGGCACGTGAATTAAAACAAACATTAGCTATACAGAGACCTGTTGGGACTTCATTCTCGAGGTCTATGGTGTTGTGTATGGTTACCCATACTTTATTCTATAGACGAGATATGCTTCAATCACTTGCACCTCATTTACAATATTTCAGCAAAAGAAGAGTGACTTGTAAAGTGCTCTGGAAAACTTGGTTAAGTAAGCATTAACACACTACAGGGTGTGCATGGAAAGTACAGCTACGTAAGAACTTACCATAACAGTAGATCTTCGAGAGAGGCTCTTGCAGTAGGTAATTACATATGGGACTGACGTCGGCAGGCGGCAGGACCCCACGGAAAAATTTCTAGCTAGCAGTCCCTGGCGGGACCGCCCACATCAGGTGATCTGCCAGATGACATCGTATAAAGGCGGTCCTGGACGCCTGCCAGTTCTTCTCCTCCCACAGGCCCGAAAAGGCCCAGACGAGAGAAGCAGGTATTTCCTCAATGGAAAAGGAGCTGAAAAGCCAAGGGGATGGAGGGCGGGAAGGTATTACCTACTGCAAGAGCCTCTCTCGAAGATCTACTGTTACGGTAAGTTCTTACGTAACTGTACTATCTTACTTCGAGAGGGCTCTTGCAGTAGGTAATTACATATAGGACAGAATCCCAAGCAGTCTGGAACAAATGAAAAGGCACCAGGAGGAGGAACTACTCCAAGAAGTAGCAAACAACCTTGCAAACCTCAAGATAGGAGGCCTTGCAAGACAGCTAACCCGAAGCCTGCTCTAAGGCGAGAGGCAATGTCCAAACTGTAATGTTTAGCAAATGTATGGACAGAAGTCCAAGTGGCGGCAGCACAGATATCTGCCGCAGACACATTCTTGAAACAGGCCGCAGAGGCTGCTACTCCTCGAGTGGAGTGACCTCTGTCTTGACCCGGTAGGGTCTTGTAGTACTTGTCATAACAGAAAGTGATGCAATGAGCCAACCACTTTGATAGGCATTGCTTGGAGACAGCATTGCCTTCCCTTTTTGTGAGCAAAAGAGATGAACAACTGATCAGTCGTTCTGATATCCTTCGTCCTATCGGTGTAGTATCTCAGAATCCTGTGGACATCCATGGTATGGAGCAAGTATTCTCCTTGGTTGCAGTACTGCGTGAAAAAGGCAGGTAATTCAATAGACTGATTTAAGGTAGACTCCGCTACCACTTTTGGGAGAAACTTAGGATTCGTGCAAAGAGCTACTCTTTCTTTGTGAAAGATCAGATAAGGGATTTTGCACATAAGGGCCTGGAGCTCGGAAATTCTGCAAGCAGAAGTAATGGCCACCAAGAAGAGCGTCTTCCACTATAAGAACTTCAAGTCTCGCAGAAGTCAAGGCTCAAAAGGAGGAAGGGTAGTTTCGAGTACAAAGTTCAAGCCCCGGGGGAGCCGGAGTCCGAACAGGGGGTCTGAGATGAAGGACCCCTCTGAGAAAAGTCTTGGATACCTCCAATTGGGCAAATGCCTTATCAGCGAAAGGGACATGGTAGGCTGAAATAGCCGCCATGTGGACTTTCAAAGAGGAGTGACTGAGACCCAGGTTGAAAAGATGACGCAGATAATCAAGCAGAACAGCCACAGGACAGGAGAAAGGCTCCACGGTCCTGGAGGCAGCCCAAATGGAAAATCTTTTCCATTTCATGGCGTAGGTGGACCTAGTGGAGGGTTTTCTAGCCTCCACCAGAATCTTGGCCACCTTAGGAGAGACGCCAAAGCAAGATTGGGCTAGGTCTGCAGGAGCCATGCATGAAGTTGAAGAGACTTGAGTCCCGGATGGACCAGGGTCCCCTGATCCTGGGTCAGCAATCCTCGAGATAAAGGAAGAGGAAGAGGAGGAACCTCTGAGTATTGTTGTAGAGGAGAGAACCAGATTTGCCTGGGCCAGAAAGGAGCGATCAGAATCATTCTCGCTCCTTCCAATGCCAGTTTCTGCAGCACATGAGGGACCAGAGGAATTGGGGGAAAAGCACAGACAAATCTGTCCTTCCAGATTAGAGACAGAGCATCGCTCCAGAAAGCGCCTCGCTCTGAAGCAAGCGAGCAAAAGGTTGGAAGCTTGCGTTTTGGGAGGAGGCGAACAGGTCTATCTGTGGAGTCCCCCAAATCTGGAAGATGCTTTTTAGAACTTTTTGATCCAGTTCCCACTCGTGTGGCAGAGCCAAAGAACTACTTAGCTTGTCTGCCAGGACACTGTCGACTCCCGGAACATGGATCACCGTGAGGTGAAGGTTGTGAAGCATTGCCCATTTCCAAACCCTCATTGCTTCCCTGCACAGCGGGTAGGACCGAGTCGCTCCCCGCTTGTTGATGTACCACACCATGCACATGTTGTGTGTTTGGACGGCTAGGTGACCGGGAAGGATGTATTGGTGAAGGGCCTGGAGAGCATACAGCACTGCTCGAAGCTGAAGCACAATGATGTGGAGAGCTAACTCCAATCTGGACCATAAGCCCTGGGTTCGGTGAGGACCCAGGTGGGCTCCCCAACCCTCTCCTGATGCATCCGTGGTCAGCGTCTGGGCAGGGGGAGGATGAAAGAAGGGCCCCCCCCCCGGAATAGGTTCTCTCGAACCATCCACCACTGCAAGTCTCTTATCATTGGCGAGGAGATCAGCACTAGATGATCTAGGTCGTCTACAAGTTGATCCCACTGAGAGCGGAGAGTCCACTGAGAGATCCTCATGTGGAGGCACACGAGCGGAACCGTTGGGATGGCAGCCGCCATAAGCCCCAGGAGACAGAGCACCGACCTCACCGGAACCCTCCTGTGTTCCGAAAGAAGAGAAATCTGGGACTGGAGGGAGGCCCCCCTGTCCGGAGGCAGGAAGGCCCTGCACATTGTCATATCGAGGATTGCCCCGATGAACTGGAGTCTCTGGGAACGGTCAAGATGAGACTTGGAATGGTTGATGGTGATACCCAGACCAGTGAAAACCTGCTGGGTGAGGGAGAAAATGCAGGAGTTCCTCCTGACAGGGCCGCAGGAGCCAGTCGTCCAGGTAGGGAAAACCTGAACTCCCAAAGTACGCAGGTGGGCCGCTACCACCACCAGGCATTTGGTAAAAACTCGGGGAGCTGAGGAAAGACCAAAAGGGAGCGCCCGGAATTGGTAATGGTCCCCCTGGAACGTAAACCTGAGGTACTTTCGGTGCAATGGGCGAATGGGGATGTGCAGGTACGCATTCTGCATATCCAGTGCACAAAGCCATTGGCCTGGCCGAAGAAGGGGCAAGAGGGTTTGAAGGGAGAGCATCCTGAACCTCTTGTATTCCACATAGAAGTTCAGGGAGCTGAGATCGAGAATGGGTCTGAGATCTCCAGTCTTCTTTGGTACAAGGAAGAAATGGGAATAGTAACCCGTCCCGTGAACATGAGGGGGGATGGGCTCTATGGCCTGCTTCGCGAGGAGAGCAGATATTTCTTCCCTGACCAAAAGAAGATGGTCCCTTGAGTAAGAGGAGTTCAGAGGGGGTGATGTGGTGTTTGTAGAAACTCTATAGAGTGCCCTCTGCTATGATCTGAAGCACCCATGAATCCGATGTTATCCTCTCCCAACCCAGAAGGTGGAGAGAGAATCTCCCTCCTACCGGTTCCTACGGGGAGTCCGGAGGCAGTGGGAGAGGGAAGGAGTCAGGTGGTGTGAGGCAGCCCAGCTGGGGCACCCGCTGCTTTTTTGGGCAACGGGGCCTGGCAGCTGGGGGCCTGGCGTTTAGTGGCCCGCCTTCCTGGGGTTTCGTCTGAGGCCGGCTGCATCTGCGAAAGGGACGGCGCTGCGGGGGATGGGAACAGTACATTGAATCAACAGATTTGAGGGCCGTCCCCTTCTCCTGCAAGTCAGTGGTGATGATGTCCTTGACATCACCACTGAAAAGCACAGAACCCCTGAAAGGTGCTTCTTGAATTGCTGACTGCACCTCCGAGACCAGACCTGACACATGGAGCCATGCGTGACGCCAAAGACTTACGGTGAACGTAGAGCTCCGTCCTGCGGTGTCCACTGCATCGTAGGTCATCCTCAGAATGTAACGACTGGCCGAACAAGCAGAACAGACAAGGTCGGCTAACTCCTGCTTGACTTGGGAGTCAGGCAAGGAGTCAATCTTGGATTCCGCCTGGTTAAGGACAGCCTTCTGGTAATCCCCCATATGTGCTACGTAATTTAGGGCCCTGATCCCCAGTGTGGAAGAAGCATAGATCTTCCTTCCATACTGATCCAGAAGGTGAGATTCCTTATCCGGCGGAGACGAGCTCAAATGTTTCGGGTGTGCTGACCGGCCGTGAGCGGCGCTAATCACAATCGAGTCTGCATGGGGGTGAGAGTCTAAAAAGTCTACACCCTCCGGAGCCTGGTATAGCCTGTTGGACTTCCGAGGAAGTGGGGCTAAAGCAGACGGTTGTTTCCAAATGGTGGAAACAAGGTGGGCATGAGGCTCGGTCCAGGGTGGCACTAGAGTAGGGGCCGTAAGGGGCAAGTCCAGATGTTTGGCGAGTTTAACCCACTGAGGATCTGGTTCTAAGGAATGCCACTGATGGACTTCCTGGATCTTCCTGAGCAACTCCGTGAAGGAAGGATGCTCCAGAGGAGACTTTGGAGGAGTCCTTGGCCGGGGCTTGGACAGAGAGCGAGGCTCGTCGTCTTTCTCGGAGCATCCGTCGGAGGAATCTGAGGAGTGCGAGAGAGAAGAAGAAGAGGAATTTGAAGCAGAGTAAGACTCCTTAGCTCGTCTAGGGGGAGGAACGGGTTCCTTAGGGGGGATCCCTGGACGCGTGTCCTGCCCCTCTCTGGATCCCGAGGGGAGAGCTCAGGAATCCGGAGGCAGAGAAGGAGTGTGCCGTCTGGGGCATATGGGAGCCAGGGGTGGCACCATCGCCATAAGATGGCTCTCGACTTCCTTGGTGAGCTGAGCCTTGGCCTCAGCCCACCAGGAGGCCAGAGTCTCCTGAAGATCCACCGGCCGCCTAGGGGGCAGTGGAGGAGAAGGAGGAGGGGGATAGTTGTACGGATGATATCCATAAGGTGAGTTCCGTAACCCGGCTGCGGGAATACCGGAGCTGGGTATTGCGGCGCTGGGTACTGCGGTGTCGGTGGAGTCGGCGCCGGGTACTGCGGCGCAGGATACTGTGGACCCGGGTAAACCGGCGTCAGATAAGATGGCGGATACCCAGGTACTGGAGGAGCTGCCGGAGCAGACGGCCCAGTAGGGAACTCCACAGGCGGATCAACCTTGATAGGCCCGTGGGGTGGAGGCCCGATGGGAGAGGAATATCCCCACCGGGCGTCTGAGGGGCCGCGCCGGAACCGCGCCGGGGCAGTGGAGCTGGCGCCGGGGCCGCATCCGGGGCCGCGCCAGATCCGGTCCTGTAGGAGGGATCTGACGGTGGGAAAGCATCCGAGCATCGCCGGGACGGAGGGGAAAGTCCCCGGGGTCAGGCGGGGGACTCGGGCTCCCCGGACGGCAGCGAAGGCTGCGGGAACCTGGGACGACAGACAGAGCAGGGTCTGTCGAGGCCCGAGGCCCGCGACGCCAGAGGAGCCAACGGAGACTTAGGGGTTGAATCCGGGCGGACACCAGAGGAGCCGTGTCCCACTTCGGGGTCCCTCGTTGGAGGCAGGCCGAGGGTGGAAGGAGGCCTGGTCCGAGAGGGACACTGCCGTGCGCCACCCCGAAGGGTCGGGCGTCTTAGCGGCCTTCTCCCAGCGGATGTCGGAGGAGCCGACGTCTGCTTATGGGAGGCGCCCACACCAGTAGCCGCAGAAGCCTGCGGCAGTACTGGGGCAGAGCCTCCTTTGCTCGGAGGCACCCGCGGCTTGAACGCAACCTCGACGGGTGGCCGACACCTCCTCCAAAGCCTTGAGGCTGTCGCCGGGCAATCCCCTGAGGGGACGTTATCTTAGCGGTGGCTCCAGCCGAGTCGCGGAAGAGGAGGCCTTCTCCCGTGCCTTTCTTTGTCCCGCTTCTTGTGTCCTTCAGGGGAGGTCGACGCCTGCCGAAGCTTCTTCAACTCCTTCTCCATTGCGGACATCTTCTTTTTAAGGAGATGGGCTTCCAAAGACTGCTGGCGTCGTCTGCGGGTAGCCGCATTGAAATGCAGACAATGCAGGCACTTGTCGACCGCGTGGTCGAGGCCTAAACAAAAAAGGCAGAGGGAGTGACCGTCCTTGTGAGGCAGTTGGGTGCCGCACGAGTCACACTTATTTTTTGAAGGGGACGACATAAACCGACGTTCACCTGACGAATAAAATACAGAATACTGATACTTTCGGTAAAACCGACGAAGCAACAGGGCTGAGCTTTACGAACTTCACCATGAGGCGCTGCACGAGCTGACAGCGGGAAAGAACTGGAAGGCAGGCGTCCGAGACCGCCCCTTTATACTGACGTCGTCTGATGTCGGTCACCTGATGTGGGGGCGGTCCCCACCAGGGACGGCTAGCTAGAAATTTTTCCGTGGGGTCCTGCCGCCTGCCGACATCAGCCCTATATGTAATTACCTACTGCAAGAGCCCTCTCGAAGTAAGATCAGATTTTACTGCACGGCCGGGGGCGTAATAAACCGCTAACCATGAGGTAAAATCTGTTACATGCACACCCTGGAGTGTCTTATTGCACTTATAAAATGGTCCCTCTGTTTATATATATATTAATAAAAAAATCTATATTAGCCACATAAAATCCATTTATTGTGTTTAAAAATTCCTACGCACATAAAATAGTTCTGGTAAATTTGAGGGGGAAAGGGAGGACAAAAAGAAAGTTTAGATAGTTTAGTCCCGACGGCTGTTGTGTGTACCAGGTTTCAGAACAATCAAGGAAGTGCTGAGAAAGATTGCGTGGATGGCAGTAGAGTCCCGGTGCCTCGGGCTGCAGTTTGATGAGGTACTTTCTCAGAGTTGTAACTGGGCAAAGCAGTGAGCCAGGTTCAGCATACATGAAGCCCCAGTGTGACTGTTAGTTGGTTTCAAGGGGGTCACTATGATTTGTAGTTGCCTCGTTGAAGGCAAGGCTCGCATACTCTGCACCATTTTCATCCACTATGAACTCGAAACTGTCAGGCTTTAAGTTTCTTAGTCCCTCCCACCCACACCTGGCCATATACAACTGTATGTTGAGCCAAACTTTCCGGAGAAGGCCAGGCACGGTGTCAGGAGACAAAGCAGGAGATTTTCTTAACAAATGAGGGTCGGGCTTGCTGCTGGCAGGGTGATGTTTGGATACATCCTTTTGCTGTCTTCGATAACGCTTGGTCACTGAAACAAAAATGTTGTTGCTGGTGGTAAAGGCAGCGTCGCTCATTATGTTTATTTGCCTGCCAATGCCAAGTGAGTGCAGGTGATGATTTAGTGACAAGTGGAGACTGCAGCAGCTACTTACTGAGTACTCCTTACCATCACTATTCCTCACTTTAGCATAGAAGCACTGGAATGCATCATTTAACTTAAAACTGCCTTCAGTTTTAAAATCAGTGTTTAACTGCTTTGCCGTCTGCCAGTCATTGAAAACTTTTATAGTCCATGAGGTCGTTTTTTTTTGGGGGGGGGGGGGCTTATTTTTAGCATCTTCGATCTTATTCTGGGCCTCAGATGTCAGTGGCAGGTACCTCGATGTAGTTAGCACAGTATTTGCTATTTCTGTTATATTTGAGCTACTACTCACTGTGACAGTTTGCTACTGTTTATTGACGTCTATGTAGTCTTCATCTGGCATGCTGAAAATTCTCTCACGCTCCTCATCTGACATGCTGATGTTAAAGTTAAAGTTTCTGCGGTGATCCATAACAACTGATTATGTCTTTCATGGTTGTGGGCAAATAAAAAGATGGCTGCCACCTCAAATGCCAACATTTTAATGCTCAGGGATTCTGGACTGGTAACAGTCAGCACTGTTTTGTCCATGCATGGAACATATTTCATGCATGGGCACTGACCAATCAGATTTCAGAAATAACCTTAACCATTTTATAATGAATATTCAAGCTATCCCTGGCCAGTACTTGAAAGAAATTGTATGAAATTATTACACATGTACAATTGGTGCTGTGCAATGTTTTTACTATTCCACTGTGTTGTCTGATGTTTTTAACTTTGTAAGGACCCAAGGGTAAAACAAATAAAATTAACTACTTCTACTACAGTAGATAAAACAGACATTTATAACCTGATACAAAAATGCCAAAGAAAATAGGATATGTTTAAGATCTGTTTTAAACAAGGAACAAAAAAGTGGCATCCTATTAGTCCAAAGATGAAAAAAAACCCAATAAAAATATTGCAGGTGATACCTTTTCTTAGACTATAAATTATTCTGGAGACTAATTTTTAGGAGACACTCTCTTCATCAGATCAGAGGACTCAGATGCATTTCCTGTCAGATGTATTCAATATCTGACATGAACTTCGGCTCTCTTTCTGTTGATTTGATGAACAGATTATAATTTTGAAAGCTAGTCTCAAAAACAATTGTTAGTCCAACAAAAGACATCACCCACAACATGCTTTTCTTCTAAATCTATTTTTTTTAATAACTCGGCTTTACTCATTCTCTGAGTACCACAGCAGTGCAGTTAGAAAAAACATTATGAATATTCACTTACAATGGTAATGATTAAAAACATTATCGGCATTAAGCGTACATAGTTTGATGTAGGCTGTAGTACAGTAAGAGCTGGAAGTAGACTAGGTGTATTAAAAAAGTAACACTGAGTTCTTTAATACAAAGTTACTTAAAGTAACATAAAATCTTTGTGATATAACAATGGCAATAAACTGTGCCTTGGCACTGTGCATTCTGGCTGCGTGTCATAGCGCCCCCAACCCCCAAACAAAAAAGTAGAGTTAACATAGAGATGAGTGCGGGCCCAGTGGCGCGGAGGGTTGAGGCGCTGGACACCACACCTCACGCCAGAATGGCAACCCGGGTTTGGGGACAGACTCGGGTAGCCGTGGGTCGGCAGGTGAGGGAGAGAATGGAGTGTCTGGAGGACTGTTCTCCTCTCCCTGGGAAGGGATCCAGGGACTGCTCAGTGTCCTGGCGACCCCCAATGGAGATCAGGGGTACCACAGGTACACCAGCCGACGTGAGGAGGAGGAGAGCAGCAGACGCCAGCAGGGAAGCCATGCGTGGGCATCCTTGCACATCGCTCTCCTGGGCACCCAGCAAGCTAAAGGAAAAAAACCCTGCCTGCTGGGTGAGGCGACAGTGACCTCCAGGGGCTGTAGTTCCACACGCCCAATGCTGGCCATGAGCCTGACTCTACCCCTGGGGATCCTCAGCCTTCTCTGGTGCCGGAGAGGAGGTGGGGATCCTGATACCGAGCATCTGTTGGGGGTTGTGGTTCAGATGGGCAGTTAGGGGTTCAGCCGAGTGAGCAAGCCCCGAGAGATGCCCCGACAGGTATGGCAAAAAATAAAGTCTACAAAAAAAAAAAGAACACAGAGATGAGTGGCAATGATGAAATGTAATGGACCTCCTGAAAACAGGAGCGGGTAACTCAGGAAAATTTAAGAGTCTGCCCTCGGCCATGTTGAGTTCCCCCCCACATCAAAGACCTGAATGATATTGACCATGAACAGTACTTGGGAGTATCGGTCTGGACTCTATCCCCCCCCCCCCCCGTCTAGATCCTCCATTGTGGGTCGTGAGAGACCTTGTCAGCCCCTCCAGACAGGTCACTGAAATAACCAGGACTCCCATGACTGCCACAGTTGAATATAGCGGTCATGTTGAAGTCTCAGTCTGACTGTGAGAGATTCCATCATTACCACACTTTTAACTCTGCTGATCCATTTTTGCAATGTCAGAGGTTCCTGGCTAAGCCATTTAACTGTTATGCATTTCAATCCAACCACCAGCAGGGTAAACACAACTCTGCCAGTTTTCCCTTTGAGATGTACTGTGGTGGGAGTCCCTAGAATCCAGTCCTCAAAAGTGTGTGGAATAAGCATACCAGTCACCTCCCTGACTGCTGTCTCCAGGTCCCCCCAAAAAGTGGAGAGCACAGGGCAAACCCAGAAAATATGCCAGTGACTTCCCTCTCCGCCACAGCCTCTCCAGCATGAGGAATCCCCTCCCACATAATGGTATGTGACCAGGGGCACTCAAAAATATCAGATAAGAATTTTCCAATAAAATTCCCACCAGACCAAGGTGAAGGTCACTTTCCAACCAAACTTTAAGCTGCAATTCCAATCAGAGTCCCTTATAACTATGTTTGCCTCCCTCTCCCATGCTATCCTGTGACCATCCAAAAAGTCCTTCACCGCCTCCAGCAGTAATTTATAGAGATCTGTCACAAATCTAATTTTGGCTGACACAGTGGCCAAACCAAACAAAAAGTTTTCCCAACCGGAATATGGCCTGGTTAGACTCCCACAATGGTCTGAGGAGTGCACAAAATGCCTAACCTGCATATACAGTACCTAAAATACTCTGCGTTGCCCCACCCAAATTTATCTTTCGCTCTCTGAAAAGAGATGCATCTATCATTCTGTATTAACTGTGTAAATCTAGTAATCCCCAGTACCTCCTACCTTGCAAAGCCTAGATCCAACACGGGGGGGAGGACGTGTGTCTCATATCTAATAAGGGACAGAGGGCCTACTCCTTCTGGGGTTCCTGTCATTCTTCTAACATTCAAGAGGATAGAAATCCCTTGTTTTACCCATCTGTTTCTAATGAGGTGCACATAATTCATAGTTGGTGGTGCTAAGGTTAGAGTGTATAATGGCCTTCCCTCTCGTAACTCATTCCCCATCTCTTACCATCCTGAATCTACTCTCTGGCCCAGGAAAAAACTGGTCCCATTTGAGCCGCGAAATAGCATAAACATTCTGAATCTGTTTTTAAAGAAATTACATTTTTTAACTGTTACAGCAACACACGTCTTTTTTTCATCATCCATGTTTCTTCCCCAATCACCCCTGGCCTGCCCCCTTCTATCTAGTCCACCCCCCCAAAGCCCTGTCACCCAACTTCCCCAAGACTTACCTTCTCGCTCGCGTTCTCGGCTTGCAGGACTGGGGGGGGGTGCCCAGTAGCCAGTGTGGGGCCCTGTGATGGCCCGGACATCATCCTGAGACCAGAGGGTTTTTTTCTTCTGTGGATTTCTCCACTACACCACACACATGCAATGGTACAATGGATACCTCCACCTCCACGGAGAGAGACATCCTCAGACGCCAATGCATGACTGTCGTTCTTCAGTGCCCAGACTGTGCTACCACCTGGACACCTCCAGGTGGCAGACAAGCAGCGGGTCTCATAACCCCCTTCCCCCAGGGAGGAGAACAGTCTGTGGACACTCGATCGTCCCTCACCCAGCTGACCCCCGAACAACCCGAGTCAATTCCTGAATCCAGGTCACCAGTGTGGCAGCAGGTAAGGTGCTGAGCACCTCAGTTCTCCACACCACTGGGCTGGCTTTCACACACTTCTATTTAATAATCATACTATCCTCTTATTAAACCTTAGAATGCAACATCACAGGTCCCTTCCAGCTCCTAAATTGCTAAGGCAAATGATCAGTCTAGTTTCTCACTGAGATTCCCTAGTTCCTAAAACAATCGACTGTACCTTCTGTGGTACCTTTAAGCAACCTCCACGTATGAATTACTTACAGAACTCCAAATCTGTATAACCCTAGTTGCCGCTGTGAACAGTATTTTATTGTTTGATGTATCTTTATATGCTATACACAGAGACTACTGGAGGGGCCACTATGAATAACCAGTGTGTTCTGCCATAGAGGGGTTCTGATTCCCTCTGGTCCGTGGGAATCAGAAGCCCAAAGTGGCAGAACACACTGGTTATGCATGAAGTTGCTCATGCTGTATTTTTTTATAGTGTATAGTATTAAGTGAATGTGTACATTGAGTTTTTTTCCTTTTCACAATGAAACTGATTTGTGCAGTCTCTAGAGGTTCTAGAATGCTGTTCTACCACAGAAGGGTACAATCACATACCATGACCTTTGAACTGTGGTACAACCGCATTTTGAAAAGGAAATTTCTACACAGAACAATGCTCCACTATACACTATAATGTATTACAAATCTACTGTGTATGAAAGTTGTGTAATATGGTTTAACTGTTTCAATGTATCTGTATAATCTCTTGTACCCCTCTGATGCACCTAGAAACAAGCCATTTTCCAGTTCAGAATAATTTTCCTTAAGTAACATTAAACAAAATAAATAATTAAAGCGTGGTGAGCTAAGGGGAAACAACAATTAAATAACAGTAATAATAATCAAAAAGAAGCTACTTGCTCTGTGTACCCCAATAACGATCAAGATTGTTTTTCTACCTCTCTCAACCGACAAAAAGCACCAAAAACCTGAATTCTGGGTGTGAGTTATTCTCAAAAGATTGTCCCCTCAGATACAAGATTGGACAGCCTCTGTCAGGGATATGGCCTTGGATGAACAGCATTGCACACAAAGTAATTAACAAGGTTGGAGCACTTACACCACAGTCTTGGGATTCTGCAGCATGCAGGCTTTTGGTCCAAACTTTGTCACCGGGCAGGGTCCATGCAGGGATTGGGTCCTCCTGAAAAATGAAAATTAAGATTGTACTATTAGTCATTTCAGTCATGCAGTAGTATGTAATGCTATCCTAACCACCTTTGTTTTTGTAGGTTTCTTTTGCACCCTTACTTATTTTCTAAACTTCAGTTTTACCCTGCTATCAGTGCTGCCCAACACGGCCAGGAGAACTTCCAGCCCCATCCTTCCCTGCCCTGTCACTTACAGTACCTGCCTCCCTGAGCGTCCACAAAGCGCTTCCACTCTCCATGGCGTCTGCTGGGGCAGAGGCAGCTTAAGCTACTGTGGCTAGCAAATCTCAAAAAGACAGACAATCCACTGCAAAAAACTATGTTTAGTTAGAGTTTATCATTAAAGCAAAATAACTAAGGAAATGCGACGATAAGGTTTTTTGAAATGTGAGCATGAGGAATACAGCTACACCCCATGACAAAAACTGCACTAATCTGTTGTAAGACACAAGGCTACAGGATACAAGCCTAGGGTAATGTGTGTGACAGTGCAGCTACTTAACCAGTAGCTGGCATGTCCATTTGTGAAGGCTGCACCAGGCCTGAGCCAATGTGTGTGAAGAAGCTGCTGCTCCGTGAGTGGCCCCTAGAGCCAGTCACAATGCATGCTAACCACCTAATCCTCTCTAGCTCACCACCTTCCTTTTGTCTCCTCCGCTATTTTTACCCCCAGTTTCCCTGATTTTTGTCTGCTCTCTTGGTTCCACCCACCCCAGTTTTGAACCCTGCACCTTCAGCCCCACAGGCGGTGATTCTACTGCAGTACTTTTCTGGCAACCCTTCTTGTTTATATCCTTTTGTTCACCTTATACTTCCAACTCACTGCTAGCATATCCCTGTCCCTGCCCCCTCGTCCCCTGACCATCCCACCCATCATGTCCTGCCACTGTCACACCGCATGTCCTCCATACCCTCCCTTCTCCAAGTCTTCTTTCTCTGCCTCTTACCCTCACCCACCGACCCCCTGCCTTTGGCTAGGCCGCCCCAAACCCTCGGCATCCCCCCTCCCCCCTCCAAACACATACTACTGTCACCCACACCCCACACTCACTTCACCCTGTCTCTGCCCTGCCCTCCCCCATCCTCAATGGTCTGTACCATCTCACTCTGGCTGCACCCTTCATCCTAACCCTTCCTATCCCCACCTCCTCTTGCAAACTCTCTCCTACACATTTGCTGGTGCGCAGTCCCCGGAGAACACCCCTGCTCGCACTCTGCAGGGCGCTCCTCCTCCTACTGCTCCTATCAGGCAATATCCACCCCAACCCTGGCCCCGTCACACAAACATCTAACTGCTCCCCCTCTCTCCACAGCCTTCGCATCTCTTTTATGAACATCTGTAGCTTACCAAAAAAGCTCAACAGTCTGCAGGGTTGGACGGCCCAACACCACCCTGACATCTTAGCCCTAGCAGAGACCTGGCCTCCAGCATCTACCCTGACTCAGCTGTCGCCATTCCAGGCTCTCTCTTCTCAGACAGTGCAATGTGGTGGCGGCTGTGCCATATATTAAGGACCCCTAATGCTCAATCTCTTCCCACCCCCAGCTTGAGCATGGTGCCCAGGCCCTCATCATAAAAGCATCCACTGGGAACTCCGCTGCCCCATTCTACCTCGCCACTGCCTATATCCCTCCTAGCAACCAGAAACCAGCCTCCCACTCCATCCTGAACTACCTCTCTCTCCTACTGTCAAAACATCAGAGTATTGTCCTGGGAGACTTCAACATTAATTGGCTCTCGAAGGATACAGCTCCTTTTCAGGACGCCACTGCCGCTCTGGACCTAACGCAGGTTGTCAATACCCCCACCCATCAAAACCCAGCCACCGGCTCCTCAACTCTCCTAGATCTTATTTTCACAAACCGCCCAAATAGGATTTCCTCTGTCGCAGTCCTCCCAACACCCTTAGTGACCATTCTCCTATTCTCTGCACCTGGTCCTGTGAAACTCCCAAATCCCCCCCCCCCCTCAAATTCGTTCACCTAAGTAAGCTAAAACCTGGCAAACTCGAGAACCTAAAGCTCCATCTTGGGCATTGGGACTGGTCACCCATTTTTAATGCCCTGACGTTGACACTGCCTTAGAACTCTTTATTCAAGTCTTCAATACTGCCTGTGATAAGTTTGCACCTTACACAAAATATCTTATTAAAGGCAACCCTGCTCCCTGGATCCCTCACCAGCTTCTGGATATGATGCACCAATGTGATGCCCTCTGGCAGATTGCACTTGACACGGGCAGGCCTGCTGACAGACAACGATATCGCAAGACAAGGAACAAATACCCCTTGGCCATACGAAAAGCCAAAGCTTCCCACTACAAAATGTCCCTCACATCCTCCTGGGGCACTGGCCGTAAGTTTTGGAACAATATCAGAGAACTCGGCGGTAAGACCAAGACTACCCCCTCCCTAATAGAAGTTAATGGTACCCTCACCTCTGACCCCAAGCTAATTGCAGATGCCCTCAGTCACTCCTTCTCTGATCTAAGCCACATCCTTCCCACTAACTTTTTTGACACCCCCCGACGATCCCCTCATCCCCCCTTCCTTACTCCCCTTTCGCCTTAAGACCCTCTCCCCCCGGATGCCAAACCATATATACTGAAAGCCCTTGGCATCTCAAGGTTCAGCAGTGACTCCTTGGACCTAAAACTGTTCGACTCACCCTCCATGAAGTACTAGTCCCCTCACTTTTATCCTAATCTCTCCCTATGCCTCCAGTAAATTCCCACTCGTTGGAAGGCTGCCACCATTACCCCAATACACAAAAGCAGAGACACCACAGCCACCGGTAACTATCAGCCCATATCCATCCCCCCAAGGCCCTGGAATGCATAGTATCAGACCAACTCACTGAGTAACTCTCCAAATATAATCTTCTCTGCAAAGAACAACACGGCTTCCGTAAAGGTCACAGCACCATCACAGCCCTAAATTAATTCTCCTCTCACCTGTACTCTGCCCAGGACAAAGGCCACCTCGCTGGAGCAGTATATGTGGACCTGTCAAAGGCCTTCAACATGGTCAATCATGACCTACTTCCAACTACCCTCCCGACACTAGGTCTCTCTCAGGATACCATTCTGTGGTTCGCAGATTACCTCACTAGCAAATCACAACAGGTTAAGATTGGGGACGTCCTCTCCTCTAGCCTGCCAGTTAGATCCGGGGTGCTCCAGGGGTCCAATTTTGGGCCCTCTCCTCTTTAGCCTCTACCTCAATTCCCTCCCCTCTGCCTGCTCTGGCAACCTCCTGTTACATTATATGCCGATGATGCTGCCCTCTACTCCTCACACTCTGACCCTGTCACTCTCCAAAATTCCCTTCAAATCACCTTCACAGAGGCTGAACAATGGTTCACTAACTGGAGACTAGTCCTAAACTACAAAAAAACGAAAGTCATGACCTTTGCACATCACCAAAACCCTCACAAAAAATGCGTATCCCATCATACTTAACACCCACCAGACCCTACTTGAACTGGCTGACTCCTTCAAATACTGTACCTGAGCATCACACTGGACTCCTCCCTTTCTTTCCACCAGCATATCCACCACCTTTCCTCAACCATTAACACTGCACCGGTACAAGCACTGCCTTATCCCGGATACCCTCCGGGCAGCAGTCATCTCCTCTATACTCTCACTGCTTGACTATGGGATCCTCAGCTAAGGAACAGCTGATACCACCTCCCTCAGTAGGCTGAGATTGTCCCTTAACAATGCCTGCCACCTTGCCCTTGGTTGTGTCCGTACTGCCCACACCTGTACCCTGTACAGCACGACTAACTGGCTGAACTTTGATGACAGACTAAGGTTTCAGACTTGCCTCATGGCCAAGAAAATCACACTAGGCTTGCCCCCCCAACCCCGGCCTTGTGAACATCATTAAGCCTGCCCCGGTCACCAGAAACACTTGAAGCTCCATCAGATCTCTCTTACACATCCCCAGATGCCACACCTCCCTCTAACAGCACTCCTTCATGTTCCGAGCTCCATCCTGGATCAACTCTCTCCCCAGCACCATTGTCTCAGTAATCAAGATTGGCGCATTTAAGACCTCCCTGAGGGACCACCTCCATGCCGCCAGTGCTTGTGATTGTTTTAAGCCTCTTGCCCTTTTCTCACCCCATTCTCCTGTCCCCCCCACTCACTGACAAGGGACCTCCATCCTGCTACAGCCCTCCACCCACTTCTCCCTTTGCTCCACCCCTTCTAAATCTCTTGTTTCCCCTAGTGTCTTGTTGGGACAATATTTATATGACTTATGTTTAGCCTAGCAGCAATATTTTACTATGTTTTTGGTACTACTCTGTAACATACTTTGTTTACTCATTAATTGTTTACCTAATTGCTACTGTATGTATACTTTGTGTAAACTGTACTAACTGTCTCTGTATCTCTGACATGGAGCCTTTGTAAATGAGTCCCAGACGCAAAGGCAATTTTCCAAAAACTTCAATAAATAATCTGAGACAATGTGTATGATAATGCAGCTGCTTTGTGAGTGACCCACTACAAGCCTGGAACAATGCCTGCAATGGTGCAGTTGCTTATAATGTGACTTGCGATGCACCTACACCTGCATCATCACAAATACCGACTCTGACGGACTTTTGGAAGCAAGAGCACCTTCACACACACTGCACCAGGCACATATCCTGTGGCCTTGTGTCTCACAACATAGGAGTGCAATGTTCGTCATGAATGTAGCTGTATTCCTTGTACTATGCTAGTTATTTATTCAAAACACGTGCATCCGGTCCAGTGGCATGGAGGGTTGAGACACTTGATGCACACCAGCCACCAAAGTTCAGAAGTGGGTCAGAGTCGTTCAGGGATCAGCTGGAGGAAGGAGGACTGAGTGTCCAAAGACTGCTCTCATCCTTTAGGGAAGGGGGGACAGTGCATATCGCTGCTTGGCTACCACCTAGTAGAGGCTGGGTGGCACACCAAGCAGTCACCCATTTGCACAGCAAGAGTGCAGACACTGAGCCACAACGTCTTAATGCACAACATCTTAATGCTGTCTCTGCGTGCGTGTCATGGCACATGTGTCGACTCCCAATCAGAGGAGAAACAGGAAAACTCTGTAGGCAGGATGAATCTGGCAGGCTCGACACCACCTACTGGGCCCTACTCACCCATAGAGGTAAGAAGTAGTGGGGAGTCCCAGGGATGGAGGGTGCCAAGGCTTGGGATTGCCAGATGAGGGGGGGGGGGTCACTGGGGATGGAACTGGAGCATAAACAAATAATGAAAAAAAATATATATGTATGGAACCTAGGTTGTTCCTTTACATTCAGTGTGGTGGTGTTAACAGGGTTGTGGATGGAATTAGGTACTAATATCCCATTCCCTTACCTTTTTGCCTTAATAATAAACCCTAATTTCTGCATTAACACGGTTTTTTTTAAAACACATTGTACATTATAAATTGCTTGAACTTTTTCATGGTTTTTTTATTATAACCTGGTATGCAACCTAGTGAAGTTGATGCAGCAAAATACACAGAATATAAAAAATGTTGATTATGCATTCAGTTCTGTTAAAGCAAACAAAGGCCCCTATGCAGAAAAAAAGTGCAAAGCCTATGCGCAGCAGATACGTGGTGCATATCCTTCACTACATCTGAGAGCCTTGCAAACTGGGGGAGTGGGGACGACTCCTGTGGCATTCATGGAAGGAGTGGCACCAGATCCCTTGTCCAACCATTCAGCTACCTGCACGGATGGACTGGGGAAGTGGTCAAGGGATGTGCACAAACTCCACGTCATTCACCAAGTCACAGAGTGCTGGGTGAGGAGGCATAGGCTACATGAACAGGGACCCTGCCGTAGCCATTGCATGCACCCAACAGTACCTGCCGGCTGCGAGACAGACATCTCCTCCCCCATATGCTGCCCCAGCCCTCTGTTCAGGCAGAGAGTGCTAGGGGCAGCCACTGGAGCAATCACCCTTTTTTCCTCTAATCCTGGGACATGTGGTGGCCCCCAATCCCCTGCTCCATGCAGATCAGGAAATCCACTTTGGGACCAGGACGGGCATCCAACTAGATGCCCACCTGTGTTCATCGATCTGCCTGTGCACGCCAACATGCCGGGCAGGGGGCGGGACCACAGGCAGGTGAGATGAGGTGGCTGGTGGTGGTGAATGCCATGTCCCTCTGCACTAGTGCAGATGTGCACAAGCTGGGTACATGCCTGTTGCATTTACTCCCCTGCACTGGTGCACAAGCACCAAATTGCATAAAACTATATAGCAGTTCATCAAAATGCTTCACTCAATCATGTTTACATCAAAAAAAGACATCGTTGTGGCAAAAAATAACCAAGTTATTCACCTGTAACAGTAGTTCTAGGAGTGGTATATGATGTTCATCCACGGTTTCTGACAGTGCCTTTCCCTTGAAGACTTCACCAGAATGTCTACAAGATGGCTCCTCCCACAAACCCTGGTGGTAACTCCCTTGGCTGTGCCCCACGACACCAGATCTTGCCCGCTGGAATGAGCTGTGTGTGTCAAAACCAGGGGAGGTCAGGTGGGTCCGTACAGATGAACATCATATACCACACCTAGAATTACTGTTACAGATGAGTAAGCTGTTTTTCTAGGGCTGTTGATATGATGTTCTATCCACGCTTTCTGGCTGACTCCTAGCAGTTCTCCAGGAGGAGGGAGGCAAGGTGCACACCCCCTACTTAGGAAATAAGGACTGGAGAACTGAGGCCCCAAAACCAGCATCCCGACGTAACTCAAGGTCGATGTGGTAATGGGAAATAAAGGTGTGTGATGACCACCAGGTAGCAGCCCTGCAGATTTCCTGGATAGGGACATCCCTGGAAGCAGCCACCGAGGCAGTGGTATTATGGGTGGAATGAGCCCTAAGCCCTACGGGAGACTCCCCACCTGCCAACCTACAGCAGAGATCAATACAGGATACAATCCACCTGCCAATCGTCCACTTGGCTGCCAGTCTGCCAGGTACAGCTTCAGTATAAGTGACAAACAGCTGGCGAACCTCTTCCTGAACTCCAGCCATGTGCTCTTTGTAATAAGTGAGCGCTCACCTCAGATCCAGAGTATGCAGCCTGTGCTCAGTCTCCGCAGTGTGGTTGGTGAAGTACACTGGGAGATTAATCACCTGGTTAAGGTGAAACTCTGATACAACCTTCAGAAGGAACTTTGGGTTGGGGTGCAGGACAACCTTGTCCCTGTGGAAGATCAGGTAAGGAGACTCCACAGAAAGTGCCTGGAGCGCAATGATCCTTCTGGCTGATGTGACAGCCACCAAGAAGGTGGTCTTCCACGACAGGTGAGCAATGTCACACCTGTGCATCGGTTCGAATGGCTTGCCCATGAGCTTTAATAAAACCAGCAACAGATCCCAAGGTGTTGGTAGATCACGCACCAGAGAGGAAATGTGATCAAGCCTTTTAAAAAAGCGACAGACCACCTCCACCTACACCACCGACTGCTGACCGGCCTGCGCCCGGTAAGTAGAGATGGCTGCCAAGTGCACCTTGAGGGTCTTCGACCAAAGGCCCGATTGAGGGAGGGACTACAGGTAATCAAGGATGCTAGCCACTGGACAGGACAAAGGGTCCCACCCCTTGCCCGGACACAAAATGGAGAACTTCTTCCATTTGAAGGCATAGCATTTCCTGATCGACTCCTTCTGACATACCTCCACAACAGTGAGGACATCTTCAGAGAGACCCAAAGCCTAGAACTCTAGCCACTCAGGAACCAGGCTGTCAGGTGCAGGGATTGAAGGTCGGGATGGAGTACCTTCCCCTGACTGATGGAGAGCAGGTCCAGGCAGAGAGAAGATGCCTCGGAAGCCTGCTGCTGAGGCTGAGGAGATCGGGGTACCAGAACTGGCGAGGCCAGTCCGGAGCCACCAGGATCACCTGTGCCCTGTCCCTCCTAGTCTTGAGCAACACTAGTGAATCAAGGGAAGTGGTGGAAAGGCATAGAAGAGGCCTGGGGTCCAAGACCTTGAGGAGGCATCCCCCTGCAGCATTCTCTGCTGGGGGGGGTGGGCCCAACATAGCCTCAGCTTTGCATTCTCCATGGAGGCAAACATATCGACTTGAGGGGAGCCCCACTGGGAGAACAGACTGTGTACTACCTCTGGGTAGAGAGACCACTCGTGAGACACCTCACCCACACGGCTGAGAGCATCTGCCAGCTGGCTGGAGGCCCCTGCCACATGGATGGCTAGGAGATCGGCCACAGGCTGTGCACACGGGTCCACACACAGAGAGCTTCCTTGCACAACAGGGAGTGGGTCCTGCCCTGTTTGCTGAGGTAGTACATGGTCGTGGTGTTGTCCATCTGACCTGGGTCACCTGAGCCCGACTGTGAGGAGCAAATGCATTAAGCGCCAGCCAAACTGCTCGTAGCTCCAGCAGGTTACTGTAGCACCGTGACTTCTCAAGGGTCCACAGCCTGTGGACTCTGTGTTCCCCCAGATGGGCACCCCAACCCATGAGAGATGCATCACTCATCAGGATGTCCATTGGCTCTGGGCGGACAAACAGGATCCCTTCCTGCAGATGTTCTGGGACTAACCACCACTGGAGAGCATCCCACATCTGCTGGGTCACAGTGACCAGCTGGTCGAAGTGACCCTTGCTCTGAGACCACTGGCTGGCCAGCTTCCACTGCAGAGAGCGCATTCTCCAGTGGGCCCAACTGACCACGCTAATGCAGGATACCATGTAATCCAGCAGGCGCAGGAAGTCCCAGGCAAGGTGCAATTGCCCAATCCAAAATGATAGGGCAAAGGAGGAGAGAGCCTCCGCCCTGTCCGCCAGGAGCCAGGCTGTAGCTCTGCAAGAGTCTAGCTCCGCCCCGATGAAGTTGATCATCTGCAAAGGTATGAGTTCTGACTTGGCCTTGCTGACTAGGAGGCCAAGGGAGACACACGCCTGGAGGGTCAGGTCCCTGAACCTCTCCACCTCCTGCCTGGAGGGACCTGCGATCAGCCAGTCATCCAGGTATGGGTAAACCCGGACCCCTCAGTGCCTCAAGTAGGCTGCCACCACTGCAATGCACTTGGTGAAGACCCTGGAATCCAAAGACAGGCCAAATGGCATGGCCTGGAACTCAGAGCGCTCCCTTTGCCTGGAAGCAGAGGAACCTTCTGTGAGACAGATGGACTGGGACATGAAACAACGTGTCCTGAAGATCCAGGGAGCAAAAAACACATATTCTGCTCTAGAGGTTGCATGATCTGAGACAGAGTAACCATCCTGAAGGTGCGCAACTTGAGAAACGTGTTCAGGTTGTGCAGCTCTAGAATGAGGCAGTAGCCCCCTATCGATTCTGGCCCTAGGAAGTACCTGGAGACAAACCATGGGTACTCCGGAGGATCCGTAACAGGAACCATGACATCCTTGCAGAGGAGCTGGGTAATGTCGACCCAAAGAGCAAACAGAATGTCTGTGGACACCAAGTCCTCCCATGGGGTGCGGGCTTGACAAGGAGGGTACTGCTCAAACTCCAGAGGCAGACTCTGACTGACCACTTCAAGAACCCACCTATCTGCAGTAACAGTAGACCAGGCAGAAAGGAAATGGCTGAGCCAGCCCCCATGGGAGAACCCAGTGGACCTCTGATGGGCATGAGGGAGGCACACCCCATCCAGTCACTGGGCAGGCTTGGAGGAGGAGGAGGGCCAGGCTGAGGCCCCACCGGGGTCTCTCCCACCAGGCTTGCAGACGACCAAGGCCACTGGCTTGGGTCGAGTTTGACAGTCCTGAGCCTGCTGCCCAGCTTGGGGCTGGGCTGGTATGGCTGCAGGAGTGGAGGTGGACCAAAAGGGCTTCTTTTTCTGCTGCTTGGAGCCCCTGAGGTCCCTCTGAGCAGATGTCACAGAGTCCAAGGTGGCACTGGACTTCTCAATACATATGAGGTGACCTTCAACTCTGGGTCCAAACAAGTCCTTGCCCAGGAAAGGGCGTTATCTGCCATGAAGGTAGGGATCCACAGCCAAGTCCTGCGGTGCATGGCCACTGAGGCCATCATGGAGCAGGCAAAGGAGCCCCCAATATCCATGGCTGTCTGGAGCTGTTGCTTTGCTACCGCCCAGCCCAAGTCCCAGACCTGTTTGACCGTGGTTTGGAGGTCCGCTGGCAAATGAGGAAGCACCCCATCCAGGGTGCCCAGCAAGGCCTGGGAGAAGTGGCCCTTGAGAAGAGCCAAACTCACCTGGCGAAGGCCAAGCAAAGAGGCAGCGTAGACTTTTTTAGCCACATGGTCCAATTTCTTGGACTCTTTATCAGGCGGCTTGTCGACATCCCCGGTGTCTCCAGAGTGCCTGAACACAAAATTGGCCACCAAGCCCTCAGCCGAGTGGTGTTCTGTGAATCTCAACAGGAAACCAGTAGGGACAGTGTACTTGTGGGCCATCTGGGCAGATGGCACAAGGCAGGAAGCAGGGTGCTGCCAAAGCTCCAAGGCAGGACCCAGGATGGCCTCTGCCACCGGGAAGGCCTCCCCAGTCCAGGATCTCAGTCAAGTGGTATCGTGTCCGTTTCTTGACAGGTTCCATTTTCACACCTGTGGACTCAGAGATCAGGTGGAGAAGACCCATAACGAAAATAGGGCCTTCGTCTGTCGAGAGACCCCCAACCGACTCCACATCATCCGGATGGGAGTGCAAGGAGGAACCCTTTGACTCCAAGGAGTCATTAAAGAGGGGTTGACCACCAGCATCCCCGCTGACCCTTTGTGGATGGTCAGGAGTGACAGTGACAGACAGCCGATAGGGAAGCCCCTTGGCCGGCCGAGACTCCTTGGTCAGAGCACCGGATTTTCGCTGTACAGGTGGCGGCTCCATGGGAATCGGTGGAGACACTGGGATCAGCCAAGCAGGGACTGTCTTGGTCAGCTCCTGGGGTACAGAAGGTGTCGACCATTGAGGCAAAAGCCAAGTGATGGCCGGTGTAGGAACTGGGACTGGCTTCATACCGGAGAACACCAGCTGTTGCCACATAAGATCTTCGTAGAGTCGATGTAACTTCTGTTAAAGTCTCTCCTCACTCGAGGAAGATGAGGATGAAGAATAGCAGTGGCACCACTTCCCAGGGCATCAGGAGTGCTGGCATCGGCGGGAACCGCTCAACCCCCCGGAGTTGGACTGAAACCTCAAACGCGACCACTGGGGGGACCGGTAGAGGGTCTTGGAAGGAGCCAGCAAATGCCGTGGCGCTTCCGGGTCTTGGTGGGTGACCAGAGGCGGCGGATCAGCAGACTGATCTGTCCCTCCAATGGTCTCAGTCAGGACCGGAGTCCTGGAAAGTAAAGTGCTGACCTCTTCAGTCGACAACTGGTCGACCGTGCTCATAAAAAATCTTGACAAAAAGATCAATTAGCGTCTATGTCAACTGGCCCGATGGGGTTACCATAGAGCCAGCAGCCTGGGCCAAAGATTCAACCAAAGTTGGATCAGGAGAAGTGTTGGGAATCCGAAGCCCTCGACTGAGAGTGTAACTGATCCCATGATCAGCGGCGAGACCATTTTTTTTGGTCTCTTTTTTCGACTTGGATTTGTGTCCCTGACCAAGAGTTGGTAGAGACTGGCACAACTCCTTAACTCATTCACACCACAAGAGTTCTTTGAGACTTCCACCACGTGTGCCCTATATACTCTTAGCACTGCATCTTGGGCCTTTCTAAGCAAAAACAAGCCATAATCAGCATGCCACAAACAAATGTAAATACCTCTTGAACCATAAGTGCTACACACAAATGACAAGTGGCAAAGTTGTTCAGCACAACATTACCTTTCCAATGGTGCTATGCAATTAATTGTAATCAGTTTGGTTTTTATATCCTGGCCAAATTTCCCTCATTCACTACAAATTCCACCAACAGCTTAATCTGGTTCAAGGTCAGTTGGCATTCATCTGTATCCCCCTCCCCCCGGTCGTGCCTGAAAATAGGCAGGATTTGTCTAGTGCACTTACCCGGTCAACAAAAACTAAATAAATAATAATAATAATAATAATAATATTATACTACGGACCACGGACGACTGTGTACTGGTTTCTAGGTCTGAGTATGACTCTTCATGAATAACTGTAACAACTGTGTTTATTTAATGATGCATGTAACTCACCTGTATGTATGTATCTCACCTGTATGTAACCTCTGTCTAAACCTCACCTAATTGTTGCCCCCCCCCGAGACGAGGTACCTTTGTAAACGAGTCTCTGATTCAAAGGTTGTAAAACTGATTATTTCAATAAATAAAATAAATAAATAAACTAGCTGAAATACCAAACAACTGTTTTTTTCAGATTTTTTTCAAGGTGCCTAGGTGAGGCTTGAGAGACAGATGTCAGCTATGCACACCATACCTTAAACAAATGTGACCAACTCCTAAAGTATACATGGAAGACACAAAATATCAGTGGCAAAATTGTTCAGCACAGAATTACCTGTCTAACGGTGCTATGCAATCAATTGTAATCCATTTATTTTTTTTATTTTATACTAGCTGAAATACCAAATAACTGTTGGTTTTTTTTTTTCAGATTTATTCAAGGTGCTTAGGTGAGGCTTGAGAGAAAGATGTCAGCCATGCGCACCATACCTTAAACAAATGTGAATGACTCCTAAAGTATACATGTAAGAGACAAAGTATCAGCAGCAAAATTGTTCAGCATGAAATTACCTATCTAATGGTGCTATGCAATCAATTCTAAGCAATTTGGTTTGTTTAATATTTAGGTAAAAACTGCTGACTTCCTCAGACATTTCCAGGCCTGAGTGTAAGTTAGCTGAGTACGTCTACAGGTGTTATTGGCCTAAGTGGCTATGCTTTCAGATGCCACCTACAGGCATATCTAGGCCTGAATGAGTTAAACAGCCCCATAAAAGAGGCGCCCAGCAAAAGCGGAATGAAGGCCGAAGTCAAGGAGGTGTGAGCTGCAGCGTTGGCCGCCACTTCCTCAAACGCCGCTAGCTGTTCGGTGAAGCCCACAGCCACAGAGACCACCCAACAGGCATCTTTAGAATTGACCGGGGGGTACCAATCACTCGGATGGCATAAAGTGAATCAGGCTTGACGGTCCTTGAGAACAGAAGGGTGGAAAGATCAACAAATGTTGCAGGCCTAGGGATTGTGCTTGTGACCCAGGCAGTAGATGCACGTGGCGTGCAAACCCGTTTGGGACATCTTCTGCCTGCAAAGGCACCGACAAAACCCAGGAGCGGACTTGTCATTGCCCATCGCAGTCGCGATCAAAGATCGAGCCTGAAGACAAAGTCTTGTAAAAGGTTTGGAAGTAAATTCAGAGATTTAGTAGCAAAGGGTCTATTGGGCGCTAGAGCGGCAAGGAGGGAACCTGCTTCTTCCAGCGGAAAGGAAGATCAGGCATCATGGGGAGGAGCCGAGGGAGTTACCACCCAGGTGGGTGGGAGGAGCCAGCGTTAAGATGTTCCGGTAGGAAAGGCACTGCCAGAAAGTGTGGATAGAAAGTACAGTTACGTAAGAACTTACCGTAACAGTAGATCTTCGAGAGAGGCTCTTGCAGGAGGTAATTACATATAGGACTGACGCCGGCAGGCGGCAGGACCCCACAGAAAAATTTCTAGCTAGCAGTCCCTGGCGAGGGACCACCCCCACATCAGGTGACTGGCATCAGGAGACGTCGGTATAAAGGGGCGGTCCCAGACGCCCACCTTCCAGTTCTTTCCCGCCACAGGCCGAAAGAGGCCGGACGAGAGAGGAGCGGATATTTCCCTAAATGGAAAAGGAGCTGAAAAAGCCTAGGGGGATGGAGGGCGGGAAGGTATTACATACTGCAAGAGCCTCTCAAGATCTACTGTTACGGTAAGTTCTTACGTAACTGTACTATCTTACTTCGAGAGGGCTCTTGCAGATAATTACATATAGGACTGAATCCATGCCAGTCTGGAACAAAGAAAAGGCACCGGGAGGAGGAAAACTACTCCAAGAAGAAGTTCTAGCCATGCAAGCCTCAAGATAGGAGGCCTTGCAAAACAGCTAGCCCAAGCCTGCTCTACGCATGAGAGGCAAAACCAAACTGTAGTGTTTCAGAAAAGGTATGGACAGAAGTCCAGGTGGCAGCAGCGCAGATGTCTGCCGCAGACACATTCTTGAAAAGCCACAGAGGCAGCTACTCCTCTTGTGGAGTGACCTCTGACTTGACCCAGGAGGGTCTTGTGGTATTTGTCATAACAGAAAGTGATGCAATGAGCCAACCACTTAGACAGGCGTTGCTTGGAAACGGCATTGCCTTCCCTTTTGTGAGCAAAAGAGACGAACAACTGATCAGTCTTTCTGAGATTCTTCGTCCTGTTGGTGTAGTATCTCAGAATCCGGTGAACATCCATAGTATGGAGTAAATATTCCTCTTGATTAGAGTACTGTGTAAAAAAAGGCAGGTAGCTCTATGGACTGATTTAAGGTAGACTCAGCTACTGCTTTAGGTAGAAACTTAGGATTCGTGCGAAGAGCAACTCGTTCCTTGTGAAAAATCAAGTAGGGGATTTTACATAAGGGCCTGGAGCTTGGAGATTCTTCGAGCCAAAGTAATGGCCACCAAGAACAGTGTCTTCCATGGAAAGAACTTCAAATCTGCAGAAGCTGCAGGTCTAAAGGAGGAAGGGTAAGTTTCTGAGAACAAAATTCAGTCCCACGGGGGCAGGAGTATGGATGGGGGGCCTCAGATGGAGAACCCCTCTGAGAAAGGTCTTGGAGACCTCCAGTAGAGCAAAAGTCTTGTTTGCGAAGGGAACATGATAGGCCGAAATGGCCGCCATGTGTACCTTCAAAGAGGAATGGCTGAGACCCAGGTCGAACAGATGACGTAGATACTCCAGCGGAAGCCCCGCTGAAAAGGAGAAAGGCTCCACTTTCTTGGAAGCGGCCCAAATAGTGAATCTTTTCCACTTCATGGCATAAGTGGATCTGGTGGAGGGTTTTCTGGCCTCCACTAAAATCTCCGCCACTTTGGGAGACACTCCAAAACGGGATTGGGCTAGGTCTGCAGGAGCCACGCATGCAGTTGAAGGGATATGAGGCCTGGATAGACCACGGTCCCCTGATCCTGGGTCAACAAACCTCGAGACAGAGGAAGAGGAGGATCCTCTGAGTATTGTTGTAGAAGAGAGAACCAGATTTGCCTGGGCCAGAATGGAGCGATCAGAATCATTCTCGCACCTTCTGAAGCTAGTTTCTGCAAAACTCGTGGGATAAGAGGAATTGGGGGAAAGGCATAGACGAATCTGTCCTTCCAGTCTAGAGACAGAGCATTGCTCCAGAAAGTGCCTCGCTCTGGAACGAGCGAGCAGAAGGTGGGAAGTTTTGCGTTTAGGGGGGATGCGAACATGTCAACCTGTGGTGTTCCCCAAAGTTGGAAGATATTGTCTAGGACCCCTTGGTCCAGTTCCCACTCGTGAGTCAGAGCAGAAGAGCGACTTAACTTGTCTGCCAGGGTGTTGTCGACTCCTGGGACGTGAATCGCCGTGAGGTGAAGGTCGTGTTGTGTTGCCCAATCCCAAACCCCTCATTGCCTCCCTGCATAGAGGGTAGGACCGAGTCCCCTCCTGCTTGTTGATGTACCACCACGCGACATGTTGTCCGCCTGGACGGCAAGGTGGCCTGGAAGGATGTATTGGTGAAGGGCTTGAGAGCTGCATAACACCGTTCCTAAGCCTCTGAGTTATTGATGTGGGAGTTTGTTCCAGCCTGGACCAGGGGCTCATCCCATGAGGGGCCTAGATGGCTCCCAACCTTACCTGAGGCGCCTGTGGTTAGAGTCTGGGAGGGGGGAGGATGAAAGAAAGGAACCCCCCGAAACAGGTTCTTTCGAACCATCCACCATTTTAGGTCTCGCATCATCGGCGAGATCAGAACTGAGTGATCTAGGTCGTCCACTAGCTGATCCCACCGACAGCGTAGAGTCCACTGAGAGATCCTCATGTGGAGTCGAGCGCGAGGGACCGTCGGGATAGCAGCCGCCATGAGCCCGAGAAGGCGAAGGACCGACCTCGCCGAGACCATCCTGCGGTCGGACAACAGACTTATCTGGGTCTGAAGGGAGGCCGCCCTGTCCGGAGGCAGGAAGACCTTGCCCAGGGTCGTATCAAGGATCACCCCAATAAACTGTAGCCTCTGGGATGGGTCCAAATGAGACTTGGAATGGTTGATTGTAATACCCAGGCAGGCAAAAACCTGCTGGGTAAGGGAGAGGAATGGCAGGAGTTCCTCTCTGGATGAGGCCGCCAGGAGCCGGTCGTCCAGGTAAGAGAAAATCTGTACTCCCTTGGTACGCAGGTGGGCTGCCACCACTGCCAGGCATTTGGTAAATACTCGAGGGGCCGAGGATAGACCAAACGGGGCGCCTTGAACTGGTAGTGGTCCCCATGCAAAGCAAAACAAAGGTATTTGCGATGAGATGGGCGAATGGGAATGTGCAGATAAGCATCCTGCATATCCAGAGCACAAAGCCATTGGCCCAGCCGGAGGAGGGGCAGAAGGTTCTGCAAAGAGAGCATCCTGAACCTTTTGTACTCTACATAAAGATTCAGGGAACTGAGATCTAAAATCGATCTGAGATCTCCCGTCTTCTTTGGGACCAGGAAGAAATGGGAATTGTAGCACGTCCCCTGAAGGTGAAGGGGAAATGGCTCTATCGCTTGCTTCAGCAGAAGAGCCGAGATTTCCTCCTGGACCAAGGAAGATGTTCCCGTGAGTACGACGACTTCAGAGGGGGGTGGCGGGGTGGCTTCTGAAGAAACTCTATGGAGTGTCCTTCTGCTATGAGCTGGAGCACCCAAGAATCCGTGGTCATCCTCTCCCATCCCGGAAGGTGGAGGGAAAATCTCCCTCCTACCGGTTCCTCCGAGGAGTCCGGAGGCAGTGGGAGAGGAAAGGAGTCAGGTGGTGTGGGGAAGCACCACAGCTGAAGCACCCGCTGCTTTTTTGGGTGGAGGGGGGCTTAGCAGTGGCGGGGGCCAGACGTTTTGTGGCCCACCTTCCCTGGGGTTTCACCTTTGGCCGATTCCGTCTGCGAAAGGGATGGCGCTGCTGCTGATGGGGACGGTACATGGAATCAACTGACTTCAGAGCCATCCCCTTCTCTTGCAAATCGGTAATGATGTCCTTGACATCACCCCTGAAAAGCACCGACCCCCGGAAAGGTGCTTCCTGGATAGCAGATTGCACCTCCGGGAGCAGACCCGACACGAGGAGCCAAGCATGATGCCGTAGGCCTACGACGAAAGCTGAGCTCCGCCCAGCAGTGTTCACTGAGTCGTATGTCGCACGTAGCATGTGTCTACTGGCCGAACGAGCAGAGCAGACAAGATCAGCCAACTCCTGTTTGACTTGGGAGTCAGGCAAGAAGTCCAGCTTGGCTTCCACCTGAGTAAGGATGGCCTTCTGGTAGTCCCCCATGTGGCCGACATAGTTTAGGGCCCTAATCCCCAGTATGGAGGAAGCGTAACTCTTTCTCCCATACTGGTCCAGAAGGCGAGATTCCTTATCAGGAGGTGACGAGCTAAGATGTTTAGGGTTCGCCGACCGGCCGTGAGCAGCGCTAATCACGACCGAGTCGGCACGAGTGAATCCAGGAAATCAACACCCTCTGGAGCCTGATATAGCCTGTTTGACTTCCTAGGAAGTGGAGCTAAGGCCGACGGTTGTTTCCATATCGTGGTAACAAGGTCGGTGTGAGGCTCTTTCCAGGGTGGTACTAATGTAGGAGCTGTCACAGGCAGATCCAGATGTTCAGCAAGCTTCAGACGCTGAGGATCTGGTTCCAAGGAGCACCACTGATGAACTTCCTGGATTTTTCTAAGCAACTCCATAAAAGAAGGATCCTCCGGAGGGGACTTCAGAGGAGTCCTTGGCCGGGGCTTCGATGGAGAGCAAGGCTCGTCATCTCTCTTGGAGCAGCCATCGGAAGAGTCCGAGGAGTCTGAGAGTGAAGAGGAGGATGAAGAAGAGTAAGACTCCCTTTCCTGACCCGGGGGAGGAACGGGCCCCTTGGGGAGTCCCCAGGGACGCGTGTCCTGCCCCTCTCTGAATACAGACGGAAGAACCCTGGAGTCCGGAGGTGGTGAGGAGTGTGCCACCTGAGGCCGAATGGGAACCTGGAACGGCACCGTCACCGGCTCTCTACCTCTTTGGTGAGCTAAGCCTGGCCTCAGTCCACCAGGAGGCCAGAGTCTCCTGCAGGTCCACTGGCAGCCGTGAGGGCGGTGGAGGAGGAGGAGGAGGTGGGGGATAAGAATACGGGTTATACCCATATGGAGCGTATCCAAAACCCGGCTGCGGGTAACCCGGCATTGGGTATTGAGGCGTCGAGTATTGCGGCGTAAGGAAGCCCAGCGTCGGGTACTGTGGCGCCGGATACGGCGTTCCCAAGTACACCGGTGTCGAATAAGACGGAGGATACCCGGAAGCCGGGGGGGCTGCCTGAGCAGACGGCCCGGCCAGGAACCTCACAGGCAGATCCGTAGTGGAGAGCCCAGAGGGCCTGATGGGAGCAAAAGATCTCCCTGAGTCGGTAAGACCAACATCAGGGCCGACGGTGGAGGCCCTGACACCAGAGGTACTGATGTCGGAGGGGCCGGCGTCGGAGCCGGGGAGCCGACATGAGGTCCGGCGCTCCAGATGGAGGAAGGACTGACGGAGGCAAAAAATCCCCAGCTTCACCCGGGGACGGAAGGGAAAAGTCCCCAGGTTCAGGTTGGGGGGGACTCTGGTTCCCCAGACGGCAGCGAAGGCTGCGGTGAACCAGGAACGACGGACATTGGGGGGTCCGTCGTCGGTTCTTTCACCGGCCGGACATCGGACGAGCCGACGTGAGGCGTAGAGGCGAGCTCTCAGCGGGCGCCGGAGGAGCCGACGTCCAACTTATGAGAGCCATCACCGGAGACAGGTCAAGAGGAGGGGTCAGCCTGGTCCGGCGGGGAAGAAGCCGCGCGTTGCCCCGAAGGGTCGGACATCCTACCAGCCCTCTCCAGGCGGACGTCAGAGGAGCCGACTCCCGGCTTACCGGAGTCGCCCACAATGATAGGGCGCGAGCCTGCGGCCGAACCAGGGGTGGAGGCCTCCAACTGCCCAGAGACGCCCACAAGGCCCGAGCATGAGCCAGACGGGCGGGCCGACACCGCCTCAGACACCTCCGAGGCAGCAGTCGAGGAGCGATCCCCCGCAGGGGATGTTACCTGCATCCCAGCGACTCCCGAGGGAGACGCGGTGGAGGAGCCTTTGTCCCGGTGCCTGTCCTTGTCCTTCTTCTTTCAATGGCCTTCGGGGGAAGTGGACGCCTGCCTCAGTTTTTTAAGCTCCTTCTCCACAGAGCTCATTTTCTTCTTTAAAATATGGGCTTCCAGGGATTGCTGACGCCTTTTTCGGGTAGCCATGTTAAAGTTGAGGCAATGCTGGTACTTCTCGACCGGATGATCGGGGCCTAGGCAGAACAGGCACAGGGAGTGGCCGTCCTTGTGCGAGAGTTGGGCGCTGCACGGATCGCACTTATTCTTGTGCTCGGAGGGTGTAGGGGACGACATACACCGATGTTAGTACTGACATTAGTCGAAAAAATAACGTTTTTTCGGTAAAAAACCAACGAAGGAAGGGCTGAAGAAGCACAAACTTTTCTGTGAGGCACTGCACGGCCTAACGGCGGGAAAGAACTGGAAGGCGGGCGTCCGGAACCACCCCTTTATACCAGTGTCTCCTGACGCCGGTCACCTGATGTGGGGGCAGTCCCTCGCCAGGGACTGCTAGCTAGAAATTTTTCCGTGGGGTCCTGCTGCCTGCCAGCATCAGTCCTATATGTAATTACCTACTGCAAGAGCCCTCTCGAAGTAAGATCATCATATCCATGTCCCTAAAAATGTAACATTTGACATGAAGCTTATACTTCAGCATGAGCAGGTGATAGTTGCATCATTTGACAGAAAAGCCTTTTCCTTTTGGTTGTTGTATATGGAGCTTGTACTAATGTAAACCATTCTTTTTTGCCACCTTGTCATCTCCCAATAAAGGAAAGAGAACCAATCTGCAGCCTTTTTCCTCTGCTATTCCATTCACGTCGTCCCCCCACGCCTTTGGAAATGTAAACTTATCCAGAAATTTAAGCCACCATCTTTCCTGACAATTATGGCTTCATAGTTCCTGAAATATTTTTCTACACAACTCCTTTGTTTTCTACCCTACCACTCTGGGAATTTTCATCCCCTGTAACCCCCTCCCTGAATTTTGTTCCTCTTTACCACTCCCAAATGTTGCCTTTCCTGCAAAAGTTTATACTCTGATTCTTCTTAACTTTTGCTGTCCTCACAGCTGCCCTGAATTCTGAACCTGCAGCTGCACCCCTCCTAGATTGTGCATCACATGCTCCTCCCAAAATCTGTGCCCTTACATCTACTGTACTTTAATATATGTGCCCCTACACCGTTCCCAAAATCTGACTACCTGCATCCCTTCCAAAACTGGTCTCCACACCCTTCCCCAAATTTCTACTCTGACATCCATAGTAACATAGACTTTGACGGCAGATAAGGACCACTTGGCCCACGCAGTCTGCCCATTTCCCTACCTATTGGATAAGCTGCAGCTTCTAGTTAACCAACAGCCTACTTCCTGCAACCCCCCACTATAATTGCCTTATGTCTGTCCCATGCATGTTTGAATTCACCCACTGTTTTAGACCCCACAACCTCTCCAGGAAGGCGGTTCCATGCGTCCACCTCTCTCTCCATGAAAAATAATTTCCTCACATTACCCCTGAGCTATCCCCCCTCTAACTTTAAATTGTGTCCCCTTGTTCTTACACATCTCTTTTTCTGAAAGATGCTACCCTCCTGGACTTTGTTGATTCCCTTGAGGTACTTAAAAGTTTCTATCATGTTCCCCCTGTCCCTCCTTTCATCAAGGGTATACATATTAAGCTCTCTCAATCTCTCTTCATATGGTTTCTGATGTACACCCAGCACCATTTTAGTTGCCCTCTTCTGGATGCTTCCATCCTGTCTATGTCCTTGCGTAGATGAGGTCTCCAAAACTGCACGCAGTACTCCAGATGGGGTCTCACCAACTGTCTGTACAGAGGGATAACCACTTCCCTTTTTCTACTTGTGATGCCCCTCCCTATGCATCCCAGTATCCCCCTGGCTCTCCTTACTGACTTCTCACATTGCTTACCCACTTTTAGGTCATCTCATAAGACTACACCCAGATCCCTTTCCATTATTGTTGTTGTTAGTACCTCCCCTGCTATTGTGTACTCTTCTCCTGGATTTTTATTTCCCAGGTGCTTTACTTTGCACTTCTTTGCATTGGATCTAAGTTGCCATATGTCTGACCATTCCTCCAACCTTGCCAAGTCCCTTCTCATCCTTTCTACCCCCCCTTGTGTATCAACTCTGTTACAGATCTTTGTGTCATCTGCAAAGAGGCATACCTTTCCTTCCAGACTCTCTGCAATGTCACCTATAAAGACGTTAAAGATGACTGGACCCAGTACTGAGCCCTGAGGTACTCCACTAGTAACCCCCCTTTCTTCAGAATGTGTTCCATTCACTATTACCTTCTGTGTCCTGTTGTGCAGCCAGTTTGCTACCCAGGCTACCACCCTGGGACCCACTCCCAGGTTGGCTAACTTGATTATTAATCTTTTGTGTGGGACTGTGTCAAATGCCTTGCTAAAGTCTAGGTAGGCTATATCCACAGCCCCTCCCTCGTCTATTACTTTGGTCACCCAGTCAAAGAAATCGATTAGATTCGTCTGACATGACCTTCCTGCTATGAATCCATGTTGCTTTGGGTCCTGTGCCCCGCTGGCCTCTAGGTACTGAACAATTCTTTCTTTCAGAAATGATTCCATCATTTTCCCCACCACTGAGGTCAAACTAACAGGTCTGTAGTTTCCTGCTTCTGCCTTGCTCCCACTTTTGTGAAGGGGAATCACATCTGCCCTCCTCCGGTCCTCAGGTACCACCCCATCCTCCCATGATTTGTTAAAAAGTGTGGTCAGTGGTGCCACTAGGTCCTCCCTTAGTACTTTTAGGATTCTAGGTTGAATCCCGTCAGGCCCCATTGCTTTGTCCACCTTGAGTTTTAGGAGTTCTTTCAGGACTCTTTCTTCTGTAAATGGACTGACGCCAACCCCACTAACCAGAGTGCTTCTATTGTTTGGCTTAGGTAACTCCTCCTCTTCTTCTTTTGTGAATACTGAGCAAAAGTATTCATTCAGTATCTCTGCCTTTTCATTGTCTCCCTCTGCTCACCTCCCCTCTCCTTTATTAATCTTCACTATCCCTCCCTTAACCTTTCTATGCTCCCTAATGTACCTATAAAAGGTTTTATCCCACTTCTTAACTGAGTTGGCTATCTTTTCCTCGGTTTGGGCCTTTGGTTTTCTGACTGCCTTCCCTACTTCTTTCTGCTTTAATTGATACAGTTCGCTGTCGTGCTCCTTCTGTGATTCCTTATACTTTTTGAATGCAGCCTTTTTCTCCTTAACCTTCCCTGACACCTCTTTTGAGAACCATAGTGGTTTTTTATTC
This sequence comes from Neoceratodus forsteri, assembly GCA_016271365.2. Classification (NCBI taxonomy): domain Eukaryota; kingdom Metazoa; phylum Chordata; order Ceratodontiformes; family Ceratodontidae; genus Neoceratodus; species Neoceratodus forsteri. The sequence continues at coordinate 717,242,861 of CM057452.1, forward strand.
CGCTTTGTTTTCTTTATTTGTTTCACACAAAAGCTTGTTGCCTCCATGATGGCAGTTTTGATTTTTCTCCATTGTTCTTCCACCCCTCCTTTCTGGCCATTTGCTAATGCATTCCTCAGGTATTCACCCATTATGCCAAAGTCAGCCCTTCTAAAGTCCAGTATCCTTGTCTTTGTATGGCTTGTCTCCATAGTTGTTTTATTGTGAAGCACACTGTGCAGTGGTCGCTTGTTCACAGATGTCTACTGACTTCTAAATTTGTGATCCTCTCTCCATTTGAGAGTACCAGGTCTAATATTGCTCCCTCCCGAGTGGGTTCCACCACTAGCTGTCTAAGGCATGCCACCTGTAGGGCATCGAGAATGACCCTGCTCTTGGATGTGGCTGCAGTCCATGTGGCATATTCAGATCGCCCATCAACAGTATCTCCCCTTTTTCAGCCATTTTGAGAATGCCCTCTATCATTTTCTTGTCCATTTCCTCCCCTTGAGACCGGGGTCTGTATACAACCCCTGTGCGGATTGTGATGCTATTCCTTGTCTCCAAGGTGACCCAGAGTGCCTCTTGTCCTCCCCCTTTACTTTTTAGTTCTGTAGCTTTGATCCTTCCCAATATCTACACCCAGCATCTTTCTCTAAATTTCTACCTCATACCCCATATGAAATTTTTGCACCACTGCATTCATTCAAAAATGTGCACCCCGGACTATTCCCAAACTTTGCACTCCTATGTCCCCTCAAAACATATGTCTCCACACTCCTCAAAGTTTGTACACCTGCACTCCTCGTAAAAAGTGAGTACCTACACCCTTCACAAAATTTCTTTTCTAGAAACATAGAATTTGACGGCAGATAAGGACCACTTGGCCCACCCAGTCTGCCCATTTCCCTACCTGATGGATAAGCTGCAGATCCTAGTTAACCAGCAGCCTACTTCTTCCTACCCCCACCCCCTAGAATTGCCTTATGACTGTCCCATGCATGCTTGAATTCCACCACTGATTTGACTCCACAACCTCCTCCGGAAGGCCGTTCCATGCATCCACAACCCTCTCTGTGAAAAAATACTTCCTTAAATTACCTCTGAGCCACCCCCATCTTCAAATTGTGCCCTCTTGTTCTTGCACACCTCTTTTTTTGAAAGATGCTACCCTCTTGGACTTTGTTGATTCCCTTGAGGTACTTGAACGTTTCTATTATGTCCCCCCTCTCCCTCCTTTCCTCGAGGCTATACATATTAAGCTCCTTTCGTCTCTCTTCATATGTCTTCCGGTGCAGACCCTGCACCATTTTAGTTGCCCTCCTCTGGACAGCTTCCATCCTGTCTATGTCTTTGTGGAGATTGGGTCTCCAGAACTGCACACAGTACTCCAGATGGGGTCTCACCAGCTGTCTGTACAGAGGGATAATAACTTCCTGTTTTCTACTGGTGATGCCTCTCCCTATGCATCCCAGTATCCCCCAGCCCTCCTTGCTGCCCTCTCACATTGCTTGCCCACCTTTAGGTCATCTGATATGACTACCCCCAGGTCCCTTTCCATTTTTGTTGTTGTTAGTATCTCACCCCCCATTGTGTACTCTTCCCCTGGGTTTTTGTTTCCCAGGTGCATTACCTTGCACTTCTTAGTACTGAATCTAAGCTGCCATACATTTGACCATTCCTCTAACATTGCCAAGTCCCTTCTCATCCTTTCCACCCCACCCTCTGCATCAACTCTGTTGCAGATCTTGGTGTCATCTGCAAAGAGACATACTTTTCCTTCCTCTGAAGTTTGAGCTTCCGCATCCACTTGAACTTTATGCCCCTGCACCCTTCCCAAATTTGTGACCCACACCCTTCCCAAAATATTTATCCCTACACCTCTAGAGTGTGCAGTTGACCTTGGAAAATGGATCCTATGTGTTTCAATTGTCCCCCAAAGTTTGCATTTTTAACATGTTAATTCCCCTTTCAAAATCCTTCTAGCTAAAATAACTGTTCCCTAAAAACAAAATTTTAAAACAGAAAACGAGAGTAAAATTTTGGAAAGGTGTGCAAACAGAATATTTCAGGAGAAGATAGGGTATTGATTTTGTGAGAGGAGAAGTGGCACACATTTTGGGAAGGGTTAGGTGTACATTTCATTACAGATGAGCGTATTTCAGAAAAAATATAGGGTGCAAATTTTAGGTAGGATAAGAAAAAATCACTCACCTTAGTAATGCTGTTTCTTCTCATGGCGTCTTGCTATATTCTGACACATGCAGTGAGTCTCAACCTTCGAACTGCTCCAGAGGTGAAAGAGTTAACTTTCCATGCCAGGCATGGAACGCTGAGCTCAAGCTCGGTTGAGACTCTGTCTGTTGTTCTTCAAACTCAAACCGTCAGATCTTTATGAGCTAAACTCACTAAGGTCCTGTGTGGAAGCTGTAAACTTACGCTAGCCAACTGGCTACTAAATATAAGCACACATTTTTTGGTCCCAAAACAAAGACTCAAGTCAGGAGACCCAAAATGAAAACACAATACCAAGTCACCCCAAGAAAGGAGGGGTGAAAAACAACAAGGTTGGCACCTACTAAGTGCCAACACTGCACTCTACCCACATCCCAAAACAGAGGTTCTGAGAGGGGCAGGCGGGGGGGGGGTCAGAATATAGCAAGACTCCATTAGAAAAAACAACATTACTAAGGCGAGTAATTTTTTTCTTCAAACAACATGAAGTCTTGCTATATACTGACATATGCAGACTACAAAGCAGTACCTCCATGGAGGAGGGACAGAACCTACTTAGGAATTAGGCTCTGAAGCACAGCTGTGCCAAACCGAGCATCACTCCTAGATGTCCAGGGAGTAATGCTTGGTAAAAGTGTGAACTGTTTTCCAGGTAGCTGCTTGACATATCTCTAGAATAGGGATGTCCCTGGCAACAGCCAGAGAAGCAGCTGTACCTCTGGTAGAGTGAGCCCTCACGCCTGAGGGAAGAACCTTACCCAGTTTTTTATAGCAAAATTGGATACAAGAGACAATCCACCTGGCAAAGGATCTTTTAGTGGCAGGTTTCCCTTTGCCAACCTCACCATAAGTGAGGAACAGTTGGAGGAAGTCAAACCTGTGACCCTTGGTACGCTCTATGTAGTAACTAAGGGCTCTCTTCACATCTAAGCTGTGCAGCCTCCTCTCGCCAGAGGAGAAATGGTCAGTTAAGTACACTGGAAGAGATATAGATTAATTAAGGTGGAAATCTGAAACCACCTTAGGCAAGAACTTCCTGTTAGTCCTGAGGACCACCTTATCTCTGTGAAAGGAGATAAAATCAGGCTCCACTGACAAAGCTTGTAATTCACTTATGCGTCTGGCAGAAGTGATGGCTACCAGAAACACAGTTTTCCAAGTCAGGTACTTAGGCTCTGCTGAAGACAAAGGCTCAAAGGGGGGTTGCATAAGCTGAGCAATGCAAACATTAAGATCCCAGGCGGGGGCAGGGTCCCTGAATGGAGGGTTGGTGTGAAGCAATCCTTTGAAAAACTTGGAGAATACAGGATAAGCAGAAAAAAGAGAAGGCTTATCTGCTGAAATAAAAGCAGACACAGCTGCCAGATGCACTTTCAGGGTAGCTGGCCTCAGCCCCAAGGTATTTAAGTGGACCATATAATCCAGGACTGTGGGCAAATCAGCAGATTCTGGGGAAATATGCTTTCCAGAGCACCATATGGAAAACCTTTTCCATTTGGAATTATAAGTAGCCCTGGTGTAAGGTTTTCTAGAAGCCTTCAGGATATCCATTACACCTTGGGAGAGGTGTAACTCAGCAAACTCCAACTCTTCAAGAGCCAGGCCTTGAGACTGAGAGATTTGAGGTTCGGGTACCAAACCCTCCCCTGAGCACAGGTTAACAGGTTGTAATTCCTGGGAAGACACAGGGGAAGATGGACTGCTAAGGACAGTAGGAGTGGATACCAGGGCTGTCTGGCCCAGTCTGGAGCAATCATGATCATCTTACAGGGTTGAGATCTGATTTTCACTAGCACTGTGAACAGAAGAGGGAAGGGGGGAAAAGCATAGAGAAACTTCCCTTCCCAATTGAGAACTAAGGCATCCAGAGGGACTGAGCCCAACACTGGGGGCCTGCAGCAAAAAAGGGGAAGTTGGTGATTGTCTGGGGCTGCAAAAAGATCTATCTGCGGGGTGCCCCATCTGGAAAATATCACCTCCAAGACCAGGGGATCCAGTGACCATTCGTGATGGCCTTGGGAAATCCTGCTGAGAGCATCTGCCAGGACATTGTCCTTGCCTGGGAGGTGAACTGCGTAGGGAGGTGTTCAGGGAGTAAGCCAGAGACCACAGCTTCATTGCTTGATTGCACAAGGCCGTGACCGAGTGCACCCTGTTGTTGATGTACCACATTGTGGTGGTGTTGTCTGTTCTGACCTGTACAACTTTGTTCTGAACAGATTTGGAAAAAGCTTGAAGTGCTAGGAAAACTGCTCTGAGTTCCAACAGATTGATGTGGAGCAAAGATTCCTGAAGGGACCACAACTCCTGGGTGGTGAGGTCGCCCATGTGAGCTCCCCACCCCAAGAGGGGTGCATCTGTAGTAAGGATTAAGGAGTGAGACTGAGTGACAAAAGGAACTCCTTGTCTCAGATTGCTCTGATCCTGCCACCACTGTAGGGCCTGGATCAGGGTTCGAGTCACTGGGATCAATTTGGCGAGAGGGTCCTTCCTTTGAGACCAAAAGGCTCTCAAATGGAACTGAATGTCCCACATCTGAAATCTTGCTCCCTGCACTACTGCTGTAGAAGCAGCCATGTGCCCCAGGAGCTGTAGAAAATGCCTTGCTGGTCGAGACACCTGCAGGGTGAATGAGGAGGCCAGAGAGACCAGGGTCCTTGCCCTGTCCAAGGGAAGGAAGGCTCTGGCTTTCTCTGTGTTCAGCTCTGCGCCTATGAAGGTGAGAAGCTGGACAGGCTCTAGGACTGATTTTGAAAGACTGAGCAGGAAACCTAGAGAGGTGAGCAGTTGCTGAGTTATCTGTAGGTGTAACTTGACTTGGTCTGGGGACTGGCCTACTATGAGCCAGTCGTCCAGGTAAGGGGAAGATGGCAATTCTTTGCCTTTTTAGAGAAGCAACTGCTACTACCAGGCATTTTGTGAATACCCTTGGAGCAGAGGTGAGGCCAAAGGGCATTGCTCTGAACTGGTAATGGCCTGAGGGCAGCTCGAACCTGAGGTACTTTCGATGAGAATATGGAAGTAGGCATCCTTGAGGTCTAGGGACGCTAGCCAGTCCCCTGGCCTTAGAGAAGGTAGAATAATTCCCAGAGTCACCATTTTGAATTTTGGATTTAAAAGATGCTTGTTTTAAGTATCTGAGATCCAGGATGGGCCGCCATTCTCCTGTCTTTTTTGGGGGTAAGGAAGTACCTGGAGTACAACCCTTTGCCCCTGGTGTAGGGGTGGAACCCTTTCCACAGCTCTGAGAGCCAGGAGGGAAGAGACCTCTGCATCTAGGGCAAGTGCCTCTGGTGGATTTGCAGGTGGAAAGGATCTGGTTCTCATCTTTGGAAACTTTTTGAAGCTGAGAACCAGTCCCTGGCTTACTACTTCCAGGGCCCATTTGTCTGATGTCAGAGACTCCCAGTCCTGGACAAAGTAAGCCAGCCTACCCCCTACAGGTAGCTTAGAATCGGCCCTGGCAACCCCATCAGGGTGCCTGCTTGGCAGGGGCTTTGGGCTGAGGGGTGGAAGCAGGCCTGCTTGTAGCCCGTCTGCCTCTCCCTCTAAAGAACCCCCTCTGGGCATAAGCAGAAGAGGAGGCCTGGGCTTGGTAAAAAGGCCTATGAAAAGGCCTGCCCCGACCCTGGAAAGCTGCCTTTGAGGAGTGGTCTGCCTTTCTTTGGCCTGTGCACTCCTATAGGTGGTCCTATATTCATCCATTTTCTTCACGTAATTCTCTGTTTGCTCCCCAAACAGAGAATTACCTACAACAGGAAAATCCATGGCCTTAGTCTGGGTATCCCTGACAGGCTAGTACATCTGAGCAAGCCATTCTTAAGTGCCACAGATGTAGCCATGACTCTAGAAGACACATCACTGGAGTCTACTGCAGCATGGAATTGCACCTTGGATGCCTCAATACCATCAGCAGCCACCTGCTCCAGCTCCTTGGCAAGCTGGCCAGGGACCTGTTTTGCTAGGCCATAACAGTGTCCCATCTGGATTTTGATACCTAGCAGTATAGGCCATATAATTGGCCTGTCTGAGTCCCAAGGATGCTGCCATGTACTGTTTCTTTGCCATGGCATCAATCCTCCTGGAGTCCTTGTCCGGGGGGTGTGAAGCCAAGGGAATGTTTGCCTTATCACAGGCTGCAGCCTGCACTACCCCAACATGGCGGCATTGTTGTGTAAGGAACTCTGTGTATGAGCCTGACAATGTATACCTCTTGTCCATTCTTTTATCCACAGGAGGTATAGTGTTAGGAGTCTTTAAAATTTTAAATGTCTGTTTCCCAAAAGATTTGTGCAAGGGAATAGACAGCCTCCTAGACTCTGGGATATCCATCATTTCTACGTAGTCAGGCTCCTCCTGGTCATCCACAGCTTCTTCCATAGGAAGCTGGAGGGTTTCAGCCACTTTTTTATAGAACATGAAATGGGAGGGGGACTCAGAAAGCCTAGGAGGAGACACCCCTTAAGGTCTGTCTGGGGAGATGTCCGGGTCAATGGGCACATCCAGACTTTCAAATCCACATTCACTTTCCTCATACTCCTCTTCCTCCTCCTCCGGTTCATAAAACTCCTCTAAATCATAATCTTGAACCGGTGGAACCGGCCGAACCAAGCGCCTGCCTGATGGTGCCAGTTCGGTCGGAACCGGGGAAAGCGACTGAACAATTTTGATCGCTTTGGCTATCTCTTCAGCGGTTGGAGAGGAAAGTTTTGGCTCCACACCAGCTGATTTCTCTTTTCTAGTTCTTTTAGCCAGAACCGACTCCTCAGTATCGGCTCTCCTTTTGCCCGAAGAAGTCTCGCTCTGGTCAGAGGGCACTCCTTCTGGTTCGGTTGGAACCGAACCGGGCTGGCCATCCAGTTCAGTGAACTTTTTGGCCTCCCTTTCCCTGAGCCTACCAGCTCTCTTTTCTAGGGTAGCTGCAGGGAAATTTTTGCAAATCTGGCAGTCTGCATTGAGGTGGTCAAACCCCAGACAATAAACACAGATGGTGTGGGGGTCAGCCTTGGCAAAGACGTCCCCACACACACACACTGCAGTGTTGAAACCTAGTGAGTCCGGCTTTTCTTTTGGGTTTCTCAGACATAGTGCCAGTCCTAATCAAACTTACCCTTTTATGGCAATCAGCCAGGCAAGATCCACTTATCGGTTCCCAACCGTGTCACGGGTCGTGGAAAAAAACGTAATAAAATCTTTTTTTTTTTTTTAAACCGATAAGAACCGGTAACCACACTCTAAATCACAAATTAAGATTTTTTTAAAACAACTTGATCGGTTCAAACCGAACCGATAAACCGTTTACAAGTTCCACACAGAATAGAATTAATGTAAAACCTATCTAGTACTCACAAATACCACAGACAGAGACTGAACCGACTGGTTGCGGTTTAAATTCGGTAGAAAACCGAGAAAAATGGTACTTTAACCGACAAAATGAACCGAGCAGAAGGAGAAATCTCCGGAGCGACTGTTCAGTGAGGCGGAGTAAAGAATCTGACGGTTTGAGTTTGAAAAACAACAGACAGAGTCTCAACCGAGCTCAGCGTTTCATGCCTGGCATGGAAAGTTAACTCTTTCACCTCCGGAGCAGTTCGAAGGTTGGGACTCACTGCATATGTCAGAATATAGCAAGACTTCGTGTTGTTTGAAGGGCAAATCTCAAGAGGGATCTGGGAGCACAAATTTTAGGAGGAATGGGGCTGTAAACTTAAGGAAGGTACAAAGAACTGTATTTCAGGAGGGTTGCATGGTAGACATTTTGGAAGGTTATGTGGGGATGCAAATATTGAAATGGCAAGCAGGGCTCACAACTTGGCTGGGTGCTAATTCTGGGAAAGAAGAGGCCAGAAATTTTAAGAGGAGTATGGGTGGCAAATTTCAGAAAGGGGAACGGGTGTACATTTCAAGAAAATGGGGGAGTGCCTCAAGGATGCCCTAGTAGGGATAGGGAAAATGGGGGAGTAAAGGAGCAGTGGGAAAAAAATAAAGGCCATTGAGAAGGCAACAAACCTCTGTGTTAAGCAGGTTACAAAGAGCAAGAGAAAACAAGACTGCTATGGTTCTCAACAGAGGTAGCAGAGAAAGTAAGGGCAAAGAAGAAAACATTACTTACCATAGTAACCTTATTTCTCCCAGGGGATACTCCAATATTCATAACTCTTCTGCAGTATACCTTTAAGGTCATATCTGCCCAGAGACAGAATGCTATGCTAATGATGGAATCATTGGCATGAGCCACTTTTCAAATGCTGCCACCTATCAACTGCCTACATTCTAACCCTCAGATTTCGTGGACGCCTGCAAGACAGGGCCCAAAATGTATAATACTGTATATAAAATTCTAACTTCGAAATTCCCCACCCAAACCTCCAACTGGAGGAAATTGAAAAACTATCATGAACAACCATACAAGCTCCTATGTCAGAATCGCCTGAAAAGAAGAAAACGTAAGAAAAAGGTCTAATAAAAGTAGAATGTGGCATGCAAACAGTAAGGTACAGCATGGAATACAGAGGCCACTAGTTCTTAAAATGGGGAGGCAGGGTTGGAGAGTTCTGAATATTGGAGTATCCCCTGGGAGAAATAAGGTTACTATAGTAAGTAACTTTTTCTTCTCATCCCAGGAATACTCCAATATTTCTAACTCTTCTGCAAACTAAAAAGCAGTACCTTTGGAGGCAGGACGAACCTATTTTAGAAACAGGCTCTACTGGGCAGCTGTACCAAACCTGGCATCAGCCCTAGCCTGCATATCCAAGCTGTAATGCTTAACAAATGTGTGTACTGTTCGCCAGGTTGCTGCTTCACAGATATCCACCAAGGGTACATCGCTTGCAGCTGGCAGTGTTGCAGTTGTACCCATTGTGGAGTGGGCCCTAAGCCCTGCTGGAGCTTCCTTGCCCACCTCTGAACAGCAAAATTGGATACACTGAACAATCCAATGAGAAATTTACTTTTTAGATGCTGGATTACCCTTTCCCACATCCCCATAAGTGAGGAAAAGTTGTTTTCTGTCCTGCCTATGGGGCTTAGTGGCTGTCATGCAGTAGCTCAAAGCTCTTTTGACATCCAGGCTGTGCAGCCTACGTTCACCACAAGAAGAATGATCAGTGAAGAATACTGGCAAAGTGATAGATTGGTTCAAATGGAAGTCTGAAACCACTTTGGGAAGGAATTTCCTATTTGTCTGAAGAACTACCTTATCCCTGTGGAAGGCAATGTAGTCCTTTTCAATGCATAAAGCCTGGAGCTCACTAATTCTTCTAGCTGAAGTAATGGCCACTAGAAACACTGTTTTCCATGCAACATACTTCAAAGGTGCTGAAAACACAGGCTCAAAGGGAGGGACCATGAGTTGAGCAATGCAAATATTAAGGTCCCAGGCTGGCACCGGTTCTCTCACTGATGGATACATATGAGAAAGGCCCTTGAAGTACCTTTTAAAAATGGGGTTTGATGCCAAAGAAATGGACCTGCTGCAGAAGCATAGGCCGAGACTGAAGCCAAATGAATCTTTAGTGTAGAAGGCTGCATGCCTGAAGAATGTAAGTAGACCATGTAGTCCACTACCCCCCGCACTCCTGCCTGGGCTGGCACTATACTCCTACTAGAGCACCAAATAGAAAACCTCTTCCATTTTGCAGCATAGGTTTTCTTAGTAGCGGATTTCCTGTATCCTCTTAAAACATCCATAACTGATTCAGAAAGATGTAAACCAGCATACTCTAGGTCCTCAAGAGCCAAGCTTTGAGCCTGAGTGACCTGAGGTTCAGATACAGGAGCCTCCCCTGGTTGGAGGTCAGAAGACTGTGCCTCCTGGGAAGGTGTACTGGTTTGCCCACTGACATGGACAGTAACAGGGAGTACCATCATGGCTGCCTGGCCCAGTCTGGGGCCATCAGAATCATTGTTGCTGACTGAGACCTGAGTTTCAACAGCACCCTGTATACCAGGGGAAATAGAGGGAATGCATACAGGAATTTCCCTGACCAATCCAGAATAAAGGCATACAGAGGAACCGTGCTCACTACTGGAGGTCTGCAACAGAAATGAGGTAAGTGATGACTCTGATGAGAGGTAAACAGATCTATTTCTGGGGTGCCCCATCTCCTGAATGAGGTCTGCACCACTTGCCTGTTTAGGAACCATTCGTGATGGTCTTGGCTGATTCGACTCAGAGCATCTGCAGAACACTGTCCTTGCCTGGCAGATGAATGGCCTGAAGTGAGGAGCCCAGTTAGTGAGCTAGGGTCCAAATTCTCATAGCCTCCGTGCAAAGGAGGCTTGACCTTGTTCCCCCTTGCTTGTTTATGTAGTACATGGTGGTAGTGTTGTCTGTTCTGACTTGCACTACCTTTTCCTGCATCAGTGGTTTGAAAGCTTGCATTGCCAGAAACACTGCCCTGAGCTCTAACAAGTTTATGTGTAAAAGAGTCTCTGCACTTCACCAAGTGCCCTGGATAGTGTGCTCTAATAGATGAGCCCCCCAGCCCAGGAGGGATGCATTTGTTGTGACAATCATCGAAGGAAGTTCTTTTTGGAAAGGGAACCCTTCTCTGAGGTTGACTTCCTCTTTCCATTACTGAAGAGCCTGGATAAATGTTTTTGTTACAGGGACAAGCTTTGATAGGGAATCCTTTCGTTGGCACCAATGAGCTCCTAAGTGAAATTGGATGTCCCTCATCTGAAACCTGGAGCCCAACATTGTGCCTGTTGCAGCTGCCATGTGGCCCAGGAGTTGAAGAAAATGCCTTGCAGGCCTTGGGACACTGAGCCTGAAAGAGCCTGCCAACTGCAGGATGCTTTTTACCCTGTCCCTGGGTAGAAAGGCTCTGCCCACTTTGGCATTCAATTCTGCTCCTATGAATTGCAGAATTTGAGAGGGAATTAGAACTGATTTTTCTAGGTTTAAAAGAAACCCCAGAATCTCCAGAAGTTGCTGAGTGAGTTGGAGATGCTCTGTTAACTGTTGTGGTGACTTTCCCACCACCAACCAGTTGTCTAGATAAGGGAATACTGAAACAACTCGCCTTCGCAAGTGTGCCACTACGACAGCCAGACACTTTGTGAACACCCTTGGTAATGAAGTGAGACCGAAGGAAAGAGCTGAGAACTGACAGTGACCTGATAGGAGTCTGACCTGGAGACACTTGTGAGACTCCCTTATGGGGATGTGGAAAAAGGCATCTTTTGGGTCCAATGATGCCCACCAATCTCCTTTTCGGGGTGCTGGCAGAATCAGAGACAAAGTTACCATTCTGAACTTTGCTTTTGCCAGAAACCTGTTGAGGACCCTGAGATCCAAGATAGGCCGCAGCTCTGCATTTTTCTTTGGTGTGAGAAAATACCTTGTGTGAAGTCCTTTTCCCCTCTGATACAGAGGCACTGGTTTCACTGCTTTTAGTGAAAGAAGGTGTTTCACCTCTTTTTCTGGCCTTTTGCTTTCCATGAGGGAAACTGGTTTGAAAACTCAGACTTTTTGAACAGGGGAGGACTTGAAACTTAGAGACAGGCCCTGACCCACTATCTCTAGAACCCACTTGTCTGTGGTGATAGTTTTCCAATTCTGGAAAAAATGGGTCAGCCTGCCCCCCACTGGCAAAGGAAAGGCAGCCTGATTGATGAAGTCAGGAGTCCTGCTTGGATTGGGGCTGAGACTGGGCACCACGCCTGGCACCTTTTCTACCCCTACCCCTGAAATACCCTTGCTGTGGGTATTGGGGTGCCTGAGGAAGTACCATGGCCTGGTAAAAATGCCTGGAATGAAACAGTCTGCCCCTGCCTCCCCTGCTGAAGGGTCTAGAGGAGGTGGAGGGTCTTTCCTTTGCAGAATTGCTATGGAAGGTGGCCTTATACACATCCACCACCTTCATGTAGGCCTCTGTACGACTGCCAAATAGGAAATTACCCTCTATAGGAAAATCCAGAGTCTTATTCTGGGTATCCTGAGTTAGGTTTGTGGCTCTCAACCAAGCAAACCTTCTCTGTGCGATGGTATTTGCCATCCACCTTGCAGCAGTCTCATTACTGTCTGCTGCCATCCAGAACTGGTATTTGGCAGCTTTCAGGCCAAACCTAGCAGTTTCAGCTAGGTCTGAAAAAAGGAAACATTACTTAGAATAGTAATCTGGTTTCTTCTAAGGGAATCTTACTGTATTCTGACAAATGCAGTATGGTCTCACCAAAGGACTGCCCCAGAGCCAAGATGGTTAATATAACCTATGCTAATGATGGAATGTTAGGCTCGAGCTCAGTTTTCAAATCACTGTCCCTGGTTGCACCTCTGCAACCGTCCGATTCTTACGAAGCATGCAGAAGCTAAAAACTCTAAGCTTACTTAACTATGTTAAAAATACCCCAAACCGGGTAAGAACAAATATCCTCAAATAACAAGGGCATCATTGAGACTCAAGTCAGCAGATGCCCAACAAACTACTAGGTACTCACAGGTTTCCAACATAACAAACAGCAGTGTGCAGGGTCCTGAAGGTCCTAGCAGGGGAGGAAGGGTGGGAGCTCAGAATACAGTAAGATTCCCTTAGAAGAAACAAGATTACTATAAGTAATGTTTTCTTCAAACCCCAGGAAATCTTACTGTATTCTGACAAATGCAGACTACCCAAGCAGTGCCTTTGGAGGTGGGCAGAGGACCTATTTAGGAAACCGGCTCTGCAAAACTGCTGTGCCAAACCTGGCATCCCTCCTGGCTTGTGTGTCCAGACAATAGTGTTTAGTGAATGTATGGACTGTTTTCCAGGTAGCTGCTTTACAGATTTCCAGTAAAGGGATATATCTTGCAGCTGCTATAGATGCAGCTGTCCCCCTGGTAGAGTGGGCCCTGAGCCCTTGGGGGGGGGGGGGCTGTTTACCCACCTTGCTATAACAGAACTGAATACATGCCATAATCCATCTTGCTATGGACCTTTTTGTGGCAGGATTGCCTTCCCAACTTCACTATAAGTCAGAAAAAGTTGGGTCTTATCCCTCTCTATGACTTTTTGTATGCGCCAGGTAGTAGCCGATAGCCCTCTTAACATCCAAGCTATGCAGCCTACGTTCTCCTGAAGTAGAATGGTCAGTAAAGAAGACTTGAAGTGTGATGGACTGATTAATGTGAAAATCTGAAACCACCTTTAGAAGGAATTTATCATTAGTCCTAAGGACTACCTTATCCCTATGGAACACCACATAATCCAGCTCCATGGACAAAGCCTGGAGTTCACTGATCCTTCTGGCAGAAGTAATGGCAACCAAAAACACAGTCTTCAAAGTCACATACTTAAGATCAGCTGTTGCCATAGGTTTGAAAGGTGGTTGCATAAGCTGTGCTATGCAAACATTGAGATCCCATACTGGAGTGGGAATCCCGTGGGGTGGATGCAAATGCATCAATCCCTTGAAGAATTTCCTAAATACTGGATTAGAGGCTAGGGATGATGACTTACCTGCTGATAGGTAAGCTGAGACTGCGGCGAAGTGCACCTTCAGTGTGGAAGGCAACAAGCCTAGAGAATGCAGGTGAGCAATGTAGTCCAGAACCACAGGCAGTCCTGCCTGACTGTGGTTCAGCTTTCTATTTTTGCACCATATAGAAAATCTTTCCACTTGGAAGAATAAATCTTTCTAGTAGAAAGTTTTCTAGAAACCCTGAGGACCTGCAGAACACTCTCTGAAAGGTGTAGATTGGCATACGCTAGGTCCTCAAAAACCAGGCCTTGAGTCTGAGAGACCGAAGGTTCAGGTACAGGATCCTGCCCTTGGATGACGTCAGTAGATTGTGCCTCGTGGGAAGGCTGACCGGTTTGGCTATTGACATGTCCAGTACCAAGGTTGCCTGGCCCAATCTGGAGCAATTAGATCACTGTGGCAGGCTGGGATCTGAGCTTGATCAGCACCTTTAGTAGTAATGGAAATGGAGAGAATGCATACAGAAACTTTTCCGACCAGTCCAGGACTAGGGCATCCAGTGGTACTGACCCTATCACTGGTGGTCTGCAACAATACCTTGGTAGCTGGTAGTTTCTGGTGAGGCAAAGAGATCCACCTCTGGAGTCCCCCACCTTTTGAAAACTACTTGTAATACACGACTGTTCAGGGACCATTCATGGTGGCCCTGGTGTATTCTACTTAGTGCATCTGCCAGAACATTGTCCCTGCCTGGCAAATGAACAGCTGACAACTGGATATTTAGTGAGTAGGCTAGGGTCCATATTGACATAGCCTATGTACACAGAGGAGTGGACCTTGTGCCTCCGTTTGTTGATATAGTACATTGTGGTAGTGTTGTCCATCCTGACCTGTACCACTTGCCCTTAAAGCATGCTGGCAAATGACAGCAGTGCTAGCAAGACTGCCCTGAGTTCCAGCAGATTGATGTGAAGCAAGGACTCTTGCTTGGACCATGAACCGTGGATGGTATGCTCCCCTAATGTGCTCCCCAACCTAGGAGGGATGCATCCGTGGGTAAGCACCCTGGATGGTTGTACCTGCAGGAAGGGAACTCCTTGCCTGAGGTTCTCTTCTGCTAGCCATCACTGCAGAGCCTGTATAAGTGTTTGGGTCACTGGAATCAGCTTTGACAGAGAATCCTTCTTTTGGAGCCAGTACTGTTTCAAATGATATTGAATGTCTCTCATTTGAAACCTTGCTCCTAGCACTGTAGCTGTTGATGCTGCCATATGGCCCAGTAGTTGCAGAAAGTGCCTGACTGGCCTGAGACTGCCGGATTGGAAGGAGCTTGCCAACTGCATTAAGTTGCTTGCTCTTTCCTGTGGAAGGAAAGCTTTTCCTTTTACTGAATCCAGTTGAGCCCCTATAAACTCTAGGAGCTGCACTGGTTACAGCACTGACTTTTTCTGATTTATTAGGAACCCCAGGGAATGCAGGAGATCCTGTGCAAGTGCCAGGGACTGTTTGGTCTGGTGAGGATTTTTTCCTACCAGTAACCAATCATCCAGGTAGGGAAATACTGCCACTCCTGTTCTCCTTAGGTGTGCTACAACCGCAGTCAAGTATTTTGTGAACACACTTGGAGCAGAAGTGAGACCAAAAGGCATTGTCTTGAACTGGTAATGGCCTGAGGGCAGCTTGAATCTGAGACATTTTCTGTGCGACTGCATTATTGGGATGTGGAAATAAGCAACCTTGAGATCTAGGGATGCAAACCACTCCCCCTTTGCTTTAAAATGGGCAGAATAGTAGCCGGAGTGACCATTTTGAATTTTGGTTTCAGTAAATGCTTGTTCAGATACCCAAGATCCAGTATGGGTCGCCACTCCCCTGTTTTCTTGATAGTGAGAAAGTACCTTGAATAGAGGCCTTTGCCTCTCTGTTGCAGAGGAACCGGCTCTATTGCCACTAGAGAAAGTAATTTCAATACCTCCCTCTCCAGCAACAGGACTGTTTTCTAGGGATGAGGGTCAAAAAACTCTTGCCCTCAGCCTTGGTTTTAGTTTGAAGCTGAGGGCCAGGCCTTGGCCCACTACCTCCAGGGCCCACTTGTCTGTAGTGATGAATTTCCATTCCTGAAGGTAATGGGCCAACCCTGCCTCCTACTGGTACTGGGGAGGCAACCCAAGCAGACTCCTCAGGGGGTCTGCTTAGGTTGTGAAGCTGGCTGACTGCTAGGGGCTATCCGGTTACCACCCCTTCTGCCCCTGCCTCTGAAGTATCCCCTCTGGTGCTGGTACTGCTGATACTGAGGAAAATCTTGGGGCTGAAAGAATGGCCTATAGGGCCTACCTCTGGAACCCCCAGCTTGCTGCTTATGGGGTATAGAGAATTTCTCTTTTGCAGTAGCACTTAGGTAAGCTGTCTTATAACTGTCCATTTTTTTCAATGTAAGCCTCTGTCTTCTGACCAAACAGAGAGAGAGGCTCACAGGGAAAGTCCATTGCTTTGGACTGAGTGCCCTGTGTCAGGTTAGTTGTCCTGAGCCATGCAGATCTGCGTAAAGATATAGAAGAGGCCATCTACCTGGCAGCACTATCATTAATGTCTACTGCCATTCTAAATTGCACCTTAGATGCCTCTATGCCCCTTTTTGCAGCCTCATCCAAATCCGCTGCCATGGGAGCTGGCACTGACTTTATGATTTCCAACACAGTGTTCCACAAAGTTCTTTGATACCTTGCCACATAGGCCATATGAAAAAATTACTCACCTTAGTAATCGTGTTTCTTCTAATGGAGTCTTGCTGTATTCTGACAATCTGCAGTAAGCCCCAGCCTTTAAACTGCCCCGGAGAGTAGAAGGTAATTTTTTATGCAGTGCATAGAACATTGAGCTCGAGCTCAGTTGAGGTCTCTGTCTGCAGCACTTTGAAACCCAACCGTCAGATTCTTACGAGCAAACACTCACTGACTAACTATGTGGAAATTGTAAAATTTTTTAACTAGCCAACTGGCAACAAAAAGTTTTGTATTCCCAAAGGAAGACTCAAGTCAGGAAACCCAAAACCAAAAACCTATCCAAAATAAAGATTATAATATAAGCACCCAAGTAAAAAGGAGGGTGTGCTGAAGACACCCTGAGGTGCAATACTGCCTGCCCACCCACTTCCAAAAAACAGGTTCTGAGAGGGGAGGCGGGGAGGTCAGAGAATACAGCAAGACTCCATTAGAAGAAACACAATTACTAAGGTGAGTAATTTTTTCTTCAAACAACATGAAGTCTTGCTGTATTCTGACAATCGCAGACTACCAAGCAGTACCTCCATGGAGGAGGGACAGTACCTACTTTGGGAATAGGCTCTGAAGTACTGCTGTGCCAAACCGAGCATCACTCCTAGCCTGGATATCAAGAGAGTAATGCTTGGTAAAGGTATGGACTGTTTTCCAGGTGGCTGCTTGACAAATTTCTAACAGGGATATCCCTGGCAGCAGCCAGGGAAGCAGCTGTACCTCTTGTGGAATGAGCCCTCAGGCTTATGGGTGGAAATTTTCCCAGTTTCTCATAGCAGAATTGTATTCAAGAAACAATCCACCTGGCAACAGATCTCTTGGTGGCAGGTTTGCCCTTTCCCACTTCCCCATAAGTGAGGAACTGGAAGGAATCAAACCTGTGCCCCTTGGTACACTCTATGTAGTAGCTAAGGGCTCTTTTAACATCTAAACTGTGTAGCTTCCTCTCCCTGAGGAAGAATGATCAGTGAAGAAAACAGGGAGAGACATGGACTGATTCAAATGGAAGTCTGAAACCACTTTGGGCAAGAACCTCCTATTGGTTCTAAGGACCACTTTATCTCTATGGAATGAGATAAAATCAGGTTCCACTGACAGGGCTTGCAATTCACTGATACGTCTGGCAGAGGTAATGGGTACCAAAAACACAGTTTTCCAAGTCAAGTATTTAAGTTCTGCTGAAGACATGGGCTCAAATGGGGGTTGCATAAGCTGAGCAATGCAAACATTTAAGTTCCAGGCAGGGGCAGGATCGGTATGAAGCAATCCCTTGAAAAACTTACAGAATACAGGGTGAGATGACAGTGAAGGCTGCTTTCCTAGTGACAGAAAAGCAGAAACAGCTGACAGGTGTATCTTGAGAGTAGCTGGTCTGAGGCCTAGACCATTAAGATGGACCATATAATCCAGAACCTGTAGGCAATTCAGCAGTGTCTGGGGATATATGCTTCTTGGAACACCAAATGCTGAATATTTTCCATTTGGAGTCATAAGTCTTTCTGGTGGCAGGCTTTCGAGAGGCTTTGAGAATATCCAGAACCCCTTGGGACAGATGCAAATCTGCATACTCTAGCTCTTCAAGAGCCATGCCTTGAGATTGAGGGACCGAAGATTGGGGTACCAAATCCTCCCCTGAGAGGAGGTTAACAGGTTGTAATTCCTGGAAAGAGACAGGGACAGTAAGAGGGGGTACCAGGGCTGCCTGGCCCAATATGGAGCAATCAGAACTGCTTTGCAGGGTTGTGACCTCACTTTGACCAGAACCTTGAACAGTAGAGGGAAGGCACAGAGAAATTTCCCTTCCCAGTTCAACATCAGAGCATCCAGAGGGACTGAGCCCAAGACCGTGGGTCTGCAACAAAACAGGGGAAGTTGGTGATTGTCTGGAGCTGCAAAGAGATCTATCTCTGAAGTGCCCCACCTTGAGAAAATCACTTTTAACACCAGAGGGTCCAGAGCCCATTCGTGATGGCCCTAGGAGATCCTGCTCAGTGCATCTGCTAGCACATTGTCCTTCCCTGGAAGGTGGATTGCTATCAGAGAGGTCTGCAGAGAGTAAGCCAGGGACCACAGTTTCATGGCTTCCATGCACAAGGCCGTGGACAGAGTGCCTCCCTGCTTGTTGATGTACCACATGGCGGTGGTGTTGTCTGTTCTGACCTGAACCACCTTGTTCTGCACTGACTGAGAGAAAGCTTGCAGGGCCAGAAAAACTGCCCTGAGTTCCAGGATATTGATATGAAGATGGGATTCCTGAGGCGACCACAGTCCCTGGGCTGTGAGAACCCCCAGATGGGCTCCCCACCCCAAAAGGGAGGCATTCATGGTAAGGACCACCGAATGAAACTGAGTAACAAATGGGACCCCTTGCCTTAAATTGTCCTGATCCTGCCACCACTGAAGAGCTTGGATCAGCGTCCGAGTCACTGGAATCAGTTTGGTAAGAGGATCCTTCCTTTGGGACCAAAAGGCCCTCAGATGGAACTGAAAGTCCCTCATCTGGACTCTTGCCCCTTGGGCCACTGCTGTAGAAGCTGCTATGTGGCCCAAGAGTTGAAGGAAATGCCTTGCTGGTCGGGACACCTAAAGGCTGAAGGAAGAAGCCAGTTCTATAAGAACTCTTGCCCTTTCCAGGGGAAGAAAGGCTCTTGCTTTGACAGTACCTAGCTCTGCCCCTATAAAGGTAAGAAGCTGCACCAGTTCAAGAACTGACTTGGGGAGGCTGAGAAGAAATCCTAGGGAAGTGAGCACTTGCTGGGTCACTTACAGGTCTGACTTGACTTGGTCTGGAGACTGACCCACTAGGAGCCAGTCGTCCAGATATGGAAAAATGTAAATCTTTTGCCTTCTTAAAAAGGCAACTACTACTGCCAGGCACTTTGTGAAAACCTTTGGAGCTGATGTTAGACCAAAGGGCACTGCTTTGAACTGATAATGGCCTGAGGGCAACTTGAACCTGAGGTACTTTCTGTGGGAGCACCTGATAGGGATAAAAAGTAGGCATCTTTGAGGTCCAGGGAGGATAGCCAGTCCCCTGGTCTTAGGGAAGAATTATTTCCAGAGTCACCATCTTGAACCTTGGTTTTAAAAGATGTTTGTTCAGGTATCTTAGATCTAAAATGGGTCACCACTCCCCCTGTCTTTTTTGGGGTAAGGAAGTACCTGGAGTACAGACCTTTGCCCCGGTGTAGGGTAGGAACTCTCTCTATGGCTCTTAAGGCCAGAAGAGATGAAACCTTTGCCTCTAGGGCAAGGGTTTCGGAGAGATCTGCAGGTGGAAAAGATCTGGCTCTCATCTTCGGAAATTTTTTGAAGCTGAGAACCAGTCCCTAGCTTTACTACTTCCAGGATCCACTTGTCTGAAGTAATAGACATCCAGTCCTGGACGAAGTAAGCCAGCCTGCCCCCTACAGGGATAGGAGAGTCGACCCGGGCAGACCCATCAGGGTGTCTGCTTGGCAGGGGCCTTAGGCTGAGGAGTGGATGTAGCCCTGCTCATCCCCCTTCTGCCTCTCCCTCTGAAGAACCCCCTCTGTGAAAAGGAAGAAGAGGCCTGTGCTTGGTAGAAAGACCTATGAAAAGGCTTGCCCCTAGATTGCTGCCTTTGAGGAGTTGCCTGCCTCTCCTTGGCCCAAGCACTCCTATAAGTGGTCCTGTACTCACCCATTTTCTTCATGTAATTCTCTGTCTGCTCCCCAAACAGAGAATTACCCACCACAGGGAAATCCATGGCTTTAGCCTGGGTGTCCTGTGAGAGGCTAGTACATCTGAGTCAAGCCATCCTCCGAAGAGCCACAGATGTAGCCACGACTCTTGACACATCATTGGACTCAACAGCAGCATGAAATTGTACCTTTGATGCCTCAGTCCCATCAGCAGCCACTTCCTCCAGCTCCTTGGCCGGCTGGGGGGAGGCCTGTTTAGCCAGTGCCAGTACAGTGTCCCACCTGGACTTCTGGTACCTGGCTGTATTAGGCCATGTAGTTAGCCTGTCTGAGTCCCAAGGAGGATGCCATGTACTGTTTCTTAGCCATGGTATCCATCTTCCTGGAGTCTGTGTCTGGGGGGTATGAAGCCAAGGGAATATTTGCCTTGTCACAGGCTACAGCCTGCACTACCCCAACATGGCTGCATTGCTGGTTTAAAAATTCTGTATCCAAGCCTGATAAGGTGTACCTCTTATCCATCTTTCTGTCAACAGGAGGTACAGAATTAGGAGACTTCAGGAGTTTTTGTGTCTGCTTCCCAAAGGACTTATGAAGGGGAATAGACAGTCTCCTGGACTCTGGGATGTTCATCATTTCAACAAAAACGGCTCCTCCTGATCCTCCACAGCCTCCTCCGTAGGAAGCTGGAGGGTTTCAGCCACTTTTCTGTAAAACAGATAGTGGGGAGGGGACTCAGAGAGCCTAGGAGGGGAAGCACCAGAAGGTCTGTCTGGGGAGATGTCCGGTTCCACAGGCACATCCAGACTTTCACCATCATCACTATCATCTTCAAAATCCCCCTCCTCCTCAAACTCTGGTTCATAAAATTCTTCAGGGGTATAATCTTGAACCGGGGAACTGACCAAACCAAACCCCTGCCAAAAGGCGCTGGATCGGTCGGAACCGGGCGAAGCAATTCAACAATCCAGATCGCTCTGGCTATTTCCTCGGCGGTCAGAACAAGAACCTCTGGATCCGAACCGGTCGAGTTCTCTTTGCGTTTTCTTTTTGTAGGAACCGATCCTCAGGATCGGCTCTCCTCTTGCCAGTCTCGCCCTGGTCAGAGGGTACTCCTCTGGCTGTCGGAACTGAACCGGCTGGCCAACCGTTCAGTGGACTTCTCAGTTTCCTTTTCCTAAGTCTACCTAATCTTTTTTCAGGGTAGACTTAGGAAAGTTTTTACATATTTGGCAGTCTGTATCGAGGTGGTCAAACCCCAGACAATAAACACAGGTGGTGTGGGGATCGACCTTAGCAAAGACCTCCCCACACTCACTGCAGTGTTGAAACCCAGTGGGCCCGTGTTTTTTTTCTTGGGTTTCTCAGACATGGCCAACCTAACCAAACTTACCCTTTTTTCAGCAACTGCCAGGCAAGACTCCCTTATTGGTTTCTAACCCTGTTACAGGTATTGGAAAAAAACGTTGAAACACATTTTTTTAAAACCGATAAGGACCGGTAACCACACACTAAGAAAGAACACAAGAATTCAATATAAAGGATCGGTTCAGCTGAACTGATTGAAATACAAGTTTACAATTTCCACAATAACAGAGAAACTACCTAAGTACTCAAGGTACCGCAGACGAGCCTGAACTGACAATTCGGAATTAAATTCGGAATGAAACCGACAACTTTAACCGACTTTGAACTGAGCAGAAGGAGAAATCTCCAGAGCGATTGTTCAGTGAGGCGGAGTAAAGAATCTGACAGCTGGGTTTCAAAGTGCTGCAGACAGAGACCTCAACCGAGCTCGAGCTCAACGTTCTATGCACTGCATAGAAAATTAACCCTCTACTCTCCGGGGCAGTTTAAAGGCTGGGGCTAACTGCAGATTGTCAGAATACAGCAAGACTTCATGTTGTTTGGAAAGAAGCCTCTCTTATTGCAAGAGAAGACCCAGGGTACTGTTTTTTGTGGCGATAGAATCCATCCTTCTGGAGTCTTTGTCAGGAAGACGTGAGGATAAAGGAATGCCAGCCTTATCACAGGCTGCAGCCTGTACCACTCCTTCATGGCTAGGGTGGCCAAACAAAAATTCTGCCCCACCTTAGCTACCCAGTACTTCTCATCCACCTTTCTAGCCAGGGGTGGAGTGGAAGTGGGTGTATGCAGTACTTTCAATACCTGTTTCTGTAAAGACTTGTGGATGGACAACTGGACTCTTTTTGAAGTTGGCACATCCATCATTTCTCTGTAATCTTGCTCCTTCTCCTCATCAGTAGATTCCTGAGTGGGGAGGTCCAAGGACAGAGCAACCTGTCTAATAAATTGAAAATGGGATGTATAATCCTCAGTTCCCTTATCAGGGGAATCAGGTCTGTGAGGATCCGGGGAGATATCCGTTTCAATTGGTTCCCCATAGTCATCGTCGTCGTCGTCGTCGTCGTCGTCATCGTCGTCATCATCATCATCATCATCATCATCATCATCATCATCATCAAAATAATCCCCTGTTCCAACGTCCCATTCAAGTTCCCCTGAATCCAGGAACCGAAGCAGGATCTGCAGAAACCAACTGCGGTCTCTTTTCAACTGGAGCTGGGTTGGTTTGTAGGGACTGAATAATGCGAATCGAGTTCGCTATCTCCTCAGTGGTTGGAACCGATGCCTTTGGTTGCAGTTCAACCGCTGAGTGTTTCTCTTTCTTCTGTCGGAATGAGCCGGGTCAGCGGCGGGTTAGGCAAGTCTTTTTCTGGTATTGGAGGAGTCACCCTTGTCAGAAGGCTGGTCCCCCAGTTCCTTATGAGTGTCTGCTACCGGTTCAGCGGTTTTCTCAGACATTTTCTACTGCGGTCGTTTAAGTCGTCTATCAAGCGTTGACTGGGGGAAATTCTTACAAATCTCACAATCTTCCTTAAGGTGGTCAAACCCCAAACAAACAACACAAATTAAATGAGGATCTGCTTTAGCGAATGGTTCCCCACACTCTGAACAATGTTGGAAACCTGTGGGGCCCGTTCCTTTCTTAGGCTGTGACATTTAATCGGTTGGTTAGAACCAAAATAAACCAAGAATTACCTCGGTTAAAAAACAAGAACTAAATTTAACTAAACTGTCTTTCCGGATGGCAGAAATGCTGTAATTAGACAATTAAAACACCAAATAAAGGCTCGGTTCCCTCACGGTTAGAGAGAACCGGAAAGGGTCCAATAAAACTTACCAATTTGACACTATCTAACTAAATCTACCTGTGAACCAAGGACAGTGCTTCAAAAATCGAATAAAATAACAAAGACTTTAAATCTGACTGAGAAATAAACTTCTTCAGATGAAGTGAAGGAGAGCTCTTTGGAGACGTCTTACTGGGGCAAGCGGAGTAAATAATCTGATGGTTGCAGAGGTGCAACCAGGTACAGTGATTTGAAAACCGAGCTCAAGCTAACATTCCATGATTAGCATAGGTTCTATTAACCATTTTGGCTCCGGGACAGTCCTATTGTGAGACCATACCACATTTGTCAGAATACAGTAAGATTTCCTGATGTTTGAAGTAGAGAAGATGGCTTAATCAGCCATGTCCAGGACAGACTGCCAAAGAGCCTTCTGGTACTGGGCTGCATAGGCCTGATAATTAGCTTGCCTAATGGCCAGAGAGGCTGAAAGGTAACCTTTCTTGGCCATACTTTCAATTTTTCAGGAGTCCTTCTCTGGAGGGTGGGAAGCCAGAGGGACTTTAGCCTTGTCACAAGCTGAAGCTTGCACTACCCCTTGGTGGTCAGGATGTGAAAATAAGAATTCAACCCCTGTTTTGTCAAGCTGATACTTTTTATCCAGCCTTTTGTCCAAAGGAGGGAGAGACCCAGGAGCTTGGAGGAGTTTTAAAATATCTCTTTTAAAGAACTTGTTGATGGGGAGTGACAGTTTCTTAGCAGGAGTCAGCCCCATCATTTCCAGATATTCAGCCTCCTTCTCATCCTCTACAGCTTCAGTGGTAGGGATGTCCAAGGCATCAGCAATTTTCCTGATGAAGAAAAAATGGGAAGAATAATCTTCTGTGGTCCTGGAAGGGGAGCCAAACTCCTGTACAGGGGAGACCTCAGGCTCTATAGGCTCACCTTCTTCCTCCTCCTCTTCCTCATCACACTGCTCAGGAAAAAAGGGTGGGTTAGAAGGTGCAGAGGTCTGGACTGGAGACTGTGAAACCACATGCAGTAGACCCTGTAAGGTTTGCATTATTTTTTATTGCTCGTGCAATCTCAGAGGGAGAAGGCACAGTGGCAGGCATCGCAGAAGTCCCCTTTTTCACAGGTGGTTCAGTGTGCTTTGTCTTCTTACTTTTTTAACTGGAACCAAAGAGCTAGCCGGTTCAGAGGGTCTCTTTTTACCCATATCAGGGGTATAAATAGTAGAAGTTGTGGTGTCATCCACAGACCCTGAGGGTTTCAGCTGATCAGAGCCAGAGGGACCCTTGAATCTCTTATTCACTCTGTCCAGACGTTTTTCCAATATTTTGTCTGGAAAAGATTTACAAATGACATAATCAGTCTTTAGATGGTCAAAACCGAGGCAGAAAACACAGACAGAGTGCTTATCTGCCTTGGCAAACTCAGAACAATTTTTAAAACCATGTTCCCCGGTTCTCTTTTTAGGTTTTTCTGACGTAATGGAGAAAAACCACAACCGCAAAACAATACGTGTGAACAAACTTGGTACATCCAGCAGACCAGACTTGAGTTTGATTCTCACAACCTCCACTTGCATACTGCGTGACTCTGAGCAAGTCACTTAACCGCCCAGTGCTCCCAGGTCACTCCTGAAAACAGGCACTTGTGCCTAGTGAGCCTTACCCAGTAAAAAAAAAAAAAAAAAATTTATCGGTTGCGGTCGGTTCAGGAACTGATTAGAGGAACCGAGTGGAACTGGGAACCAACAGGAATAGAACCGGGATTAGCGGTTCGGACTCGAACTTATCGGTTCTAAAAAAATAAAGATTTAAACACACAAAACTTACAGAAACCATTAAATAAATGGGGGAAAAACTCGAAACTAACTAAAAGTTCCTCAACGGTTATTCCAAACCTAGAAAACAATATAAATCTAAATAAACTAACGGTTATTAAAATAACAATGATAAGAGGCAGCAAATGAAAATAAATGGAAAATACTTAAGTATTTGTTAATAATAACGGCTTCTTAGACTAGATAATGAAATGGAAATCTCCAGATGTCTGGTCTTAACAGGTGGAGAGAGAAATCTGAGGGTTAGAATGTAGGCAGTTGATAGGTGGCAGCATTTGAAAAGTGGCTCATGCCAATGATTCCATCATTAGCATAGCATTCTATATTTGGGCAGATCTGACCTTAAAGGTATATTGCAGAAGAGTTAGGAATATTCCTGTGGTGAGAAGCTAGCATTCCAAAGATACACGGCAAAACAGAAGGAAGAGGACAGGGAGGGTTATCACGAGAAACAAAGGGAGGCCATGAAAGCAGTTAGGTGCACCAAGGCACAAACATAGGAGAACACAGTCAAGTCAGTAAAAAGGGGGATACAACATTCTTTAGGTACATAAACAAAAAGTGGAACAAGAAGTCAGGGATAGAAAGACTAAAAGAGGAAGGAGGGAAGTGTGTGGAAGACAACCAGAAGAAAGCAGACATTTATTTATTGAATTTTGGTAACCAGGTGAGCCCACCGAGACAAGACAGTCCCTTTTTCAGGGGTGACCCGGGAAGTGCAGTACACTGACAGTGCAAATCGAAGTCAATAGTTGCACTAGGACACAAAGAACATACAATGCTTTAAAAAATTTAAGACCAGGGTCAAGCAGACAAAAGGTAATAACAGTGCAGTCTAAGCTAACAAAAACTGATGTCAAAGTACAATTTAGATCAAACGATACAGTAATTTAAAATCAATCAATACGGTAATAGTAATTCATAGACAGGCGGCAATTACAGAACACAACCATTTATGCAAGAAAATCACGGTTTGTGCCAGATACGAGAAGAAAAGCATTTACTAAATATCAAACACTAATTATAGTTAACAGACAGAATATGCAGAAGGAGTAACTAGGAATTTGTTAGAGTGGTGCATAGTTTACCAGGGGAGACATATGTTGGCAGAAAGGACTGCCTGATGGCAGGAGTCCGCAAAAGCAAGCACAGTGTGCAGCAGCAAGATGAGATTGCTGAGACGACTTGAAAAGAGGGAGAGAGGAGATGGCCAGTAAGGATGGGGGGACCGAATTCCAACAAGACACAGCTGAGAAGGCAAAAGTCCTCCAGGCCACGGCTAACTGCGTATTAGGCAACAGAAGAAGGTGCAACGAGGCAGATCTGAGTGGGCGCTCTGGTTGTTTACGTTGCGCTATAACAGCAAGACAGGGAGGAGTAAAGGAGTGAATCAGCTTATGGGTGAAGTATAGTGTAACATACCTTAACTTCGATTCATACATACTGACATTCGAGACATACTGATTAGGTACTTTTGTTCAGTATTTACGAAGGATGGGGCAGGTGATGGGCCAAAGATAGGGGAAAAGGGTGTTAAAGGAAGGGAAGTGGACACTAGCCATTTTACAGAGGAGAGAGTCCTCAAGGAACTAGCATAACTAAAGGTGGATAAGGCAATGGGGCAGGATGGGGCTCACCCCAGGACACTAAGGGAACTTGGGGAGGAGCTGACTGCACCTCTAACAGCCCTGTTCAACCTATCACTGGATTTGGGGTAAGTTCCTGTGGACTGGAGGAGGGTGGATGTGATCCCGCTTCGTAAAAGTGGGAATAGGGAGGAGGCAGGAAACTATACACCTGTAAGCTTGACTTGGGTGGTGAGTAAGGTTATGGAAACACTACTAAAAGAAAGAATTGTGGAGTACCTTGTGACCAATGGCTTGCAGGATCCAAGGCAGTTTGGGTTCATAGGGAGTAGATCTTGCCACACAAACCTGATTGAGTTCTTCGACTGGGTGACAGGGGAAGTGGATCAGGGAGGAGCAGTGGCTGTGGCCTACCTGGACTTCAGTAAGGCCTTCGACACAGTTCTGCACAGAAGTCCGGTAAACAAGCTGGGAAGCCTGGGAGTGGGTCCAAAAGTAGTAAAATGGGTATGAAGTTGGCAGAGTAACAGGAGCTGGAGGGTGGCGGCAAATGGGGTTCACTCGGAAGAAGGCAAGGTAACCAGTGGGGTGCCACAGGGGTCAGTTCTGGGACCAGAGCTCTTCAGTGTCTTTAATAGCGACATCGCAGTGGGACTGAAAGGGAAAGTATGCCTGTTCATCGATAACATAAACATCTGCAAGAGGGAAACACCTGGGGGAGTGAGAAAAAATGAGGGAGGACCTGAAAAAGCTGGCAGACTGATTAAGGGTATGGTAACTGGGCTTCAATGCCAAAAAGTGCAAAATTATGCACATAGAGCACAGGAATCCAAGATTAACATACCATTTTGGGGGGAGTGACAACCACAAGACAGGAAAGGGACCTGCAGGTCATCATATCTGATGACCCGAAGGTAGCAAAGCAGTGTGATAAGGCAGTAGAAAAAGTTAGTAGAATGCTGAGGTGCACAGGGACAGGTATCACCAGCAGAAAGAGGGAGGTAGTGTTACCCCTGTTAGATTGGTGGTGAGGCACCACTTGGAGTACTGTGTCCAGTTCTGGAGACCCCATCTCCGGAAATACATAGATCGGGTGGAGGCGGTACAGAGGAGGGCAACCAAAATGGTGCATGGCATGCATCAGAATCCCTATGAGGAAGAACTCAAGGAATTAAATATGTACTCTATAGAGGATAGAAGGGAGAGGACAGAAACATTCAAATACCTCAAAGGTTTTAACAAGGTAAGGGAGGGTGGCATTTTAAATAGAAACAGATGCTCAGGACAAGATGGCATGAAATAAAGCTGGAAGGCTCAGAGGGGATGTGAGGAAGTACCTCTTCACGGAAAGGGTGGTGGACGTCAGGAACAGACTCCCAGCAGAGGTGGTGGGCACCAAAATGGTAGAAGGATTCAAGCATGCATGGGACAGACACAAGGGGATCTTAGTAACAGGGCCGGGGGAAGGGTAAGGCCAGAGATTGAGCAGGGTCTGAGGTAACAGTAGGCAGGGAACAAAAAGGCAGACTAGGTGGGCCAGGAGGTCCTTTTCTGCCGACAACTTCTGTATTTCTATGTCTCTATTTTTAGAAAGGTGTAGTGACAAAACGTTTGTAACAGGAGCTGGGGCAAAATAGTGGTGAAGGGTTCAGGGTCACAAAGTGTAAGAGGGGGTGCGGAGACACAAATTTCAGGAGGGCTACAGAGGCAGAAATTTGGGAAAGAGTACAAGGGCTCAAATTTTGGAAACAGTGTGGGGGCACACATTTATGGAAGGGTGTGGAGCATACATTTTGAGAGGTGTGTTAACCAACACATTTTAAGAGGGGATTACATTTTTAAAGCAGTAATGCACAAATTTCAGGAAAGATGTCAAGTAAGAGATTTTGGGAGGGGTGTGAGGAGGGTAATGTATTTGGGTAGCGTGTAGGTGGTTTGAAATTCCATGAAGGGCCTGGGAGCACCAATAGCCAGATGAATGCAAGGACAAATTTTGGGAGGGGTGGTACACCAAAATTAGAAGAAATATATTGATGAAAACTTTGGAGAAGCACAGGGGCACAAAATTTGGGAGGAGTGTGACCCTGAAAATGTAGGAGGGTTTGCAGGGGTTACAAAACTCAGGAGGGCAGCGGGTTGTGAGGCTGTGTGTGTGTGTGCGCGTCAGTGAGTGTGTGACTGCATGCAAAATTCAGGAACGCTGCACTGGCTGCAAAACACAGGAAAAGTGCAAAGAGCTAATTTTGGGACAAGGAGGAAAATGTGGGAAGAGTGCAGGGGAACAAATTCAGGAGGGTGCAGCAAATATAAATTTCAAGACAGGATAGGGTAACAAAATTTGAAAGGATCTGAGAAGTATAATACTTCAGGAACTCCATGACAGCATAATTTTTAGAGGGGTGGCGGTAACAGTTTCTGGAAGGGTTTACATTTCCAAAGGCATGGGGAAAGGAAAAAACAACTGGAAAGTCCATAATTATAGAGGAAAATACAGGGAGCTACTGGAACAACCGCAGGTCAACCAAGCCCTGACCCATGAGTGGTTAAAAATAGGTGAATTTAGGTCACGAAATGAGAGATTGATAATGGCAGCCCAAGACAGTGGACTACACACAAGATTGTTTTAAAAAATCCGTAGAAAAAACAGGAGAAACGGACAAGTGCAGGTTCTGTAGTACAGAATTAGAAACAGCTGCACATTTCATGGCTGGATGCGAAGTACCCATGGCAGAACGCCTGTATACCGAAAGACACAACAAGGAAGCAATATCGAGCCACTGGAAACTGTGCAGACACTATAACACACAGGTAGCAGAGAAACACTGGAAACATGAACCACAGAGAATTAAAAAGTAATGATCACATGGGATCACCCAATACCAACAGCCAACAAAGTGGAAGCAAGAAAACCAGATATTGTAATACAAGATAAAAGAACAAAGGTAACATTGCTGATTGAAATAGCCACTCCTAGTGACTACGGTGTCCTGCATACAGAGACACACAAAATCATGAAATACCACGATATGCAGTCAGAAAGAAAAAATTACTCACCTTAGTAATGTTTCTTCTAATGGAGTCTTGCTATATTATAGACATTAGCAGTTTGATCCAGCTCTAGAACTGCCCCGGAGTGAAATGGTTAAAACCATTCCAAAATGGAATTTTGGCACGAGAGCAGCTCTATCTGTGTCATTTCAAACTTGAACTGTCAGATCTTTACGAGCCAAACTCACTAAGGTATGTGTGGAAGCTGTAACTACACTAGCCAAATGGCTACCTAAATAATAACAACCATTGATGGTCCCAACACCCAAGACTCAAGTCAGGGGACCAGAAATACTAACACAATTCTAATAATATGAAAATGGAAACATAAGTATAATAAAAACACACACGCATACACATACACACCCCAAAGTCCCAAAGGGACAAAATGCTAACAGGACATAAGTAGTGCCCACACTAAGTTGCCGCACCCACCAAGTAGAGGTTCTGAGAGGGCAGGTTGGTGGGAGGTCTATAATATAGCAAGACTCCATTAGAAGAAACAACATTACTAAGGTGAGTAATTTTTCTTCAAACAACATGAAGTCTTGCTATATTATAGACATTAGCAGAATACACAGCAGTACCTCCATGGAGGAGGGACAGAACCTACTTAGGGAATAGGCTCTGAAGAACAGCTGTGCCAAACCAAGCATCTCTCCTGGCCTGGACATCCAGGGAGTAATGCTTGGTAAAAGTGTGTACCGTTTTCCAAGTAGCAGCCTGGCAAATCTCTAATAAAGGGATATCTCTAGCAGCAGCTAGAGACGCAGCTGTACCCCTGGTAGAATGAGCCCTCAAACGGGGGGCTCTGCCCACTTTCTGATAACAAAATTGGATACAAGAGACAATCCACCTGGCTACTGATCTCTTAGTGGCAGGTTTGCCTTTCCCAACTTCACCATAGGTAAGGAAAAGTTGGAGGGATTCGAACCTGTGACCTTTGGTACACTCTATATAATAACTAAGAGCTCTTTTAACATCCAGGCTGTGCAACCTCCTCTCACCCGAAGAGGAGTGATCAGTGAAAAATACTGGAAGGGAGATAGATTGATTAAGATGGAAATCTGAAACCACCTTAGGCAAAAACTTCCTATTAGTCCTAAGGACTACCTTATCCCTGTGGAAAGAAATAAAGTCAGTCTCCACTGACAAGGCTTGCAATTCACTTATGCGTCTGGCAGAAGTGATAGCCACTAGAAAACAGTTTTCCAAGTTAGGTACTTAAGCTCTGCAGAAGACAGAGGTTCAAAAGGGGGTTGCATTAACTGGGCAATGCAAACATTAAGGTCCGAGCAGGGGCGGTTCCCAAAGGGAGGATTAGTATGGAGTAATCCCTTAAAAAGTTGGAAAACACAGGATGAGAGGAAAGAGGGATGACTTTCCTGCTGACACAAAAGCAGACACAGCTGCCAAATGAACTATCAGGGTAGCTGGTCTGAGACCCAAGGAATTAAGATGTACCATGTAATCTAACAAAATGGGCAATTCAGCAGATTCTGGGAAATATTTTTCCAGCACACCAAATGGAAAACCTTTTCCATTTAGAACTATAAGTAGCCTAGTGGAAGGCTTTCTGAAGCCTTTAGGATCTCAAGAACACCCTGAGAGAGGTATAAATCAGTAAACTCTTAACTCCTCAAGAGCCAGGCCTTGAGGTTGAGGGATTTGAGGTCCGGATACCAAACCCTTCCCTGGGCACAAGTCAACAGATTGTGATTCCTGGGGAGGCACAGGGGAAGATGGACTGTCAGAGACAGAAGGAGTGGGTACCAGGGCTGCCTGGCCCAATCCGGGGCAATCAGAATCACCCTGCAAGGCTGAGATCTGATTTTGACTAGTACTTTGAATAGGGAGAGGGGGGGAGCATGAGGAACTTCCTCCCAATCCAGAAGAAGGGCATCCAGGGAACTGAGCCCAGCACTGGAGGCCTGCAACAGAACAGAGGAAGTTTGTGATTGTCTGGGGCTGCAAGATCTATCTGAGGGATGCCCCACCTGGCAAAAGCTATCCCCAGCACTTGAGGATCCAGGGACCATTCGTGATGGCCCTGGGAAATCCTGCTGAGGGCATCCGCTAGGACATTGTCCTTCCTGGAAGATGAACTGCTATGAGGGAAGTGTTCAGGAATAGGCCAGAGACCACAACTATCATGCCTTGGTGCACAAGGCCCAAGACCGAGTGCCCCCTGTTTGTTGATGTACCACATTGTTGTGGTGTCTGTTCTGACTTGTATCACCTTGTCGTGGACAGATGCAGAAAAAGCTTGAAGAGCTAAAAAGACAGCTCTGAGTTCCAGCAAATTGATGTGGAGCAGAGATTCCTGGGGGGACCAAACTCCCTGAGTGGAAAGGTCGCCCATGTGGGCTCCCCAACCCAGAAGGGAAGCATCTGTAGTGAGATTCAAGTCGTGAGAAGGGGAAATGAAGGGGACCCCCGCTCTTAAATTGCTCTGATCCTGCCACCACTGGAGAGCTAGGATCAAGGTTCAAGTCACTGGGACCAACTTGGAAAGGGGGTCTCTTCTCTGAGACCAAAAGGTTCTCAAGTGAAACTGAATGTCTCTCATCTGAAATCTGGCTCCCTGCACAACAGCTGTGGATGCAGCTATGTGCCCCAGGAGCTGCAGAAAGTGTCTTGCTGGTCGAGAGACCTGCAGAGTGAAGGAAGAGGCCAGAGCCACTAAAGTCCTTACCCTTTCTGGGGGAAGAAAGGCTCTGGCTAGCTTTGTGTCCAATTCTGCCCCTATAAAGGTGAGTACCTGGACTGGTTCCAGAACCGACTTTGGTAGGTTTAGCAGAAAACCCAGGAGGTGAGAAGCTGCTGGGTGACCTGCAGGTGAGATTTTACCTGTTCTGGGGACTGGCCTACAATGAGCCAGTCGTCTAGATAGGAAAACAGCAATCCTCTGCCTCCTTAAGTGGGCCACTGCCACTGCTAGACACTTTGTGAATACCCTTGGAGCAGAGGTAAGGCCAGGCATTGCTCTGAACTGGTAATGACCTGGCGCAGTTCGAATCTGAGTACTTCGATGGGATCTTCTGATTAGGACATGGAAATAGGCATCCTTGAGGTCCAGGGAGGCTAGCCAGTCCCTGGCCTTAGGGAAGGTAAAATCATTGCCAGAGTTACCATTTTGAACTTTGGTTTCAAAAGATGCTTGTTCAGATATCTGAGATCTAAAATGGGCCGCCATTCTCCTGTCTTTTTGGGGTAAGGAAGTATCTGGAATACAGACCCTGCCCTGATGCAGGAGGAACCCTTTCTACTGCTCTGAGAGCTAACAGGATGAGACCTCTGTTTCCAGAGCGAGGGTCTCTGAAGCACTTGCAGGTAGAAAAAGTCTGCTTCTCAACTTGGGAAACTTTTTGAAGCTGAGAACCAGACCCTGGCTTACTACTTCCAGAACCCACTTGTCTGAGGTTAAAGAAGCCCAATTCTGACTGAAGTAAGCCAGCCTGCCCCCCACTGGTACAGGAGAATCGGCCCTGGGCACCCCATCAGGGTGCCTGTTTCGCAGGAGCTTTAGGCTGAGGGGTGGGAGCAGGTCTGCCCACCCCTCGTCTGCCCCTGCCTCTGAAGAAGCCCTCTGAGCATAGGCAGAGGAGGCCTGAGTCTGGTAGAAAGGCCTGTGAAAGAAAGGCCTACCCCTACCCTGGGGGCATGCCTTTGAGGAGTGGCTTGCGCTCCTTAGCCTAGGCACTCTTGTAAGTAGTCCTATATTCATCCATCTTCTTCATGTAATTCTCTGTATGCTCTCCAAACAGAGAATTTCCCACACAGGAAAATCCATAGCCTTAGTCTGGGTATCCTGTGACAAACTAGTACACCTGAGCCAGGCCAACCTACGAATGTGGCCATGACCCTAGAGGAAACATCATTAACATCCACAGCAGCATGAAACTGAACCTTAGAGGCTTCAATGCCATCAGCAGCCACCTGTTCTAGTTCACTAGCCAGCTGGCCATGGGCCTACTTGGCCAATTGCATAACAGTATCCCATCTAGATTTCTGATACCTAGCTACATAAGCCATATAGTTTGCTTGCCTGAGTCCCAGAGAGGCTGCCATATACTGTTTTTTTTCATGGCATCAATCTTCCTGGAATCCTTGTCAGGAGGATGTGAAGCCAAGGGAATATTAGCTTTATCACAGGCAGCAGCCTGAACTACCCCAACATGACTGCATTGCTGAGAAAGGAATTCTGTATCAGGGCCTGACAATGTATACCTTCTGTCCATCTTTTTATCTACAGGAGGCACAGAATTAGGAGCTTTTAAAATTTTAATTGTTTGTTTCCTAAAAGACTTATGTAAAGGAATAGACAATCTCCTAGACTCTGGAATATCCATCATTTCTACAAAATCAGGCTCCTCTTGCTCATCCACAGCCTCTTCTAAAGGAAGCTGGAGGTTTCAGCAACTTTTTATAAAACATAAAATGAGATGGGGACTCAGACAGCATGGGGAGATTCTAAAGGTCTGTCTGGGAGATGTCCGGTTCAATGGGCACACCCAGACCTTCCCAGCCACATTCATACTGTTCATAATCCTCCTCCCCCTCCTCTGGTTCATAAAATTCCTCAATATCATAATCCTGAACCACTGGGACCGGACGAACCGACCTTTTACCAGATGGTGGTTCGGACGGACCCTGAGACAGTGACTGGACAATTTAGATGGCTTTTGCTATCTCTGCAGCAGTTGGAGAAGGAATTTTGGACTCCAGACCTGCTGATTTTCTTGTTTTCTTTACTGGAATTGGTTCCTCAGAACCAGCTTTTCTTTTGGCCGAGGAAGTCTGGCCCTGGTCAGAGGGCACTCCCCCTGGTTCGGTTGGCACCGAACTGGGCTGGCCATCCGGTCAAGCGGACTTTTGGCTTCTCTCGCTCCTGAGCCTGCCTAATCTTTTTTCCAGGGTGGCTGCAGGGAAATTCTTACATACCTGGCAGTCTGACTGGAGGTGGTCAAACCCCAGACAATAAACACATGTGGTGTGTGGGTCAGCCTTGGCAAGACTTCCCACAAACATCACAGTGTTGAAACCAGTGGGCCAGTTTTCTTTTGGGTTTCTCAGACATAATGCCAGCCCTAACCAAAAACTTGCCCCTTTTTAGCAGCAATTTCAGGCAAGACACCCTTGCTCGGTTCCTAACCGTGTCACGGTATTGGAATAAAACGTAATAAATCCGTTTTTAGAACCGTTAGAACCGGGAACCGCACTCTAAAATAGTAACTTTTAGTTTTAAATGAGTTTTAAACCCACTGATCGGTTCAAAACCGAACCGATAACTTACAAGTTCCACACGGACAAAACCCTTCATTTACTTACGGTTACCACAGATGAAGAGCTTGAACGAGCGGTTTTGCGGTTAAAATAAAACTATTCTCGGTTAAATCCAACCGAGAAAACACTTTTAAACCGAGAAATGAACCGAGCAGAAGGAGAAATCTCCGAGCGACTGTTCACTGAGGCGGAGTAAAGAATCTGACAGTTCAAGTTTGAAATGACACAGATAGAGCTGCTCTCGTGCCAAAATTCTATTTTGGAATGGTTTTAACCATTTCACTCCGGGGCAGTTCTAGAGCTGGATCAAACTGCTAATGTCTATAATATAGCAAGACTTCATGTTGTTTGAACCAAACTGATGTGGAATAAGGACACAAATTGTTCCAATAGTGCTTGGAGAACGGAACTAATCAAAAAGAACTTTCAGGCACATTTAAATATGCTACCAATACTTGTGACACCTTATGAACTTCAAAAGGAAGCTATCCTGGGGAAGTTCTGTATGCTGAGAAGAGCGCTCTCAGCAAACATCAAAGACTAATACAGTACTAATTTCTTGATGTTTGAATAGGATCTGGCTAAAGAATGGGGTCCATTCTTGTCATGGTATCAGAAATCCCTAAACATTTGGAGACACAAACCCAGAGGAAATAAGTTGATTGTTTTCTTTACTTTTCAGGAAGTAATGTTAAAACAGTTGTGTTTTCTTTTCTAACATGGTGTCAGTCTATGATTTATGTGATGAGATTACATACTTGTAATTTTTTTCATTCAAATTAACATTTTATGTTTTTTTTTTAAATGTACATACAAATGGTAAATTGCAAAGAACAACATACACAGCTTTAAATAAATAAATACAGCTAACCGGAACATTAATGAATGATCTATAAATCAGTTATGGTACACATTTGAAACTACTTCTCTGATTCTTCTATTTGTGCACGAGCTACTACTATTGTATTTTAATATAAATGTGTTGGTCTTATAAATCTTTATATCCTTATGCATATATTAATACAGACTTCTTCAATAAAATTAGGTACTCCATTCATCAAATTTCATCTTATAAACCCACTGTGAAGTGTGGTGACATCAATTCACAGCACAAGGCTTTTGTAAAGATTCTGTGCATTAGTAATTAAACTCTTTCATGACTGCCAGAATGTTCAGGAAGCATGACAATGCACTTTCTGCAGACTCTAGGTCACTAGTTCAGTATGCAGTACTGCAAAAATTCTGTGTTACTCCCATCGCTTGCTCACTACGTCCATTCACATCCGCCTTTCAGTAATTATTTATTACATAGAAACAAAGCCCTGGTTTTCTAGACCTGGGTGGAATGTACTGTTGTACCCTATAAATACATGTTCAAAACAATTCAGTTTCACACATCGTGTTTCATGCCAGAGTACCACAAAGCACCTTTCCAAGTGACAAAATCAGAAATGATTTGACTACAAAAACACACACAGATACTGGAAAAAAACAGTAAATCATAATACTAACAGTAAAAGATCAGGACTGTAGATTTGATGAACACAACTACTGAAGTGCCAATAAACAAAAGTACTATTACTGCCAGTCAAAACAGAGATTTAAAGAGCAGCCGATGCCTTCAGGAGAACTTCAACAAAGCATGGTAATATTTAGACTGGTTCAGCTTGTATTTCACAGCAGTTTTGTATTCCTCCTCCCATTATTTATTACTAAGTTCATTTTCATGAAAGCAGGATCTTTGTTCCTGAAGAGTTACTCTATTCCTGTTGCTTTCTCCCTAACCAAGTTCCTAAAGCACTGTGTGACATCACAGTTACTTCCATGGCAACAGACTGTGTTGTCAGAATACGGGATTATTATTTGAAGCACGGCATAAGCTACAAAGGAAAATGAACTCTAAGAGATTAAGATCTCTCCCTCTCCCCTCCTACCCCCCCCCCTTTGCATTCTACCCCATTATTACGCTGTGACAGTGGCTGTTTCAGGCTACAGCACTGTCCTTAGGCACTGAATACTTTAGTCTGTATCTGCAAGTTTGTGCTACAAGTCTTCTCATGACCAATAATTATTTGCCTGTTTGTGCATATTTTGCCCTTGCACTTTAAGTTGCTACTGTAACTGTTTACCGATGTATCCATTTGTACAACCTTTTTCACGCCCCCCCGGGTAGCACCTCGAAACAAGACTCGGTTCAGTGTGACTTTCCCAGTTACCAATTTTTCAAATAAATAAAGGGATAAAGGGATAAAGCTCATGCATCCGTGTAGACTTCTCAGTAATAAACAATGGGGAGGAGAAATCTATAGAATATATATATATATATATGTAATGCATGCTGAATTGTACCTAAATAATGTTTTTCAATGTTTTCTTTGAGGTGCCAGCAGCTCTTTAAGCAAGAGGGAAGAAAAATTACTCACCTTAGTAATCTTGTTTCTTCTAAGGGAATCATACTGTATTCTGACTTATGCAGTATGGTCTCGCCATAGGACTGCCCCCGGAGCCAAAATGGTTACTAGAACCTATGCAAATTATGGAATGCTAGGCTTGAGCTCGGTTTTCAAATCACTGTCCCTGGCAAACAACTCTAAACCATCAGATTCTTACAAAGCATACACCAAGCAATTTCTGGGCAATATAATAATAATATTAATATTAATAAGAATAGGAACAACAACCCTCCCTAATTATTTAAAAGGAAAAAGACTTGAGGAATTGTTCTTCCTTCTGAAAACTTGCCAAATGGCATCACCAAGACTCAAGTCACAGATGCCAAAAAAACAAGATAATCTATAACCCCCGGTTTGCAACAACACTACCACAGCTGTAGTGCAGTGACCATAGGTTTCTAGCAGGGGAGGAAGGGAGGGAGCTCAGAATACAGTAATATTCCTTTAGAAGAAAAAAGATTACTAAAGTGAGTAATTTTTTCTTCAAACCCCAGGAAATCTTACTGTATTCTGACTTATACAGATTACCAAGCAGTGCCTTTGGAGGTGGGCCTATAACCTATTTAGGAAACAAGCTCTGCAGGACTGCTGTGCCAAACCTGGCATCTCCTCTGGCCTGGATATCCCAACAATAATGCTTGGTGAATGTGTGAACTGTCTTCCAGGCTGCAGCTTTGCAAATATCCACTAGGGAAATATCTCTAGCAGCTGCCACAGAAGCTGCAGTACCCTAGTTGAATAGACCCTGAGGCCTGCAGGTGGTTGCTTTCCCACCTTGCTATAGCAAAACTGAATACAAGCTACAATCCATCTTGCAATAGATCGTCTTGTGGCAGGCTTCCCTTTTTCCACCTCTCCATAAGTAAGGAAGAGTTGGGTCTGATCCTGTCTGTGACCCTTTGTGTGGTCAAGATAATAGTTGACTGCCCTTTTCACGTCTAGGCTATGCAACCTGCGTTTGCCTTAGGTGGCATGGTCTGTAAAGAAGACTGTCAAAGTAATGGACTGATTGAGGTGGAACTCTGATACCATCTTGGGCAGAAATTTTCTGTTACTCCTAAGGACTACCTTGTCTCTATGGACAGCAATGTAACCAGGCTCTGTAGATAATGCCTGGAGTTCATGGATCCTTCTGGCAGAAGTAATGGCTACCAGAAAGACTGTTTTCTAAGTCACATATTTGAGGTCTGCTGTGGACATGGGCTCAAAGGGGGGGGGCTGCATAAGCTGTGCAATGCAAATATTCAGATCCCACAAGGGGGTAGGTTCCCTATGAGGTGGCTGCAAATGTAGTAACCCTTTAAAATATTTCTTGAACACTGGTTTTGAAGCCAAGGAAGGTATCTTACCTGCTGATACATAAGCTGAGACAGCTGCTAGGTGTACTTTCAAGGTGGAAACAGTTAAACCAGTGGAGTGCAAATGGGCCATATAATCCAGCACTATAGAGAGATTAGCCTGGGTATGGTCCAAGCGCTTGCCCTGACACCAAGAAGAAAATCTTTTCCATTTAGAGGCATAGGTTTGTTTCGTGGAAGGCTTTCTGGAGAGACTCAGTATATCCATGACTACCTCTGAGAGATGCAAGTTTGCATATTCTAAGTCCTCAAGAACCATGCTTGGAGTCTGAGGGACAACAGGTTCGGGTACATGATCCTGCCCTGAGAGGATGACAGTAGATTGTACCTCCTGGGGCGACTGACTGACTTGGTTACTGACAACGATAGGAGCATGGAGCACCAAGGTTGTCTGGCCAAATCGGGGGCAATGAGGATCACTGAAGCTGGTTGAAGCCTGAGTTTGATTAGTACTTTCAGTAACAGTGGAAAAGGAGGAAAAGCATACAGGAACCTCCCTGTCCAATCCAGCAAGAGTACATCCAGAGGAATTGTTCCCCTGAAAGGGGCCTGCAGCAATACTGAGGGAGCTTGTGATTGTCTGGGGCTGCAAACAGATCCACCTCTGGGGGGCCCCATCTCCTGAAAATGATCTGTAAGACCTGTTTGTTCAATGACCATTCATGGTGGTTCTGGTTTATTCTGCTGATGGCCGGTGGACAGCTGAGAGGGATACACCTAGGGAGTATGCCAAGGTCCAAATTTTCATTGCCTCTGTGCACAGGAGAGTTGACCTTGTGCCCCCTTGTTTGTTTATGTAGTACGTGGTGGTTATGTTGTCAGTTCTGACTTGTACTACCTTCCCCTTGATCTGAATGGCAAATGACTAAAGAGCCAAAAGAACTGCCCTGAGTTCCAACAGGCTGATATGCAGGAGAGATTCCTTCTTTTTCCATAAACCGTGATCTTTGGTTAGCACCAGGGAAGGAACCTGTTGTATAAAGGGTACTCCTTATCTGAGGTTGCTCCTTTCTAGCCACCACTGCAGGGCTTAAAGTAGAGTGGCTGTCACAGGGACTAATTTTGAAAGAGAGTCCCTCTTTTGGGACCAGTGTTTCCTTAGGTGAAATTGGATGTCTCTCATCTGGAACCTTGAGCCTAACACAGTAGCTGTGGAGGCTGCCATGTGGCCTAACAACTGTAGGAAGTGCCTTGCTGGCCTGGAGACATGAAGTGTGAAGGAACTGGCTACCTGGATAAGGTTGTCCAAACTGTCTTGGGGTAGGTAAGCCATTCCCTTTTTTGTGTCCAGTTCTGACCCTATGAACTTTAGAAGCTGAACTGGTTCTAGTACAGACCTTTTGTGATTCACTAAGAACCCGAGAGAGAAGAGAGTGCTCTGTGCTATTGACAGAGCCTCTCTCACTTGCTGGTTTGAATGGCCTACTATGAGCCAGTCGTCTATATAAGAGAACACTGTCACCCCCTTGACGCCTTAGGTGTGCAACTGCCACAACCAGGCACTTTGTGAACACCTTTGGAGCAGATGTCAGACCGAAAGGCATTGCTCTGAATTGGTAATGACCGGATGGTAGCCTGAATCTGAGGTACTTTCTGTGTGACCTTCTGATTGGAATGTGAAAATAGACGTCTTTGAGATCTAATTATGGTAACCAATCCCCCTACCTTAGGGTAGGGAGTATGGTAGCTACAGTGACCATTCTGAATTTTGGTTTTGTCAGATGCTTCTTTAAGTATCTGAGGTACAGGATGGGTCACCACTCCCCTGTTTTCTTTGTTGTGAGGAAGTACCTGGAATACAGCCCCTTCCCTCTTTGGGAAAGAGGGACTGATTCCACTGGATTTAACAGCAGTAGACTTGAAACTTCTATTTCCAGCCAAGCTGTTTCTGAGGGGCGAGGAGGAATTGAAGGCTTTTGACCTCAGCTTTGGTAAGGCCTTGAAGCTGAGACCGCCTACCAGAATTGTGAAGGCAACCCGAGCAGTCCCCTCAGGGAGTCTCCTTGGACTAAGCTACAGGCGGAACAGAGGGGCTCGTGTGGCCTTTACCCCTCCAACCTCTGAAGTATCCCCTAGGCTGCTAAGGGGGAAAAACCTGAGGCTGGAAGAAAGGCCTGTAAGAAGTTCTACCTCTGCCACCCCTTGCATGGTGCTTTTGGGGGTTGGCAGCCCTCTCTTTAGCTGCTGCACTTTCATAGGCCGCCTTGTACTTGTCCATTTTTTTCATCTGTGTCTCTGTTTGTTCCCCAAACAGAGACACAGGGTCACAAGGGAAATCCATTGCCTTGTTCTGAGTATCTTGAGTCAGGTTTATAGTCCTGAGCCAGGCAAACCTCCTCAAAGATACAGAAGATGCCATTTGTCTGGATGCAGTATCGTTATTTATTTTTTATTTAGTTTTTGTTTACTGGGCAAGTACACTAGCCATGGCAATGACTATTTTCAGGCACGACCCGGGAGGGTAAAGTACATCAAAGAATACAGAAAACATTTCATGACAAGTACAACATACTTTACAATAGTATAAATTTACATTTCAAGTATGACAAAAAAATGACAATAGTATGTATTTATTTACAAGTTTGACATGTATGTCAATGCCAGACAGGGGGAAAGAGAAAGGAAAAACGGTGGCAACAGGCAAGGTAGAAAGTAATTACAGTATGAGGAAAGGTAGTATGCAGAAAAGAGAGTGTGGCTACCTACAGGGAAGAAGCAATAATGAAGTAGTAAAAAACAGAAAACATACCCAGAAATATGGATTACCTAATATATATGTTGAGGAAAAAGAATGTAAATGCTGTAGTGTTAAAATGGGGTTGATAGTCAGGAGAAACTAGGGGGTACAGGAGTAAGGAAGATAGGAAGACCAGGAAGAGGACTGGTGACAAGCCAGAGTGGGAGGTGGGACAGACAGGTGGAGGGGAAGTGCTTTTAATGTAGTATAGTAAAAGTAGCAAAGCAGGGAGAGACTAGGTAGGGCAGATATGAGAGCTAAGGGGGTTTGAGGCTTCAGTGCCCTTTTTTGCAGCTTCTTCCAGGTCAGCAGCCACAGGAGGAGAGGCTGCCTTGGCAATTTTCAGGGCTGTGGACCACATGTTCTTTTGGTACCTGGCTGTGTATGCCATATGAAAAAATTACTCACCTTAGTAATGTTGTTTCTTCTAACGGAGTCTTGCTGTATTCTGACAGTAGCAGTGAGTCCCAACCGGACAGCTTCCACACAGGACCTTAGTCAGTTTAGCTCGTAAAGATCTGACGGTTTGAATTTAAACAGCAACAGACAGAGTCTCAACCGAGCTCGAGCTCAGCGTTCCATGCCTGGCATGGAAAGTTAACTCTTTCATCTCCAGGGCAGTTCGAAGGTTGGGACTCACTGCTACTGTCAGAATACAGCAAGACTTCATGTTGTTTGAAGAGCTAAATATGTACACATTGGAAGAGAGAAGGGACTGGGGGGACATGCTAGAGGTCTTCAGGTACATGAAGGGGGTAAATAGGGGAGGAACAGTCAGGGTGCTTCGAAGGAAGGAGGAGGGTGCCACTAGAGGGCATGGGTGGAAGCTGGAGGGGGGAAGATTCAGGGGAGAAAGGAGGAGGTGCTACTTCACTGAGAGGGTGGTGGAGCCGTGGAATGTGCTGCCTAGGGGGCTGGCAGAGGCAGAGACAGTGGAGGGGTTCAAGAGGGGGTGGGACAGGTACAGGGGAAGGGTTCTGGAAGCAAAATCCAATGCAGTGAGAATATCCAGAACTGGGAAGGGAGAAGCCAGAGAAGGCGAGGGGGGCAGCAAGGTCAGCACCCAGGGTGGGGGCTGACCAATTGAGCAGACTCGAGAGACCGTTAGGCCTATTCTGCTGGCATTTTAGTATTTTAGTATGTTATGTTAGTATGTTAGTATAGTAAGCTAATCGGGTGATAGTTCTGAACATTAGACTTATTCCCTTTTTTGAGACTTGGTGTTACTGTGGTTTTGCGCCAAACGTCTGGGATTTTGTTTTCAAGTAATGATTTATTAAATAACCTTTGAAGAGGAATTGCAGTTTTGTTTAAAGTTTCCATTAAAAATCTGGTATGGATGTTATCTGGTCCTGGACTAGTAGATCTTTTTACATATGGTAGAACAGTCTTGATTTCAGTAAGATCACATAACGGTATACGGGAATCATGACTAATATTTAATGTAGTGTGACTAATGGGTTAGTCAAAGACTGAGCAGAAATATATGTTAAAATGGTTTGCCATCCCCTGATCAGATGTTATAGTGGTGCCGTCAATATGAAGCAGACCTATTTGTCTTATATTCCCCTTATTACTGTTAATAAGTACTGTTGAGTACTGTTGCCTCCACCAGCTCCCTAGGCCGTGCATTCCATGGCTCCACCACCCTCTCAGTGAAGTAGCACCTCCTCCTTTCTCCCCTGAATCTTCCCCCCTCCAGCTTCCACCCATGCCCTCTAGTGGCCCCCTCCTTCCTTCGAAGCACCCTGACTGTTCCTCCCCTATTCACCCTCTTCATGTACTTGAAGACCTCTATCATGTCCCCCTTCTGTCTTCCAATGTGTACATATTTAGCTCTTCGAGCCTCTCCTCATAGGTCCTGTCCCCCAAGCCCCAAATCATTTTGGTTGCCCTCCTCTGGACCCTCTCCAGGAGTTTAATGTCCCTCTTTAAGTGTGGCCTCCAAACTGCACGCAGTACTCAAGGTGTGGCCTCACCAAGCAGTTATACAGAGGGAGCATCACTTCCTCCTTCTGGGTGATCCCCAGCGATGCATCCCAGCATCCTGTTGGCCTTGGCTGCTGCCCTCCTACAAGTCTCCGAGTTGTTCATTTTGACATCCACCACCACCCCAGGTCCCTCTCAGCCATCGAGACTTTAGCATTTCCCCAGGGTGTAGCACTTGGCCGGGTTTCTGCCCCAGGTGGAGTACCTTGCATTTCCTGCATTGAACCCTCAGCTTCCACTTTCTAGACCATCTTTCCAGAGCCTCTAGGTCCCCCTGTAGGGCCACCCTTCCCTCCTCCCCATCCACCACCGCCCCAGTTTTGAGTCATCCGCAAAGAGACTCATCTCACTCCTGATTCCTGTCCTTATGTCAGAGACGTAGGCGTTGAACAGGAGGGGCCCAAGGACTGATCCCTGTGGAACCCCACTAATGACCCTCTTTGGGGATGAGACTATCCCGCCAACTACGACCCTCTGGGTCCGGTCCTGGAGCCAATTGCCTATCCATCTGATCATCTGGTTCCTCACCCCCATTTCTCCCAGCTTATCCAACAGGCCCATGTGAGGAACACAGTCAAATGCCTTGCTGAAGTCTAGAAAGAGGACGTCCACTGGTCTACCAAGGTCCAAGGCACTCGTCACCCAGTCATAGAACTCCACAAGGTTTGTCTGACACGATTTCCCCAAGATGAATTCATGCTGTCTATCGTCCAGGCACCTGACTTTTCCAGGTCCCCCCCCTAGTCTCTCCTTGACAATACCCTCCATCACCTTGCCCACCACCGATGTCAGGCTGACAGGCCTGTAGTTCTCTGCCACCTCCCTTGATCCCCCTTGTGGATAGGCACTATGTGCCACCTTCCAGTCCTGGGGCACCACCCTGTCCTCAGAGAGATGGTGAAAAGCTCTCCTACAGGTTTATCAGACATCACAAATTCCTTCAGCACTCTGGGATGTAATTTATCCAGCCCGGTGCTTTCTCCGTTTTAAGGGGCTGAGGGCTTCCTCACTCTCTGCTTGTGATTTCCACTTCCAGTACCTCTTCTCCTGCTTGGCCCCTTCCCTCCTGCCAGTGATGCTTCCCTCTCCCCAGACCGC
This sequence comes from Neoceratodus forsteri, assembly GCA_016271365.2. Classification (NCBI taxonomy): domain Eukaryota; kingdom Metazoa; phylum Chordata; order Ceratodontiformes; family Ceratodontidae; genus Neoceratodus; species Neoceratodus forsteri. The sequence continues at coordinate 717,287,479 of CM057452.1, forward strand.
CGATCGGCAAGGGTCCCCCCTCCCTCAGTATCTCTGTCTCCCCATGTATGATGCAGCACCCCCCCATTTCCTTGGTGAAACTGAGGTGAAGTACTCATTTAGTACCTCAGCCTGCTCCCCGGGTCTTGTGCCCATCTCTCCCTGATTTAATCCTGCTAATCTGCCCTTCACCCTTCGTTTTTCCCCAATGTATCTAAAGAACCCTTGTTCCCTCCTGATTTCTGGCCAGGTTCTGCTCCTTCCTTGCTTAGCCGCCTCACCACCCCTAGTGGCCCTTCTAGCCATCAGCTCATACTCCCCCATCCCTTTCACTCCTTGAGCACTTGAATTGCCTATAGGCTGCTCTTCTTTCCTGCACCACCTCCTGGACCTCCTGGTCCACCAGCAGGGTTTTCGGCCCTACCGCATTTTCGGCTTTACTTCTTGCACAGGTGCTGGTAGCATCTTGCACCCTCTCCTGATGATTTCCCACCTACTATCAGTGTCCATGTCTGACCCAGTCCCATCCAAATGCTCCTTAAGGATCCTTCCCATTTCCTTAAAATCCGTTCCCCTGAAGTCAGTTACCTCCGTCTTTGTGCAGCTTTCTACCTCTCCTAGGTCCAGGCAGAACCAGACCGTGGCATGGTCACTCCCCGCCAACGGGTCCCTTACCTCCAGGCCCCTAATCTGGTCACTGTCTGCCAGGACCACATCCAGTACCCGTGCCTCCCTGGTCGGTTCCCCCACCTGCTGAGTTAGGAACGCGTCTTGAAAGACATCCAACAACCTCTGTTCCCTGGTCACAGAAGATGTCATAGTCTCCCAGTCTGTTCCTGGCATGTTGAAGTCCCCCAACACCACCACCGTTCCTCTGCCCAGTCTGCAGTGTCTCCCAACATCTGCCACCAGACTCTCCTCCAGCTCCTCCGCCAGGGCAGGGGGTCTATACACCACTCCTATTATTACTCTCTTGCCCCCCCTTGTTATCAAGGTGACCCAAATCACTTCCACGGTTCCCTCCGCCTCCTCCTACTCCACCTATGCCAATGCAGTTTTTGACTATCATTGCTACCCTCCTCCCTTCCCTCCCCCCTGTCCTTCCTGAACATAGTGTAACCCTCCAGGTTCAGGTCCCAGTCATGTCCTGCAGTGGCCCAGGTCTCAGTGACCGCTGCCACATCTACTGCTCCTCAGTTAGCATCGCCTAGAGCTCAGGCATTTTATTTCCAAGCTCCTGGCATTTAGCAGGACTACCTTCCACCCTTTACCTATACTTCCATTTCCCTGCTCGTGTTCCCATGGGGTTCTGTTTTCCCCTGGTCTGCACTTTACCAGTTGACTTTCCATGATCCTCCATCTCCCGAGAGAGTGGAGACAAGTCCCTCCTTTTATTGGCACCCTTGACAGCCTTTTCTCCCATCCTCCCTCAAGTTTAAACCCCACTTTTCACCAATGAACCCCTATTTTCAACTTAAGGATTCCTCCTCCAAATTGAGATGGAGTCTATCTCAGCATACAGCTCCTTATCCTCCCAGGTCTCCCCAATCCCCAATCAACCCATACCCTCTGGCCTCACACCACTCCCTGAGCCACTGGTTTATCTCCCCAACTTCCTTTTGAAGCTCTACTAGCCCTTGGCACGGCAGGATTTCTGAGAAGGAAACTGTGCATCCTATGTCATGACAGACCCTGGCAAGCTCCTGAATCTTGCCTGTATCTCTAGCTCGCTATTCTCTCAATGTCATTTGTACCCAGGTGGACCAGTATGTCCGGGGAACCCCACAATCCTTTGCTAGCTTGTATACCTCGTGCTTAGCCCTGTGCACTGTTAGTCCAGGGAAGCATTTTGTTCTAACTGGCCAGGCTTCTCCCTTCCTATCCCATTTGATACCCCTGATCATAGAATCCCCCAACAGGAGCACTCTGACCGCTCCTTTTCCTCCATTTCCTCCCCTTCCATGTCCTTCATCCTTTCTACCGGCCCCTCCACCCAGCCGGCTCCTTGTTCCTCCCCCTATCTGGGTGCCACATGCCACCCCCTCCTTATTTACCCTGACCACCCCCTCCCCTCCAATCCTATGCCTCTCCTCCTCCTGAGTATCCTTCTGTACCTTGCTAACTCCCACCTCACTGCTCGCAACTAGACCTTCTCCCCCATCTGCTAAACTAGCCTGGCTCGTCCTCCCTTCCTTGCCGTCTCCATTTAGTCCCTCCTTGCTTGTTGTGTTCCCCTGGCCTAAACCCTCAGCTCCCTTTACTAAGTCCTCCTTGTGCTTCTGGTCCTTCTCCTTTACCTTTCCTCCCAACTGGTCCTTCTCCTTGCACTTTCCTCCCTCTTCCGCCTGCCCCTCCTGCTCTGATTCACTGCTCCCCCCATTTTCCTGCATTCCAGGTTCCCCCCTGTTCTTCCTGCTATCTGGCCCCTGCCTCCTGCCCCCCACTCCCTTTCCATCTCTAACCACCCCTGTCATGGCTATATCACCCCTCATCCTTGAGCAGAAGAAGAGAATTGAAGCGGTTACTGAGTGTAAGATCTGATCCACCTCCCGCCTTTGCGCCCTTCTGTCCAGCCCCTGGCCATCTGTCTACTTCCCTGAGAATGTTGTCCCTCTGTCCCTTTTGAGGGTCCCCAGTTACCTGCCTGCTTCCTTGGTAGTGTCCTTTTGGACCCCCTCTGCCAGGGTCCCTATGTGACCCCTGAGTATTCTCCTGCACTCCTTTCCCTATGCCGCTGCCCCCAGTGCTTGGTGCAACCCTGTGGGAGATCCCCTGCCCCTTCCCCAACCATACCTCCCCTTCCCCAGCTGTCTCCTAATCCCCGCAACCTCCTCCCTAAGCTGTGCCAGCTGGTAGCACACTGGGCAACCACCAAACTTCCAAGCCCAGTCCAGTATCATGGCTGCTCCACACCCTGTGCACCCCACCACCCTCCCAAAGATGCCGGCCCTAATGCCATGTGGTTCCATCCCCTTCCAAGTAGGTTTCCTTGGGTGAGCCACCAGGTTCCACCCAGTCCAAGATACATCCCTACTGCCTAATCAGGTTACCCACTAATCTTAGATACAGTCCCACAGTACACCGTAACCCTTTTACTAGGTGCAGTACAACACAGTAAACTTATAAGGAAATGAACAACTCCTAAGCTTCTCTCTCGGCCTTCAAATCCAACCCCCCAGCGACTAGAACTACATGAGCTGCACCTGCAGCCTTTTCCTCCAATTGCAGGCGGTGTTTCTATAAATTAGCAAGAACTCTGGGGAGGGAGGGTGGGGAGGGTGGGTTTTGGCAGACACCCGACTTGAGAGAGTGTTTCCAGCCCTGTGTCTCCCTCAAGCCCAGCAGCCAAATACCCAGGCCCAAGCAAATCCCACCAAATAGGTTTTTAAATCAGAAGAAATAGGCTCCACCAGCCAGCCTGTTACACAGTGAAACATCAACAAATGAGCCCCACTTACAGCCACCAAACCAGTTTTCAAACTTCCAACAGCCCCACAACAATACCCTGCTAGCCCCTTAGAAGTAGAAAGCAAAGAAATAACCTTCTACCAAGTAAAATCCACAGAACCCTGTAAAACAACAAGCAGCAGCTACTGTCCTGGAACATAACTGATCCTGTCCCCTTCCAGTTCCTTCTGAGGAGACAAAGCAGCCAACACCACAAACCTGATTCAGCTCTGCCTCCAGTCAATTAGCTGAGAGAGACCTGGCCAGACCATTAACACCCTTCCCCTACTATGCAGTAATCTTTGCAGCTACTGAAGTCAGCAACAATGAATCAAAATTCAACTCAAAGCCCCCAAAATATATGTTTGCTGCCAAAGGAAACAGGTCTCCAATTCAATCAGCTTCACTAAAAACACATTAAAATAGGCTTGAAATTAACAGATATAGGTCTCCAGACTAAATACCCAGGCCCAAGCAAATCCCACTCAAATAGGTTTTCATCAGAAGAAATAGGCCTCCACCAGTGCAGCCTGTTGCACAGTGAAACATCCAACAAATGAGCCCACTTATAGCCACTAAACCAGTTTTCAAACTTCCAACAGCCCCCACAACAATACCCTGCTAGCCCCTTAGAAGTAAGAAAGCAAAGGAATAACCTTCTACCAAGTAAAATCCACAAGAACCCTGTAAAAACAACAAGCAGCAGCTACTGTCCTAGAACACAACTGATCCTGTCCCTTTCCAGTTCCTTGACCCCAGAGCTTGACCTCTATTATAGGAAACGTAATGGATAAATGCAAGGTTTTACATTTTGGTAGAAATAACTAATTTCCTAAATATTATTTGAACAACTATCAACTTAAATCATCCACCAGTGAAAGAGACTTGGATATTATGATTAATAATAAATTGTCGGCAAGTGACCACTGTAGTAAAGTGGTCAGAACAGCAAATGTCATTTTAAGACAGATTAATAAAACTTTTTTTGTAAATCTGAGCACTGTTTAGTGCCCTTGTACAGAGCTTATGTTAGACCTCATTTAGATTATGGGTCTCCTTTTTGGAGTCCATACTTGAAGGCTGATATTAACTGACTAGTGCAAATCCAAATAAGGCACACCAAATCAATCCCAAGACTAAAAACAAAATGTTACGACACCAAACTTAAAAAAAACAAAACTTTATCCCTTACATTTAAGAAGGCAGAGGGGTGATTTGTTGCTCTTGTACAAACCACTACATACACCTAGGTTACTTAAGACATGCGGATCATCACTAGCCAATAAACGTACAGTGGGAATACTGCATGCTCAACAACTTAATATTGACTGGGCAAACACAAATAAACATGACAACACTTTTAATATAAGAGCAGCAAAACACTGGAATTCCTTGCCACAGGAGATCGTAGACTCAGTCAGCTTTGACTTTCAAATCTAAGCAGGATACTTGGCTTTTGCATATCAATTCCTATAATATCCTACTGTTGTGGGAGGACAATCTCAATGGGCCTTGTGCCTTCTTTTGTCCTATACTATCCAGTAAATCGCACACCACATGTCCTGCATTTACCAACACAAATACATGTTAACACAGAGACTGGATTAAAGGGCTACTGGGAAAAATATGAGACGGTGCATTAATGAGAATTATAAACAAAAAATGTTTCTTCAGCCCAGAAACTAATCGGGTGAAGGAATGGCACTGTTTTTGAGACCTAGCTCTATTACATTTTATTATGCCAAGAAAAGCTATAATGGAAGGATGTTACAAAAACACAGGTTACTCACCTGTAACAGTAGTTCTAGGAGGGTATATGTTGTTCATCCACACGTCTTGGCAATTGCCTTTCCCCTTAAGATCAACCAGAAGTCTTTAAGCTAACTCCTCCCACCACCCCCAGGTGGTATATCCCTCAGCTCCGCCCCTTGACGCCAGATCTTGCCCACTGGAAGCAGTGGTTGTGCTTCAAAGCCAGGGAGGTCATGTGGGTCTGTGTGGATGAACAACATATACCACTCCTAGGACTACTGTTACAGGTGAGTAACCTGTGTTTCTAGGGACATGGATATGTTGTTATATCCACATGTCTTGGCAGACTCCTAGCAGTTCTCTGGGAGGAGGGAGGGAGGCAAGGTGCACACCCCTACTTAGGAAACAGAGCTTGAAGAAATGGGAAATGATGTTTGCTGATCTCCAGGTAGCAGCATTGCAGATTTCCTGGACAGGAATGTCCCTAGAAGCAGCCACCGTTGCAGCGGTGTGGCGGCTGCAATGAGCCCTTAGCCGTCTGGGAGGCTTCCAACCTGCCAAGCTATAACAGAGATCAATGCAGGATGTAATCCATCTGCTAACTGGCCACTTGGCTGCAGGTGTGGCTTCAGCATAGGTGACAAACAGCTGGCGAACATCTCTCTGAATTCCAGCCGTGCGCATCTTATAGTAAGCAAGCACTCACTTCAGGTCCAAAGTATGGAGCCTACATTCGGCTTCTGAGGTATGATTGGGGGTAGAACACCAGTAGAGTCATCACCAGGTTCAGGTGGAACTCCGACACAACCTTCGGAAGGAACTTCGGGCAGGGGCACAGGACAACCTTGTCCCTGTGGAAGACCAGATAAGAAGACCCGAGTGAGAGTGCCTGGAGTTCCCCAATCCTTCTGGCTGATGTGACAGCCATCAAGAAGAAAAAACTTACTCACCATAGTAATACTGTTTCTTCCAGTGTATTCTTCTATATTCATAACTGTATGCAGTCTGCCTCCTAAGTAAAACTGCCCGGAGAGAAATGGAACAATATGCAAATGATAGAACCTATCATTGCTCGAGACACATATTCAAACTGCTGCCCTTATCTATTGCAACGTTCCATCAACGTCTCAGATTTCGATAACAGCCTAGAAGGCAGAAGAAAGTGCAGTTACGTAAGAACTTACCGTAACAGTAGATCTTCGAGAGAGGCTCTTGCAGTAGGTAATTACATATAGGACTGACGTCGGCAAGTGGCAGGACCCCACGGAAAAATTTCTAGCTAGCAGTACCTGGCGAGGGACCGCCCCCAGGTCAGGTGACCGGCGTCAGGAGACATCGGTATAAAGGGGCGGTCCCTGACACCCGCCTTCCAGTTCTTTCCCACCAAGGGCCAGAAAGGCCGGACGAGAGAGGAGCGGATATTTCCCTCACTGGAAAAGCCTAGAGGGATGGAGGGCGGGAAGGTATTACCTACTGCAAGAGCCTCTCGCGAAGATCTACTGTTACGGTAAGTTCTTACATAACTGTACTATCTTACTTCGAAAGGGCTCTTGCAGTAGGTAATTATATATAGGACTGAATCCCATGCAGTCTGGAACAAAGAGAGGCACCGGGGAGGAGGAAAAGTACTCCAAAAAGCAATTCTAGCAGTGCAAGGCTCAAGACAAAGGCCTTGCAGAACAGCCAGCCCGGAGCTTGCTCTACGGCAAGAGGCAACATCCAAACTGTAGTGTTTAGTAAAGGTATGGTCAGAAGTCCAGGTGGCAGCAGCACAGATGTCTGCCGCAGACACATTTTTTGAAACAAGCCGCTGAGGCAGCTACTCCTTTGGGGGAGTGACCTCTTACTTGACTCAGTAGAGTTTTGCTATAGTTGTCATAACAGAAAGTGATGCAATGAGCCAACTACTTAGACAGGCATTGCTTGGAAACAGCATTGCCTTCCCTTTTATGAGCAAAAGAGACAAACAATTAGTCAGTCTTTCTGAGATCCTTCGTCCTGTTGGTGTAGTATCTCAGAATCCGGTGAACATCCATAGTATGGAGTATATAGCCCCCTTGATTAGAGTACTGTGTAAAAAAGCCAGGTAACTCTATGGACTGATTCAGAGTAGACTCAGTTACTACTTTAGGGAGAAACTTAGGATTTGTGTGAAGAGCAACTCGTTCCTTGTGAAAAATCCAGTATGGGATTTTGCACATCAGGGCCTGGAGCTTGGAAATTCTCCAAGCAGAAGTAATGGCCACCACGAAGAGAGTCTTCCACGAAAGGAACTTCAAATCCGCCGAAGCTGCAGGTTCGAAGGGAAGGAGAGTAAGTTTCTCGAGAACAAAGTTCAGGTCCCAAGGAGGAGCAGGAGTATGGATGGGGGGCCTCAGATGGAGAACCCCTCGGAAGAAGGTCTTAGAGACCTCCAATTGAGAGAAAGCTTTGTCTGTGAAGGGAACATGATAAGCCGAGATGGCTGCCATGTGTACCTTCAGAGAAGAATGACTGAGACCCAGGTCAAACAGATGACATAAATACTCCAGCAGAAGCCCAGCTGAACAAGAGAAGGGTTCCACGTTCTTGGAAGAAGCCCAGATAGTGAATCTTTTCCACTTCATGGCATAAGTGGATCTGGTAGAGGGTTTTCTGGCCTCTACCAAAATCTCCGCCACTTTGGGGGACACTCCAAAATGAGACTGGGCTAAGTCTGCAGGAGCCATGCATGCAGTTGAAGGGATTTGAGGCCTGGATGGACCAGGGTCCCCTGAACCTGGGTCAGTAAACCTTGAGATAGAGGAACAGGAAGAGGAGGATCCTCTGAGTATTGTTGTAGAAGAGAGAACCAAACTTGCCTGGGCCAGAAAGGAGCGATCAGAATCATTTGTGCTCCTTCTGAAGCTAGTTTCTGCAAGACTCGTAGGATAAGCGGAATTGGGGGAAAGGCATAGACCAATCTGTCCTTCCAGTCTAAAGACAGAGTGTCGCTCCAAAAAGTGTCTCGCTCTGGAACGAGCAAGCAGAAAACGGGAAGTTTTGCGTTTAGAGGGGATGCGAACAGGTCAACCTGTGGTGTTCCCCAAAGTTGAAAGATATTGTCTAGGACCCCTTGGTCCAGTTCCCACTTGTGAGTCAGAGCAGAAGAGCGACTTAGATCATCTGCCAGGTGTTGTCGACTCCCGGAACGTGAATTGCCGTAAGGTGAAGGTCGTGTTGTGTTGCCCAATCCCAAACCCTCACTGCCTCCGTGCAAAGAGGGTAGGACCAAGTCTCTCCCTGTTTGTTGATGTACCACACCACACACATGCTGTCCATCTGGACGGCTAGGTGGCCGGGAAGGATGTATTGGTGAGGGGCTTGGAGAGCATACAACACTGCCCGAAGCTCGAGCACATTGATGTGGGAGGCTTGTTCTAGCTTGGACCAGGAGCCCTGGGTCCGATGAGGGCCTAGATGGGCTCCCCAACCTTCACCCGAGGTGTCTGTGGTTAGAGTCTGGGAGGGGGGAGGATGAAAGAAAGAAACTCCCTGAAACAGGTTCTCTCGAACCATCCACCACTGCAAGTCTCAAAGCATTGGCGAGGAGACCAGAACAGGGTGATCTAGGTCGTCCGCTAGTTGATCCCACTGAGAGCGAAGAGTCCACTGAGAAATCCTCATGTGGAGTCGAGCGCGAGGAACAGTCGGGATAGCAGCCGCCATGAGCCCGAGAAGGCGAAGGACCAACCTCGCAGAGACCGTCCTGCGGTCGGACAGCAGACTTATTTGAGTCTGGAGGGTGGAAGCCCTGTCCAGAGGCAGGAAGGCTTTGCCCATGGTCTTATCGAGAATTGCCCCAATAAACTGTAGCCTCTGGGATGGGTCCAGATGAGACTTGGAATGGTTGATTGTAATACCCAGGCAGGCAAAAACCTGCTGGGTAAGGGAAAGGCAACGCAGGAGTTCCTCCCTGGACGAGGCCGCCAGGAGCCATTCGTCCAGGTACGGGAAAACCTGCACTCCCCTGGTATGCAGGTGGGCCGCCACCACTGCCAGGCATTTGGTAAACACTCGGGGGGCCGAGGACAGACTAAACGGGAGCACCTTGAACTGGCAGTGATCCCCCTGGAATGCAAAATGAAGGTATTTGCGATGAGATGGGCAAATGGGAATGGGTAGATAAGCATCCTGCATATCCAGAGCACACAGTCACTGACCCGGCCGGAGGAAGGGCAGAAGGCTCTGCAAAGAGAGCGTCCTGAACCTTTTGTATTCTACGAAAAGATTCACGGAGCTGAGATTCAAAATTGGTCTGAAATCTCCTGTCTTCTTTGGGACCAGGAAGAAATGGGAATAGTTACCCATCCCTCGCAGATGAAGGGGGACGGGCTCTATTGCTTGTTTCAGCAGGAGAGCCAAAATTTCCTCCTGGACCAAGAGAAGATGTTCCTGTGAATACGACAACTTCAGAGGAGGGTGGTGGGGTGGTTTCTGAAGAAACTCTATCGAGTGTCCCTCTGCTATGAGCTGAAGCACCCAAGAATCTGTGGCTATCCTCTCCCATCCCAGAAGGTGGAGGGAAAACCTCCTCCTACCGGTTCCTCCAGGGAGTCTGGAGGCAGTGGGAGAGGAAAGGAGTCAGGTGGTGTGGGGCAGCACCGCAGCTGAAGCACCCACTGCTTTTCTGGGTGGGAGGGGCTTAGCGGCTGTGGGGGCCCAGCGTTTTGTGGCTCGGCCTTCCTGGGTTTCCCGGCACGATTCCGTCTGCGAAGGACGGCGGCTGCTGCTGATGGAGATGGTACATGGAATCAACTGACCAGTGCCATCCCTTCTCTTTGCAAATTGGTGATGATGTCCTGACATCACTCCAGCCCGACCCCGGAAGGGTGCCTCCTGGATAGCGGATTGTACCTCCGGGACCAACCCTGACTCACGGAGCCAAGCATGCCGCTGTAGGCTTACAGCGAATGCTGAGCTCCGCCCAGCAGTGTCCATGGCATCGTATGTCGCACGAAGCATGTGGCGACTGGCCGAACAAGCAGAGCGGACCAGATCAGCCAACTCCTGCTTGACTTGGGAGTCAGGCAAGGAGTCCAGTTTGGCTTCCACCTGAGTCAGAATAGCCTTCTGGTAATCCCCCATAAAGGCGACATAGTTCAGAGCCCTGATCCCCAATGTGGAGGAAGCATAAATCTTTCTCCCATACTGGTCCAAAAGGCGTGATTCCTTATCAGGTGGTGATGAGCTAAGATGTTTGAGGTTTGCCGACCGGCAGTGAGCAGCGCTAATCACGACCAAGTCGGCACGAGGGTGAGAATCCAGAAAATCCACACCCTCTGAAGCCTGATATAGCCTGTTCGACTTCCTAGGAAGTGGGGCTAAAGCCGACGGCTGTTTCCATATTGTGGTAACGAGGTCGGCTTGAGGCTGTATCCAGGGTGGCACCAAGGTAGGAGCTGTCACGGGCAGATCCAGATGTTCAGCGAGTTTCAGATGCTGAGGATCTGGTTCCAGGGAGTGCCACTGATGAACCTCCTGGATTTTCCTCAGCAAGTCCGTAAAAGAAGGATCCTCTGGAGGAGACTTCGGAGGAGTCCTTGGCCTGGGCTTCGACGGAGAGCGTGGCTCGTCGTCTCTCTCAGAGCAACCGTCGGAAGAATCCGAGGAGTCCAAGGGTGAAGAGGAGGATGAAGAGGAAAAAGACTCCCTTTCCCAACCCGTGGGAGGAATGGACTCCTTGGGAAGTCCCCGGGGAAGTGTGTCCTGCCCTTCTCTGGATCCAGATGGAAGAACCCTGGAATCCGGAAGTGGTGAGAGAGTGTGCCGCCTCGGACGTGTGGGAACCAGGGACAGCATCATCGCCAGAAGGCAGCTCTCGACCTCTTTGGTGAGCTGAGCCTTGGCCTCAGCCCACCAGGAGGCCAGAGTCTCCTGCAGGTCCACTGGCGGCCGCAAGGGCGGTGGAGGAAGGGGGGGTAAGGATATGGGTTGTAACCATATGGAGCGTATCCAAAACCCGGCGTCAGGTATTGTGGCCGGGACTGTGACACCGGATACTGCGTGTCCCGGTAGGCCGGGCCAGGTAGGACGGAGGGTACCCGAGAGCCGGGGGGGGGGCTGCCGGAGCAGACGGCCCGGCCGGTGGCCTCACAGGCGGGTCCATAGTGGAGGGCCTGGAGGGCGGAGGGCCTGATGGGAGTGGGATGTCTCTCGGAGTTGGTAAGGCCGGCGTCAGGGCCGACGTCGGAGGCCCTGGCGTCGGAGGTGCCGGCGTCGGAGCCGGCATCCGGGGAGCCGACATCAGGTCTGGTGCACCAGGTGGCGGAAGGACTGACGGAGGAGGAAGATCCCCAGCTTCGCCCAGGGATGGAGGGGAAAAATCCCTGGAGTCAAGTTGGGAGACTCTGGTTCCCAGACGGCAGTGAAGGCTGCGGGGAACCAGGTATGACAGACATTGGGGGGGTCTGTCGTCGCTTCCTTCGCCAGCCGGATGTCAGACAAGCCGACGTGTGGCTTAGGGGCGAGTTCCCTGCGGGCGCCAGAGGAGCCGGCGTCTGACTTATGAGAGCCATCACCGGAGGTAGGCTGAGTAGAGTGATCAGCCTGGTCCGGTGGAGTGGAGGCCGCGCGCCGCCCCGAAGAGTCGGACATCTTACCGGCCCCCTCCGGACAGACGTCGGAGGAGCCGACGCCCAGCTTACCGGAGTCGCCCACAGTGATAGGCTGGAGGCCTCCAACTGCCCGGAGGCGCCCGCAAGGCCCGAGCGTGAGCCAGATGGGCGGGCCGACACCCCCTCGGAAACCTCTGAGGCTGCCGTCGGGGAGCGATTCCCCAGAGGGGATATTACCTGCGTCCCAGCGACCAGGGAGGACGCAGGAGGAGCCTCGTGCCGGTGCCTCTCCTTCTCCTTCTTCTTCCGATGGCCTTCGGGGGAAGTGGACACCTGCCTCAGTTTTTTGAGCTTCTTCTCCATTGAACTCATTTTCTTCTTCAGAATATGGGCTTCCAGGGATTGCTGCCACCTTTTCCGGGTAGCCGCACTGAAACTGAGGCAGTGCTGGCACTTCTCGACCGGGTGATCGGGGCCTATGCAGAACAGGCACAGGGAGTGGCCGTCCTTGAGCAGTAGTTGGGTGCCGCATGAATCGCACTTATTCTTGTGCTCGGAGGGTGTAAGGGACAACATACACCGACGATTGTACTGACGTTAGTCAAAAAAATTGTTTTCAGTAAAAACGATCAAGGTAGGGCTGACGGGTTAACAAACTTTCCGCGAGGTGCTACATGAGCTAACGGGCGGAAAGGACTGGAAGGTGGGCGCGCAGGACTGCCCTTTATACCGACGCCTCCTGACGCTGGTCACCTGATTTGGATGGTCCTCGCCAGGGACTGCTAGCTAGAAATGTTTCTGTGGGGTCCGTCATGCTTCGTCACGGCGTCAGTCCTATATGTAATTACCTACTGCAAGAGCCCTCTCGAAGTAAGATCTACATATCTATCTAATACCACCTATGAAACAGAAAGGAACCTTCTCCTAAAATCCAAACACAAGGCCTAGTGGCTAGTCAATTACAATACTAAAATAATTAAAACTTTCATCCTGGAAACACGTAACCAAAGAATAAGAAGATAAATCCCACCAAAGTTAAAAATGTACTCCATAAGTGTGTACATGCATATTAAAATCCAAGAAAAAATCAATAGACATGCTGAGGCTCTGGTTCTGGTAGGGGAGGCAGGGTGGGAGAGTGAATGAATGAATATATGAATATGAGTGAATATAGAAGAATACACTGGAAGAAACAATATTACCAAAGTGAGTAATTTTTTCTTCTAACCCCATGTATTCTTCTATATTCATAACTGAATGCAGACTTCAAAGCAATACCTTTGGAGATGGGCAGAGAACCTACTTAAGAAAGAGGCTCTGCAGGACTACTGTTCCAGATCTGGCATACCTTCTGGACTGTATCTCCAGGCTGTAATGTTTAGTTAAACTATGTACTGTCCTCCACATGGCAGCTTTGCAGATGTCCAGTAGGGGGACATCCCTTGAAGCTGCTATGGAAGCAGCTATTCCTCTAGTTGAGTAGACCTCAAGTCTTGATAGGACCTGCTTGCCTGCTTTTTCATAACAAAACTGTATACAGCTGACTACCCAGCGAGAGACTGACCTCTTGGTAGCTGGTGTACCTTTTTTTCACATCCCCATAGTTAAGGAATAACTGTTGTTTATCCTCCCTGTGATCTTTAGTGTGAGATATGTAATAGCTCAGAGCCCTCTTTACAGTAAGTCTGTGGAGTCTATCCTCACCTGAAGTAGAATGCTCAGCGAAAAACACTGGTAGTGTAATGGACTGGGTCAAATGAAAATATGACACCACTTTAGGGAGGAATTTTCTATTTGTCTTGAGTAGCACTTTATCATTGTGGAAAGACAAGTAGTCCTTTTCTATACACAGAGCTTGAAGTTCACTTATCCTTCTAGCAGAAGTTACAGCCACTAGAAATAGTTTTCCATGTAATATACTGGAGGTGAGCTGAAGACATAGGTTTGAAAGGTGGTCTCATAAGTTACATACTAACATACTAAAATGCCAGCAGAATAGGCCTAACGGTCTTTCATGTCTGCTCGTTTGGTCATCCTCAACCCTGGGAGCTGACCTTGCTGCCCCCTCATCCTCTCTGGCTTCTCCCTTCCCAGTCCCGGATATTCCCACTGCACAGGACTTTGCGTCCAGAACCCTTCCCCTGTATCTGTCCCACCCCGTCTTGAACCCCTCCACCAGCCCCCTGGGCAGCGCATTCAATGGCTCCACCACCCTCTCAGTGAAGTAGCACCTCCTCCTTTCTCTCCTGAATTCCCTCCTCCAGCTTCCACCCATGCCCTCTAGTTGCCCCCCCCCCTTCCTTCGGAGCACCTTAACTGCTTCTCCCCTATTCAAGCCCTTCATGTACTTGAAGACCTCTATCATGTCCCCCGGTCCCTTCTCTCTTCCAATGTGTACATATTTAGCTCTTCGAGCCTCTCCCCATAGGTCCTGTCCCCCAAGCCCCAGATCATTTTGGTTGCCCTCCTCTGGACCCTCTCCAGGAGTTCAAGGTCCCTCTTTAAGTGTGGCCTCCAAAACTGCACGCAGTACTCTAGGTGTGGCCTCACCAAGCAGTTATACAGGGGAGTATCACTTCCCTCCTTCTGGAGGTGATCCCCCTAGCGATGCATCCCAGCATCCTGTTGGCCTTGGCCGCTGCCCTCCTACAAGTCTCAGAGTTGTTCATCTTGACATCCACAACCACCCCCAGGTCCCTCTCAGCCATTGAGACGTGTAGCATCCCCGGTGTACTCTTGGCCCGGGTTTCTGGCTCCCAGATGCAGTACCTTGCATTTCCCTGCATTAAACTTCAGCTTCCACTTTCTAGACCAAGTTGAGCAATACAAATGTTTAAGTCCCACCCAGGGACAGGTTCCCTGATGGGTGGATATGTGTGACACAAACCTTTGAAGAACTTTTAAAAAATAGGATCAGCTGTTACAGAGGTGGTTCTATCCACAGAAATGTAAGCAGAGATAGATGCCAAATGAATTATTAAGGAAGTATGCTTAAGGCCCTGATCATGCAAGAAAGTGAGATATTCAAGGACAGTTGGAATTACTGCTGAGGCAGGTTTGATGCTGTGCAAGTTGCACCAAGAGACAAACCTTTTCCATTTAGCTGAATAGGTTTTCTTAGTCGAGGGTTTCCTATACCCCTTAAGTATGTGCAAAACTGCTTGGAAAAGACTTAGATTTGCAAACTCTATGTCTTCAAGAGCCAAGCTTTGAGACTAAGTGAGCTGAGGTTTGGATACCCTATTTTCCCTTGGTGGGAGGTCAACAGGTTGTGCCTCCGAGGGAGATGCATCGGTTTGGATACTGACATGGATAACGGAAGAGGGTACCAATGCTGTATGGGCCAGTTTGGGGCGATCAGGATCATCGAAGCAGACTGAGACCTGAGCTTGATTAGGACTCTGGGAATGAGAGGGAATGGGAGAAAAGCATACAGGCTTCTTCCCAACCAGTCCAGTACCATAGCATCTACTGGGATTGTGCCCCCTTGCTGGAGGCCTGCAACAAAACAGTGGTAGCTTGTGGTTCTCTTGAGAGGCAAAAAGGTCCACTTCTGGGGTACCCCACCTTCTGAAAACTGTATTACCTGTGTATCCAGGGACCACTCGTGGTGACCCTGACTGATTCTGCTGAGGGCATCTGCCAGAATGTTGTCCTTCCCTGTGAGGTGAATAGCTTGCAGGGCTGTTTTTAGAGAGTATGCCAGGTCCCACAATTTCATGGCCTCTGCGCGTAGGGGATCTGATCTTGTGCCACCCTGCTTGTTTATATAGTACACTGTTGTGGTATTGTCTGTCCTGACTCGTACCACCTTCCCCTGCACCAGATGAGCAAAGGCCTTTAAAAATAGAAGTACAGCTCACAGCTCTAAGAGATTTATGTGAAGAAGAGACTCTGCTTTGGACCAAGTCCCATGGATGGTGTGTTCTCCCATTTGGGCGCCCCATCCCAACAGAGAAACATCTGTTAGAATAAAGAAAGGGTTCTCCCTCTGGAAAGGGAACCCTTGCCTTAAGTCATCTGAATTTTTCCACCACTGTAAGGCTTGAATAACAGCCTCTGTTACTGGGATCAGTTTTGACATCTTGTTTCTTTTCTATGACCAGTGAGATCTTAGGTGAGACTGCAGATCTCTCATTCTGTATCTTGCCCCCGAGACGGTACCTGTTGCTGCAGATATGTGACCCAGAATCTGCAGATACTGTCTTGCTGTGCAAGGCTGGTTTAGCTTGAAAGAAGCAGCTAGTTTGAAAATACTTTTCACCCTGTCCTGAGGGAGGAAAGCTGTTCCCTGGATTGTATCCAGCTCTCCTCCTATGAACTGCAACACTTGAACATGGGTAAGGACAGACTTTTCCTGGTTTATCAGGAATCCTAGGGACTGTAGAAGATGCACTGCTGATTGTAAATGCTCAGAGACCTGTTGTGGGGACTTGCCCACAAGCAGCCAATCGTCCAGATAAGGGAAAACTAGAATACCAGACCTTCTTACATGTGCCACCACTACCACTAGGCACTTTGGGAATACCCTGCGTGCTGAGGTCCGAATGAAGGGAAGGGAAGTGAACTGGTAATGGCCTGAAAGGAGTCAGAACCCGAGATACTTTCTGTGAGACTACCTTATTGGGATGTGAAAATAGGCATCCTTTAAATCCAAGGCTGCCAGTTAATCCCCTTGCTGGATAACAGTAGACAACAGAGTGACCATTTTGAACTTTGGCTTCACTAGAAATCTGTTGAGGGATCTGAGATCCGGAATGGGTCATCACTCCCCATTTTTATTTTTGGTCAGAAAGTAATGGGAATAGAAACCCCATCCCCTGAGATGCACTGGCACAGGTTCCACTGCTTTCACGTGAAGCAATTTTTGCACCTCGATTTGAAGCATAGGGGCAAAATCTGACTTACCACTTCCAGAACCCACATGTCTGTGGTGATGGAAACCCAAGTCTGGAGGAAGTCAGTTAGTCTGCCCCCTACTGGTACTGGGGAGGTGACCTTGACCAACTGGTCAGGGATTTTGTTTTGGGGGTGCCTGAGCTTGTGCAGATTGGGAGCCTCTTCTGGAACCCCTCCTGCCTCTAGATCTGAAGTACCCAGTCTGCTGTGGGTAGAACTGCTGCTGAAAAGCAGCTTGGCCCTGGTAAAAAGGCCTCCCATAAGAGGACCTTCCCCTGCCTCCACCTCCATAAGGCCTATAGGAAGGGGCCGGCCTGTCCCTGGAGGAGTTACTTTTGTAGGTGGCCTTGTATTCATCCTTTTTCATGTAATCCTCAATGTGTTTGCCAAACAGGGAGTTGTTCTCCACAGGAAAATCCAATGGGCTTGGCCTGGGTATCCTGGGTTAGATAAGTGGCTCTAAGCTATGTCAGTCTTCGCAGAGCCACTGACAGAGCCATCTACCTGGCGGCACTGTCACTGGCATCAGCTGCCATCTGGAACTGGTATTTAGCAGCTTCCAGATCAAATCTGTCTCCGTCAGGTCGTCAGAGAGGGGCGAGGGAGCCTTCTCTGACATAGCCAGTACTGACTGCCACAGTATTTTCTGATACTGTGCTGCATAACAAGGGTGTAGGCAGGCATACTCACTGTACACATTTGAGTACAGTTTTGTTGAGTGCCTGTCACAAACCATATGCCTTTTTATTAACATTTTCATTCTAATCTGTAGTATTTGGGTTAATTTAGGCCACTGAGGAGTGTCTCTGTTTAAATTTATGTTGTTTAGGGGACAGATACACGTATAACCTCTTCAGAGACTAGAGGAATCATCTGACAGCAATTCAACTTATTTGGAAGGGGGTACCATTTGGAGAGGATGTGTACATTTTTTAACGGAGGTTGTGTAACTGTTGGAGATTGTGTATACAGAATGGAAATTTCTGGCTACACCCCTGCTGCATAAGTCTGGTAATTAGCCTGCCTCACACCCATGGAGGCAGCTAAATAACCCTTCTTAGACATACCATCTTTTTTTTTCTGGAATCCTTCTCAGGCGGGTGGGAAGAGAGAGGGACCCTCGCCTTTTCACAGGCTGCCTGCTAGACTATACTGTGATGGTCAGGGTGAGAGTATAAGAACTCTGCCCCTTCCTTGTCCAACTGGTACTGCTTATCAGACTTATCTATAGGAGGAATAGAATTAGGAGTCTGTAAAATCTTTAACAAGTCTATTTTAAAGAAATTGTTAATTGGCAAAAATACCTTTTTTATGGGTGTTAAACCCATCAACTCTAAATATTCAACCTCCTCCTCCTTCTCATCATCAATAACTTCATTAGTAGCCAAATCCAAGGCATTCACTATTTTTCTCACAAAAGAGAAGGGAGATGACAAATCCTCTGGTACAGGAGGAGAACCAAACTCCTGCTCAGGTGAGATTTTGGGCTCTATGGGCCCATCCTGTTCAGGATCCATCTCACCATAATCTTCACATTCAGGCTCCTGTACTTCAGGGGTAGGAGCTGGAGCAGGAGGCCATGGAGGAGCAGGCTGAACAGGCAGGATACCCTGTAAAGCCTGTAAAACTTTCATAGCCTGAGCTATCTCCTCTGCAGATGGCAGGCTGTGAGACACTGTAGAAACCCCTTGAGGTGCAGGAGCCTAGGGTTCTAAGTGTTTGGTTTTCTTGGACTTTTTGGAGGGGGCCGAGAGTCAGCCAGACCACTCCCCCTTTTTAAACTGCCAGAAGCACCCTTATCGGGGTGGTTACAGAAGGCAAAGCAGTTTCATCAGTATGTTTTAATGGCTGGTTAGAGCCAGATAGACTGCTGTCCACTTTTTTCTTTAGCCTTTCCATTCTTTTCTCAATTGTTTTTTGAGGAAAGAACTTACATATGGCACAGTCTGCTGAAAAATGTTCAGTTCCCAAACAGATTAAACATAAATCGTGCTTGTCAGCTTTTGCAAACACTTCCCCACACTTGATACAATTTTTAAAACCTGGGGACCAGTCTTTTTCTTTGGTTTTTCCTGTAATTCCATTTCCAGGAGAAAAAACAGTAACCGTATATTAGTATTCAAACTAACGGTTTTCTTTTTCTTTTTTTTTTTGTCGGTTCAGGAACCAGCGAAGGATCCGAGAAAGAACCAATAACTTTTCAAAACCGAACCAGGTCAGCGGTTCAGAGGAACCGGACTATCGGTTCAAAAGAACCAACCGCACGGATCCACAAAATACGGACAACAAATTCAAAATTTACAGAAATTAGACTAAAATAATGCTAAACTATGGCCAAATACGCCGAAATTAGCTAAGAAAACCCCCATTCTTCAGCGGTTATATCAAACCATGAGGAACCGAGAAAAAACAGGTTACTCACCTGTAACAGTAGTTCTAGGAGTGGTATATGTTGTTCATCCACACTGTCTGGCATTGTCCCTTTCCCCTTTAAATCTTGCCGGAAGTCTTCAAGCTGGCTCCTCCCACCCACCGGGTGGTATATACCTCGGCTCCGCCCCATGACACCAGATCTTAGCCCGCTGGAAGCAAGGTTGCGCCTTAGCCGGGAGGCTGGTGGCATGGATGACTCTATACCACTCCTAGAACTACCGTTACAGGTGAGTAACCTGTTTTCTAGGAGCGTGAATATGTTGTTCATCCACACTGTCTGGCAGACTCCTAGCAGTTCTCCGGGAAGAGGGAGGCAAGGCGGACACCCTCTACTTAGGAAAGAGAGATTGGAGAACTGAGGCCCCAAAACCAGCATCTCGGCGTAACTCAAGGTCAGTGTGGTAGTGGGAAATGAAAGTGTTTGCTGACTTCCAAGTAGCAGCCCGACAGATTTCCTAGATAGGGATGTCCCTGGAAGCAGCCACCGATGCAGCAGTATGGCAGGTAGAATGAGCTCTTAACCCTCTGGGAGGCTCCTTGCCCGCCAACTCATAACACAAACCTATGCATGATATGATCCATCTTGCAATAGTCCGCTTGGCTGCAGGTCTGCCAGAAGCGGCTTCAGCGTAGGTGACAAACAGCTGGCGAACCTCTCCCTGAATTTCCGCCGTCCTCTCCTTATAATAGGAGAGAGCATGTCTGAGGTCCAGAGTATGGAGCCTGTACTCGGCGTCCGAGGTGTAATTAGGGTAATATACCGGCAGGGTCAACACCTAGTTAAGGTGAAACTCTGACACCACCTTCGAAGGAATTTCAGGTGGGGGCGCAGAACAACTCTGTCCCTGTGAAAGACCAGATAAGGGGAGTCCACCGAGAGTGCCTGGAGCTCCCCTGTCCTTCTGGCTGATGTGATAGCCACCAGGAAGGCAGTCTTCCACGACAAGTGTGAGAGTTCACACTTGTGCATGGGTTCGAATGGCTTGCCCATGAGCTTCGCCAAAACCAGCAAAAGATCCCACGGAGGTGGAGGTTCATGCACCGGAGGGGATATGTGATCCAGGCCTTTGGAAAAAGCGCTCGACCACTATCTCCTGTGCCAATGTTGGCTGACCGGCCCACGCCCAGTAAGCAAAGATGGCAGCCAGGTGCACCCTAAGAGTCGATAACCAAAGACCCCCTTTGGAGAGGGACCAAAGGTAGTCTAGAATGTTAGCCACAGAGCAGGATAAGGGGTCCAGACTCTTTCTCTGACATCAAATGAAAAACCTTTTCCCTTTGAAGGCATAACATTTCCTGGTTGATTCCTTTCGAGATGCCTCCACCACAGTGTAGACATCCTCGGAAAGACCCAGAGCCTGGAAGTCTAGCCACTCAGGAACCAGGCTGTGAGGTGCAGGGATTGAAGGTCCGAGTGGAATACCTTCCCCTGGTTCAATGATATCAGGTCTGGGCGTGTACAAAGCCGCTCTGGGGACCTGAGGCTGAGGAGATCTGGATACCAGAACTGGCGCGGCCAATCTGGGGCTACCAGGATCACCTTCGCTTTGTCCCTCCTCACCTTGAGTAACACCTTGTGGATCAAGGGAAATGGAGGGAAGGCATAAAGGAGGCCTGGGGTCCACGGCCTCGAGAAGGCATCCCCCTGCAGCGAGCCCTGCTGAGGGGGGTGGGCATGGTAGAGCCTCAGCTTGATGTTCTCTCTGGAGGTGAACATGTTGTGATGGTCCGAAGTGATACCGGACCATCACAACATGGGTTAAGAAATGGGGTATGAATTTGAATATCTCCAAATGCAAAGTAATGCATTTGGGTTCTAGTAATTTACAAAGTCCCTATTATTTGGATGGCATACTACTTGAGACCACATCTGATGAAAGGGATTTGGGTGTCAATATTTCAGATAACTTTAATTACAATAATCGTGTACACAATATTATTAACAAATCTAATAAAGTGATATGGTCTATATTACGTAATATTAGATCTAGAAAACAGGAAGTATTGTTGCCCTTGTTTCGTGCATACGTTAGACCACATGAGAGAGGCACCGGTCGTAAGGACGACTGTCGGCTCGGGGCAGATAAACGGGATCCCTTCCTGCAAATGACTCAGGACGGTCCACCATTGGAGAGCGTCCCACATTCTCTGGGTGACAGTGACCAGCTGGTCAAAAAAAATACCCTGACGCTGAGACCACTGAGTGGCCAGCTCCCACTGAAGGGGACGCATGTGCAATCTGACCCAACAGACCACTGAGGTGCACGCCGCCATGTAACCCAGAAGGCGCAGGAAGTCCCGGGCAGGGCCCAAGTGCCCAACCAGAAATGATTGGGCAAAGGAGGAAAGAACCTCCGCCCTGTCCGTCGGAAGCCGAGCTCTGGCTTGATGACAGTCGAACTCTGCCCCGATAAAGCCCATCACCTGAGAGGGCACGAGTTCTGACTTGGCCTCGTTGATCACGAGGCCTAGATGGGAACAGGTTCAGAGGGTCAGGTCCCTGGATCTCTCCACCTCCTGCAGGGAGGAACCCGCCAGGAGCCAACTGTCCAGATAGGGGTATATACGAACCCCTTGACGCCGTAGATGGGCTGCCACCCCTGCAATGCATTTGATGAAGACCCGTGGGGCCGATGACAGGCCAAACGGCATGGCTCTGAACTTGTACAGGGTCTCTCCGACCCTGAAGCGGAGGAACCGCTGGTGGAATGGACAGATTGGGACGTGGTAGAACGTGTCCTGAAGATCCAGTGAACAGAACCACATGTTTCACTCCAGAGATGGCATGATCTGGTTCAGAGTTACCATCCGGAAGGTGCGAGATCTGAGATATTGATTCAGGTCATGCAGATCTAGGATGGGGTGCCAATCCCCCGTCCGCTTGGGCACCAGGAAATACCTGGACACGAAGCCTGGGTCTGTAGGAGGATCCGGCACTGGAGCTACCGCCTCCTTGCGGAGGAGCTGAGCAATGTCGTCCCAAAGGGCCGACTGAGCACCAACTGAGATCCTTTCCTCCCGTGGGGCACGGGCTCAGCTGGGGGGGTACTGCTCGAACTCTAGAGGCAGTCCCTGCCCGACCACTTCCAGAACCCACCTGTCCGAAGTGACACCGGACCAGGCGGAAAGAAAGTGGCGGAGCCGGCCCCCACGGGAGGACTCAGCACTGGTGTGATGGGTGTAGGGGAGGCCACCCCTGACCCGCCACTGTGCAGGCTTGGAGGAGGAGGAGGCACCTGGACCAGCACCTCGGCCTCCTTTGCGGGGCTGTTGGGGACCCTGCTTGGGCCTAGGGCGCCAAGCTTGAGCCTGCTGTTGTTGCTGACCTCCTTGGAAGGAGGGCTGTCTAACCGCAGGGGAAGAGTGCCGAAAAGACTTCTTCTTGAGCTTCTGCTGGTTCTTGCCCAAAGAACCCTTAGCAGAGGTGGCATCTAAGGTGGCATTAGACTGCTCGATGCGCTGGAGATGACCTGCCACTCCTGGACCGAAAAGGTCGGTGCCAAGGAAGGGCACGTCAGCTAGCTTGTGCTGAGTATCCGCTGGAAAGGAGGATAACCTCAGCCAGGCCCTACGGCGAGTGGCCACTGTGGCAGCTAGTGAACGGGCACAGGAATCTCCAATGTCCAGAGCCATCTGGAGCTGCTGTTTAGCAACAGCACGGCCCTGGTCACGGACCAGCTTGACCGTGGTCTGCATGTCTGCTGGGAGATGAGGGAGGACTTCATCAAGTGACCCCAGTAGGGCTTGAGAGAAGTGTGCCATAATCACTGCCAAGCTGGCCTGATGATGGTCCAGGGATGATGCCGGATAGACTTTCCAGGAAGAGTGGTCCATATTTTTGGACTCCTTGTCCAGAGGGCAGTCAGTATCCGCAGAGCTGCCCATGCGCCGAAACACTGAGGCAGTCACAAAGCTCTCGGCCAAGGGATGCTCAGTGAAGCCTGCCATGGGCACCGCGTACTTGTGAGCCATATGGGCAGATGGAGCTGAGCAAGAGGCAGGGCGCTGCCAAATCTCAAGGGCCGAGCCAACTTTGGCTTCGGCCACTGGTAAGACTTCTGTCGGGGTATCCCCCCTCTTAAGAATATCCGTGAGAGGATATCCTGTCTTCTTTTGTATAGGCTGCAAAGGCATACCCGTGGACTCAGAAATGAGTCGGAGGATGCCCTGGAAGGAAGAAGAACCTTCCTCCAGGCCTGTCACTGACAGCTCATCATTGGGGTGTGAGTGAAGGCCAGTAGTATCCAAGTCCGAGGAATCAGGATACAGGGGGCTCCCA
The DNA here is from genome assembly GCA_016271365.2 of Neoceratodus forsteri. Lineage (NCBI taxonomy): Eukaryota > Metazoa > Chordata > Ceratodontiformes > Ceratodontidae > Neoceratodus > Neoceratodus forsteri. The sequence continues at coordinate 717,310,843 of CM057452.1, forward strand.
CCTATGTCCCCTTCGATGCGCCTAGGGCGATCAGGAGTAACAGTTATGGGCAACCTATGGGACATGCCTGTAGTTGTCTGATCCTCCTTAGAAGGAGCCCCTCCCTGAGGCTGTTTAGGCGGTGGTTCCACCAAAATTGGTGGGGAGACCATAACAGGCCGACCAGAATACGTGCCGGTCCCACCGGAGGGAGAACCAGAGTCCTCGGTACCGAGAGAGTCGGTGTCTGCCGAAGAGGCTGGGGCCAAGTAATGGCCGGTACACCCGGAATGGACGGCTTTTGACTGGCCAAAAGTAGCTGCTGCCACGTGAGGTCCTCATAACGTCGACGGAGCTTCTATCTAAGTCTCTCCTCGTTCGAGGAGGATGAGAAATCGCGGCGGCGCCTCTTCCGGGAGTGTTTATGACTCTTTTTCCGCTTTTCGACCGACGGGGCCCTACTCCTCGATCGAGACTGATGGCATCGGCTCTGTCGATCGGGAGAAACCGGATCCAGCAAAAACCGAGGTTCCGGCTCTTGTCCCTTGATCGGGATGCCCGGAGGACGAGTCTCATCGTCAGGGACGAAGAGGATGGGAGTCCTCTCCAAGCAGTCGTCGACAGGCGTCGGCAACAACGGCTCGATCGGGTCAAGAGAAATCTCAGCCAGTTCTGCCGTATCCTCGGCTTCAGTGCCCTGGCCTGACAGAAGATCCGAGAAGCCGGCAGCCGAGGAAGTGATCTCGACCGAGGCCGAGACCGCCTGATCCTGAGTATCGGACCGCTTTTGGTCCCAGGAATGTCTTCTTCAGCTAGAAGAAGATGATTTGGGGTCCTTGTCCTTTTTCTTGGAGCGGGAGGAGTGCGAGCCCGAAGGCGCCTCCTCCTTGGTAGGGAGAGACTGGCACAACTCCCAAAAGGACCCCGTGAAGGTGGAGCCCAGGTTGAGGCCGGAGACCGAAAAAGCGTTGGCGAAGCTAACGCAGTTTCCTCCTCAAAACCGCCATCTGTTCAAGCTGCTCGGCCGGATCCTGCGGCTGCGACGCCACCTGGCCTCCTCTCGATTTTGACCAGTGGATTGCGGCCTGGTCTCCCCAGCTTACATGCCATTTCAGGTCCCCTCCATGACGGTGGGATGGAAGGCCAAACAGATGGTGCAAGCCGAAGTATCATGCACAGCGCCTAGGCAATAAACGCACAAGAGGTGGGGATCAAGTGCGAGACATTTTCTGTCTGCAAGGACACCGGCGAAACTCGGGGGACGAATTGTCCTCCATATCCGAAGCGTTCAGATCCGAGTCGTAAACTCTAACGAGTTTTAGAGAGAGCAAGTGCGGCAAAAACTGTCGATTAGACTCCAGGGCCTACGGTACTTGCAAAGTAGCACGAGGGAACCTGTATCTTCCAATGGAAAGGAAGATCTGGCGTCATGGGGCGGAGCCGAGGTATATACCACCTGGGTGGGTGGAAGAAGCCAGCTTGAAGACTTCCGGCAAGATTTAAAGGGGAAAGGGACAATGCCAGACAGTGTAGATGAACAACATATCCACGCTCCTAGAAAAAATACTATTTTAACCGTAAACTAAATAAAATCAACTTTTAAATGTAATAGAACTAAATTAAACAATAAACAAAGGTAACAGTTTAAATATAGGCTGAAATATACTTAATTAAACTGGAATCAGTGCAAACTGTCAAGAGGAAGATCTCCAGACGTCTGACTTGTCAGGCGGAATGTGAAATCTGAGACGTTGATGGAACGTTGCAATAGATAAGGGCAGCAGTTTGAATGTGCCTCGAGCAATGACAGGGTCTATCATTTGCATATAGTTCCATTTCTCTCCGGGCAGTTCTACTTAGTAGGCAGACTGCATACAGTTAAGAATATAAAAGAATACATGAGGTTAGAAGGCGGTCTTCCATGACGAATGCGACATCTCGCACTTGTGCATTGGTTCAAATGGCTTGCCCATGAGCTTTGCTAGTACCATCAGTAGATCCCACGGTGGTGGTGGTTCACACACCGGAGGGAAATGTGATCAATGCCTTTAAAAAAGCACCAGACCACCTTCTCTTGTGCCACCCACTGCTGGCCGGCCCACACCCGGTAAGCAGAGAGGCTGCCAGCTGCACCTGAAGGGTTGTCGACTGAAGTCCCCTTTGGAGAGAGACCACAGATAGTCTAGGATACTAACCACTGGACAGGACAAAGGGTCCAACCCTTTGTCCTGACACCAGATGAAGAATCTCTTCCACTTGAAGGCATAGCACTTCCTGGTCGATTGCTTCCTAGATGCCTCAACTACAGTGAGTACATCTTCAGAGAGACCCAAAGCCTGGAACTCTAGCTGCTCAGGAACCGGGCTGTCGGGTGCAGGGATTGAAGGTCTAGATGGAGTAACTTCCCCTGATGGATGGAAAGCAGGTCTGGGCATGCTGGAAGACGCCTCGGGAGCCTGATGCTGAAGCTGAGGAGATCAGGGTACTAAAATTGGCGTGGCTAGTCTGGAGACACCAGGATTATTTGTGCCTTGTCCCTCCAGACCTTGAGGAGCACCCTGTGGATCAAGGGAGGTGGAGGGAAGGCATAAAAGAGGTCTGGGGTCCATGGCCTTGATAAGGCATACCCTTGCAGCGAGTCCTGCTGATGGGGTGGGCACAAAACTGCCTCAGCCTTAGCTTTGCGTTCTCCATGGAGGCAAACAGGTCCAACTGAGGGGTGCCCCACTGAGAGAACAAGCTGTTTACTACCTCTGAATAGAGAGACCACTCGTCGGATGCATCGCCCACTCAGCTGAGGGCGTCCGCCAGCTGACTGGAGGCTCATGCCACATGAATGGCTAGGAGATCCGCCTCTAGTCAGCTCACGAGGGTCAGGATGTGGAGAGCTTCCCTGCACAGAGGCTGGGACAGCTTTCCACCTTGTTTGTTTTTTTTTTTTTTTGTTATTTTTTTTAATCTGCCTTCCTACCTTGGTGTCCACTCCTTCGGACTTTGCTCATTCCTCTGGGCCACTGCTCCAGGATCTGCCCCTAGAGTGCTTTCTTTCTCCTTCCTCCTTATCTGCACAGCGGGGTCTGTCTGGAATTGGTGGTCCTTAGGTGGAGCTATCGTCTTCTAGGACCCCCGAGGGGCTTATCCATTTTTCTGTGCTCCCCTCGACCCGCCCCGGGACGCGCCGGCGCTTAGGACGACGCCCAGAGAGGCAATGTGTTGACGCATGTCCCTCTCACGCCCCAACAGCGTCTCTTTCTCTCACCCGTGAACGGAGCCGCCAGTTCTCCCAAGAGCCCGTGTTCCCACCGGCTCTCTCAGGTAGTCGGGTAACTGCAACCCCTGGTATCCTCCCTGAGGGAGGAGAGAATCCGCTAGATGCCCAATCCTCCCTCTGCCAGCCGACCCTCACGACCAGAGTCCGTTCCCAAACCCAGGTCGCCGGCATGGCTCGAGGTGTGGCATCTAGTGCCTCAGCCCTCAGCGCCACCGGGCCAGCTCCACCTTGTTTGTTGAGATAGTACATGGTCGTGGTGTTATATATCTGGACCTGAACAACTTGACCCCGAAGGAATGGAGCGAAGGCAGTCAGTGCCAGCCAGACTGTTCAGAGCTCCAGCAGGATGATGTGACATTGGGACTCCTCGGGGGGTTCAGAGCCCCTGGACTCTGTGTTCCTCCAGTGGGCACCCCAGCCCGTAAGAGAGGAGTCGGTCATCAGGATGACCGTCGGCTCGGGACTAACAAATGGGATCTCTTCCTGCATATGCTCCAGGACAGTCCACCATTGGGGAGTGTTCCACATCTTGTGGGTCACATTGACCAGCTGGTCAAAGTAACCTACTCACAGAGTCCACTGGCTGGCCAGCTCCCTATGCCACCGAGCCCATCGGACCATGGAGGAGCAGGCCATCATGTAGCCCAGAAGTTGCAGGAAGTCCTGGGCAGGGCACAAGTGCCCAACCAGAAATGATCAAGCAAAGGAGAAGAGAGTCTCCACCCTATCCACCAGGAGCCTGACTCTGACTCGGCAGGAGTCGAGCTCTGCCCCAATGATGCAGCTCACCTAGAAGGGCATGAGTTCTGACTTGGCCTCATTGACCAGAAGGCCAAGGTTGATGTAGGTCTAGAGGGCCAGGTCCCTAGACCTTTCCACCTGCCTGGAGGGTCCCGCTATAAGCCAATCGTCCAGGTAGGGGGTACACCCTGACCCCTCCACACCAAAGACAGACCACCACCACTGCCATGCAATTTGATGAAGACCCTGGGGGCCGATGACAGGTCGAACGGCATGGCATGGAACTCGTAGAGGGTCCCCTCTGCTCTGAAGCGGGAACCTTCAATGTGACGGACGGATCGGGACATGAAATAACGCATCCTGCAGATCCAGGGAGCAAAACCACTTGTTTTGCTCAAGAAGTGGTATGATCTGAGATAGTTACTATCCTGAAGGTGCGTGACCAGAGAAACTTGTTCAGGTCGTGCAGCTCTAGAATGGGGTGCCAGCCCCCACAGTCTGTTTCGGGACCAGGAAGTACCTGGAAACAAACCCTGGGTTGACAGGAGGATCCGTGACTCTGACCACCACCTCCCTGTGGAGGAGTTGGGCGATGTCATCTCAGACAGTCAACTGATTGTCCACAGATACCTTCTCCTCCTGAGGGGCGCCGACTCGGCTTGGTGGGTACTGCTCAAATTCCAGAGGCAGACCCTGGCCGACTACTTATAAAAAACCCGCCCATTGATGCAAGGCATAAAATAAGTGGGTCCACATCACAATTTGCAACCCAAGAATCGGGAAACGTGAGTCAACTGGCAGCTTGCTTAGCAATGATTGCTAATCATATGAGTTAGCCATTCCTCATTTTTTTTTTTAATTTTCCCTGGTGTCTAGTGGCAGCACCCCCCCACCCTCCGATCACTGTCCCATTCATTCCATGGTGTCTATGGGCACCCCCCACCCTCCGAATGCTGTCCCTGTTTATTCCCTAGGGGTCTAGTGGTGCCCCCCACCCTCTGATTCTGTTCCTGTGTTCATTCCCTGGTGTCTAGTGGCATTCCCCCACCATCAGATCGCTGTCCTCATCTGAGTCCGTAAATGATTTTTTTTAAACCTGGGGAAAAAAAAAACCAATCCATCGACGATCATGTCTGCACTCCGTACCCGACCACCCACTGTGCGCCCACACCCCCAGTACCCTCCCACACCATCACTCACCTGAACAGGTCCCAGGTTCAAAATCCGCTCTCCCAATTGAAAACATGTCTTGCTGCTGTAACCAGCGCTGCAGTATGAGATCTAAGGCAAATGATGTTCAATGGGGGATTCAACTTCGGTGCATAACTCGGTCATTTTTTGAGATACTGACCCCAAATTTTCAACATAGCCTTTTGGGGACCCCAACTCATGAACAACAGAACTGTCACTACGCAACTCCTGCCCGAACGGTGATTTCGCAGTCACTTGGTGAATTCACCTTTCAGGCAGGATTTTTGTATTGACAGTCAGAGGGTCGAGAGGGACAGAGACGTCACCCTTCCCCAGGATCCCCACGAGGGTCATGAGGGCCTCAGCACAGCCGCCCTCCCCACCGGGGAATGAACGGACCCCCTCCCAAAAGAAAACTGCCAGGTATGAACACAGAGCCCAGACTCTCAGCTCCCTGCGCCTGGAGCACGGCGCGGTTCTGCAAGTTGTTGTTTGGCACCATTTTCCTTTAAATTCAAATGGACTGAGCCTTGCCTTTAACTGCTACCTATGTACCACACGCCTACTGCTGTTCTAGTTAAAAAAAACTTGGCGTACCTCTATAGATAGTTTTTTTGGCAGACTTTTTCTCCATTTCTACCTTTTATTGCTGTTACTGAGCCTGTACCTTAAGACCAGAAACTGCACACGCCGCCCCGCTGCTGCTTGCTTGGTAAAATACCTGCTCTCAACCAGAGCATTTATACTGCCCGATTTATTGCCTCGTAGCACGCTACCAAAAGCTAGCTTAACACAGCCTGCAGGGTGAAATTTATACTTTTAGCCTTCTTGCTGCCTATTTTTCTGGTACCCAGGTTTAACAAATAGTAAATTCTGCCCAGAGCATTCACCCGACTGAACTACCGCCTCCGGCACGCTCCTTTAAGCCAAGCTAAGCATAGCCAGAAGGAAAAACCTGTAGCCCTGTAAAGTCTCTTCTGTTTGCACACACATTATTTAGAGAATTATACTGCTGTTGATAAAACTCCAACAGGGCTGGCAGCAACATAGCCTGCAGCTGTAATCCCTTACCTGTAGTAACTACGCCCCTCTGGTCTCTGCTTAAATAACCCTGTCCTTTCTCCTTTCTTCCATACACAGAGGGTCGAGAGGGACAGAGACATCGCCTCCCCCAGGATCCCAATGAGGGTCGCAAAGGCCCCAGCACAGCCACCCTCCCCACCAGAGAAAGAACGGACCCCCCCCCCCCGAACGAAAACTGCCAGGTACGAACACGGAGCCTGGACTCTCAGCTCCCTGTGCCTGGAGCACGGCGCGGTTCTGCAAGTTGTTGCCCCGCCGCCCCCCACCACCACCCTTGGTCAGTACTCAGTTTTATACGCTAGAGTGGTGACGCTGTTTATCAGCTGACACATGCCAGAACCTATCAGCCCACTTTCTAACTAGCAGCTTATACTATCCTACTACTAGTGGCCGCTGTACTGTGTCACAGCTTGCTACTGGCTAGCTCAAAACATCAATCATGCTCCTCTATCTTATACCACTCCTCTGCCTAGCTTTTCCCCTAGCCTCTCTACCCCCAGCTACCCAGCCTATGCAGGACCCAAACGTCCTCCACCTTCACAGCTGATCAACTCCTCCTTGCCCCCCACTAACATCCAACTCTCCGCTCGAGCAAATAATACACACCCACTCATGGGCCCTAAGCCCTTCTGTCACACACACCCCTCCTTCTTGCATGGCCTATATGTCTTACACAATCTAGCTACAGCTAGCTCTCTCAACACGTCACAAACAAGCCACTCTAAACTAAAATCAAGACAACTTTGGTACCTTTCCAAGCACTATGTCACCCTGCTTCACCTCCTGGCCGGGGATGTTGAAACCAACCCTGGCCCAGTGCACCACTCTACCCCCGACCCACTCTCTAAGGGACTTTGGTTACTTCACCTAAACATCTGCAGCCTCCTGAACAAAGTACCGGAGCTACAACTCACTGCCCTAAACCTCCGACAGACATCTTCATTATCTTTGAGACTTGGCTGAAACCACACCACACAGATGCAAAAATAGCCACCCCACCAACACAGTTTGCAGGCAGGACAGAGCAGGCAAAAAAGAAGGTGGGGGAATCGCCATGTACTTATCCACAAGGCTCCAGTTCACCCCGTCTTGATCCCTGTACCCTCACCCTCAACTGAATCTATGCTGATCAAACTGACCCTACCCCATTCCACCCCAGTGTACGTGGCTGGGATCTACTGTGCCCCGGCCACCCCAGCTCCTAGCATCCATGACCACCTAGCCACTCTAAAATCAGCTGCTGGGGAGGTTGAGCTCTACATCCTCGGGGATTTTAACCACAATTGGCTAGCTAAAGACTGCGCTAAACTAAGAAGCAAAGTACACTCCCTAAACCTAATCCAACACATCAATCAACACACTCGACTAAACTCAAATACACAAAAACACTCCCTCCTGGACTGGGCCCTCTCAACCCACCCCCATAGGATAACAACAGCTGGCATCCTGCCTGACTCCATGAGCGATCAGCACATGGTTTATATGGTTAGGAAGGTGCACAGACCCGCAAACCACCCCCCTCCCAAGACCCTCCTCATGAGGGCCTACAATTCCCTCTGTCTCCATTTACTTCTAGATGACCTCGCCCTAGTTGACTGGTCTTTCATCCAGACAACTCCCTCTATTGACTATGCTTTCGATAAGTTCAATAGCAACTTGCTTGCCGTCTGGGACCTTCACGCTCCCCCTAAGATCAAATAGGGTAAAGGGTTTACATCTCCCCTGGGTCTCCGCCGATATCATCAGCTGGTGCAGAGCCAGGGACAAGGCTTGGAAAAAGGACAAGCTAACCGGCTCTCCTGATTCACTGCAACACCATCGCAGTCTATGTAACTGCAGCACCAAAGCCATCTGGCAGGCAAAGAATAACTACTTCAAGGCGTCCCTCGCCTCCGACCTGAACCACCCCTAAAATTTCTGGAAAACCATTAAAACCCTACTCACCCCCCCCACCAGCCCAACCACCTACCCCAACCCTATCCATACATGGCAACTCTGTCTCCGACCCAAGCGTAGTTGCCTCTGCATTCAACAATTTCTTTACAAATGGCGCAGCCTCACTCCTCACAAACCTTTTGCGCACTCCACCCAGTCCCTCCCCACAACCCTGGCACTCCGCACCGAGCCACATGTTCGCTTTCCACCCAGTCTCTACGGCAGAAGTACTCCACGTCCTAGGATCTCTTGACCCTAACAAAGGAAAATGCCCGCTTGGGCTGGACGCCAAAATTCTCCACCTATTAGCCCCTGCAATAGCAGCCCCCTAGCTGACCTTCTCAACCTCTATTTTTCTAAGGCTCAAATTCCGGCTGCATGGAAACAGGCATTTGTCATACCCCTACCTAAGGGCAGTGACCCATCTGTACCTGGAAATTATTGTCCCATCTCCCTTCTCCCAGTTCTGGCCAAGCTTCAGGAACAACTAGCTCTTTCCCAACTCACTCAATTCCTCGATTCCTCCGCCTTCTTCACCTCCTATCAGTCAGGCTTTCAGAAATCCCACTCCACTGTCACCGCACTTTTAAGACTCTCAAATGACATCTCCTCAGAGATGGACAAGGGTCATATCACCTCGGCCATTTTCATTGATTTGGCCGAGGCATTCGACACAGTCTCCCATCCAAAGCTACTCGCTAAACTGAGTGAAGCAGGCCTCTCCAGCCTAGCCACCAGCTGGTTCCATGCCTACCTGACCGGCCGTAAACAGTCTGTCAAAATCAGGACTCAAATATCCCCCTTCCACTCCCAATCTCTATGGGGGTCCCCCAAGGCTCAGTACTAGGACCCATACTTTTCTCCATATTCTTAAACGACCTCCCTCTGACCTGCTCAACCTCAGCCATACAAATGTATGCAGATGACACCGTGATATATGCCTCCGGTCCCACCCCTAGGGACGTACGTGCAACCCTCCAAAAGGATTTTGACGCTGTCCAAAAATGGCTAGATTCCAATAAACTAGTACGAAACTCAAAGAAAACACACTCCTAACCTTCGGCACACAACACCGGCTCTCATGCCTAGCTACCCCCACTTTCCAAACCCTGACTGGATCTCCTCTGGAGACCTGTACCTCCTTTAGATACTTGGGAGTATGGCTTGACCAACACCTGGATTTCTCTATCCAAATCGACTCTCTACACAAAAAACTGCACCCCACACTGGAGGTACTTCATTGTAATAAAGGGTGTCTGCCCCCCACGGTCCGAAGGGAATTAGTGCATAAAATGATCCTCCCCATCTTCGACTACGGCGACGTGGTCTACGGTGCTGCACCCAAAACCTCCTTAGCCAGTCTGGACACCCTATTTCACTCCTACTGCCGCTTCATCCTGGACTGCCCACCCACCACCCATCACTGTGACCTACATAGCTCCGTTTCACTGCCCTCGCTTGAGTCCCAACGTCGAATATACGGCGCAAACGTAATAGCCAAATTCTGGACAAACTCCCTCCCCCCTTATCTCAGCTCCGCTCCGACGGCACAACCCTCCCCAGCTTATTCCCTCAGATGCTCCGACTCCAGACCACTCAAAATCCCTTTCATGCACACCTCAAAAGGCCAGTCTGCTTTCAAATACCACCTGCCTAAACTTTGGAATCACCTGCCTGCTTGAATCAGGCTGACCACTGCCCCTAGGCTGCTAAAACTACTCCTCCATGATTACCTCTCAGACACATGTAACTGCTACCAGCAGCCCAGACCCTCAACCAATGAGCACCTTGATGTATCTCGACAGCCTTAGCACTGTTTTAGTGACTACTGCTTTACCTGCCTGTTCTCCGACTATACTTACTCTACGGTGGCGGTCCACCCCTGTAGTAACAAATTTATGCCTGCTCTGGCACTGTTGCTGGACATGCTGTATTACCCTGTACTGTACATTTCCTGCTGTATTTTCTATGTAACCCCCAGGTCGCATCTGGAAACGAGCGGCCCCCTTTCAGCATGCCTGCCTGGTTAATCTCTTAAACAAATCAATAAATAAATAAATTGTTCATGAGGTGGGGTCATAAGAAGGTTGTGTTGAAAATTTGGAGTCAAAATATGATAAAATGGCAAAGTTATTGACCATTCATTGCAATTTCACTACGCACATTCGTAACTTTGGAATTCTTAATACTTTGACCCCATATTTTCAACAAGCCTTCTTATTACACCACCTCATGTATGTCACAGCTGTCATTTTTCAAATCCTGGCCAAAATGTGTTTTCGCACCTGTGGCAAACAATGGTGTTGCAGTTGCGCAGAATTACTTGTTGGCGGGGATTAGAAAACTTTCTGCACTAGGTATATGAGGTGGGGTAATAAGAAAGGCTATGCAGACAATTCGGGCAAAATTTGGCAAATTCAGTCTCAAAACTATGTATATGTCTATTTTATCAATATATACAATAAGTAGTAATAATTATATGGTTTAAAGTAAAAATATCCATTTTAGAAAACTGCTAATCAAAATCAGCTGATTGCTAATCATTTTTCATTTTGATTAGCAACGGCCACTAATCAACTCTCCAACACTAATTTATGCCTTGTTGTGGTAACAGCAGACCAGGCAGAAAGGAAGTGATGGAGCCGGCCCCCCACAGGAGGACCCAGATGAGGCATGATGGGCACGGGGTTGGTCACTGCCATCCTGTCACTATGCAGGCTTGGAGGAAGAGGATCCAGCCGGGTGGCCGCGGGAACCCTTCCCTCCGGACTTAAGGCCGCAGAAGCCCCTGACTTAGGCCAAGGGAGCCAAGACTGAGCCTGCTTGGCCGCAGGAGCAGAAGGCTGAAAGGGCTTCTGCTTCTGCTTCTTGGAACCCTGAGATTCCTTCTAGGCGGAAGTAACAGAGTCCAAGGTGGGACTGGAATTCCTGATGCATTGAAGGTGACCAACAAGTCAGTGCCCAAAAAGGGTACATCCGCAAGTTTGTGCTGGGTGTCTGCCGTAAAGGTTGAGACCCTCAGCCAGGCCCTGCAGCGCATGGTGACTGCAGCCACCACCGAACAGGCACAGGAGTCCCCAATGTCCAGAGCCATCTGGAGTTGCTGTTTTGCCACAGCCCAACCCTGATCCCGGACCTGCTTGACCGTAGTCTGGAGGTCCGCGGGTAGATGAGGAAGCACTTCATCCAATGAGCCCAAAAGGGCATGGGAGAAGTGTGCCATGATGACAACTGAGCTCACCTGATGGAGACCAAGCAAAGAGGCAGCACAGACCTTCCTGGCAGAGTAGTCCAGTTTATTTGGACTCTTTGTCCGAAAGTCTATCACAGTCTCCCAAATTGCCCTACGGCCGAAACACGGAATCAGTCACCAGCCCCTTGGTTGGTGGGTGCTCTGTGAACCCTGAAAGGGGGCAGACAGTTACCGCATATTTGCAGGCCATTCATGCTGATGGCGCAGAGCAGAAGGCAGGGTGCTGCCAAAGCTCCAGGGCCGGGACAACAATGGCTTCAGCCACTGAGAAGGCCTCTGTCAGAGAATTCCCTTCATCCAGAACATCTGTCAGGGGATGTCGAGCCTGTTTTTGAATGGGCTCCTAAGGCATCCCCATGGATTTGGAGAGGAGACCGAGGATACCCATGAAGGACGTGGGACCCTACTCTATCAAAAGACCCCCCCGAGTGATTCCTCGTCAAGTGGACGGGACTCTGAGGAGTCCGGACAGATCAGCCTACCACCCATGTCACCTTTAATACAATGCAGGTGGTCATAAAACTGACCGACAGCCTGTGAGAGAGGCCCTTAGGGGGCTGAGACTCCCAGACCGGTGCCCCCTCGAGGGAGGCTGTTTAGGTGGTGGCTCCACCATTATTGGCAGAAAGACCGGTTTTGGCCGAGCTAGGAGGGCCTTCACCGGCTCCACATGAGGGACGGTGTCGACCGGCTAAGGAGGTGTCGGCATCGGCCTAGAGAGAGACAGCCATGTGATGGCCGGTGTGGAAGCCAGGGTCAAATTCGGACTGGCCAACACCAACTGTTGCCACATGAGATCCTTGTAGCGTCTGCGCAACTTGAGCTGAAGCCACTCCTCTTCCAAGGAGATGAGGATGAACAGTGGCGGTGCTCTTTTTGGAACACCCAGAGTACATCTATGGGTTTTCTTTGACCTTTTGGATGAAGATGACGGAGACCTCGACCACTTGAGGAGGACTGACGGAGGCACTCGGAGGGAACCGAGGAGACCCGCGGCTCCTCCAGGTCATGGTCAGAGACAGTAAAGAGATTCCCAGCAGGCTGGGTTTCCTCCTCAGTGGGTCCTGGCAGGACCGGAGTCCTGAACAGGGAGTTGTCGGCCTCATCAAGTGACAACGGGTCGACTGGGTTGATGATGAGTTTGACCAGGTCGTTATCTCGCATCTTAGCTGGCTAGCCTGACAGGGTCACCATGAAGCCAGCGAGATTCCTGGGAACAAGAACGTTCTCGATCCCAAGAACGACAACGTCAAGTCTTCTACTTCTCTCTCTCTCTCTCTCAACTCCTTCAATTCCTTTTCCCCTTTATGGAAACGAGAGCTGTGTGAAGCAGACAGGCCCTCCCCCTTGATCGGGAGAGACTGGCAACAACTCCTTGAAGGAGCCTGTAAAGGCGGAGCCCAGTTTTAGCAGGAAGAAGACCGAAGCCAAAGAGGTCTGATCAGTGTCCCGAGCCGCCTCCTCCTCCTCCTCGAAGGCCTTCATCTGTTCAAGTTGCTCAGCGGATCCCGCAGCCGTGGAGACCACCCAATAAGCTTCCTTAGATTTGACTGGTGGGTTCTGTTTTTCTGGACGGCCAAGCTACAATTGGGTGAGGTGATCGTCAAGCACGTTCGGCTGAAAAAAGTGACAAGAATCATAAGCCTGGGTGTCGTGATCTTGACCCAGGCAATAAATGCACATGGCGGCGGGTCGCAAAGTAGACATCTTCGCTCAGGGCACCATGTGAACCCGGAGAGGACTTGTCCTCCATCGCAGTCGCAATTGAAGATCATAGCAGAAACACTCTTACGAGTTTAAGTTTAGGTAGAAAATCCAAAGATTTAAGCGCCAGGGCCTATTCAACGCAGGAGCGGTAAGGAAGGAACCTGCTCCTTCCAGCGGAAAGGAAGATCTGGTGTCAAGGGACGGAGCTGAGAGATATACCACCCGAGTTGGTGGGAGGAGCCAGCTTAAAGACTTCTGGCTGATCTTAAGGGGAAAGGCAACTGCCAAGACTTGTGGGTAGAACAACATATCCACATCCCTAAAAAATTACTTTTTCAAACCCCAAAATAGAATAAAAAAATAACAGTATAACAAAGGAACTCTAGCTAATTCCGAACTTTGAAACCCTCTTTGAAGAATATTATTTTTCAGCCGGCCCGTATGTGCAGTGTCAGAGTTGCCACTTGCAACACTGGCAAAAGCAAGCCTGGGAAGCTGGAGGGCCAGTGTAGTAAGGGGAAAAACGTAGGTGTCCCAGAGACACTGCCTCTTCCAGGGTAGGAGGCTGTCTGTTCCCTCTCTGTGAACCCCACATGGAGTACCACAGGTGGCAGAGTAGGCCAAACAGCTGCAGGTAGGAGAGACGCTTGGCTATGTTCCATGCAATCTCGCTGTGTGTGTGAGACGCTTGGACAGCTGGTTCTGATTAATCTATGCTTTTTGTAATATAAAAATGTGTTATTGAGCGTCTCTCATGAGAGAAGTTGAGACAGCCTGTGGGTTAACACCCCCCAACCCCAGGTTTCGGCTAAAAGATAAAAGCCAGGAGATAATTAAAGGCTAGAAGAGATCTAAATTAAGGATCTCCTGTTTATCTAGCTTAACTGGAACTCAAACTTTTATGACGTTTAGAGGAAGAAACCAGGTTACGTCACTTAGGTGCGAAGTCATAAATGTTCCTTTCATGTCTGTAAAGAGCAGAATGCTGCTCATGGATGAAAGAAAGAACTTAGAAAATTACAGACTTGACTGGGAAGTCATGTGGGGACATGAGTTTTTGCTGATGTCACCTATTAATTTACCTCCTGCTTGATTAGACATCCTGATTGTATAATTTTTAATATACAGAGGAGGAGGAGCTGGGTGACTTCAAGGAGAAGGCAGGGTCAAGACAGTTTTTTAATTACACAGTAACTGACCTTTAGACACATGCACATGTTTGGGCTCTGAAGCTACATCTTTCAGCACTGTAAGAATATAAGAATACATTAGCTAGGCAAGTCTAAGTGTATGGTTGGTAGGAAACTGCACTTTTAAACCTTTTTTTTTTTTTAAGTGATTGTAATGTTTTGTGATATACTGTTCTGTATTTACATTTTACATATTTTTTATTTATTTTAAATAAACCTCTAATTTAAGAGACTACTTGGTGTGCCTTTGAAATTCTTTATTTGACAAGTGAAGCATATCCGGTTAAAGATGACACTGCAAAAGCTTATTGGTTTATCACACTGGAAAAGCTAAGAGTTTATTTTGAAGTCTTTCATAGAGTTTTTAAGGGTTCATTTTGTACACCTGGTTAGGTGCCCATAGGCAAAAGATATCTGGCCCCCGAAGAGCAGAATTATCTGAGCCTGTATGCTAGCAAGAGGTTCACAGTTTGAATCCCTCCAGAACTTGAGACCAACATTTGATTCAAACCCACAAAACAGATAGGAGGGTTACCCTGTTTCTGTTCCTGTCCACAATACTGCGCTCAGAGGTTGGCACTATGGGAGCAGAGGGCCTGACCGGCTGAGTGGGACTGTGACAGATTGGTTGGCAGCGGTGTGCAAAAGTTTGGTATTCCAAGCTTTTATTGTTCAGTGTGTTGGCTTGATACTGTCAGCTCACTTGCAAAAAAAGAAAAAGGCAGTGATTTATTTTTAAAAAAGGAAACAGAACTATATCACTTGGCTTACAGTGAAGTTCCTGTTTTATTTTTTTTCTCTAAAGTGCAAGTCAGAGTAGCCGTAGTTAGGGAAGAAGATGGCTTCCAACTACAGCAGGCACGCTGTAGACTACTTAAAGCAGTTGTACAGGGACAGAGGAGTCCCGTTCGAGGTGAAAGCCACCAAGCAGAACCTCGTGCATGCCTTGAAGGTAGCAGATACCCAGAGCATCGAGTCACAGACAGTGACTGTAAAGGACCGAACCTTGAGTGTGGAAGGGCTAGCGGCCAGTGCAGTGTCCAGATCCGATGAGAAGGGTAACAAGGCCAGTGCCAGTGAAGGTCCACAGCAGCAGGGGAAGGTCACCAGTATCTTGGATCCAGAAGTACTCAGGCTGCAGTCTGAGTTGTGCAGAATGGAGCTGGAGTTCCAGAGAGAAGAGAAGCGAGAACAGTGAGATGCAGAGGAGAAGAGGGAGCAAGAATGCAGAGAGGCAGAGCGGGATCAGCGGGTTGCTGACCGTGAGGAGTGTGAGCGCCAGAGACAACATGAACTGGAGAAGCTACAACTCCAACCAGCAGCACCAGAGCAGGTAAGTGGCTTGGGTTTAACTGGGAATACAGGACTGCGTTACAAATTGAATTCCAAATTGATAGCCGAATTTAAAGAGGGGGAGGATATGGATGCCGTTTTAAATTCTTTTGAAAAAGTTTGCATTCAGGCTAAAATTCCTAGAGAGACCTGAAGCTTCCAGCTATCCCCGCTACTTACCGGGAAAGCTCGGGATGCACTGGGTCAAATGGACAATGAGGACAGTGATGATTACAGCAAACTTCAAGCTGCACTGTTAAAGAAATTTGAATTATCATCCAGAGCTAAATTCTGTAAGCTCAGGAGAAGCCCTGACATGAGCTATGAGGAGCTAGCCATGAAACAACGTCAGTTTTTAAAACGTTGGTGGGAAGGAATTGAAGCAAACTCTGCTGATAAAATTGAAAATGTGATTTTGTTAGAACAGTTTGTCTGGGCATACCCAGCAGAGCTGAAAACCTGGCTGGAGGACTGAGATCCCAAAACAGTGCAAGAGGCTGCTGAACTCTTGGACCACTATGCCAAGAGCAGACCTGCCCTGAGAGCGAATGGGGCAGGCGTGGCAGTGCAGAAAGGGAAAAGCACGCCTTCAGGGCAGCTGAAACTCTCACTGCCTCCACCAAAACCAGTTAGCCTCAGGTTTCAGAGAAAAGATTTCTCTGAGAAAATAAATGAATGTTGGTTGTGTAAAGAAACTGGGCATATTGCCAGACAGTGTCCCAAAAAGGTGAGCAACACACAATAGGGGGCTAGGAAAGAAGTGGGTTGTTTGTGTGTCCCTGGAAGCATGCCTGTGAACATGAGGAAGAACATGCACCCAGTCATGGTGAATGGTGTACAGACGCAAGGGTTAAGGGACACAGGGGCCTCCTTGACCTTGGTAAAGGGGGCTCTAGTAGAGCCTGGTCAGCTTATACCCAATAAATATGTCACTATACAGGACTTTACTGGTGAAGAGAAAACACTGCCCCTCACTAGAGTTCTCCTAGACTGGGGTGAAACAGGAGAACTGTGCAACAGGTGGCTATAGCCAAAACCTTAGCAGTGGATGTGATCCTGGGCAACAATCTCAAACAGGGGATGGTGGGTGCAGTTACCCATAGCCAAGCGGCATGGAAAAATTGTAGTTCCCTGAACCCCACAGAAGCCACTGTGGAATCCGCTGGGAGGCTGGTTCCCCAGCCTGTGTCTCCTGATATGGAGACTAATGAAAAGGGGGTAGAAATTTCCCCAGTAGCAGTTAACCACACAGCTACAGAGGGTTGCTCCGAGGAGGGAAGGGTGACCCACTGTAAGAGAGTTGGGATTGACAGTGATCCCGAGTGCCTTGACGCTAGAGCTAGGGACTCTAGTTTAGTGACTGAAGGGGACCTGTCCCATGCCTTGGGAATGCGTGAGAAGTTTGCAGCTGCTCAGAGAAGTGACCCTAGTCTAGAGAAGATGAAGGCTTGGGCAGACTCTGACGGAGCACAGGGAGGTGACGGCAGACATTAGGTTTATTGGGAAAATGGACTGATGTATACTCAGGCTGTGCAGACAGAGGGAGAGATGCTAGGCAGGCAGCTTGTCGTTCCCCAGGGGTATCGTGAGCAGTTGCTCAAGATTGCACGACATTCCCTTGTCTGGCCATCTGGGGATCTCACGCACTACGCAGTGGCTGGCCCAGAATTTCTATTGGCCCAACTTCACCCAGCAGGTGAAGGAATATTGCAGGTCTTGTCACCAGTGCCAAGAAATAGGGAAGGCGGGCAAGAAAACCCAAGCCACCCTGATTCCATTGCCCATAGTGGAGGTGCCATTCCAGAGGGTGGGAATGGATATTGTGGGGCCTTTAAATACCCCTAGCTCCAGCTCCTCAGGGAAGAGATTCATCCTGACTGTGGTGGATTATGCCACCCGGTACCCAGAGGTAGTTGCCCTATCCTCAGTGAGGACAGACAAAGTGGCAGAGGCCTTACTTGGGATTTTCTCCCGTGTTGGGTTTCCGCAGGAGGTTATCACCGATCGAGGGGTTCCTTCATGTCGGACCTGATGAAATGTTTACGGGAAAAGTGTGAGGTGATGCAGAGATGCATGATACCATATCACCCACAAGCCAATGGGCTTGTGGAAAGATTCAATGGTACCCTGAAGTTAATGCTCCGGGCATTTGCTGAACAACATGGGAGAGACTGGGAGAAATACCTTCCCCACCTGTTGTTTGCATACAGGGAGGTGCCCCAAGAGTCGACAGGATTTTCCCCCTTTGAACTCTTACATGGACGCTGGGTACGTGGGCCCCTAGACTTGATCCGGGAGGACTAGGAAGGCAAGCACGCCACACAGGGAACTCCCACAGTGAATTATATCCTTAGGTTTAGGGAAAGGCTGAAGGAGCTTATGGGTACAGCCCAGAGCAACCTGGCAGCTGCCCAACAGAAACAAAAAGTGTGCTACGACCACAGAGCCAGAGCTCGCTCATACATGGTGGGTCAGGAAGTCATGGTCCTTATTCTGGTCTGGAAAGACAAGCTGCAGGCTGAGTTGGCAGGACTGTACAAAGTAGTTAGGAAGGTAAATGACGTGAACTACATTATAGAGTTACCTGACAGAAGACAGACAGAAAGGATGTACCAAGTTAACATGATGAAGCCATATGCAAACAGGACTGACATGGTGTTTTCAGTGTGTAGTCCTGGGTAGGGGACGGATGAAGGAGACCTCCTTCTGGACTTGCTGGAAAAAAGTATGCGGGAGTCCTCTGTGGAGGCAGTTAAACTGTCCCCCCAGCTGACCCCGGACAAGATCCAGGAAGTAAGGAAGGTTTTAGCAAACTTTGCCCCACTGTTTAGCGCCAAGCCTGGACTAAAGTCCTTAGTGACTCACGATGTGGAGACAGGGACACAGACGTCCATACAGCGGACAGCATATCAGGTGTCGGAGGCTGTCCAAAAGGACATTAGGAGGGAAGAGGAGGATATGCTGGATTTAGGGATAATCCAGAGATCCCACAGACCCTGGGCCTCACCCGTAGTCCTTGTGCCCAAGCCAGATGGCTCTACTCATTTCTGTGTGGACTATCGTGGACTGAATGCAGTCACAAAGTCAGACGCCCAACCCGATGCCACGGATGGACGAACTCCTGGACAAATTGGGAGGGGTGACCTACCTTATGACCACTGACCTGACCAAGGGGTATTGGCAAGCAGAGTTGATGGACAGAGCTAGGGAGAGGTCAGCCTTCATCACTCCGATAGGCTTATTTGAATTTAAAGTAATGCCTTTCGGAATGAAGAATGCCCAGGCCACTTTCCAAAGGTTGGTTAACCATGTGTTAAATGGTGCTGAGAAGTACACTGTGGTGTACCTGGATGACACTGCCATCTTTAGTGCCAGCTGGGAGGAACACCTGTCCCACCTTAGTGAAGTGCTGGGCAGGATACAGAGGGCCGGGCTCACTGTCAAAGCCGGGAAGTGCCAGGTGGCCATGGGAGAGGTGGCATACCTCGGGCACGTAGTAAGCCGGGGACAGCTCCGTCCTAACCAAATAAAAATAGAGGTAATCCAGGTGTGGCCCAGACCAGAAACAGGTCAGGAGTTTTCTAGGGACAGCAGGGTACTATAGGAAATTTGTACCCAATTACAGTGCCCTGGCTGCTCCCCTATCTGACCTGATAAAGAAAAGGATGCCAAAGAAAATTATCTGGGGGCCAGCCTGTGAAGAAGCCTTTACCAGACTGAAGGAGGCACTGTGCAGTGCTCCTGTTCTGACAAGTCCTGACTATAGCAGACCCTTTATAGTTCGGACTGACGCCTCAGACGTGGGTATTGGGGCAGTACTGAGTCAGACATCCAGCCAAGGGAAAGATCACCCTGTAGCGCATCTGAGTAAAAAGTTACTTCCCAGGGAGCAGGCATACTCCACTGTGGAAAAGGAGTGTCTTGCCATAATGTGGCCCTAAAGAAGTTGGAGCCATATTTGTACGCAGGGTACAAAATTCCTATACCTTAGGTGCCCCAGGGCAGGCACTTTTGCCACAGAACACCTACTGGAGTTCAGTGCCTGCACTGTGGGGCACCTAAGGCATTGAACAAAGTCCCTTAGTTTTTATGTGGATGTGGGAGTGGCGCGCAGCCGTTTTGTGCGGGTGTGCAGCTGCTTGTTTTTTTTTTTCCACTCACCAGCAGTCAGCGAGCGTCATTGAGGGGATTACTGGAGGAGCACAACGCTGGTGGACGAGCACTGAGCCAGCTGGTCATGAGTTAAGCCTTTCCACAGACCAGCTGACTCGAGGGGGAAAAATGGAATGTGATGGTTCTCCTCTCCTTGAGTGGCACACAGCCAGCTTCTCAGGACGATCGTTGGTGGAGGAAGGCTGCAGGAGACTGAGGCACCAATCGAGGACAGTCTTTGCACAGTTTGCCCTCCCCCTCACACAATGTGTCTTATGGGATCCTGTAAACCACGCCACATTGTCTCTTAGAGAAAAGTCATGAGTGGTATGCTTTGTTTGCGATCGCTTTTCTGTGCATCAACCCCCTACAGCTACTATTCAGAAAAAAACTCTTAAGAGCTATTCTAAAAAGTCAGTCTACTCAGTCAAGCGATACATCAAACTTAATCAGAATGAGAGAGACTGATGAGTTGGGGGGTCGAGGGGAGCATGAAGGAATGGACTGTCAGGAGCAGGAGGAAATAAAAAATAAATAAAAGCTCTTTTAAGAGCTGTAAGTAACAGCAGCTACTGAGCTCAGCTAAGTCTATTATTAAAATGAAGCAGCCAAGCAGGGCTCAAATTAAACAACAAGTGCCTGCCCTGCTGCTAGTGTGATGGGGGGGAAGGGAGAGTAAGAGCAGGATAGAAGAGAAGATCAAGAAATGAGCAAATAAGCAGCCTGTGACAGAAACTGCTGCTGCAGCTGCTTGTGTACATAATAAATATTAAAAAAACCTTCAAGTGAAGTAGAACAGCAGACTGCAAGGGGGACATAGTCAGAGCCTAGGCTATAGGCTGCTGTGTATGTGTGTGAATGTGTGTGTATGTGTGCTGCAGCACTCCTTCTGTAGTACCTACTGTCTAATTGCAGTTGCAGAGAGGGTAAAGAAAACCAAAAGTAAAAACATAACTCCTCCTTCCAATCCTTAAATTCAGTGCGTGTGTAATGATAAAAACTGTTTTACTACTGTGAGTAACTAAATTAAGCCCTGCCTCAGTCAAACATTTAAATTAAGACCTTTGGTGGAGATGAGGGAGTCAACTTGACTGTGGTACTGTTATTAAGAATAGGGGAAGGGGTTTAGATACCTAAAAAACTCATTAAAAAGCTTTATATAAAAGCAAATCACTGTAACCTAGCCTACCTAGAATCTAATCCTGTCAGTGCGTGTGACCCTGTTGCTTTTGAAAAAGCAACTCTGTTTTTTTTGCACTACCTAACCTAGAAACATAAAGCTCCTTGAAGCCATAAAGAGGTACTGCCTGAGCCTGTGTTTTTCAGTACTACCTTAAATCCTACCTGATTAAACTCTCAGAGACAAGATCTTTAGTTTTGAATTTGGACTACCTAAAATATAAATTAAAAATGATTTGTCACCTTTATGTGTTGTGGAACTTGTGGGTCTGATTGTCCTCCTGCCCTCTTAAGGACTAGTGAGAGGGGCCTACTGATTTGTTCTCTTGAGGACTGAAGGAGGGCACCACACAGGGTTGTGGCTAGGCAAGACAGAAGGGGAAAAAAAATTACAAAGTCCTGCGGCCTGCTACTTTGTATGTTGAATTTGTGAGGCAACTGGACTGAAGGATTATCTCCTCTTAAAAATAAATTACACTTTGCCTTATCACCTTTGTGTGTTGTGGACAAGTGGATGGTATCTGTCCTCTCTTCTTAAAACCTATTGAGGTCCATCTGAGAGCACTAGCCAGGGAGTGGGGCTAGACAGAAGGGAAAAATAAAAACCCTTTCTTTGAGACTGCTGTATTTACTAGTCTACGCCACTGCATATTGATTTGTCCTCTTAACAAGCTAGTTGTCAAAGTTACAATCAGTGCTTGTTGTTATGCACGGGTGGTGGCACTGAAATAAATCACACAGAGACAGTTTAATTCCTTTATATATTCAGTTTATTATTTATAAGCTGACAAATCATTCAGCTTTTTACTAGCCTGCCTGGTTGCCTGTTATTAAGCAGTGAGTGTTACTTTATTAATACAGTCAGGTAGTTACTCACAGTACAAAACACTGAATATACAACTTAGGTGGCAAAATGGGTGGCATGTAAAAAGTTTCCTGAGCATGTACTTGTGCTGCTTACATGCCCCAGCAGGCATGTACTTTTTTTTTTTTTTTTTTTTAACGAATTTCATGCCCTGCTTTCATGGGCAGCATTCTGTGATACAAACTGACCACAACCCCTTGGTTTGGCTGACGCAGATGGGAAAAAACAATGGTAGATTGCTAAGATGGAGTCTTGCTTTGCAAGGGTATGACATGACAATTCTATATGGGGCTGGAGCAAAAAATCAGAACTCAGATGGGTTGTCTCGCGTCTATGAGGAGTGAACGGATTTGGGAAGCTTATCCCATGCAGGGGACAGAGCCCCCAAATTCAGTCTAGGTAGGGAGGATTGTGATGCTTGGACAGCTGGTTCTGATTAATCTATGCTTTTTGTAATATAAAAATGTGTTATCGAGTATCTCTCATGAGACATGCTGAGACAGCCTGTGGGTTAAAATCCCCCCAGGTTTCAGCTAAAACATAAAAGCCAGGAGATAATTAAAGGCTAGAAGAAACCTACATTAAGGATTTCCTGTTTATCTAGCTTAATTGTAGCTGCCAGTTGCTAGGATAGGAACTCAAACTTTTATGACATTTAGAGGCAGAAACCAGGTTATGTCACTTAGGTGCGAAGTCATAAATGTTCCTTTGATGTCTGTAAAGAGCAGAATGCTGCTATGGACGAAAGAAAGAACTTGAAAAATTACAGACTTGATTGGTAAGTCATGTGGGGACATGAGGTTTTGCTGATGTCACCTATTCATTTACCTCCACTTTGATAAGACATCCTGATTGTGTAATTTTTACTGTAATAAACAGAGGAAGAGCTGGGTAACATCATGGAGAAGGCAGGGTCAAGACATTTTTTTAATTATGCAGTAACTGACCTTTAGACACACACACACACACACACACACACACACACACACACATATATATACATATATGTTTGGACTCTGAAGCTACAACATCTTTCAGCACTGTAAGAATATAAGAATATATTAGCTAGGCAAGTCTAAGTGTATGGTTGGTAGGAAATTGCACTTTTAAACCTGTTTTTTTTTTTTAAGTGATTGTATTGGTAGTGATTGTGTAGTGAGTGGAGGAGCTGGAGGACAGTCTGGTGGCAGATGTTAGGAGACACTGCAGACTGGGCAGAGGAAAGGTGGTGGTGTTAGGGGACTTAAACATGCCAGGAACAGACTGGGAGACTATGACATCCTCTGTGACCAGGGAACAGAGGTTGTTGGATGTCTTTCAAGACGCGTTCCTAACTCAGCAGGTGAGGGAACCGACCAGGGAGGCACAGGTACTGGATGTGGTCCTGGCAGACAGTGACCAGATTGGGGGCCTGGAGGTAAGGGACCCACTGGCAGGGAGTGACCATGCCATGGTCTGGTTCTGCCTGGAACTAGGAGGGGTAGAAGGCTGCACAAAGACGGAAGTAACCGACTTCAGGGGGGTGGATTTTAAGGAAATGGGAAGGATCCTTAGGGAGCATTTGGATGGGATTGGGTCAGACATGGAGCTGATAGTAGGTGGGAAATCATCAGGAGAGGGTGCAGGAAGCTACCAGCACCTGTGCAAGAGTAAGACTAAATGCAGGGGCCCAAAACTCCTGTTGTGGACCAGGAGGTCCAGGAGGTGGTGCGGGAAGAAAGCAGCCTATAAGAAATCTCAAGTGCTCAAGGAGTGAAAGGGATCGAGGGGAGTACGAGCTGATGGCTAGAAGGGCCACTAGAGTGGTGAGGGCGGCTAAGGCAAGGAAGGAGCAGAACCTGGCCATGGAAATTAGGAGAGGGAAAAAGGGGTTCTTTAGATACATTGGGGAAAGACGAAGGGTGAAGGGGCAGATTAGCAGGATTAAATCAGGGGAGAGATGGGCACAAGACCCAGGGGAGCAGGCTGAGGTACTAAATGAGTACTTTACCTCAGTTTTCACCAGGGAAAATGGGGATGCTGCATCATACATGGGAGGAGACAGAGATAATGAGGAGGGGGGACCTTACCGATCGGCAGGTCTGGGGAGAGGGGGGCATCACTGGCAGGTGGGGGAGGGCCAAGCAGGAGAAGAGGTACCAGAAGTGAAAATCACAGCAGAGAGAGGTGAGGAAGCCCTCAGCTCCCTTAAGACGGAGAAAAGCACCGGGGCCAGATAAATTACATCCTAGAGTGCTGAAGGAACTTGCAGATGTCCTGGCGAAACCCCTGGCAGAGCTTTTCACCATCTCTCTGAGGACAGGGTGGGTGCCCCAAGACTGGAAGGTGGCGCATGTATTGCCTATCCACAAGGGGGGATCAAGGGAGCTGGCAGGGAACTACAGGCCTGTCAGCCTGACATCGGTGGTGGGCAAGGTGATGGAGGGCATTGTCAAGGAGAGGCTAGGGGGACCTGGATAAGTCAGGGTGCCTGGACGATAGACAGCATGGATTCATCCCAGGAAATCGTGTCAGACAAACCTGGTGGAGTTCTATGACTGGGTGACAAGTGCCTTGGACCTGGGTAGACCAGTGGATGTCCTCTTTCTAGACTTCAGCAAGGCATTTGACTCTGTTCCTCACGTGGGCCTGTTGGATAAGCTAGAGAAATGGGGTGGGAACCAGATGATCAGATGGATAGGCAATTGGCTCCAGGACCGGACCCAGAGGTGTCGTAGTTGGTGGGATAGTCTCATCCCCAAGAGGGTCATTAGTGGGGTCCCACAGGGATCAGTCCTTGGGCCTTCTGTTCAACGCCTATGTATCTGACATAAGGACAGGAATCAGGAGTGAGATGAGTCTCTTTGCAGATGACTCGAAACTGGGGCAGTGGTGGATGGGGAGGAGGGAGGGTGGCCCTGCAGGGGACCTGGAGGCTCTGGAAAGATGGTCTAGAAAGTGGAAGCTGAGGTTCAATGCAGGAAATGCAAGGTACTCCACCTGGGGCCAGAAACCCAGGCCAAGTGTACACCCTGGGGAATACTACAAGTCTCCAATGGCTGAGAGGGACCTTGGGGTGGTGGTGGATGTCAAGATGAACAACCCAGACTTGTAGGAGGGCAGCAGCCAAGGCCAACAGGATGCTGGGATGCATCGCTAGGGGGATCACCTCCAGAATGAGGGAAGTGATACTCCCTCTGTATAACTGCTTGGTGAGGCCGCACCTGGAGTACTGCGTGCAGTTTTGGAGGCCACACTTAAAGAGGGACATTAACCTCCTGGAGAGGGTCCAGAGGAGGGCAACCAAAATGATTTGGGGCTTGGGGACAGGACCATGAGGAGAGGCTCAAGAGCTAAATATGTACACATTGGAAGAGAGAAGGACCTGGGGACATGATAGAGGTCTTCAGGTACATGAAGAGGGTAAATGGGAGGAACAGTCAGGGTGCTTGAAGGAAGGAGGAAGGGGCCACTGAGGGCATGGGTGGAAGCTGAGAGGGAAGATTCAGGGGAGAAAGGAGGAGGTGCTACTTCACTGAGAGGGTGGTGGAGCCATGGAATGCACTACCTAGGGGGCTGGTGGAGGCAGAGACAGTGGAGGGGTTCAAGAGGGGGTGGGACAGGTACAGGGGAAGGGTTCAGGAAGCAAAATCCAATGCAGCAAGAATATCCGGAACTGGGAAGGGAGAAGCCAGAGAAGGCGAGGGGGACAGCAAGGTCAGCACCCAGGGTGGGGGCTGACCAAACGAGCAGACACGAAAGACCGTTAGGCCTATTCTGCTGGCATTTTAGTAAGTTAGTATGTAATGTTTTGTGATATATTGTTTTGTATTTACATTTTACATATTTTTATCTATTTTAACAGGCTACTTGGTGTGTCTTTGAAATAATTTATTTGACAAGTGAAGCGTATCTGGTTAAAGTTGACACTGTGCAAAAGCTTACTGGTTTACCAAACCGGAAAAAGTAAGCATTTATTCTGAGGTCTTTCACAGAGTTTTTAAGGGTTCATTTTGTACACCTAGTTAGCTGCCCACAGGCAAAAGATATCTGGCCCCCCCGAAGAGCAGAATTATCTGAGCCTGTACATTGGGTATGCTAGCAAGAGGTTCACAGTTTGAATCCCTCCAGAACTTGAGACCAAAGTTTGATTTGAACCCACAAAAACAGATGCGAGAGTTACCTTGTTTCTGTTCACAATACTGCGCGTGGAGGTTGGCACTGTGGGAGCAGAGGGCCCGATCTGCTGAGTGGGGTTGTGACAGTGTGCACCATGGAGCAGGTTAGCGCCAATATCTCAGGGAAGGATAAAGAATAACAGGAAGGCTGCCCGATAGTCCAGTCGGTAGCATGCCACAGTCTCAGGCCCGTGACCCAGATTTGGGAATGAGCCCAAAATTCTGACACTGGGTGGCTGGTAATTAAATCCTGCAATAGACAGTGTCCTCGATTAACTGGTTTGGCACTGCACATCCCAAGCATCAGTAATCCCAGTGGTAGGGCCCTTGAAGGTGTACCTTCCAGCTACTTGGCAAGCTATTGGCTCACGAGGCCCCCAGTGGCTATAGTGCAAACCTCAGGGTAGTGTGAGCATAGTATTATATGGAAGAAAACAGCCTGGCTCCATATGAATGACAACTGGAGCCGGACACCATCATGCCTTACTCCACGAATCCAGGCACCTGCCCTGAATCATGACCAGAGTCTCCCGGCAAGGACGCCTCCCTCTGAACACCTCTATCATGGAGACAAGAACTGTGGAAGCTGGCAGTAGCATTGATGTTACTGTTGGATGGGGCTGAGTGATCACCAGAGGAGGTTGACAAAGGCAGTGTTAGGTAGAAAAAGCCTGACTAAATAAAAAACAAACAAAAAAAAAAAAAGATGAAAATCTGCAACCCAACATGATAACACATTTCTGGTAGTCTCATGCCTCATGTCTCCACCTGCTAAGCATGAAGGGCTCTACTGGATTTGGTTTCCATAGGGGGTTTTGCCCCGAACACCAGCGGGAATGGGGAGGGATTGTGACATATTTTACAACATATGTATTTCCATTATTATATCCAGTCTACTTACGTACCTGTACTAAATGTACCTAGGTTGCTCCTTTAAACTGCAGTTCAACTGGCTGTAGATCAATTCGATAGTTTTTTTCATAGCTCAGCTTTATTCAGGTGGTAATAGGAGAAGACAATGCAATACATCCAAGTACAAACAAAATATTTTTTTGGACATTGCACAGACTTGTCCAGATCTCAAATGACAGCACTGAAGTTATGATGTAAAGAACGCTACTGAATCACAGTGATGAAGCATCCAGTACAACTCATGGTAGCTGCAAAGTAATGGAGCAACAAACATTAAAAGCATTAAATGTACAGAATCACAGTGCACAGTCTTGACTGATACTTCCACTTAAGCAACTGCCAAGGTGTCTGTTACTAGGGTCTCTAAGTAATGGAGAGTAAGCAAATGCGACAGTAGAAAAACGGGATACAGGACTACAAATGAAGGGAATACCAAGACATGCTTCCAGTCATGCCAAAGCCTGGAGGCCTGCAACTCGGATCACATCCAGAACCCTAGCTGAGGACGGAGACTACCCCACTCCCGCAAGGCAGCCATGAGGCCCTGGCTTAATTATACCTTTCCCTGGACTCCAGCCTCAGTGAGCTCTGTTACTGAATAATTTCCAGAATCCTATTGCTGCCATGTCTGCCATTTGGTAAGGTGCTTCTCTTCCCTGTGCGACAACATGAGAAACTCCACAGCAAGTATGGCATACACTCTGGCCCTCCATACTTCCTTATTGAGGGGACCCTCTTGTAGCCAATGAGATGTGATGCATTTAAGTGCTGCTGCACTAAAGTTTGAGGGCCACTTTTCAAACGTCAGGACATAATTAGTGGGGAGACCCAACACCCAGTCTGTAAAGATATTTGGGATGGCTTCGTTTAAGATCTTTGAGACCACATCCTGTACCTCTCCCAAAAAGGCAATAACCTGGGGCAACTCCAAAAGATTTGCCAAGTGACGACACCTCCTGCATTTTCTGCAGCAGTCTGCAGAGTATGTTGTGCTGAAGTGTTTAGTGATTGTGGGGGTTCCGAAATAGTGGACTAGTACCTTCCAAACGAACTCTCATCAGGTAGGGGAGCAGGTGATCTTCCAACTTTTTTGTAGTCTCCTAGCCCAGTCCTCCTCCTCCTCCTCTGAAGTTACACAAGCCGCTTATGTCTCCCAAGCCACCCTCACCCTGTCTATAGAGTCCACCGTAGCAGACTGAAGCATTTTATATATGGCCAAAATATACTGCTGTTTGCCCCCGATGGTTACTACCCCAAACAAGAAATCTTCCCAGGGTGACACGGCTCTAGTAAAGCAGGTTCTGTTCGGCCCCAAATTTATGAAGTGCCTCACCTGTAAGTACCTCTGAAAGTCTTTGTTGTCCAAGTGGAATTTCTGCTTCAATGCCTTAAATATAACACAAATCCCATTTTTAAGTACCTGGGAGAAGCAGGTGAGGCCACTTTATTCCCATCTGGTGTAGCCTTTGTCTAGGTGGGTGGGAGAAAGTCAGAGGGATATCTGATCAAAGCACTGGGCACTAGGGACTCATCTCATTTTAAAAGTTACCTCACTTTCCACATTATATCAAGGGTATATTATACCCATTCATTTGAGACTGTGTGGACATAATCCTGCAAAACCGAGGAGAGGGCCAGAATGAACTCGCGCCCCCCCCGCCCCGAACACACTGCTATCATCTGCCCTGCCAAGTAGTATAGTTTTAGATCATGAAACACCAAGCCTCCCTGTTCTTTAAGCAGTGTCAGTATTTTGTGGCTATTGCAAGCCTTACAACCTCCTGAAATGCATTTTTGTATACCTTTGGTTGGGGGGGGTCCAGCATGGTATAGGTATGGGTAAGGGTATCGCTCAAAACCGAAACAAGAATCTCAGTAAAATGTTCATTTTGACAGTGTCCACCCTGCCTGCCAATGACCACGTAGCTAGATCCTGTTGATGCTCTGCACAAAACTTTTGATAATTGATCGTAAATATTTTAAAAGTGTTAACATTCATGTTAATCCCCAGGTATCAAATTTGGTTGTTTTTGGTCCAGACAAAAGAAAAATGTGTTTGGAACCACCAGGACAGTAACCACTATTAAGAAGGGCCTCAGATTTTTAATAATGAATTTTACAGCCTAAAAACTTGGCCGAAGGCCTCCAACACAGACAAGGAACAGAGTCCCATGGATGGCTCAAAAAAGAAGATGTTATTGGCATTAAGAGATAGTTTTTGCTCCACCCACTCACCCCATGCCTGCCATTATACCCGCTATTAATGTCCTGCCACATTGCTAACGCAAGTGGTTCCAAACACAGATCATACAGCAGAGGGGGCAGAGGGCACCCCAGTCCAGTGCTTCTGGAAAGGGGGAAACAGGTGGAGTTTATACCATTAACATGCACACTTGCCTGTGGTTGTTAGGGTTGCCACCTGTCAGCTTTTTTACCTGGTGATCAGGTTTTCAAAATCGCTATCAGGTAATCCGGGTTTTGCTCAGTGACAGGTTTCTGAGCCATTTTGAGTGTTCACATTCTTTAACTTTTGTCATATCATTCATTGTTTCAGCTGCATTTCCAGGTTACAAACAGGTTTTGTTGTCAATATAGTCCTTTCTTTATAAAAGCAGTCAACCTGGGAGGTGTAAAGTATGGCCATTAAGACCATTAGCAAATACCTAATCTAATCTTTTCCATTGTATCTCAAAAGCAGAACAGCAGCAAAGCTGGGCAAAAAGTCTGACCCTACTTTTTGTGACAGTAAAATATACAGGTTACTCACCTGTAACAGGAGTTCTAAGAATGGTATATGTTGTTCATCCACACTTACTGGCAGGTTCCTTGCCGCTTTAAATCTTGCCGGAAGGTCTTCAAGCTGGCTCCTCCCACCCACCCGGGTGGTAAAACTCGGCTCCGCCCCATGGCCAAGATCTAGCCCACTGGAAGCCAGGCCAGCGTCAAGCCGGGAGGTTAGGTGGGTCGTAGGATGAACAAATATGTTCATTCCTAGAACTCCTGACAGGTGAGTAACTGTATTTCTAGGGACATGGATATGTTGTTCATCCACACTTATTGGCAGACTCCTAGCAGTTCTCCGGGAGGAGGGAGGCAAGGCGCACACCTCCTACTTAGGTAGAAATACTGGAGAACCGAGGCCCCGACTAACATCCCGGCGTGACCCAAGGTCGATGTGGAAGTGGAAAACAGTAAAGCCTGCTTCCAGGTAGAAGCCCTGCGGATATCCCGGACCGTAGTATCCTCGGAAGCAGCCACCGATGCAGCGGAAGGGCGGGTAAAATGAGCACTTATCCCTCTGGGAGGCTCCATACCCGCCCACCTATAGCGGAGACCTATGCAGGAGGTGGCCCACTCACTCGTTGTCTGCTTGGCTGCAGGTCTGCCAGGTGCGGCTTCAGCATAGATGATAAACACCTGGCGAACCTCTCTCAAACTTCAGCCCTACACTCCCTGGGTAGGCGAGAGTTAAATGGGGTCCCCAAGGAACCTATATACGGCCTCCGAGGCATGAATGGGGATGAACCCCAGCAGAGGCAACACCCGGAAGGGAAAAAACTCCGCCAATGGAAGGAACTTCGGGTGGGGCGCAGGACAACCTTGTCCCTGTGGAAGACCAGATAGGGAGATTCAAAGGAGCGCCTGGAACTCTCCCCTCCTTCTGGATGGCAGAGTAGCCCCAAGAAGGTGTTCTTCCACAACAGGTGGGGAACTCGCATCTGTGCAAAGGTTTGAATGGCTTGCCCGTGAGCTAAGCCCATACCAGCGAAGATCCCACAGAATGGGGATACTCTCCTCGAAGGGGAGGTGTGACTGAGGCCTAGAAAAGCGCCAGACCACCTTTTCTGCGCCACCGACTGC
Organism: Neoceratodus forsteri; assembly: GCA_016271365.2. Taxonomy (NCBI): domain Eukaryota; kingdom Metazoa; phylum Chordata; order Ceratodontiformes; family Ceratodontidae; genus Neoceratodus; species Neoceratodus forsteri. The sequence continues at coordinate 717,341,651 of CM057452.1, forward strand.
CTTCCGGCCCATGCCCGGAAGACAGGGGTGACCAACAGAAGCACCCAGAGGGTCATCGGCTGAAGCCCTGGTTCAAAAAGAATGGACCGCAGATGGTCCGGAATGCTCGCCGAGGGACGGGAGAGGGGGCCCCGGCCCTGTCCCAACATCAAATGGAGAACTCTACCATTTGAAGGCGAACAAGTTTGGCCAACTCCCGGCAGGACGCCTCGAAAACGTCGAGGACGTTGCTGAAAGACCCCAGGCCTGGCCCCTAGCCGCACAGGGACCAGGCCTGTAGGTACAGAGATTGAAGGTCCAGATGGAAAACCTTCCCCTGAAAACAGAGATCAGGACCGGGCAGGCTGGAAGCTGCCTCGGGAGCCTGGGGCTCAGACTGAGGAGAGCTGGAAACCAGAGCTGGCCAACCAGTCTGGGGCTACCAGCATCACCTGCGCCTAGTCCCTCCTGCCTTGCCTGTGGGTCAAGGGAAATGGGGAGAGGCATAAGAGGCCCGGGTCCCAACCCCGACGGGCATCCGATACAGCAAACCTTGAGGAGGGGGCGGCATGAGACAGTCTCAGCCCTGTGATTCTCCTAGAAGGAAGGAGGAGAAGATCCTGTGCTACTCCGCAGGAAGACCACTGCGAGGCGCAGCCTATGCCCGGCTTAGGGCATCAGCCAGGGTGCTGGAGGCTCCTGCCATCGAATGGCTAGGAAACTGCCTCCCAGCTGTGCGAAGACCCATACTGGAGAACTCCTTACGAGATGCAAGGGCCTCGTCTGAACCTGCCGGGGTAGGTAGCACATGGTCGTGGTGTTGTCCGCTTGGACTTAAACCACTAGACCCCGCACAAACGGAGCGAGTGGTGCAAGCAAGCAGACCGCCAGGAGCTCCAGCAGGTAGGAAAGACATCGGGACTCCCGAGAGGACCAGAGGCGGAGCACTCTGTATTCCCCTTGATGGGCACCCCAACCCATCCGAGAAGCATCGGTCGGAGCAGACCGTCGACTCGCGGCGGACGAACAGGATGTTCTCCTGCAAGAGGTGGAACGGTCCGAAGGAGAGCTTTCCCTAACTCCTGGGCTGTAGTCACGAACTGGTCCGAAGGAACGCAGCACTGTGACCGCTGGCTGGCCAGTCCCCACAAGGGGAACGCATGAACCAGCGGGTTCAACAGACCACGCTGGAGCTGGCCGCCGTGAGGCCCAGGAGGAGCAGGAGGTCCCAACAGGGCGCAAATGCCCAGTCAGACCTGTCCAGATAAGGGAGGAAGAACCCCAGCCCTGTCCGCCAGAACCCGAGCTCGGACTCAATAGTCGAGCCAGGTCCCGAAGAAGGGTCACCCGCTAAAACACGAGTTCCAACGTGGCTCCGATAACAGGAGACCAGCCTGAGATCCAGAACTCTGGATCGACCCCTTCCACCTGGAAGGGTTGTAGTCAGGCTGCCATCCGGGTGGGGTTACGCCCGGGCCCCTAGATGCCGCAGAAAGCTGCTGGGCAGAGACCGAAGGGCCTGGCCTGGAACTCGTAAGGAGATCCCCCGCTAGGAAAGGAAGGAGTCTCCCAGGAAACGGATGGAACGAGGAGTAAGTACGTCCTGGAGGCCCAGGAGCGAAGCCACACACCCGTTCTGAGGATGGGATATCTAAGTCAGAGAGACCATCCAGGTGTGCGGAAGAATGGGGCGCAAGCCCCCTGTCCGTTTGAGACCAGGAATACCTGGACACGAACCCAGAGTCAGAAGGAGGATTCGCAACCTTCCTGATCACCTCTATTTAGAGGGCCAGGCAAGTCGGCTCAGCGGGCCGACAAAGAGGCTGTGGACCCCAAGATCCCCGTGGGGCAACGGCTCGAAAGGGTGGGACCTGCTCGCAAACCCGAGACAGGGCCTTCCCTTAGCACCTCTGACCTCTAGAGGTCCGGGAAAGCGGACCAAGTGGAGGAGGTGTGGAGCCGTCCCCCCACGGGGGAACCCGGGTAGGGGCGACGGGGCCGGAGACAGCGCCCCTTAGCCCGTCACTGAGTAGGCTTGGGGGAGGAAGAGACCGAGGGAGCTCTCGGACCTTTAACTCCCTGCTTCCTTTTGGAGGAAGACGCTGGTTTGGAGTCAGGCCGCCCAGCGCATGCCTGCTGGCCCTCGTGCTGAGCCGGTCGAGTCGCAGGGACCGAGGGGCAAAGGGGCTTACGCAAAGGCTGCCGGCTGCCCTTGTCCCTCTGGGCGGGAGTGACCAAGTCTGGAGTGGCATCGGACTTCTCGGACCCCTGGAGGTGTCCCTCCACTCCAGGGCCGAAAAGGTCAGTCCCCAAGAAGGGAATGTCCGCCAACTCGTGCTGGGTTTCCAAAGAGAAGGAGGATAACCTCAGCCATGCCCTGCGGCGCGTGGCCACCGTGGCCGCCACCGATCTGGCACAGGAGTCGCCCAGATCCAGAGCCGTCTGGAACTGCTGTTTCGCCACTGCCCTACCCTGGTCCTGCACCCGCTGGACCGTGGTCCGCAGGTCGGCCAGGAGATGAGGGAGGACCTCATCCAGGGAGCCCAAGAGGGCGTGGGAGAAATGTGCCATCAGTGCAGCCGAGTTGGCCTGACAGAGGCCTAGGGAGGACACAGCGTAAACCTTGCGCCCGACATAGTCCATCCTTTTGGACTCCTTGTCAGGGGGCCTATCCACATCCCTAGCATTTCCAGAACATTGGAAAACATTGTCAGTAACTAGCCCCTCAGCCGAGGGGTGTTCCGAGAAACCAGGCAGAGAACCGACAGGGACAGAGTACTTCCGGGCCATCCTGGCCGATGGCGCAGGGCAGGAAGTAGGCCGCAGCCAGAGCTCCAAGGCTGGGCCCATAATTGCCTCAGCCACCAGGAAGACCTCCGAGGGTGAACCCCCTCAGTCTAGAATCTCCATAAGGGGGTAAGGGGCCCGTTTGGAAACAGGCTCGCGCTGCATCCCGGTGAATTCCGAGATGAGCTGGAGCAGACCCATAAAGGACGATGGGCTGTCATCCGCGGAATGCTCCGGAGAAGACCCTGGGTCCTCCCTGCTAGGAAACATAAAGGAGCCGATTTCGGGCCCCGAGGGGGTCTGCAAAAAGCTGCCGCAGGCCTGAGTCACTCTTCGTCTGCCGAGGGCGGGTGGGAGTGAGGGGAACAGATAACCTGCGGGACAGGTCATGACCCGACCTGGGTTCCACCGAGGATGGTAGGGCAGCAGGGATCGGACGAGCAACCAGCCCCAGAGAGGGCACCTCGACTGCCTCGAGTGGTTGCGTCGGCTGACCGGGCGGCAGCTGCTTACTAGCCGGAGAATGAATTGGGGTCGATTGATTCCCAGACAACAACAGCTGCTGTCACATAAACTCCTCGTAACGTCGACGCCAACGGCATCGAAGCCACTCCTCAATCCGAGGAGGGGGATGAGGAAGAACGGCAATGCCACTTGACTCGGTGCCCCGACTGAGAACGCCGTGGTCGGCGTGAGCGGCTAGACCGAGAGGAGGACCGAGACCAAGAACCGAATCCTCGGGGGAACCGAGGGCAGGTCTGGGAAGGAGCGGGGCATGCCCGCTCCTCCTTCAGCTCGGAAGAAAGGGCCGAGGTCTGTCGACCCGAAGGTACAGGCAGAACCTCAGCCTCCGCTGGGGGAACCGGCGAAGGGGTGGCGGCTCCAGCAGAAGACAGCCCAGATGACGGGTCGGGAGACTCGACAACGTCTATGGGAGTCCTGGCCGGCTGACCTGACAGGGACACCGTGAGGCCAGCGGTCAGAGCCGCATCCTCAACCGAAGTTGAACGTCGGCCGGCAGGGTAGGGGGAACTCTTCCACTTCCTCCGGCGTCGATGTAGGGACTTAGCCTGCGACTCCTTGGACCTGGGCCGAGAGGCAGGTCCCGAAGGTCCCGCTCCCTTCGAGGAAAGGGACTGGCGAAGCTCCTTGAATGAAGCTGCAGAAAGAGAACTCAAGGAGAGCGGGATAAGTGCCGCGACCGAGGAAGAGGGAGGGAGGAAGATCGAGCTGCTCAGCCGAGGCCGCCGACGTGGACACTGCCCGACGGTTCTCCAAGGAATTTTCCGAGCGAGATGGTTCCGCCAGCCCGAGCCCGGACCCGGCTTCAGCCTGACCAGAGAGATGGCCGTAAAGGGCACAACAAAATTACAGAGAGTTGAGGATCATGATCCAAGTCAAGGCAGTAAATGCACGTGGAGTGCGGGTCTTTTCTGGAGGAATATGCCGGGTGCCTCCGCGAGCCGGAAAAGAATGAGCCATCGCCGTAGCGACGAAGAAGAAGATCGAAGTTTCAGAAAACTTCCAATTGAATTCGAAGACCAAAATATCCAGGAACCAGTCGAAAACGCCGAGCACTAAGGAGGGAACCTGAGCTTCCAAGCGGTAAGGAAGATCTGGCGTCATGGGGCGGAGCTGAAAGTTTTACCACCCAGGTGGGTGGGAGGAGCCAGTTTGAAGACCTTCCGGCAAGATTTAAAGCGGCAAGGAACCTGCCAATAAGTGTGGATGAACAACATATCCATGTCCCTAGAAATTCAGTTATCTTCCACTTTTATTTGCTGGTAAACTTTTTCATCTGTAAAATAATTTAAATATTTTGAAATATTTTAAATTATTTTTATAAAATAGTTGTTTCTCCAGTGTAACCAACCTCGCTTTCACTATCCCCTACCTCTCTCGCCTTCATGTGTTGGTTTCAAACCCAATCCCCCTTTGTTGCACTGTCACCCAGCCTCTCGCCATCTGGGATAGCATTAAACCCTATGCAGTTATTCTGCCATAGTCTACCAATGGATTCGGAGGTTTCCAAGGGTGTGCTACCTAGAGCAACCGATTAGAAATAGCTTAGTATTCAATTACAACTGTTAGTTTTTTTTCTCCTATTTGTCTAATTGTCATGTAATCACTCTTTAATGCCTAATGATCAGGCCTCTGTAACCACTGAATATGTGTCTTGTCTTATTGTCCACCCTGATGTGGAACCTTTGTAAAAGAGCTCACGCTCAAAGGTCTTTCCAAAATACTAATTAAATTAAATAATTAAAGTAAAAAGTATGTTCACTTCTTTTGGCTTCAAAACAGTATTGTGGATATGAAGAAGAACTGGATCCAGGAAAAAATATAAAGTATGTGTTACAGGAAACAAGCAAATTGTTTATCATATATAATTGTGTACTATTTACAGTATTTGCATGCCCCCCCCCCCCCCAATATCTGTAAATGAGATTTCCTTTATCCTCTTGCATGTTTACCTGGTAAAATAATTTCTGTGAATAAATAACTAGGAAGAACCAATAAAAGCAAATTTAACAGGTACAGCACATTAACATTTTTGTTGAACTGCTGCTTTGTGTTGTCTTTTACTGTTCCATTAAAGTCTTCACTGATCTAACAAATGCCTTTTGAGAGGAAGCAATGCACATCAGTCATGAAAAGGGGTGGGGCTAGGGGCAGAGTTTAAGGTGTGGTTTAGTGTCCGGTTTTTGCCTCTTCCAAAGGTGGCAACCCTAGCGGTTGTGTGTGAAGCCCAGAGAGAGCCTGTAGAACTTGGGGGCCACGTGTCATACTCTCCATGGTTTTTATAAAAATTGCCAATTAACCCTATCAAATGCTTTTTCTAAATCCATGGAAATTGCCAGTTGGAATGCCTCCTGCCCCGTCTGTGAAGAAACTATATCAAGTAGACATCTTATGTTAACCTGCAAGAACGTCCGGAAATAAATCCTGTCTGATTCAGATGCATAACCAAGGAGACCACCTGCTGGAGTCTGTCTGCCAGAATATCAGTGAAAAGTTTTAAGTCAACATTAAGTAGCGATACAGGGCAGTAGCAGCTGCATAGCTCCAGGTCTTTCCCTGCTTTAGTTAGTATGGAAATTTGGAAAAACTGTCATGAGTCAGGAACTGAACCCTCTTCAAGAACGTCTTGAAAGAAATCCAATAGGGGTGGGAGAAGCAAACTCATGAATGTTTTATAAAACTCTGATGGCAAGCTGTCTATACTAGGAGATTTACCAATTGTTTTACCTTAGTCTCCATCTATGGCCATACCCATCTGATCACTTTCCATGACTGTAACAGTTCGGAGCGCAACCGCCGCCAAAAAGTTTCTTCTTTCTCCAACATGTCTGGGTCATTCACCAGGGTATACAGTGTAGAGTAATGCTCTGCAAACAACCCATCAATATTTAAGGGCTTAGCAGTGCCCCCCCACCCCAATCCTTAATTCATAACACTGCCCTACTACTTTGTTGGTTTTATAAGGTAACTGCCAGCAGCCTACCAGCTGTGTTACCCCACCCAATAATATCTATATTTCACCCTTTGCAGCGCCCAACTTGTCTGTCCAGGAGCCGTTTAACTCCAAATGTTTTGTTTCCCAATGTGCTTTTGCCTGAGGATTCGGTGTTGAGCCAGCGTTGAAATTCAGCTTCTTTAAACTCTTGTTCTAACTGTACTACACATGTCTGCTGATGCTTCTTTACTCCACAACAATAATTAATGACTACCCCTTTGAGCACCACCTTCAGTGCATCCCACTGAACTACAGTGGATGTAATCCCCCTGGGGCTTTGCTGCAGATACTCAGGAACAGCCCTGAGCACTGAGCGAGCTTCCCTCGGCTCCGTACGCAGCCTGAATCTGGCCACGTGCACCCTTGGCTAGCAGACATCCAGACCCTCCAACTCAACAACAGCTCTGAGCACTGAGTGGGTTTCCCTCGGCTCTGCACCTGGCCCAGACTGAAGCTGTTTGTAACCCCCCTGCAAATGGGGGTTCCCAAAAGACTTCCAGGAGCTTGCTTGAATGCTCCAAGCCTGAATGGTGTTTGGCGTTTAAGCCATTTATCAGTGAGTGTTTTTAGAACCTCTGGTACTGTCTCTTTAAGAGCTGTCTGCTTGCAGACATAAATAGTTTGTATGGGGACTGTGTGTTTCTTTGATTGAGTACCACTCAAGCTGCTGCCAATTCACTTCATTTTGCAGTTCACTAGGAGTGCAAAGGAACCTATCTGAAAGATGTAACTGTTTGCCAGAAATTATTTAGAGTAATAATGAAATTACAGTTTGTCTAACCTGCTTTCTTTGCAGTCAGAACTGTGTCTGCTAGTTCCCATTCTAGTTTTGAACTGCTGAACTGGACCAATCAGTGTGGGGTAAGCTAGCTCTAAAATGGTGCCTTGGACAATCAGAACTTGGACTCATAATCTGAGCCAGCCACAAGAGGATTGTATGGGCAGTGACTCTGGGAGATGTAGTTTAGACTTCAGTGCCTTTTGGACCAACAGCAGCAGTCTATTGTGAGTGACAGCCAATCCAGTCAAGAACTGGGAGGAACTCAAAGGAAGTGCCCGGTTTTGTCGGTTGGAGTTCAGTTGAGCTTTGGCAGTGAAGAAGGAAGGAGCCCTGTGCTTTTCAGTGTGCAGTTTTAGTCAAAAACGTGTGTAAGGCCCAGAGTTCCGGTCTGCAGCTTGTTAGGACTGAATCCGTCCTGTGAAAAGAATCAAAGGATCTCTGAAGAGTAAACCAGGCTCACCCTGTAGAAGACTGGAGAAATTGCTGAAAATTGCACTCGGTCTGTCAGGAACTGAATCTGCTGTGTGTTCTCCGGGTATTGTGCAGTAATTGATCGGGATACAGATGCAGCCTGCCTGGTATAGTGCTTTCTTTTATATGGATGTGTGAAGAGGTTTGTGTACCTCAAGTGAGCCCTGCTGACATTGAAGGACCCTATCTTATTTGGAGGTCGTGAGTACTAATTCAGGGTCGCTCCCTGTTGAATTGCCACATTAAATCCAAATGGAATTACTGTACTGCTGACTGTTTAATTCTCCTTTTCTCTGTGTGAAAGGGCCCTACCAGCTGCCACGGTTTGGACTAGCCACTAGGGCTTGGGTACCCAGGGACAGTAACTGATAGGGATAGGCCTGTGCACAGAGCCATAGGTAGATTATTAGAGTGATAAGCTAATTAACCTGATTTCCCGTCCTTGTTATATCCCCTAAATAAATCAGAGCTGCTTGTTTCAGCAAAGTTATACTGCCTGAGGTATTTGTCTATGTTAAAGTACTGTACTGTGACTGTTGCACTGTATCTCATTTCACAGGAGGTCCCAGTGCCGGAACTAGACCTGGGGTAAGTGTATACTGTGAAGGTAATTCTGATATATTGTGTGGGCCACTAGTGGAAGAAAGGGGTTGCAGTGTCCCAGAGGGCTGTGACCAAGTTAGTTTAACTATTGCAAACCCTGACCTCTGGGTGGAGGCACCACCATTGGATCCAGGCCCTCAACCTGTTAGTGGCAAATCAGGCAGGGTAGTAGCCCCTGGGATAGCGCCATCTAGGGGTTACATCTTGGAGGCTCACCGCTGGGATTGTGTGTCCTCTAGTGGCCATATTACTGAACCACTGTTAAGAAAAAATGGGTACCCGACAGAAGTGGCTGTGCACCGGCTGGTGGAGTGGTGTACTGGGGAGGAGATCGACCCCAAAATGCTATGCTTATCCTGGACATCCCCTGGGTATCAATACGGACACTGTGCAGGAGTACTTTCCAAGGTGGAAGGTTTACAAAACCCTGTGGTGGTGGGTCGCATGCTAATCTGCTCACCCACACTTTCCTGGCCCTAGTAGAGTTTAAGGATCCCATAGATAGCTCCAAAGTGCCACAGACCATTACCCCAGAGGAGCCCTCACTGCTTGGAGAGTGATAACTAAGGACAGTAAGACCGGGGAATCAGCCCCCACCACTATCTGAAACTTTGAGGAGAAATTTGCTGAATGGTTGCTGGGAGAGGGAAAACTGTGGAGGACTTGAAGAAACTATTCTTGCCACCTGGGGTGTTCCTCCCCAACACCCTCTCCTGCTCCAGTGCCCGTAATGGTGGCTGAACCAATGCAGACTCTATTTCTGCACCTGCCATTAGTCACGACTCTTACGAAGGTTGAGGATCTTCTCTGGCACCCTCCCCACCCCCAAGGGAGGATGACTGGGAGACCTGGATAGACTATGTTGCCCCAAATTGCTAGAATGGCAATGCTCGGAAGGCTAAAAGGTAAGGGTTAGTGAGAGCCTGAGGTCCTGCCCTGGCTACCATCCGTGCTAAATGGGCCAGTAACCCTGAAGCGACTGCACAGGCCTATCTTGAGGCCTTGGAGAATGTGTATGGAGCCCAGATTCTGATGAGGACCTATGGTGGACAGTAAGAAATGCACAACAGTACCAAGGAGTTGTTGTCTGTGTATGTCTCTCGGCTGGAAAAATTGTTGCAAGAATGCCTCAGAAAGGGTAGGTTTGCCAGCGATTGAACTGGACCGAACCAGACTGGACAGAATCCTTAAGTCTGCCCCTTCTTAGAACTGCTGTTGCTTCAGTTACGCCTGGCAAATCGACTAGAATCCCCACCTCCTATGATGAGTTAATGAGAGAAATTCGAGGAGTTGAGAAAAGCGACCTGGGAGGTACCTGCACCAACAGCTGTGGCTACGACCGAGTGACTAAGGTGACCCATCAAGTGAAGTTCAGGGGCAGAGGTTGACAGTCAATGAGTGCTCTGACAAGGAAAAGATATGCCACAATGGGGCGAACTGTTGAGGAGATCCGAGAATTCAAAACAGTCCCTTTATGAAGGCCACGCCTGCAATGCGTGCCTGACCTATATCCGACTGCATCTGCTATGGGGTGAGGTACCCACCAGTATCTCCTGCTGATAACAGCTCAAACTCAATTCCTTGACCATGGAAGTGGAGAAACTGACGAGATGTCTCCAAATGCTTATCACACGCAGACAGAGATGGCACCCAGGTTTCCAGTTAGTAATACCCCCGCCCTGGCTTCCAGTGTGGCGCCGGCCAGCTCAAACTCCAGAAAGTATGTTTTGCTATAATTGTGGGAAAGATGGGCACATGAAAGGGAATGCCAGTCCCCAAAAGACACTGACAAAGTTGCATATAGGCTACAAGGAGAGCTTGGAGAAGAAATCAGTGGTTAAGAGGTGCGCGACATGATCCCAGTGAGGGCACCAAAAGGCTAATTCACGCCCTTTTGTGGCAAAGTCAGTTGCCCAGGCCCCCACTACCGCCTCTCCAGACTGGTCCAGAATAGTGGGTCCCTCCATGGAGACCACTGTAAAGGTGAATGGAGTGTCTACAAGAGCTGTATTAGACAGTGGCTCCCAAGTGACAATTATGTTCCAGGATTGGTATCAGAAGCATTTGTCAGACGTACCCTTACAACCATTAGAAGGACTGCATGTATGGGGGTTAAGTGAGAAGGCCTACCCCATTCCGGGTATATCCGAATTTGGCTGTCTTTCCCCACCTCCGTGGCTGGGTGGCGAACAAGTAGAGACCCTAGCCTTAGTGTGTCCCCACTGGACTGTATGATGGTGTCCCTTGTTGATTGGAACAAATGCTCATATGTTAGGAAGGCTGGCACGGTTGTGTTATGAAAACAGGGGTCAAAGACTAGTAGAGCTTTAAGAGTTCGGCTTTAATTAAGAAGGCCTATGAGGCACGAGAGATGCTGAAAAACAGAACCAGAGGAACCGGTCGGAATTGTATGGAAGAAGGATCCTGAGTCTCTGATCCTGGCGCCAAATGCCCAGTGTACCTTACAGGGAGAGGTCCGTATCAGAAAGGATGTTAAGAATAAAATATTAATGTTGGATGCACCAAGCGATGGAAAATTGCCAGAGGGACTGCTGGTCAAGCCTAGTATTTTGCCCGCTAGAGCCCATGCTTATGCCAGAAGGGTAATGGTCCAAGTTCATAATGTGTCTGAAAGAGACATTCGAGTAAACAGAGGTTGCATCCTGGCTAATGTGCATTGTGCAGACACTGCAGTGCTACCCAGCAGCAAGAGTTCAAGGAAGAATGACAGAGTAACGCTGACTTGTTTGATTTAGCGACTCCGCTGCCAGCTGAATGGAAAGTGAGGATCAGTGAGAAGCTTGCCCAGAGAGACCAGGTGTTTTCTTTAAAGGAATGGGATGTGATGCGTGCAAGGAGCTGAGCACAATATCCGGCTGCATGACGAAAGACCATTCGTGAGAGGTCTCGGCCTGGCACCTGCTGACATAGATGATGTGAGACGGCATCTGCAAGAGATGTTAGCTGCTGGTGTAATACAAGAATCCAGAAGCCCTTATGCTTCCCCATTGTGGTAGTGAGGAAAAAGAATGGAACAGTAAGGATGTGTGTGGATTATCCTTCTTAAACAGGGGACTATCCTGAGTCAATCACAATGCCCACATTCAGGATGCTTTGGACTGCCTAAGCAGAACAGTGGTTCTCTGTGCTGGATCTCCATGATGGGTACTACCCAGATCCCGATGGCCCCAGAGGACGTGAGAAAGGCGGCCTTTATCTGTCCGCTTGGCTTCTATGAATTCATGAGGGGATGCCTCAAGGGATTTCAGGTGCCCCAGCCACTTTTCAACGATTGATGGGCGTGCAGTGGGGGACATGAACTTACTAGAGTGCCTGGTATACCTAGATGATGTTATTGTGTTTGGCAGCTCACTGGAGGAACATGAGAGCAGATTATTTAAGGTATTGGACCGACTGAGGACTTTGGCCTTAAACTGTCCATTGATAAGTGTCAATTCTTTCAAACATCAGTAAAGTATGTGGGACACATAGTATCCACGAGGAATAGAGACCGACCCAAGTAAAGTTGAGGCCTTGACCACCTGGCCACAGCCCAAAAATCTAAAAGAACTGCAAAGATTCCTGGGATTCTGTGGTTATTATCGGCGCTTCATCAAGGACTATTCAAGAGTGATCCGCCCTTTACTTAACCTTACCAAGGTATCCCCAACCCACAAAAAATACCAAAAGTCAGCGTCCTCAAGACTGAAAGAGTGTATTTTCATCCGAGTGAAGTATTTGGGGCCGCTGGACTCTGATTGTGAGACTGCTTTTCATGAGATCATATATCAACTTACCCATGCTCCAGTGCTGGCCTATGCCGATCCAAGAAAACCTTACGTCCTGCACACTGATGCTAGCTTGCAAGGGTTGGGGGCTGTGTTGTACCAAGAGCACGAGAATGGCCTGAGACCAGTGGCCTTTGCCAGTAGAAGCCTGACCCCATCCAAAAAGAACTATCCTGTACATAAGTTAGAGTTCCTAGCTTTGAAGTGGGCTATTGTTGACCAATTCCATGAGTACTTGTATGGGGCTAAAATACTAGTAAAAACTGACAATAATCCTTTGACCTATGTGCAGACCTCAGCTAAGTTGGATGCCACTGGCCATAGGTGGCTTTCTGCATTATCTACATATGACTATGCTCTCGAATACCGAGCAGGTCTGAACCACATAGATGCTGATGCTCTCTCCCGGAGGCCTGTTCCCCAGAATGATTGGGTCCGATTGGCAGAACCTGACATTCGGCACTCTGCCGGAGATTTGACAGGGAGGAACAAATGTCCACGGACGCAGTGGACTGCATAGTGGATTGCTTGGGAGCCTCTGAGAATTGCATACCTGCTGCTTATTGCCACTTTTCTGCAATAGACATTGGTGCACTGCCTCAGCTGGACAATGACAGTATTCGGCGGGCTCAATCCCTTGATCCCATGATCAAAGCAGCTTTAGAAGCCCTCTATGCAGGAAAAAGTGTCCAAATTACGTCCACTGATTTGAGAACTGCACTGTTATACAAAGAAGGTCCTAAGTTGAAACTGATCAATAAACTGTTATACAGAGAAACAGTAGACAGAGGGGACAAGTAGACAAACAACAACTAGTGCTGCCCACTGCCTTCGAGACTCAGTACTGAGGTCCTTGCACAACCACATGGGGCACCTTGGTATAGACAGAACACTTGACTTGGTGAGATCCAGATTCTATTGGCCTAAGATGGGGGCTGATGTGGAGCAACACATTCGAGCTTGTAGTCGCTGCACAGAGGAAAGCTTTGCCCCAGAGGGCTGCCCCTTGTTAACATCACCACCAGTGCACCCATGGAGCTGGTCTGTATTGATTTTCTGAGTTTGGAGTCAGATCAAAGAAATATCAGTAATGTGCTGGTGGTCACTGACCATTTCACGAGATATGCCCAAGCTTTCCCCACCAAAGACCAGAAAGCATCCACTGTGGCCAAAGTACTTGTAGAAAACTTTTTGTTCACTATGGGGCTCCACAAAGAATCCATTCTGATCAAGGAGAGACTTTGAGAGTCGTCTGATCAAAGAGATGCTTTCTCTGTGGGGAGTCGAAAGTCCAGAACCACTCCTTACCACCCCAGGGGACCCACAGCCTGAGCGTTTCAACCGCACTTTGCTAGATATGCTAGGCACCCTGCACCCAAAGGACAAGCCTAGATGGAGCCAACAAATTAGCACCCTGGTACATGCTTATAACTGCACCAAAAGTGATGCCACTGGATTCTCCCCTACCGCCTGATGTTTGGAAGAGAAGCTCGACTACCAGTAGATGTGTGTTTTGGGGTCTCTCCTGATGGGGTTCAAGCTGACAACTATTTACAGTATGTGCAAAAGTTAAAGGCCCAGCTAACTCATGCGTACCAACTGGCTCAAACCATGGCTGCCAAAAGAAATCTGGCCAACAAAGAAAGGTATGATAAAAAGGTGAAAGCACAGGAACTCCAGGAGGGAGATCGGGTATTGCTAAGAAATCTGGGACTGCATGGCAAGCACATGATTGCTGACAGATGGCACCATCTCCCTCACATTGTAGTGGGCAAACTAGATGATCTGCCAGTGTACAAAGTAAGGCCTGAGAATAATTCAAAAGATGTAAAAACAATGCATAGAAATCATTTACTGCCCATTGGACAAATCTTAATTGAGTCTGAGCCCCTAGAAGATGCCCCCTCTGGACCAGTGACTACAGCTGCTGCTAAGAAAAGATCAAGAAAGTCTGCACCTACGGAAGCAAAGTTAAAGTGTTCCCCTCCACAAGTCCCAGTTGAGCATGACTGTCAGTCCATATCGGAAGAAAGTGAGAGTGACTTTGAATACTATCCTTCTTACGAACTGAGTCAATTGTTTCGGGGCAATCCCCTATTCAATACTGGAGATGAAGCTGGGCCTTCTGGACTGTCTAAGCCCCAGCTTCATCCCTGGAGCCAATGCTCCCAGAAAGTGAAGTGCAAAGCATCAGATCAGATGAAATGGAATCATTGTGCATGGTTGAACTGTTTGAGTTTTCAGGGAGGAAAATGATAGATTGGGGCAGACTGGTGATACACCCGAACAAGAAGAGTATTTTGAGTCCCTGACAGTCCACTGCCAGTGTCCGAAAGCTCTCCATGCGAGCCAAATGTTGTGGACTCAGAAACTGTAACTCCTGGAGCTGAAAGTGCCCCAAGTTCTAGCCTCTCTACCCCCATGGAGACTCCCTGACAAGGGAGGACAATGCTGAAAATGAGGCTCAGAGTGCAGAGACTATAACAGTTCCCCTAGAAAGACTGGTTCGAGCTGTAAAGCCTGTGGTGCACCTCAGTTATGATTCCCTTGGGAGGCCTGTGGATTTGCCTCTCAATGTTGTCCATAAAGGAGTGTATGTCCCGAGCTCATTGCCCAAACTGAGTGTCAGTGCTAACTCCAAGTTACTTGTGTTGCCCTCTAAGTATGGTGCCCTTGCCCGTCCAGCCCCAAGGTAACTGATGAAGGCCCCTCTCTTCAGGTTTCATGTACAAGAGGTAATAACTTGAGTTATGGTACAATGTGTATGTAATACTGTGTAAAGAGTGACGTACTGCAATGTTTCAGAAATGTGTTCTTGGTAAAATGATATATTGACTGATGATTACATGTGCGAGCCTAATGCAAATGTATATGGTTGCAGTTGAAACTTATGGGGGTACTTGCATGACGCGGACGTCAAGCTTTCCCAGGCCAGGAAGGGTGTAACCTCCCTGCAAATGGGGGTTCCCAAAAGACTTCCAGGAGCTTGCTTGAATGCTCCAAGCCTGAATGGTGTTTGGCGTTTAAGCCATTTATCAGTGAGTGTTTTTAGAACCTCTGGTACTGTCTTTAAGAGCTGTCTGCTTGCAGACATAAATAGTTTGTATGGGGACTTGTGTTCTTTGATTGAGTACCACTAGCTGCTGCCAATTCACTTCATTTTGCAGTCACTAGGAGTGCAAAGGAACCTATCTGAAAGATGTAACTGTTTGCCAGAAATTATTTAGAGTAATAATGAAATTACAGTTTGTCTAACCTGCTTTCTTTGCAGTCAGAACTGTGTCTGCTAGTTCCCATTCTAGTTTTGAACTGCTGAACTGGACCAATCAGTGTGGGTAAGCTAACTCTAAAATGGTGCCTTGGACGAATCAGAACTTGGACTCATAATCTGAGCCAGCCACAAGAGGATTGTATGGGCAGTGACTCTGGGAGATGTAGTTTAGACTTCAGTGCCTTTTGGACCAACAGCAGCAGTCTATTGTGGTGACAGCCAATCCAGTCAAGAACTGGGAGGAACTCAAAGAAGTGCCGGTTTGTCGGTTGGAGTTCAGTTGAGCTTTGGCAGTGAAAGAAGGAAGGAGCCCTGTGCTTTTCAGTGTGCAGTTTTAGTCAAAAACGTGTATGGCCCAGAGTTCGGTCTGCAGCTTGTTAGGACTGAATCCGTCCTGTGAAAAGAATCAAAGGATCTCTGAAGAGTAGAAACCAGGCTCACCCTGTAGAAGACTGGAGAAATTGCTGAAAATTGCACTTCGGTCTGTCAGGAACTGAATCTGCTGTGTGTTTCCCGGTATTGTGCAGTAATTGCGATCGGGATACAGATGCAGCCTGCCTGGTATAGTGCTTTCTTTTATATGGATGTGTGAAGAGGTTTGTGTACCTCAAGTGAGCCCTGCTGACATTGAAGGACCCTATCTTATTTGGAGGTCGTGAGTACTAATTCAGGTCGCTCCCTGTTGAATTGCCACATTAAATCCAAATGGAATTACTGTACTGCTGACTGTTTAATTCTCCTTTTCTCTGTGTGAAAGGGCCCCTACCAGCTGCCACGGGTTTGGACTAGCCACTCAGGGCTTGGGTACCCAGGGACAGTAACTGATAGGGATAGGCCTGTGCACAGAGCCATAGGTAGATTATTAGAGTGATAAGCTAATTAACCTGATTTCCCCTGTCCTTGTTATATCCCTAAATAAATCAGAGCTGCTTGTTTCAGCAAAGTTATACTGCCTGAGGTATTTGTCTATGTTAAAGTACTGTACTGTGACTGTTGCACTGTATCTCATTTCACAGGAGGTCCCAGTGCGGAACTAGACCTGGGGTAAGTGTATACTGTGAAGGTAATTCTGATATATTGTGTGGGCCACTAGTGGGAAGAAAGGGTTGCAGTGTCCCAGAGGGCTGTGACCAAGTTAGTTTAACTATTGCAAACCCTGACCTCTGGGTGGAGGCACCCGCCATTGGATCCAGGCCCCTCAACCTGTTAGTGGCAAATCAGGCAGGGGTAGTAGCCCCTGGGATAAAACCATCTAGGGTTACATGTTCATGTGCACCCCTCGGCTAGCTGCCATCCAGACTCTCCAACTCAGGTTCGAAGCTCCGGCTTGAAAGCCGTGGATCCCATTGGCTGGAACAGTGCAGCTCACTGCTCGCTATTGGCTGCTGCTTCCGGCTGCTTCACCGGGTCTCCTGGCGCCATTTTCAAACGGCTGCGATTTGCTCCACTGCCTAGTGAGTCTTAAGCAACTCTAGGCAACAAAATAATAGTGAGCTTTGGGAGGGGACAAGTCTGTGGAGGCAGACTGAGTGCTACAAGTAGTGGGGCTTGACTGAGTTCTCCACTGTGTGGAGTTTCGGTTTTTGGCCGTGAGCCAGTCTGCTCTCCCATTAGCTCTCTTTCTCCTCCATTAGCTCTGTTACCGCTCATATTTTCTTACAGTTACTAAGTTATGCAGGTTTCACTCAGCTACCAGCATGTATCTACAGTTTTACCTTGTGTAGGTTTTCTCAAACTTGCTACCTGCCTTCATAATTAGCACTGTTTGCTGTATCTTCTTATTACCTTGATTATAGCCCGGTTGAAAAGTTTGCAAGGTCTGAATTTTGCTTAGGAATACTATTTTAAAATGTCCTTACAGCAGGTGTGCTAGTTTAACACTGCTTCCGACTAATCTGCTCTGTTGATTCTCAGCACCCCCCTTCCCCATCTGCTATCTCTACATACCCCCCAGGTTGAAATTCCTTAATTGGTCACCCAGCAATTTAACTTTCCTCCCCTCTCCTCTCTGTCTAACCTTTGTCTCCTAATCCTCCTTTGTTCCAAATCATGGCGCTGGCGCCAAGCCCAGACAAGCTCCTGCCTTTAACTTCCTTACCTTTCCCTGGTCCTCGCCTCACCAGCCTTCTCTCTTCCACCCCTTTCTCACTACCCACCCCAAGCTTTGTTTCTCCAGCCACTCCCCACAACCCAGACTGGGCCTGAAGCAGCTGGTTCTAAATAGATCCAGACCCTCCAACTCAGGTACGAAGCTCCGTCTTGAAAGCCGCAGATCTCATTGGCTGGAACAGTGCAGCTCACGGCTCACTATTGCTGCTTCCTCCCTGGTGATGTGCACCCAAACCCTGGGCCACCACAAATGAGATCCCTCAATGGAAAGAAGGGCTGTGGCCTAACAGTTGCAGCCATGAACATCTGCAGTCTTCTTCCAAAATTAGCACAGTTCCAAGTGTTGATGCAGCTGCACAACCCCAATATCATATCTGTCTGACTGAGACATGGCTTACCCCAAAAATGAAAGATAATAATATCACGTTACAAGGCTATGGAACCTTCAGACTGGACAGATCTGGGGGCGGGGGTTGCCTCATCTTTGTTAGAGAACCTATCCGGGGAGCATGTTGCCCATCTCCAGCATCACTGGCGACCATGAGCCTTTAGAAGTTAACCTCCTTATAGGTTGGGAAAAAAAAAACTCGCTCACCATTGCCACTGTCTATCTGCCTCTAAGTAAGGCAAAGTAGGGACTAAGCTCAGTTAGAAATGCGATCTCAAAATTAAAGAGGAAGACAGAGGTCGTCGTCACTGGTGACATCAACATTAACTGGCTCAGTAGTGATATTGACACAATAAAAGACCAGGTAGCCAGTGTATACCTTATGCAAATGGTTAGTAAGTACACTAGGGTGAACATCAAGAGTGGGAAAAACACCCTCTTGGACTGGATCCTGACTAGCAGTCCCTCCAGAATCAAAAACGTTGAGGTGCTCTCTGACTGCCTTAGTGATCATTCCCTAGTATCCTGTAAGCGGGTGTTTAAGGACAAAAAAGAACCGCCAATCAACATACAAAGCCAGGTCATCAAGAGAGGCTTCTTAGACGCCTTTAAAACTGCCCTCTCCCAGGCAGACTGGTCCACATAGACAAGCTCCTGGATCTAGATCAGGCCATGACATTTTTTTCAGACAAGTTCAATAGCATTTGTGATGTTTATGCCCAGGTGAGGAAAAGAAAAGTCAGAGGATCTGCAAATGGGTGGATCACTTGGGACCTCCTCAATCACATGAGGGTATGGGACAATCTCTGGTGTATTGCCAGGAACACAGGCAATCCTACTGACTTTCAGATGTACAGGGTTGCTTGAAATAGATGCACAAACCAAACCAAACTAGCTAAGGCAAAATATTATAAGGAACAATTGAATCAGAACTGGGGAAACGGGAAAAAGTTCTGGGAAAATATCAAGGACCTACTGGGCAGAGGATAGAAAACACCCCTCAATGCTGAATATCAATGGCACCCTAACCCTGGATCCTCTTACCATTGCAGAATCATTTAACTCAACCTTCACTGACCTTAGCACTGTCCTCTCCCCAGACTATCTCAATTCCAGTTACCCGGCACAGCTTACTTCTCAGAACATCCCCAACCGTCCAAACTTCTATTTCAAATGTGTCATTGTCAGGGAGGTCAGAAAACATGTCCTTAGGGTACTAGGCAAAACAAGACTAGGCAGTGCCAATATCGATATGAAGTTGATGGCTGTTGCTCTTAACGAACTTATTGCCCCCATTACTAAATTATTCAATAAATCGCTCACCCTGACAACATTCCCAACTGTATGGAAATCCGCTCTGGTGACCCTGGTCCCAAAATGTGGTGATCGCACGTGCACCACCAATTACTGGCCAATTTCTATCCCCCCCCCCCCAAAAGCACTAGAGAGAATCGTGGCTGAGCAAGTCTCGAAATATCTTCAGAAGTACGATCTCCTGTGTCCACAACAGCATAGCTTTCGCAAGAGCCACAGCATGACCTCTGTGCTTGTCAAATTCTCCAATTACGTACACAATGCTCTGGATTGTGGTAGGTTTGTGGGATCTATTTTTATAGATCTCACTAAGGCTTTTGATACTGTCAACCAGCTCATCCTGCTAAAGCAGCTGCTGTCCCTGGGACTTCCCTCTGAAGCTGTGCAACGGTTCAAAGACTACCTGTCCTGCAGATCTCAGAGTGTCAAAATAGGCTCAGCAAACTTATCTGCTAGGGAAATAGGGCTTGGAGTTCCTCAAGGCTCCATTTTGGGCCCACTCCTTTTCAGTTTATTCCTGAATAGTCTCCCGGAAGCATGCATGAGCAATATCATCCTGTACAAGGATGATACAGTTATTCTAAGCAGCAGCACCCAACCAGATCACCAGAGTGATTGGGAAAGGAAGGGGGGTGGCACTATATGTGAAGGAAGGACTGAAGTGTGTAAGGGAGGAAGGGGAGGAGGGTAGTACAGAGTCACTTTGGATGCAAATCCAGGATTCCAAGAATAGGAGTGGTGTATAGGCCACCATCTCAGATGGAGGAGTTAGACAGGGAACTAGCGGGACAGATCAGGAGGACCTGCAAGAAGGGTAGTGAGTGTGGTGATTGTGGGGGACTTCTACATGCCAGGAGTGGACTGGAGCACCCCAACAACCATGAACAGAAGGGAGCAGGTATTGCTGGATGCCTTCCAGGACAGCTTCCTGCTGCAAATGGTCAGTGAACCAACCAGGTTAGGAAATACCCTTGACCTTGTGCTAGCAAATGGGGACTTTGGAAAGAACTTACAGTGGAGGAACCGCTGTCAGGGTGACCACCGCCAGTATGGCTCACATTGGATATGGGCAAAGAAGGAGTGGAATCTGGCACAATAGTGCTGGACTTCAGGAGGGCCACTTTGGGAGGATGGGGAAGTGGTAAAGGGTACCTGGACAGAATTCAATCTAGGATGGACACTAACCAGAGGTGGGAGCTCATAAAGCTGGGGATAGTGGAGGCAACCAAACCTGCTGCAAAGCCCAGAGCAAGAAGGCTAGGCTAAGAAACCGATCTGGTTGAGCAAGGAGGTCATGGAAAAGGTAAGGAGGAAAAGAGCTGCCTTTAGGAAGTACAAGAAACAGGGAGGGGGAGGACAGGAGGAGTACTTGACAGAATCAAGGAGGTGACAAGGCAGTAAGGGAGCCAAAGCATCTACGGAACTCAGGCTGGTACAAGGCATTAAGAAGGGGGAGAAGGACTCTTAAGTACAGCAGGGAGAAAAGGAGCTGTAAGGACCACATAGTAAGGATTAGGAAGGAGGGGTGGGTGGAAGCAGGGTGCTATAAGGCGAAGCACTAAATGAGTACTCTGCTCAGTATTTACTAAAGAGAAGAGGGGGTGACACCCAAGGTGGGAGAAATGGCAGAAGCGGGGGGGGGAAGTGGTGACAGATGGGGAAATCATGGAGAGCAGAGTTCAAGAGGGTTTGAAGGCACTGAGGGTGGACAAGGCGCCAGGCCCAGATGGCATCCACCCCAGGGTACTGAAGGAGCTGGCAGAGAACTACAGGTCTGTCAGCCTGACATCGGTGGTAGGCAAGGTGATGGAGGGCATTGTCAAGGAGAGGCTAGGGGGGGACCTGGATAAGTCAGGGTGCCTGGACGATAGACAGCATGGATTCATCCCAGGGAAATCGTGTCAGACAAACCTGGTGGAGTTCTATGACTGGGTGACAAGTGCCTTGGACCTGGGTAGACCAGTGGATGTCCTCTTCTAGACTTCAGCAAGGCATTTGACTCTGTTCCTCACGTGGGCCTGTTGGATAAGCTAGGAGAAATGGGGTGGAAGCCAGATGATCAGATGGATGAGCAATTGGCTCCAGGACCCGGACCCAGAGGTCGTAGGTTGGTGGGATAGTCTCATCCCCAGGAGGGTCGTTAGTGGGGTCCCACAGGATCAGTCCTTGGGCCCCTTCTGTTCAACGCCTCACGTATCTGACATAAGGACAGGAATCAGAGTGAGATGAGTCTCTTTGCGATGATTCGGAAACTGGGGGCAGTGGTGGATGGGAGGAGGGAGGGTGGCCTGCAGGGGACTTAGAGGCTCTGGAAAGATGGTCTAGAACGTGGAAGCTGAGGTTCAATGCAGGGAAATGCAAGGTACTCCACCTGGGGGCCAGAAACCCAGGCCAAGTGTACACCCTGGGGGATACTACAAGTCTCAATGGCTGAGAGGGACCTGGGGTGGTGGTGGATGTCAAGATGAACAACTCTGAGACTTGTAGGAGGGCAGCAGCCAAGGCCAACAGGATGCTGGGATGCATCACTAGGGGGATCACCTCCAGAAGGAGGGAAGTGATACTCCCTCTGTATAACTGCTTGGTGAGGCCACACCTCGAGTACTGCGTGCAGTTTTGGAGGCCACACTTAAAGAGGGACATTAACCTCCTGGAGAGGGTCCAGAGGAGGGCAACCAAAATGATTTGGGGCTTGGGGGACAGGACCTATGAGGAGAGGCTCAAGAGCTAAATATGTACACACTGGAAGAGAGAAGGGACTGGGGACATGATAGAGGTCTTCAGGTACATGAAGAGGGTAAATAGGGAGGAACAGTCAGGGTGCTTGAAGGAAGGAGGAAGGGGCCACTAGAGGGCATGGGTGGAAGCTGGAGGGGAAGATTCAGGGAGAAAGGAGGAGGTGCTACTTCACTGAGAGGGTGGTGGAGCCATGGAATGCACTACCTAGGGGGCTGGTGGAGGCAGAGACAGTGGAGGGGTTCAAGAGGGGGTGGGACAGGTACAGGGGAAGGGTTCAGGAAGCAAAATCCAATGCAGCAAGAATATCCGGAACTGGGAAGGGAGAAGCCAGAGAAGGCGAGAGGGACAGCAAGGTCAGCACCCAGGGTGGGGGCTGACCAAATGAGCAGACACGAAAGACCGTTAGGCCTATTCTGCTGGCATTTTAGTTTGTTAGTATGTTAGGTCCTTGCAGGACCTTTGGCAGACCTATTTAATGCCTCACTACATTCGGGGTGTGCACCTCAGGACTGGAGGATGGCTCATGTGTTGCCCCTCCACAAGAGTGGCCCCAAGGATGAACCGGGAAACTACAGACCAGTGAGCCTCACATCCATCGTGGGTAAGCTAATGAAGACTATCCTGAAGGTGAGGCTGGTGGCCCTCCTAGAGGCCAAAGGACTACAGGACAGCAGACAGCATGGCTTCATACATGGCAGATCCTGCCAAACCAACCTGGTCGAGTTCTATGACTGGGTAACTAGGCAACTGGACAGGGACCATGCAGTGGATGTCCTGTATCTGGACTTCAGTAAGGCATTTGACTCAGTGCCACATGGAAGGCTGGGAAGGAAGTTAGTAGGCACAGGGGCGGGTGCAAAGCTGGTGAGATGGGTAGGAAACTGGCTGCAGGAAGGCAACAGAGGGTGGTGGTGGTGGGGAGCTCTCACACCCAAGGGCAGTGTGAGCGTGTGTTGGGACCAGTGTTATTCGGATATTCATTGCAGACATATCATGGGACATCAAGAGCAAGATCAGTCTGTTTGCTGATGATACCAAGGTAGGCGCGTGGTGGATGACCTAGGGGATGGCAGGGGTTGCAGGATGATCTGGCAAAGCTTGAAACCTGGTCAGACACCTGGCAACTGGGCTTTAATGCCAAAAGTGCAAGGTGCTGCATTTTGGGATGAAGAACCCAAGGAGGAGTTACCAGCTAGGGGAGTGCAGCTAGCCCAGACAGAGGAGGAGAAGGATCTGGGGGTGCTCATTACAGGGTCAATGAACAACTCGGCACAATGTAGGAAGGCAGCTGCAAAGGCCAACAAAATGCTGGGTTGTATTGCAAGAGGTATATCCTCGAGGAGGAGGAGGTGATTCTGCCACTGTAGGTCATTAGTTAGACCACACCTGGAGTACTAGTACATTACTGGCGTCCATATCTGAAGAGGGACATTAAGTTACTGGAGGGTGCAGCGCGGAGCGACAAAAGATGATCAAGGGCCTGGGGACTTATCATACGAGAGGAGGTTGAAGGAGTTGAACATGGACTCACTGGAGGAGAGGAGAGGAGAGACAGGGTGACATGATTGAAACCTTTAAATACATGAAAGGAATAAACAAGACGGGTACAGAGGGGCTGTTCAAAGTAAGGGAGGGGAGAGCCACCAGGGGCCATGATATAAGACTGGAGCGAGGAAGGTTCAGGAGGGAGATGAGGAGACACTTTTTTTACAGAGAGGGTGGTGGCTGGGTGGAATGCGTTACCTGCTGAAGTGGTATGCAGTAGAACAGTGGACTGCTTCAAAAGAGGATGGGACAGGACAAGGGGGAGGGTTAATGAAGGGGAAGGGTGAGAGGGAGGGGCAGCTGCAGAATAAGGGGTGCTAGCTGCACATTCGAGCAGACTTGATAGACCTCTAGGCCTTTATCTGCTGGCAAATTTCGTATGTTCATATTAAAGGAGCTACAGTCCACCTTCTTCCACCTGGAGGACTGGTTTAAAATCACAGAAACTTCTTAATTACAAGAAGACTAAATCAATGCCGATATCTAGCCAACAGCACTAAAAGGTGTACCCGGTCCTGTCCTTTGTCAACAACAAATTGGAACCTATTGAGCAGGTGCACAATTTCAAGTACCTGGGGGTCACCAATGATTACACACTGTCCTTCACACAGCATATTGATCAGGTTGTAAAAACGACAAATATCAAGCTAGGAGTTCTTCATAGACAAAAATAATACCTTATGCCAGCAGCCCTGTGACTAACTGTCTCTAGTTCCATCCTCTCAATCAATGATTATGGACTGTTAGTTTACGGTGCTGCATCTGACACTGAGCTCAAGACTGGTTAGGACTGTGCTAAACAAGGCCTGTAGGCTTACCCTTGAAGCTGACTACTCAACTCACTCCTGTAAACTCTATGGGCAAACTGACTGGCTCAACGTATTAAACAGAATAAGGTACCAGACGAGCCTCCTGGGCAAGAAAGCACCGCTTGGCAAATCCCCTCCCTGTATCAATGATTTACTCCTCACTAGTCACACAAACTATATGACCAAGGGTATGGCCAGGAGCTCACTAGCCATTAAACATCTCTAGGACAGCAGTCCTTCACATACAGGGCCTCTCTATGGTTGAATGATATCCCGGCACATATTTTGAGCAATAACAGTCTCCCTACCTTTAAAGTTGCTCTGAAAAAGCACCTCACCGCTTCTGGGTCCTGTGCATGTGGCCCACTGGCCTGACCTCCACCTCACATTCCCCTCTTTTCCACTGATTAACTCTGAAAAGTAGGATTGGAGCGTGGTGTCCCCTCGTCCCCTTGATTTTATCACTTATTCTTCCAGGTACAGACCGTGTTTTAGCTTGAGCAAGTCACTTAATCTCCCCACTGCTTCTAAGTCCTCCCTGGTCACATCCCTCCCATGTACTTGATGTCTCCCATCCTCAGGCTACCTGATAACCCCCTCCACCCTCTTGCACCTCACTACCCCCTTTTTTTTTTTTTTTTTAAATCATTGAACATTTTTTGTTGCCCCGGACAGCCCCCATCTGACTGACCCCCAGCCCCATCACCCGACTACTGGGCTTACCTTACGCCCAGCCTGGGAGTGGAGCCTGCGGAGAGTTGATCACCATCCTGTCCCCAGCTTTTTCTTCTGTTTTTACCCCGGGGACCCAGGAATGGGTACACATGCATGTGGAGGCACACATTAGTCCCACGGCCCCGGTAATGGCCCCTTTCCTCCCATCCTAGGCCTAGCGCCTGGCTTCTCTTGGCCTGTGCTGCTTCCAGCTTCCACCAGGTGGCAACCATCAGCCGTAGGAAGGCCCCTGCACCTCCCCGGAGAGGAGAGCTTGCCTGTTGGCAGCTCCGTCCAGCTCCGCCCCGCAGACGGCCCAGGCTCGTTCCTGAACCCAGGTCACCAGCGTGCCGCGAGGTAAGGTGTCCAGCACCTCAGTCCTCTGCGCCATGGGGCCAGCACTACCCTCCTCACTCTTTTTTTTTTGTTAGAAAAACGACAAAGCTTCCCACTCGCTGCCCTACCTGGAAGAAGTGAAAGCCTATGTAAGAGTCACCTACCTCTCCACTCCTCTGCTAGGAAACTACAACAATGCCTCCTCCTGGCTGCTTTACTTGCTAATATTGTTACTTAAATCCACAGCACCCACCATGTTTCTTGTGGTGTAATAAACTGCAATATATAGCTCCTTTGTATGAGTTAGCCTGAAATTGTAAAGAATCAGATTATTTTTGCTGTTATATTATGTAGCTCTGCCTCTGTACATGTGTACCCTTACCCTGTAATCTACCTTCCTGTGTTACCCTCATATGTCATGAAGTTGAACCTTTGAAAAAGAGCAGTTTGCTCAAAGGTTACTTCTGAAAGATGAAATAAATAAAAATGAAAGACACTCCTTGATAGTGGTCTCAGTTAACAGATTAAAATCAGACAAATTTAAATACCCCACATTCAGCAGCAAATTCGAATTTTGAAGAGTGGGGATCAGGCCAATATGTAATACGAGGGGAGCACGGTCTGAAGCTGTCACGGGCGTAATTTTGCATTTCACTACCAGATGAAGATATACCGTGGACACCAAAAACATATCAATACCAGAATAACTATTATGCCTACTGGAAAAAAAATTATAATCTTTCTCCTGTGGATTTAAGTACTGCCAGACTTTGGTTAAGCCAGCACGCAAGTCAGTAATTTCTCAGCTTGGTTACCTGATCCAGACTGTGGGCCCCTCCTATCTAATGTGCTGGATATCACAGAGTTAAAATCTCCCCCAATAGGACATAATGAAATGGTGTATATAACCAGTTCTAGCAAAACCTTTTTGAGGAAAGCTTTTTTGTCTTTATATTCATTAGGTGCATATAGATTAAGAAAAGTACACAACTGTTCCCTATAGATCCCTACCAGACAAACATATCTACCGTTAGGGTCCGCCACAGAGGACTAAAACTTTAAAATACATCCCCTGTAAAGGAGAATTGCTGTACCTCTCTGGTGTGAACGATCTGCCCATGTGGCAGCACAGACCTCCCCCACCCACTGTCTCCTCAGTTTTAAGTGTTCATTTTCTGTCAAGTGGGTTTCTTGCAAATAGGTGATTGTGGCTCCATATCCATTCAGCTCTTGCAAGATCCTGACCCTCTTGATTGGACCATTGAGGCCCTTAACATTATATGTAACTATAGTAAAATCTGCCACAATGACCTCCTACCCCAAACGTCATACCTCTGGTAATGCCCCAAAGCTGGGTCCTCCAATCCCCTATCCATAAACCCCCATTAGACTCAGCTGCCAATTCTGTACACTTAAATTTGTCCAAATCATTAGCAACAGAAAAAAAATTTCAGCATCATAAACTTAATAAACCGTTCAACACTTAAAGTACTGCCCAAAGGGTGGTTGCACTCTATCC
The DNA here is from genome assembly GCA_016271365.2 of Neoceratodus forsteri. Lineage (NCBI taxonomy): Eukaryota > Metazoa > Chordata > Ceratodontiformes > Ceratodontidae > Neoceratodus > Neoceratodus forsteri. The sequence continues at coordinate 717,368,321 of CM057452.1, forward strand.
GCAGGGAACTGGGCCACTTCCACATGTGCCACCCTCTCCTTCTCCCTCTGAGCCCTGCATTAGAGCAGGCAACACAACACAAACATGCTGCATCCAGCCAAATTGTCAGAATCGACAACAGAGGGCAAAAGGTGCGCTGTTACCACCAGCATAAGCGAAACCACCACCTCCCAGGCAAGGATTTGCAATGTCAACCAAACACTTTCTTTAAAGAATATTGTGTGTGACCCTCAGCAAGTGCCCCCTGAGCAACACAGTCCATGATGCACCCCTTTTCCTATTCTTGCTTAACAAGAAGAAATCCCACCGGAGGCCACCCCCCACTTCCCGCACCCATATACAAACAAAATAGGTGAGCTGGGATTCAACGATAAAAACCAACAATGAATTCCACACACATACACATTCCTTACATTATCATAGATTACGGAACACCTAGGGACAGTGTGGAGAGAGTCAGGACAAACAGTTGGTGACACTCCTGGCCCACAGCTCCCTCATGTAGCATACAAAAAAAAAAAAGAGGGAACAACTTATTACTTGATTAAGGCTGCCAGTCCCTGTATTAAATCCAAACACTCCACTGCCAGATGCCAACATGGTTATACTATCTGGCAGTTGCTGAGGGTTATAGAAGCCAGACAAAAGTAAGTACAATGGGAAAGCCCCCAAAATATTCAGGCCCTCCGAACAAAAGAAGCTCAAGAAAAGAAGAAAAATTACTCACCTTAGTAATTGTTTTTCTTCTAAAGGAGTCTTGCTGTATTCTGACAACTGCAATTAGCTCCAGCACTTGAACTGCCCCGGAGAGTGAAGGGTTAAAATTCTATGCCAGGCATGGAACATTAGGCTCGAGCTCGGTTGAAAACTGTCTGTGACACCTTGAAACCAACCCATCAGATTCTTACGAGCTAAAACTCACTGACTATATAATGTGGAAACTGTAAAATTCCTACTAGCCAACTGGCAACAAGACTTTAGATTCCCAAAAGACTCAAGTCAGGAAACCCAAAGATCAAAAACCAAGCAATAAGAACTAAAAACTCTTAACTAAACAAACACAAAGTACCCAACACAACAGGAGTGGGCTAAAGACACCCCTTGGGTGCAACACTGCACCTGCCCACCCACTTCCCAAAACAGGTTCTGAGAGGGGAGGCAGGGAAGGAGGTCAGAATACAGCAAGACTCCATTAGAAGAAACACAATTACTAAGGTGAGTAATTTTTTTTTCAAACAACATTAAGTCTTGCTGTATTCTGACAATTGCAGACTACCAAGCAGTACCTCCAAGGAGGAGGGACAGAACCTACTTTGGGAATAGGCTCTGAAACATAGATTTTGACGGCAGATAAGGACCGCTTGGCCCACCCAGTCTGCCCATTTCCCTACCTAATGGATAAGCTGCAGATCCTAGTTAACCAGCAGCCTACTTCTTCCTACCCCCACCCCTAGAATTGCCTTATGACTGTCCCATGCATGCTTGAATTCCACCACTGTTTTGACTCCACAACCTCCTCCAGAAGGCGTTCCATGCATCCACAACCCTCTCTGTGAAAAATATCATAAATTACCTCTGAGCTGCCCCCCTTCTATCTTCAAATTGTGCCCCTTGTTCTTGCACACCACTTTTTTGAAAGATGCTACCCTCTTGACTTTGTTGATTCCCTTGAGGTACTTGAAAGTTTCTATCATGTCCCCCTCCTCTCCTTTCCTCGAGGCTATACATATTCAGCTCCTTAAGTCTCTCTTCATATGTCTTCCGGTGCAGACCCTGCACCATTTTAGTTGCCCTCCTCTGGACAGCCTCCATCCTGTCTATGTCTTTGCGGAGATTGGGTCTCCAGAACTGCATGCAGTACTCCAGATGGGGTCTCACCAACTGTCTGTACAGAGGGATAATAACTTCCTGTTTTCTACTGGTGATGCCTCTCCCAATGCATCCCAGTATCCCCCAGCCCTCCTTGCTGCCCTCTCACATTGCTTGCCCACCTTTAGGTCATCTGATATGACTACCCCCAGGTCCCTTTCCATTTTTGTTGTTGTTAGTATCTCACCCCCCGCTGTGTACTCTTCCCCTGGGTTTTTGTTTCCCAGGTGCATTACCACTGAACCACTGCTGCGCCAAACCTAGCATCACTCCTAGCCTGGATAAACAGAGAGTAATGCTTGGTGAAGGTATGAACCATTTTCCAGGTGGCTGCTTGGCAAATGTCTAACAAAGGAATATCCCTGGCTGCAGCAAGAAATGCAGCTGTACCTCTAGTGGAAAGAGCCCTCATGCCTGAGGGTGCAGTTTTTCATAGCAGAATTGGATACAGGACACAATCCACCTGGCAATGGTTCTCTTGGTGGCAGGTTTTCCCTTACCTACTTTCCCATAAGTGAGGAACAACTGGAGGGAGTCAAACCTGTGACCCTTTGTACGTTCTATGTAGTAACTAAGGTCCCTTTTAATATCTAAACTGTGTAGCCTCCGTTCCCCTGAGGAAGTGTGATCAGTGAAGAACACAGGAAGAGACACAGACTGGTTTAAGTGGAAATCAGAAACCACTTTAGGTAAGAATCTTCTATTGGTTCTAAGGACCACCTTATCTCTATGGAATGAAGTCAGGTTCCACTGACAGGGCTTGCAATTCACTGATATGTCTGGCAGAAGTAACAGCAACCAAAAACACAGTTTTCCAAGTCAAGTACTTGAGCTCTGCTGAGGACATAGGTTCAAAGGGGGGCTGCATAAGATGAGCAATGCAAATATTCAAATCCCAGGCAGTAGCAGGATCTCTAAAAGGGGGATTGGTATGAAGCAATCATTTGAAAACTTTACAGAATACAGGGTGAGATGACAGAGAGGAAGACTTCCCCACTGACAGGAAAGCAGAAATAGCTGACAAATGAACTTTGAGTGTAGCTGGCTTGAGGCCTAGACCATTAAGGTGAACCATATAATCCAGAACTGTAGACAACTCAGCAATATCTGGGGATATACATATATACTTCTTGGAACACCAAATACTGAACCTTTTCCATTTAGAGTTGTAAGTTTTTCTGATGGCAGGCTTTCGAGAAGCTTTGAGAATATCCAGAACCCCTTGAGACAGATGTAAATCTGCATACTCTAACTCTTCAAGAGCCATGCCTTGAGATTGAGTGACCGGAGACTGGGGTACCAAATCCTCCCCTGAGAGGAGGTTAGCAGGTTGTGATTCCTGGGAAGAGACAGGGGAAGATGGACTGCTAAGGACAGCAACAGGGGGTACCAAGGCTGCCTGGCCCAGTCTGGAGCAATCAGAATCACTTTGCATGGTTGTGACCTTACCTAGACTAGAACCTTGAACAGTAGAGGAAAAGGAGGGAAGGCATAAAGAAATTTCCCTTCCCAGTTCAAAATCAGAGCATCCAGAGGGACTGAGCCCAAGACTGGGGGTCTGCAACAAAACAGAGGAAGTTGGTGATTGTCTGGGGCTGCAAAGACATCTATCTCCGGAGTGCCCCACCTTGAGAAAATCACTTTCAACACCAAAGAATCCAGAGACCAAATGTGATGGCCCTGGGAAATCCTGCTCAGGCATCTGCTAGCACATTGTCCTTTCCTGGGAGGTGGACTGCTACTAGAGAAGTCTGCAGGGAATAAGCCAGGGACCATATTTTCATGGCCTCTGTGCACAAGGCCGTGGACCAAATGCCTCCATTCTTGTTGATGTACCACTTGGTGGTAGTGTTGTCCGTCCTGACCTGAACCACCTTGTTCTGTACTGACTGAGAGTAAGCTTGTAGGGCAAGAAGTACTGCCCTGAGCTCCAGGAGGTTGATATGAAGAAGGGATTCCTGAGGGGACCACAGTTCCTGGGCCGTGAGAGCCCCCAGATGGGCTTCCCACCCCAAAAGGGAAGCATCTGTGGTAAGAACCACAGAGTGAGTCTGAGTGACAAATGGAACACCTTGCCTCAGACTGTCCAGGTCCTGCCACCACTGAAAGGCCTGAATTAAGGTCTGAGTAACAGGAACTAGCTTGGTAACAGGATATTTCCTTTGGGACCCAAAAGTTCTCAGATGGAACTGAATATCCCTCTTCTGAAACCTGGCCCCTTGGACCACTACCATGGAAGCTGCCATGTGGCCCCGAAGCTAAAGAAAATGCCTTGCTGGTCAAGAAACCAGAGGGAGAAAGAAAGAGGCCAGCTGAGTGCTGGTTTTTGCCCTTTCCAAAGGAAGGAAAGCTCTTGCCTTGAGCGTGTCCAGCTCTGCTCCTATAGAAGTGAGAGGCTGTACTGGCTCGAGAACTGACTTGGGAAGATTGAGAAGGAACCCCAGGGAAGTGAGAACTTGCTGAGTGACCTGCAGAGCTAACTTGACTTGGTCTGGAGACTGGCCCACAAGGAGCCAGTCGTCCACATATGGAAAAATAGAAATCCTTTTCCTTTTTAAAAAGGCCACCACTACTGCTAGGCACTTTGTAAACACCCCTTGAACTGAAGTTAGGCCAAAGGGCATTGCTCTGAACTGATAATGGCCTGAGGGCAATTCGAACCTGAGGTACTTTCTGTGGGAGCACCTGATAGGAATGTGAAAATAGGCATCCTTGAGGTCCAGGGAGGCTAGCCAGTCTTCTGGCCTCAGAGAGGGAAGAACTGTTCCCAGAGTCACCATTTTTAATTTTGGCTTTAGCAGGTGCTTGTTTAGATATCTCAAATCTAGGATGGGTCGCCACTCCCCTGTCTTTTTTGGGGTAAGGAAGTACCTGGAGTACAGACCTTTGCCCCTGTATAGGGTAGGAACTCTCTCTATGGCTCTTAAGGCCAGTAGAGAGGAAACATCTGCCTCTAGAGCAAGGGTTTCTGATGTACTTGCAGGTGGAAAGGCTCTGGGTCTCAGTTTCAGAAATTTTTTGAAACTGAGAACCAGCCCCTGGCTTACAACCTCCAGGACCCACTTGTCTGAGGTAACAGACGTCCAGTCCTGGATAAAGTAAGCCAGCCTGCCTCCTACCGAAATGGGGGAGTCGACCCAGGCTGACACATCAGGGTGTCTGCTTGGCAGGAGCCTTAGGCTGAGGGGAGGATGCAGCCCTGCTCATCCCCCTTCTGCCTCTCCCTCGGAAGAACCCCCTCTGAGAAAAGCAAGAAGAGGCCTGCGGTTGGTAGAAAGGCCTGTGAAAAGGCCTGTCCCTGCTCCTAGCTTGCTGCCTTTGAGGAGTTGGCAGCCTCTCCTTGGCCTGGGCACTCCTGTAAGTGGTCCTGTACTCATCCATTTTCTTCATGTAATTCTCTGTCTGCTCCCCAAACTGAGAACTACCCACCACAGGGAAATCCATGGCCTTAGCCTGGGTATCCTGCGAAAGGCTAATACATCTGAGTCAAGCCATCCTCCGAAGAGCCACAGATGTAGCCATGACTCATGATGACAAATCATTGGAGTCCACAGCAGCATGAAACTGCACCTTTGATACCTCGATCCCATGAGCAGGCACCCCCTCCAGCTCCTTGGCTAGCTGGGCGGGGGGAAGCCTGTTTAGCCAGTGCCAGTACAGTGTCCCACCTGGACTTCTGGTACCTGGCTGTATAGGCCATATAGTTAGCCTGCCTGAGTCCCAAAGATGATGCCAAGTACTGCTTCTTTGCCATGGCATCTATCTTCCTGGAATCTTTGTCTGGGGTGTGTGAAGCCAAAGGGATGTTTGCCTTGTCACAGGCAGCAGCCTGCACTACCCCAACATGGCTGCATTGCTGATAAAGAAATTCTGTATCTGAGCCTGACAAGTTGTACCTCTCATCTATTCTCTTGTCAACAGGAGATACAGAGTTGGGAGACCTAAGAATTTTTTGTGTCCGTTTCCCCAAAGAACTTATGAGGGGAATAGACAGTCTCTTAGACTCTGGGATGTCCATCATCTCTACAAAGTCAGGCTCCTCTTGATCCTCCACAGCCTCCTCAATAGGAAGCTGGAGGGTTTGAGCCACTTTTCTGTAAAACAGAAAGTGGGAAGGGGACTCAGAAAGCCTAGGAGGGGAAACACCAGAAGGTCTGTCTGGGGAGATGTCCAGTTCCACAGGCACATCCAGACTTTCACCGTTGTAATCATCCTCTTCAAAATCCCCCTCCTCATCAAACTTGTTCGTATGAATCTTCAGGGGAATAATCCTGAAGCGGGGGGAACCAACCAAACCAAACCCTTGCCAGAAGGCGCCGGATCAGTTAGAACCGGATGAAGCGATTCCACAATCCGAATTGCTCTGGCTATCTCTTCAGCGGTCAGAACATGAAGTTCTGGATCCGAACCAGACGATTTATCCTTGCTTTCTTTGTAGGAATCGATCCTCTAGGATCGGCTTTCTCTTGCCCAAGAAGTATCACCTGGTCAGAGGCACCTTCTGGTTCGGGTAGGAATCGAACCGGGCTGGCCTTTCGGGTCAGCGGAATTCTCGGCCTCCTTATCCCTAAGTCAACCTAACCTTTTTTCCAGGGTAGACTTAGGGAAATTCTTGTAAATTTGGCAGTCTGAATCGAGGTGGTCAAACCCCAGACAGTAAACACAGGTGGTCTGGGGATCAGCCTTAGCAAAGACCTCCCCACACACACTGCAGTGTTGAAACCCAGTGGGCCCATTTTTTCTCTTGGGTTTCTCAGACATGGCCAACCTAACAAATTTACCCTTTATTCAGCAACCGACAGGCAAGACTCCCCTATTGGTTTCTCACCGTGTTACAGGCATTGGAAAAAAAACGTTAAAATCACAGGTTTTTTTTAAACCGATACGGACCTGTAACCACACACTAACTTTTCAGAAAGATTTCGACTAAGCCAAACCGATCGGACAAATTTACAATTTCCACACAATAACTGTCCACAATACTATCCTACATACTTACGGTACCACAGACAGAGTCTCGAACCGACAAACGGAATGAAAAGCGGACTAAAACTGACACTTTAACAGTGTTTGAACCGAGCAGAAGGAGAAAATCTCCAGAGCGACTCTTCAGTGAGGCGCAGTAAAGAATCTGATGGTTTGGTTTCAAAGTGTCACAGACAGTGTTTTCAACCGAGCTCGAGCCTAATGTTCTGTGCCTGGCATAGAATTTTAACCCTTTACTCTCCAGGGCAGTTCAAGTGCTGGAGCTAACTGCAATTGTCAGAATACAGCAAGACTTCATGTTGTTTGAACACCGGCATTCCCCCTCCCTCTCCACCCCACCCCAAACCATAAATAACTACTACATGGAATGCTTGAAATTATACCTTGTTTCAACAGTTAATGTCCAGGGCTATACCCTAATTTAAGTACTGGCTATATGAGGGCAAACAAAAACGAAATCCATAGGAACAACGAACAGTGAATGTTGAGACTATTGTCCCTTATATAATTCACAAATCAAACTGTCCAGCCATAAGGAACACCTCTTGTTACTTGAACAAGCTTTAGGATATTTTGCAGCAGCAATGATTCAAACATCACCAGTGTCCCAGGAGAAAACTATTCATGTTGGGGAGCCAGCGCTCCGAAGCAAAACCGATCTCCCTTCTCCTGTCTGTTGTATGAGGTGCACTCCCCTAATATACCAGCACCATTTTGATTCTGAGAGGAACTTGCAGAAGTCTTCAGTTTCCTGGCCACTATCTTCTCCCAGGGTGAGTTTCTCATCCAGGCTCTTAAGAATGATGTACCGCTTCTCCCTGCCTTCCCAGGTAGTCACCAGCTTCTTTTTCCCAGTTCCTTAATTTTGTGGGGATCAATCAACTCATCCACTGCTAGCTCCCATTTAGACAATCTTTTTAGCCTCTAGCAGAGTTTGAAAGGTGTGAGTGCCTCCATCAGTTGTAACCCACAGGAACACAGGATAACTGATATGCACCTTCATGCCCTTTTCCCTCAGAGCTCTTAAAATACGGAATAACTGTTTTCTTCTGTCCATTGTGAGTGGCACCTAATCATGTTCGAAAAAAGGCGCATGTCCCCAGACACAACCTCCTTTTTGTCCCAAGCCCTTCACAGGAGGTCTTGATTTGTTCTGTAATCCAAAAATGCTACAATCACTGACTTGGGTACAGCGTTGGGGTCGGTGGGCATAGCTACCAGGGCAGGAAGAGCTCTTATTATATTACACTGGTAAGATAACTCTAAATTAAATAAGCCATCATGCAGTCCTCCCTCCTTCCGCCGCTTGGTGTGGGCAGTGCCTTATTTGACCATGAGCATGCACAGCACACTCCAGTGGAAGGAGCAAGCTCCAAGGGGTGCCTGTGGTGCTGGAACCCGCCACTAGTCCTCCCTGTCCTAGGCGCACTGCCACCCAGCAGCTGCCTGCAGCCTGGCCTGCAGCAACCCGATTCCGCTCGTGGCAATTTTTTGTTTAAATCATCCACAGCTTTTACCAGCACCCTTTTTTGGATGCCACAGCACCTGTTTTTATACCTACCTCTGCCCTACTATTTACGTCAAGCCCACCTAACTGCATGTGCAAATACCAAAGTTCCAAGGAATGACTTTCCCAGCCCCCACTCAAGTTTTTCAGGCCAGTGGGGTACCACTCAGTATAGCATATGTCATAAAGCTCGAACTAATCTTGCCACGATCTCGTCGCCCGGGGTTGAGGCGCCCGCAGCTCTTCCAGCCGGGCGGACCTCCCACGGGCCATCTGCCTGCCGATCGACGAAGAATCCCTGAGCCAGCAAGCGGAGAGCTACAGGACTCACTTTTGTTTTTGAATTTTGGCGCTCTTCACGCAGGACTGGTGTGATTGGCCGCAAGGGTTCGTCGGAGCTACAGCTGAGCCTTTAAAAGGCTACCACCTTACTTTGAGGCTATCCACGGAACGCAACGGACTGAGGGCGGAAGGGCGACTTGCCGAAACTCGGGTCCCCCCCCTTGAACTAATCTTGCCACGATCTCGTCTCCCGGGGTTGAGGCGCCCGCAGCTCTTCCAGCCGGGCAGACCACCCTCGGGCCATCTGCCTGCCGATCGACGAAGAATCCCTGAGCCAGCAAGCGGAGAGCTACAGGACTCACTTTTGTTTTTGAATTTTGGTGTTCTTCACGCAGGACTGGTGTGATTGGCTGCAAGGGTTCGTCGGAGCTACAGCTGAGCCTTTAAAAGGCTACCACCTTACTTTGAGGCTATCCACGGAACGCAACAGACTGGGGGCGGGAGGGCGACTTGCCGAAACTTGGGTCCCCCCCCTCGAACTAATCTTGCCACAATCTCGTCTCCCGGGGTTGAGGCGCCGGCAGCTCTTCCAGCCAGGCGGACCTCCCTCGGGCCATCTGCCTGTCGATCGACGAAGAATCCCTGAGCCAGCAAGCGGAGAGCTACAGGACTCGCTTTTGTTTTTGAAATTCTCACCCACCCACCCTGAGGTTGTGGTGTGTTAAATAGGCTGAACTTGGGTGAAGCTCTGCCTATCTCTCGATACCCATCAATTGTGGTCCCGAGGCTCACAACCCTAGGAGGAGCTCCCCGGTGACGTCTGCAGTCCAGCACTCCCCTAAAACTATTGACCCACGGGAAACCAGTGACTTGTCGAACTGCTGCCTGCCTCTCTCTCTATCTGTAGCAGCCATTCTCACAGCAGAGTGCCCCTCTCTTCCTGGGGCAGATCTTCAGGCTCAACTGCTAGGGCAACCTTGCAGCAGCCTACCACACTGGGCTATTACCCCTGTCTCTGACACCCAGGACTCATGCCTCTAATCTGACTCTCCTGTCTTCCACAGATACATAGGCTCTTGTTTTTAAGCACTGCTTAGCCTACTGAAACGCTGAGAAAAGAAAAAAAAAAAAAATACTGTTTTCTTAGTTTAATAGTTAGCCAACGTATCTGGTGATTACTATAAATTAATAACAGGAAATGTGATTGCATAGTGTAAATCCCACCTACCCCTGCTGCTAGCTATGCTCTGGTTTAAAGGGCTCCCTGCACTGTAAGTTAATAATTAGCCTTTCAAGAGTTAAACAGGGATCCTTGCATCGCCATTTGTCTCACTGGGAAACTCTAACTGTACCGCTGCTGTTGGCCAGATCTTGATGTTTCCCCACTAAGTTACTTGCTTTAAATAATAGTAGGTCAGACAGGGAACTTTTATCCCAAAGGCAACGAGCCGCGCTCGTCTAACGGAACCGACTGGAGGCTGAACCTGCTCTGGTATCCACAGCCGATGTGCTGCATGTGAGCGCAACCGCAGGGATAAGATGCCAGTCCCAGGTTCCAGGACCCACCAGGCCAGTCATCTGATATCCTTGAGAGGAGCCTTGAAAAGTCTCAAGATGAACCCTGGGAACTGGAACAAGGGCATCCTCTTGGCAACGATTTACATTCTGGCCCAGCTAGGGACGGATTGGCTCATTAGCAGTGCCAACTGCCCCCCTTATGCCTATGGGGGGTCGGGAAAGCTTACCGTAATACACTACAGCTGCCCCTCTCCCAGGTGTAATGTCCTTCTCCTAGTGGCGCATGAATTCACTAGGAAAGGGATCCTCTACCGATCCCTTCTCCTCACCAGGAGTTTAACCCTATGCCCAACTACTCTGAGTTTACCACCTCCAACCCTCATTCGCCGGAGCTCACTTGCAGCACTATTGCTACGGGGGGGGGGGCGCACATCCAGCCTAACCCAGGCCCAGGGACGCCTAATGTTTCTATTTCCTCCCCTTTAGATAAGGCCTGGGATGGAGCCAAAGGTCTCAGATTGAACACTTGCAGCCTGAGACCTAAGATCCATGAAGTACAAGCTTGGCTAGCAGTCTACAAACCAGATATACTAGCAGTCTCCGAGACTTGGCTGAAGCCCCACATTCTGGATCACGAAGTAGCTGCCTCGGGATACGCCTTCTTCAGAAAGGACAGGCCCTTGAGAAGAGGGGGCGGGGTTTTGGTATATGTAAGGGACACAATAACATCCTCCCTAGTTAGCATGCCTCAAGGCATGACCCCTGACATAGAAGCTATCTTCCTACGGCTCACATTAGGTGGGGCTAAGCACCTCACAATAGGGTGCGCTTATAGCCCCCCTACCAATGCGCTCGGAACTCTGGACGTGCTCCTGAAGAACCCAGCAGTAGAATCTGCTTCCAAGCTTATCTTACTGGGCGACTTCAACCTAAACTGGGCCCTGGAGGCGAAGTCTGCCAGCACCGGTATATTAAATGACTCCCACCTTGCACAAGTCATCTCCCTACCGACCAGAATGAACCACTCATCAGGCAGGCATTCCATAATTGACTGGATCCTGGCTTCTACCCCTAGTAATGTAAAAATAGCTGGGACCTTGGCCAATGCCTTGAGCGACCATTCGCCGATATTTGCCATCTGGAAGAATTGTGCGAATAAAGTTCCGCCTAGGATTATTACTACTAGGGACTACTCTAACTTCCATCCTGACCAATTCATTGGGTACTTAAATGGCATTGACTGGAGCCCAATAAGACACCTACCTGACCTGGAGGATGCCAAGTAAATTTTTCCAGGCATCCTCGCCAGAATTACTGACCTTTTAGCTCCAATGAAACCCACAGAGTAAAAGGGTGCTGCTATAAGTGGATCTTACCTTCTCTAAAAGCTCTGATGTCCACCCGTGACAAGGCCTGGAAAAAGTACAGGAAATCAATGATACCGGCGGACTTAGCCAGCTACAGGGCTCTTAGAAACCAATGCAAAAAGGCCACAAAGTCAGCTAAAAAAGCCTACATCACCAACCTACAAAAAACTAACCTAGGCAATCCCAGGCTTTTTTGGTCGCATATTAATGAACTTATCAAAGGGAACAAAAAAACCACACCCAGTCCAATTATGGTCAATGGGCAATTAATAGATGAGGATCACTCATTGCAGAGACCCTTAACAGGCACTTCACGAACCTGGATGCATACAAGACGGGACCTCTGACAACAGGAGGAGCTAATGCTGAACAGCCTCAGACCTTGACCACCCTCTGTTTCACCTGAGGCTGGTCAGGGTAAAGGAGGTCTTGATCATCCTCAAATCCCTACACTCGCGAGGATCTGGGGGCCCAGACGGGATCCAAACCAGAATCCTCAAGGAGGGGGCTCCAGCTTTAGCTAAGCCCCTAACCTGGCTGATAAACAGGTCTTTCATGGAGGAGTCTGTACCTGAGCTATGGAAACAGGCTCTAGTGATTCCCATACACAAGGGAGGGTCAACAGAGCCTATAGAGAACTACAGGCCTATCTCCTTGCTATGTGCCATGGCAAAAGTACAGGAGAAGCTAGTTTACCCTAACCCTAGAATACCTGGAAATCCACCGGCAATCTCACACACAGCACGGCTTCAGAGCCAAGCATGGACTGATACTGCGCTAACAAAATTCTCGGCAGAAGTACTGAGCAATAATGACTCAGGGGTCAGCACAGGAGCGGTCTTTATTGACCTATCCAAAGCATTCACTTGGTAAAACCACAACCTCCTACTACAAAAATGTGCTCACTTGGACTTGACACCCATACACTGGGATGGTTCATGAGTTATATCTCCGACGCACCCAGAGGGTCAAGTGGAAGGACAAAGTCTCCAACCTAGCACCACTCAAAGAAGGGTACCTAAGGGTCAATTTCGCCGCCTTCTCTTCACGCTGTTCATAAATGATCTGCACACACACTGTGGCAGCAGCGCTATCCAGTATGCCGATGACGCCGTCATTTACAGAGCTTCCCTAACTTACTAGAGCTGGAGACAGCCCTCCAAGAAGACATCCTTCAGATGGAGGACTGGCTCACTCTGAACAAAATGGTCTTAAACACCAACAAAACGAAGGTGATGCTGTTTGTCCTAGATCCCTGGGACCCGAGAGGTCACCGCCCTACAACTTCAGTCCGGGTGTAAAACTTGAGGTGGTCACCTCCACCAAATACCTTGGCCTCACCCTGGACCAAGGCTTCACACTAAAAAACCATGTAGACCAAATTACAAAAGCCATCCATGGGCAACTTGGAATCCTCTATAGACTAAAGGACCAGATTATCCCTGAAGCTAGGGTGGCTACTGCCGCTAGCGTACTCCTCCCAAAGCTCACTTATGCGGCCCCGGTTCTCCAGGGTGTGGCCGCTATGGAGTTAGGGAGGCTGCAGACCTTGTACAACAAGACAGTCCGCTTTGGCACTCTGTCGCACCCGAGGACGCACCACTGCGAGGCCCAATCTAGGCTCAGGTGGCCGTCTCTGGAAGCTCGACTCATCTACCCAACCTTCTGCCTTACATTCATGTTACTGGGTCCCACACCTCCCCCTAGCCTGAATGGTCTTGTTAGGGTGAAACATAACCCACGGACCGTACGCTCTTCAGGCCAAACTCTCCTCGTGGTTCCCAAGACTAGGACCAAAGCCGGGTCCAGGTCCTTTGCGTACACCGCCCCTGCCATCTGGAACAAACTCCCCCTGGAGGTTCGGGAGGCAGTGTCCGTCACCAGCTTCCGGACAAAGCTCAAGGGACACCTGCTCGATAGGAGCATATGCCTTGTTACAGGACCTGACCACGATAGCCTGCCTGGCTGCCTCACGGACTGGACCACATAGCTATCCGGTAGTACAACGGACCTCCAGAGGATGGGGTGCACTTATGTCCCAATATATCCCCTTCCACTAAGTCCACAGAAGGTAACCTAGGTCCTTAGCTTCTGCTTGCTATTACCAAAGCGCACTCTAAATATTTTGCTCCCGTTACATAAAATGTTCTCTTCATGTGCAACTTCCATGTCCTACTTGCCTGTATGTTTTCCACTACCTGCCGCCTGTAATCCTATGAAGTCTTCTATTGTAAAAACATTACTATCACCTGTCTGTACTGATCTGCTACCTGTATGTAATTGTTACACCCGGGTCGCCCCTGAAAAAGGGACCTCCGGGGCCCAGTGGGCCTACCCGGTCATCAAAATTCAATAAATAAATAAAATAAATAAAAACAATAGAATATGCTATGTAAACACTGAAATTATATGGAATGGATTAAAGTTAATTCATCGTTTCTGTTATGCTACAAAGAATCAAAATAAAAAATTATAAATGAAAAACGGTGACCTAAATATGAACTTTATTCTTAGGTAGTACCACTGATGGCAAAAATCATACTGCTGTTGGCCTAGGACTTACAGGAATGGGACAACAACTCTGGCTTCCCCAAAAGTAATGGATAACATTGTGCTAGACCTGGGAAAATGAGTAACTAAGTTTCAAATCAGTTTTAAAATAGAAATTAGTCTGCAATAAATGCTAATTCTGAGAGCCAATAAAGAATCCTCTTTGGATACAGCTTTTCTTTTTTCCTCAATTTTATTACTTGATACGAAAATCCATAACAAATAGAATAATAGATAGGTGAGCGTGAGTGTCTATTACAAGGGAATAATACCATCGAGAGGTTCTGGGGACAAGAGAACCTCGAGAGTGAAGCTCGAGAGGTTCCCTTGCCCCCAGAACCTCGAGATGGTATTATTCCCGAGTGTAAGACACTCGACTATTTTTTTAGTTTTTGTAATATATGGATGCAAGTTTACTTTGCAGTTTGTGAGGTGCTGACACCAGGGCAGGCTGCCGTCGCAGGGAGGAGTCAGATGCTAACTCTCTCCATCTCCACCCCCTTGCTTGGTGTCTCTGTTGAGCTACTTATTTTTCAGGCAGTCCTACCTTTCATTGATTTCCTGTGTTGCCGTATGCAGGATTATCCAAACAGTTATATGGCAAAGAATCGGCAATACAGTGAATGGATCATTTTCTCTTGCTAAGCGAGAGACAGACGCCATTTTATTCTAACTGTTTTGCCTGCCCACAGAGACATTGTGTCTAATAAGGAGGCACGATTTGTGGTATGTCACCACGCATTAAGTCTACGGTATTGGAGGGTTCTGAGATTGCGCTGTTCTGGTTTGATGATAATACTATCGTTCAGAGCTCGAACGATAGTATTACGAGTTCTGAACGATAGTATCACTTGGCAACGACACTATTATCACTTTGGCTGCAGTGTATTACAGGGAATTTTTTGTATGCTTTAGGATACCATTATTTTAATGATCCATATATTATAAAGTCTGTAATGTATCACTAGAGCAATATACTATATGAAAGTGAAGGCATACAGGTATAAAATGTATGTATGACTGTTGCTCCGAAGACAACTTCTCTACTCATTTCCGTCTATGGATGGTGCAGTGGATTATTAGATGGAATGAAAGTTTACACACTGTTTGCAAAGAAGATTCCATGTTGTCCCTCATTATTGGTGATGGTGGGGGAGATAAGTTCTTCTAAGAATAATTTGCTCAGGTTCGGACTAGATTTCAGATGCTCAGTGTTTCCTTTCAGAGCCCAACACTTCCCATAGCAAATTTTTTTTAAAATAGGCAAGTGCATATTGCAAAACATTTTAGTGTTAGTACAGTTGCTGCCTGCTACTACTCGTTTAAACACCGTCTTGTTATCGAACTGGTGGTGTCATTTACTTAAAGGGACACAGTCAACCTCTCTTGCACTCCAAACCGTCCTTGGTATAGAGGACACATTTTATGACTGCTCACCTTCTGTACAATTTGCTGATGTACAGCAGCTGACAGTTTTGTATCTGCTTCATTTGGCTTAAAACAGCCATATAGTCAGTGGGACAAATTTTCATTGTGTCTGATGAAAGCAGGGGAAAGTGTCAGGAATTGCTCACTTGCTGGACATACAGTTTGCAGTAACCTGGCAAAATGTTAAGAACTATACAGCACGGGCCAGTCCAGTGCCATGGAGGGCCTTACCTCCTGCCACACCTGGGGTCAGGGGCAGGCTCGGGGCTGGCAGGGAAAGGAAAAGAAAGATCGAGTATCCCAGGACAGCTATCCTTCCTCGGGGAGGAGGATGATGTGGTGCACTGCTTGCCTGCCACCTAGCAGTAGGTGGATGGCAGCTCATGCAGCGCCACCAAGAAGGGGAAGGGACCCCACGTTCAGGTCATGGGGATATCTCCACGGAGGTGGAGCACGTACATTGTGGCCATTGCTTGTCCATGGGCCCCGGGAAGAAAAACTTTGGAAAAAGACCCGGCAGCAGGATGAAGTCTGACACCTTCCGTAGGCTCCGCATCGGCAACCGGGCATGACTATAGTCCAGTGACTGGACGATGGTGAAGGTAAGTCCCAAAGAAGCTGTGTGATGGGGCTGGGGAGGTCGATCGGAAGAGGGACGCCAGGGAAGAACAGAGAGAAAAAATTCATATGAAAAGAAAAAAATAAACAGTACATACTGAAGTCACAACACTACATACAGTGGCACTGAGGAAGTATCTCAGGCAAGACACCCAAGAGATCCAGTAGCTGCAGGTGCCCAGTGGATGTGAGAATCAGTTTACAGGTGGATGGTCCAAGACTGCTAGTAGATAAAATTACTGTCATTTAAATGGACAAAGTACAATGATTTGATACCTTTCATTAGACCAAGTCGTTGTGTACACAACCTTTTAGGACTGCACAAGGGCTTTTCACAGGTAATCATACTATTTCAAATGAAAAAACATACTACCATGCAGAAAAGGCTTGCAGTAAAAAAAAAAAACACTTCTCAATCCTTAAAATTATGTGAACCACTGAGAAAAGTTATATTTTATTCCAACATATCTGACTAGCAAGCAACGACTTACTAGTGGAGGACAAAGTGTTTCATACCTGAATGCTTTAATCCTCTCCAGTGCTGGAGCAGCAGATAGGCTGCGAGATTTGGCTCTGCTCCTGATAGGGTCATCACAGCCCCACCGTTCCCCACCATCACAGTCTTTAAAGAAACAGCAGGCAGACTCCTGGTTTAGGTCTTGCTCTGTATTGGTTCCGTGTCTTTTAGCAGACTCCATTGTTGAAGAAAAATTCTGGAAAAAGGAAACAGAAATCTAAGCAAAACAGTTTTGTTTTCAAATTTGGGGCGTAGCTGCCTGCCACTGTGTTCCCCTGTGGTTTATTCCCCATGAAGCGACCCCACAAGGAGACCCAACTCAGTGCAATGGCAGAGGGAAGCACAGGACCCAAGAAGTTTGCTGGACTAGAGATGAAGCAAGAACCCCCCCATGGGCACACTTCGCAATCTTTTTCTCCAGACTTCTTCTCTCCTCCCTTCTTTATCACTGTTGCACTATGACTGACCCATGGCATAAATTAAACAGGTTCACATTACAATTTGCAACTCAAAACCAGTAAATGCGAGTCAATTTTGGCTTTGATTAGCAGTAGGTGCTAATCAAATTCTCCAGGACCGCAGGGCTTGGAATGTGCGAATGGCACCATTTTTAGCTGCCTCCCCAAAATTCTGAACCCCCCCACCCCACTGCTAATCAACTTCGACCAGTTGCTAATCATTTTTCATTCTGATTAGCAAAGGCCACTAATCATGTCTCCAACACTAATTTATGCCTTGTGACCTGCAACAGGGAGGCCAGATGTATGGTCACTTCTCTACTAATGTAACTGGACAAAGTGCTGGGAGAAGTGGAAAGCATTTGCTCTGCCGCCTACCATGAGTTTTATTTTTAAATGGCAAGTTTGAAAACTATTTGGCACTGTTACAGAGTTGAAAATAAATCCGGTTGACCATACGGTACATATTTTGGTGAAGATATTGGTGT
Source organism: Neoceratodus forsteri (assembly GCA_016271365.2). Lineage (NCBI taxonomy): Eukaryota > Metazoa > Chordata > Ceratodontiformes > Ceratodontidae > Neoceratodus > Neoceratodus forsteri. Next base: position 717,385,909 of record CM057452.1, read on the forward strand.
AGAAAAATTAAATGCCAGTGCTAATTGGGGGGACATCAGAAACTTGCACTGTATGTGATCGAACACATTTCTATTTTTTTTTTTTTATTCAGCATTTACCCCTATAAGCTGATTTTAATTTGGTGCAAAGCCAGGCTGCACGACCCCCAAGGCTACCTCCCAGCCCTATCACAGACCTGCCCAAGAGTATTAGAGTGGAACCACCACTAATCAGCTCGGGGGGGGATTTTCCATATTCTCTCTTAATCCATGTAACCTCCACAGGCACTACCTACAACCGCTAACAACTCTGGGAAGCATCACTGTAACACCTATCCCTTGATGAGGGAGCAGGCTCCCTGGCCTATCATGAGGGGCCAGTACAGTTCTAACTGTGGCGTCATACCTCACCAGCTGGGGTCCCAGCCTAGCCACCATAGCTGCAAGCTTCCAAGTTTGCTCCCCAAACCCAGGTCGCTTTCAAGGATGTGTGCACATTAGTAGTCGCTGATCTTTTTATTGAGTTTCACAGACAGTTACAAATACAGCATGATGACAAGGTTACAATGATGTCTATTAAAACATTGCAAGGGTATCACAGGCATGTAGTTTGCAAATGAAATGTGCACATTTCCAACTGAAAATAAACAGATGCTCAATTTTTTACAAAATAAGAATTACACATATAGTACAACTTCAACAGGTAGAGGTGCAGTCATCCAAAGCAGACTTCTCTCATTTAACATGAACTGGTTTTATTTTTTTTTAACTAAGAGGGAAGTTCCCAAAATTAGGAGGGAGAAACTCATGTTTCCCAAGGGAGCACAACCAGGAAATCTAAGTTGGAGTTTACAGCAGGGAAACATTCTTTAATAGCAGAGGGTTTTCCCCAGCTCCCCTTTCAATTACACCTGTGTAAACGGTCTCAATGCTGATTGCGTAAAGTGAGAAAAACTGTTAGACTGGGCAGAATGGAACACTGTGCTGATGCAAATACTCTTTGACAATGAACACCAGGAAATTTAATGGCTACCAAGACTAAGTTACCGGCACCCTGATGTAAGCTTGTTTAGCAACAAGCTAACCATTAAGTTTAGCAAGTGTCACCAAGGTATGACTCAAGTGTGTGGACAATTTTTTTTTTTTTTTTGAAATTTCTATTTATTCACCTCCCTGCCTGCCGTCCCCAACCCTTCAGGAGCCTCAAGGAAGATATCTCTCTACCTTCTGCCCTGCCCGTATGACCCTCTGGAACCCCATGTAGCTTCGGTTTACCCCCCGTGCGGGGATGGGGCAGAGCCCCCTTACCCCATCAATCAACTTGCGTCAGTCCAAGGGCCATCGGGCGGGCGAAGGCACATCGAGGGCACGTCTCCGGAGGCTCCATCTTCCCGGCGACGGCAGGCATTTTCCACTTTTCCTCCCACCCTTTACAGCGAGGGACCCCTGACATCAAGGGCGCAAGGCCGGCTATCACGCTGTATCAAGGCAGCCCTTCCCCTAAAATTAGAGGCTTGCAGTACTCCGAGCCTCCGCTCGGAGTCAGGCAAGTGTTCAGGCTATTGCCTTAACCCTCCCCGGAGTAGGCGAGCTGTCGTGGGACGCTCAAGCCT